>CM065053.1:269254023-270454023 GCA_032883995.1 Coronaproctus castanopsis | reverse complement strand
TTTCTTTAGAGGGAGTTTAAGAATTTTCCGCTTGATCGGATAAAAACCGGTTGATTTATGTTCTTACAGAGTACACGCTAAGAAATACGGCCGTACTATGGTGTTGGCGCTTTGAAGTTATTACGCCTTACGTTGTTCTATTCTATGAATACCGACTCCAGTTTATTCTATACGCGAGAGGATTAAGCTAATACGCGCGGTACGTAATCCGGCGAATAAATAATAATAACAATAATAATAATAATAGAATTAAAAAGTCGGATTACATTCGAGAATAAAAGAAAAAAAAATTGCGATTAGGTTGGAGATGAGGACACGCAATTATTCGCTTCGAGAAGAGTAGCCGAGCTACGGTAGTTAATAAAGAAACAAGTGCTCTCACGTCTTATATCCTACCATCGAAATGTGATGTTACTGAAATGTGAACCAGCAGCTGCCCCCGTTAAAAACGTACAAGTCGAGTAGCCAAGTGGTTATACGCGGCGAAGTCAAGTGTTAGTTCAAAGCTGGGCTAATGTGTAACACCGGTTAAACAAAGAAGATTCATCACGCCAACGTTTAAGCTCGATATAGAATATATATATATATAATATATATTATATATATATATATATGCGTTATATACGTCGTGCGTGTAAGGATCGTTACTTGGAATAAATAGGCGAACAAGATAAAATACCTTAAGAAGTTTCCGGATGAGTACGTGATGCCATAAATCCTGATACGGTTGTCAGTCGTCGATGGTTTTCCAGCCGACGAGGACGATTCCATACGTTAGGACACGATGAACGTTACTGGGAAACCGTGTCTCACGCCTTTTTGTATCTACGATCGAACAGCCATAAGAGACACTTATGGACTGAATCGCGGTTGCGTCACGGTTTTCAAATTGTAACACGAAGAGCTGAATTTCGAAAATGCCTCGCATTTCTTACCAGCGCGCACGCCAACTTTCTTGTTTTCTTTCTAAGGTATTTCATCTCGTTACTTCTCGCATCCCTACCGCTACTCGTTGAAAATCGTTGCTGTCAGTGCTGACTGCCGGCAACGACTGAATTAAACCGAACTCAACTGGAATCGAATTGAATAAAGATATCACCGTATAACTCTCCATTACGAAGTGAGTCGTATCTCGCACAACATTCCGATCGAAAAAATCGCGGTTACGTGTTCGCAATAAATCGCTGACATTTTTCCAAGTCTAATACCATCGCGAACGTTCTACACTTTCCCGTAAAAAATGCTACAGTAACCCCTAAGAGCTCTAAACGCGATATCTAAAATATATTTTTTAAACGATAGTTCAAAATTCAACCTCATTCTGTCGACTGTCGATGTTTCTTAAGATTTTCCGTCCTTGCATCGAACGATTCGAATAATTAGACATAAAAATCGAGTTCTTTTCGCGACGTCGTCCGTGATAAAAATAAAAGGATCGTAATAATTCTTAGAAAGTATTATTATTAGTATTATAAAATAAAAGAATACAATAATGATAATGATTAATAGTTGAAGTTGGACCGAAACGATGTTAAGTCGCTCCGTTTTCGGTTATATAATAATCACCTGGTTGTTAATAAAAAGAAGACGGAAGTTTTTAGTGTATACTCTTTTCGAAGTCAACATATCTGGAAAGATAGTAACACTTTATAAAATGTATAATAGAGAGTAAAGTTACAGGTAAAAAGCCAAGAGGAAGACCAAAAACATCTATAATGAAGAGTGTGTATACGATCGCTTGAATATAAGTAAATATCAAGAACTTCGGACTCTGGCTACCAACAGGATACAATGGCTACGGGCGACAAGGCATTGCCTTTAGTGAATAACCAAGAAAATATACATCATATTCGTTAGCTCGATACGAGCATCGTGAAATTACGAATTCAAAGTCCTTTCAAGTCGTACGTCCCTACGTTCCGTGAGTGCTATTGCTGATGTGGCCGCAGTTAATTGTATCTGTATATCGTCTGATTTCTGTCCTTCCGGCAATCCTTTTGGCTTTTACCATCCTTTCGAGAATTAATTTTTCCATGCTTACGTATTCGAAATACCTCACTATGCGTTACATTACTATATCTCGCAGTCGTAGATCCGATCCTATATCGTTCAACGCAGAGGTTTGTTCGTTTTTCTCTCCACGATATTCGCAACATTCGTCGTCAGCAGAACATCCGAAAAACATCAATTCGCCGGATATCAGCTGCTTTTAATGTCCAGCATTTATAGAAAAAAACCGAGAAGACTAGATTACGCGTACCCATCGACATATATCTGTTGTAATTGTCCCAGTGCTTAATTTAGTTGTTGATATTCGGTTTTTAATTTCATCCGTAGATTCACCGTGTTTAATAATTACAGATCCCAAATAAATAAAGTTTATCAACCGCCTGTATCGTATCCAGTTTTTGTACGTGATGCCGACTGCAGTTATATCCTTCTCGATTATCATTTAGTCTTTTCTCCGTTTATTATTAATCCAACTTGTTTACTTACGTTTTCAAGCTTCCGTAAGAGGCTGAACAATATTTATTTTGACTAGGAGATTATTGTTATATCATCAGCATACTGTAGAACAATTTTTCCGCCTAATACCGTCTTCCAATTTATCGAGTACTTTCCTAAGTATCCACTCACTCTATATATATGTTAAACAACATAGGATACATCCTTAGCGAACGCCTTTTTCAGGTTTAAACGCGTGAGCTAATTTATTATTGATTTTCACTTTTCCAATGTTGTCATACAAAACGCTTTGATTAATGTTATTAAATATGGCGGTACGCCCATTCGATCTAATACCTGTCATAATGTCATCATCAATTGTACACAGTCGAAAAGTAAATAAAGCCTTTATTTCATTTGAATACACCAAAAATACATACACAAAATCATCAAAATTAAATAATAACGAAAGCCCAACAAATTAAAGATATATATCCAGCACTCATTTTGTTCCAAATCGTTCTGTCTCTTGCTTTCCGCATCCAACTGGTCCCCACATATTTGACGATATCATCATCGTCTTTTTGTTCTTTTGATTTTTCTTTTCCTATCCAAACGGTATCCATTCTATACATTTTCTGGCCCTGCTATCTACTTGCTTCCGCATGACAAGAGCACACCATGTCCGTTTTAATTTTCTCGCTATCTCCATTATGTCATCTGAGTTAGATAGAAGTGACGAATTATAACCTACATTAATCGAAACTACGATATTAATCGTCATTCGTGCGAGCGTTAGAAAGATCACGCAGGAATCTCAGCTTCCTTATCTTTCTTCCATCACTCGAGCGTTTAAAATGTATGAAATCACATAAAATGTTATAATTCCACACCAGTTTGACGATAATAGATATGACCGAAAAACTGAAATCCATTTTAAAATCTATTTGCATCGTGCAACGAGACAAATTGCTTTCTTGCTTTTTTTTTTATCAGATGTACAATAACACCCGGACCTATACAAAGTTGATTTCGGAAGTAATTTATGAACTTCTTCCTCCATAATTGCCGGTTAAAGTAATAGATAAATCAAAAAGATTAAGAATGTCATCGATGAAGTGTTCTATAAAAATTCGATGTAAAAAACAAAATATTCCCATAAAAAAAATTAAATCTATGATTAAATTAATTAAAAAAAAAAATAAAAACAAAAACAAATCTCAACACCAAGGCCGATGTATTCTTTTTGATTTATCCATCATTTTAATCGTGTGATTATTCAAACGGGGCCTGGCTGAAAATGATAAATGTAAGTGTGGAGAACGGTAGAGCCATGGACACTTGTTCCGGTGTAACTTGTATATACTTGACTAGCTAACTATTTTATTCATTATATTATATTTAATTTTAATTTTATATATCGGTCCTCATGCGTCTCTGACACGATAATGATAATGATGAACCATCGTAAAAATAACATTAATAATAGCGGCGTGTATAAACTTATTTGTAAATATTATATATATATATATATATGTATGTGTGTGTGTGTATGCGTCACAAACATGGTCATATAATATTAAGCAAATAAAAAAGTTAAAAATTGTGCAGCGAGCGATGGAAAGGAAAACGTTAGGGGTTACAAAATTTGATAGAATAAACAAACAAAGCATTAAGAGCACAGTCAAGGACAGAAGACCTAATGGAGATAGCAAGAAAACTGAAAAATAGGCACGGTGTGATCATGTCATGCGGGAACAAGCAACTGGCTGGACCAGAAAATGTATGGAATGGATTCCGCTGGATAGGAAAAGGAAAATTCAAAGACCAAAAGGACGATGTAAAGATGACGTTGTTAAATATGTTGGAATCAATTGGATGCGGAAAGCAACAGATAGAACGATCTGGAAGAAAATGGGGTGTGGGACATCTTTCATCAAAGTTAAAAAAAAAACACAAAAAAGCAAAAAAACGTAAGAGGCCTTCGTTCAATTTGTGCTATCATTATTATCATTAATTTTAATTATTTTATGCATGTATTTTTTGGTGTATTTAAATGAAATAAAGACTTTATTATTACCTAATTCTTGATAAATAGCTCCTTTGATCTTGCTTCTAATTTTCGAATTTCATACGTTTCCATAAACAATCACATCTCGATTCTCTCGAAATTCTAGAAATAAACAGATCATTTTCAAACTCCTACCATTAGACCGGTTCTCTTGTTCACCAAAGATTGATTTTATTACTTGTTAGTTTTCATCGTTTACATTCAACCTGAAAATACTGCAACCGATAAAACTAGTGGATTGTGTTTATTATTATATATATATATTGACACGATTGACTTCGATTCAAAAATTAATTCGAGAAATTTGGATAATTAGCAACAATTTTATCGGTCATTGTTTATGAGAGGAATCGATTCGATGCGAAATAACAGAGAATAGAAAATTAAGTAGAAGAAACAACTTAGCACGGGGGTTGGATGTCACACCAAACAGTACATCTTGGCCGGTCCCAATTGTTTCGGTTAGATGACTTAGCAGTTGATATTCAACTTCTTACTATAAAATCAGGAGAGGAATCGATAGGGAGTTCATGATTGTAATTGCGGAAACCAACGAATCAGATTACAGGTGATTAGAAGTGTGCGCATATATGTTGCGCATTCGTATATAAGTGTACGAGGCTGGGTGATTAACCGCTAGAAATTCTTCGGAAACCGAAGCTAATGCGAATTTAAAACGCAGTTCGTCGTGAAAAAAGTTGACTGGAATACTGATGAACTTGATAGAATTATAGTCCGCTATTGAGAACGCTCACAGAGACGTAAGTGTAGAAAAATCTACCAAAAATCAGGTCGTTATTTACTCACGCGTATAAGATGGACGATGATTGATCGTAAAATAACGAGAGGTATTAGGAATGTGAAAAATGTTTTGTTTGTAGTAGTAAAAAACGTAGATGACAATCGATTAAAGCCGAACATGTGGAGATTTTGTTACACATGCTCATTTCGTTTTGAATCTCGACAACAGGTCAATACACACACATGTTCGTTGTACATATATTTTTGGCCACCTGATTCATCCGTATGACGAAACAACTTAAATTTTGTTAGTCGCGCGTTGTAAAGGTACCGAACGTTATTTGTTTGAAAATATTTTATAAATGATAAATTATAAATTGTATAAAACATGTCTATTAAATAATTCAGTAAATAAGGATAAAAAAAAACAACGTTTTTTAAATTTGTCGCGCGCGGAAAACTCCGTTGGTAATTGATAGTGTACTTTTTACTTCGAAATTACCAATTAACAGCTTTTTACGGGTTTAAATACTTACGGGGCACGTTAGCAACAGCAGTCGCTACAGTTCACAACCGAAGCATTAGCAGCTCGCTCTAGCTGAATACGAAATGGACGGATATTTTATGTTACAAAGTTCGTTTTCATTCAACGTGGCCAAACAACAACAAGAATCGATGTCGATCGCTAGATTCGATATTATTTGAAATCAAACTAGAATATAGTTGTGTGTTTTTCGTCAATTTTCCAGATCTTTTTTCGAAATTATTTTCTACGAAATAAATATATATATATATATATATATATATATATATATATATATATATATGTATGTATATATATATATATGCAGCTGGACGCAGAAAAATATGAAACGATCCATAAAAATAAGCCACGTGTGAAGACAATAGATCATCCCAAAATATTAAAAGACACCGTTCCAGGAGGACTTTGGTAAAATGATAGGACTCCCCAATAAATAAAAATACTCTTCATTATTACTATTATTATTCTTTACTGTTACACAAAATGAGTTTAGGTTTATAAAGCCATTACTACTCATTGTACATACAAATTAAAATAAACTACACGCTAACAGATGAGTTATAAAATAGAGAGGTAAATAAGTAAACTAAGACATATAAGGATAATTATACATGGATGTAAAAATTACAAAATAATATTCGATTTATATATATAAGAGGCCATATTAACACAGAAGGATTATTTAAGCATATAGAGTACGGAGGGAAGATACCTAACTGTAGTAATGTCTTGATTAAGTCTGTGTGCACTATATAGATTGCATGAAAAAATGACATGATTAATGTCTGTTGTCGAACCACAGTCCAACGGGGACTGGTAAGTACTGGAACTAACCAGCCCTATCCGGCGGAGATGGCTGGGCAGCAGATTATGTCCTGACCTAATACGAATTAAAATGGAAAAAAATTTACGGATCGGTATTGAATGTGGAGGCTTAATTAGAAAGAGCGATTGTTTTTGTTTTTGGGTAAACTTGTTTGAATTTGTTTGTATAAATTGTTACGAGTAGCACAGAACATGGAGCTCCAGCGATGAAACAAATCCGCCTTTGCAGACGCAGCTAAATATGTTGAGCGAATCGCAGGGATCAGTCTGGAGACCCCCCCATTTTGGCTGCCTGATCGCAAATTTCATTATCTTTGATCCTCATAAAATAAGCAAAAGTTTAAGAAATCACTCCCAGACGTAGAAAAATGAAGTTTTCGAAGAATATATAACAAATCTTACTTCGAAAGCAGATATAGACACTAATGTTTATGGAAGGTCATCAAAAATATAAAATCGAATATCTCAATGTCCACCGATGAAAATGAAAAATCGTTAATGGGCAAGAACAGATCTGATCTGAAGCATTTGTAAAATACCTGTTCAAAATTTTTCATTACGACAATAACAATATTATTAATCCTCGACGAAGAAAATATGTACAACTATATCAAATCCATATCACCGATAGAGAAATAAATGTATGTATAAGAAAAGAGCTCCATCCAAAAAATCGTCCGGATATAACTTAATCACCCTGACAATATTGGCAATTTGGCTTCGGAAATGGACACAGTACAATAGAGCAAATACATCGCATAGTCGACGTTATTAACGGTAGTTTCGAAAAAAGAAAATTTTGTCCCGCGTTGTTTCTCGATATAGAGAAAGCATTCGACAAAGTATGGCACAAGGGTTCATTGACTCAACCTGCATGCAACAGTACGTGGACCGGTTCGCCCCTATGTTTGTCTTTTTCCGTTCATTTCATTTACGAGTAATTGGCGCAGTCGGAATACCTCTTCTGGTTATCTATCCAGCTTAATTGCGGTATACATTTTATTCCTTTTTCCTGGAATATATCCTTCCATTGCGACTCGCAGCAATCCTCCATCTCGTAACACATACCCCATCTATCATAGTTTACGTTTTTCTATTCTATTACAATCGCATCTAGCTGACGGGTATTTTGAAGTTAATATAAACGATGCTTATTCGAAAATATAATACGCCGTACACACAGACGTGCCGCAGTGCAACGTACATATTATCGAATGAGTCAAACCTTACCGTTGTTTGCTACTAAACATCTACAGTTGGAAAATTGGTTTAAATTATGGAAAATTACAGTAAACCAGACAACGTCTAATTACTTGTTATTTAAATTAAATAAAAAAAAATCGTAAATAAGCCGATTCAGTTAAGTCTACCATCAAATAAAGTGAAATGAACGTTCAACAGGGAAAAATCGTATTCTCGCCAAACGTAAACAGCCAGAAACTGCGAAGTATGAACTTGCTGATGAACAAACTCACCATAATTCATAGAAAACAAAAGTTTTATTATATAAATTCATCCTAAAGTCGATATGTAGAATTGGGGACGCAGCCAACGACTCGCGTTATCCAACGTTTCCAGTCGAAGGGCCCACGAAGAATTATTAGAACACCGCCGTAATATATTCGCAATGGTGACCTATATACGAAGATTTACATATCCAGTCTGTAACACCTTCAGTAGCGGCAGTCACAGACATATTCATCGACTCAAGCGCCATGTCGGTCCTCTAGCTGCAGATGTCAAAGATAACAGCTTAGGACGTCTTAAAGGACCTACACAAGTAGAACCGGTTTTAATTAAGTCCATCTCCGGTTTTTAAGTTCATAAAATGAAGAATAGCTTTTAATTGGGTAGCATTCTAATAACACTCGTTAAATTCAAATCGTTAACACTACTTTTGACCCACTTAGGATATGCATATTTTATTTTTAAAAATATTATCACATGCCTAATTTTGACCCACTTAGGATATGCATATTTTATTTTTAAAAATATTATCACATGCCTAAATTAAGTATTTTTTTTTATTATTTTATATTTTTTATAAATTGTACATATTTTTATATTTTATTTTTTTACGTCCACTTGATAATGTCTTAATAGACGAAAAGCGTTGTGGTCGTTTTCATACATAAAAATTTAGTAATTTTAATTATTTTTTGCTTTTTATTTGTTTTTTCAAATCGCTACATTCCACACTGTTCAAATTATAAACGTTACTTTTTGTTTCCACTTCTTCGAGCCAATATATATATATATATATATATATATATATATATATATATATATATATATATATATATATATATATATATGACGGTATAAATAAACATTTTGTATTTCGAAAAAACGAGTACCGCAATAATTCAGCCGTATCATGATTACCGGTATTCAATTATGTCGGTGTACTAAAATTTCTAAATCATACGTTAAAAATAGACGACTCGTGCACTGTAAAGTATTATATATGCGCATACGATTAAAAGACAATCGAATTGACGTTAATCATATTTTATTAAGAAATCTCGGATTAACTATATCAGTGATTGGACTAGTTCATCTCTATCATCCAAGTTCTCCATTTTTCCGTTCTGTCGTTAACCGTTTTAGTTGGATGCAGCTCTTGATGTTCGATCTTTCTTGATTGTGTTCATGTCTGTTCAAGCCTCCTGCGCATGGGAATTATTCCTTCTGTACCACTTTTCAATAGATCATCGTGCCTTAATGCGTGCCTTATCGATTTTAGCTTTTCTAATCGTTTAATTTTTCCTTTTGTACTCGGTTAAAAACGGCTTTTTATCAAACTAACGAAATTCTAGGCAATGGTTCACTTCCGAAGTAATCGTTGTAAAATTTTAAAAAGCCGGTAGTAAAATAATGATGTGCTTCTAAATATAAAATTATATATATATTATATATTATATATATTATATATATATATATATATATATATATATATATATATATATTATATATATATTATATATATATATATATATATATATATTTTTATATATATATATATATATATATATATATATATATATATATATATATATATTATATATATATTATATATATTATATTAGGGTGCTCCAGAAATGACAGGAGGTTTTGTTTTTTGAATAGCGCAGTTGTTAACACTGCTACAAAGCAAACTGCGTACTTCGAGTTTAGCACATGAGAGATTCGTTTTTGTTCAGTTTCAGTTATCATCGCATCCTATATCGAGAAGGAGTGTTCGTTTTGCGTGAAACGTTATTTTCGGTGTGAATCGATCACGACAGTGCAAACACAGTTTGGAAAATAATTCAAAGTTAACGGGTTTTTTTATGCTTGAAGAAATTTCTAAATTCAGCCACATATGCTCGAAAAGCGTTCGGAAATTTTGCGAAAACCGAATGGATGTATTATTGCCAATGGCGGTCATCTGAACGGTATTATGCTCTACAAAGATTGTGAGCTAATCTCGCGTTTTCATATTTTTAAATAAAATGTAATTCAATAATTTTGGTCGAGTAGTTTTTGAGTTATTCAAAAAACAACAGAATCGTCTATCTTCTCTGGGTCAATATAGTATATATTATGTTTGTAACCTGGATTCATTTCGAATAATTGAATAAATTATTAGGATAGTAACTATTGTTGTTTCAAAAGTCGTTCTTCGCTAATACTGCGGCTGTACACTTCACACAAACGTGCATTTCGCCTGTTACGACCTCGATGGCTCTATCTGACGTATAGGTCAACGGAAATTTCGATACCGCAGAAACTGACTAAATGGAGGACAAAAATTTTATTCGTACAGAAGAAAAAGAAGTATTAATAATAAGTAGTAGTCCTAATAAATAAATAATAATAATGATAATTGGAAAAACCGGTATAATTCGGTAAGAGGTTTGTTTTTTTTTTTTGTTTTTTTGGTTTTGTTCTGATTATGGACATCAACGTCCTTCTACGAGATATCAGAACAGAGGAGACATCGTCGGAAACGGGATACGATAATAAATAGGTCGAATATTTGATTAAAAAAAATATAATAAACCAGAACGAAATTAAAGAAAATACACAAATCGGATTAAAAAACGTAAAAAGAAAAAAAAAATGGTCGCCGTTTTGTAGAATATCCTTTTACACAATCGCATTTTTGCGGAAACGCAATTCCGGAATGTGGATGAAAAAACGAAAAAGAACTTTAACGATTATAAATAACGGTATATTTTTATCCTGTTCGGAAGTCGGACGAGTCAAATGGTCAGTTAAAATATTTTAAGGCGGCTTCTAACTAGCGAATGCGATATTGTTTTCGATCGTCGAGATTATTACAAATTACTTTCTACGACTCAATATAAAATTTTCTTCGAAAAGTCAGTCGATAATAATCGCATGGCGGCCAATGTGGGATACGGATACTAGAGGGGCGAAAAGACGTGCTGATTCCTGTCGAGTGCATCTGTTGCGCTCGAAATGAAGAATACGAAATTAAACTCGTACGATACTCGGAATAATGTCTGCACGTGGCAAGTTTCAATCGTTTCTACATAGATTCGATAACACTGTATTCGAATAGGTTCGCCGATGACCGCAAAAATATTATTTTTGATTATCTCGACTTTGTTCGACATAATTTTCGAACATCGCTCAATTTACTCATTCCGTCACCTAGGATAAAAGAAAAATAAAACTATATAACCTTCTCGGAATTCGCAGAAGCAGCAATGCATCTCAAGTTTACCCTTAGTAACAACAATACTTTCATCACAACGGTGAACGCGAAAAAACATTGAGCGTTTGAAACATCGTGGCTTCTTCCGTCATGTATTTCAGTTTTATCGCTAGTTCGTTATTGTGGCTGGTCAGCCTCCATACCTTATGATCGATGATTTCATCTCTAATATAGATAATTCTGTGTAACATATCATATACCAAGGTGGTGGTCAGTCCTGCACACAGACTCTACGATGGCGTTATAAATTAATATTTTATTTTCAATATGTATGGCTAAATAGTTTGTTCCTCCATTAATATTTACCGGTGGACACACTTTAACGTAAACCTGACCTCAGTGCATTTCGGTTCGCACTCACGCGTCAACGTTTTAGCCAAATTTCAATTTCAGTCAACATGTGTAGAGTTTCGTTAAGACCTTAGTGTGGTCTTCGTCTATCACTACAAGTACTTTATGCGATACGTGTATCTCATTATTCGTATTGTTACATCGTACTTTATAATATAAATAACGCTACAAGTACTTGCTCGTCAGCAAACGTAGCAGTGCTGACATTTCGCTCATCATAAGTACCGGGTTTTGTTTATACACTTTTCTTTTTAAATACATCCATCCCATCTACAATATATATATGAAGAAAAAAATGGTATGTTC
Organism: Coronaproctus castanopsis; assembly: GCA_032883995.1. NCBI lineage: Eukaryota > Metazoa > Arthropoda > Insecta > Hemiptera > Monophlebidae > Coronaproctus > Coronaproctus castanopsis. The sequence goes on along the minus strand of CM065053.1, from coordinate 270,442,014 downwards.
CTTCGTTTCAACTTCTCGATCTGTATGAATTTAATTTTAATCGTAATTAAGTTTTATTACAAAAATAAATAAATTATAGCGTTTAATATTTTAAATCAGTTTAATTATGAATAACTCGATGGTACAGATTAATATTATTCGACCAAAAATACGCGCATTAATTTCTCAATAACCTTCGATAAACGAGTCAGTAAAGAAACTACGATGCGATGGCAATCCCTACCCGCTTTCGTAATTTTAATTACGCGTCAAGGTTAACTCTTTTATAGCGTCTCGCGGATGTTTAAAATGTAATTTACAGCGGCTAATAAATTCGAACCGATTTTCTAAGTATGTTTTTAAACTACTGTAGCGAAGTTGTCCAGATTCAGCGAGAATGCTTTAACAGGAATCTTTAAGGAATTATCGATTTCGCTATATCAGTTATTGTTCGTATTGAAAGCTATCCCCCCATTCATTGTTTAAGTGAAACTTCTATTAGCGCGTTGTATATGGGGGAGTTAACGCATAAAACGAGCGAGACAAAGACTTACACACATAGGCGGGCCTATTCTCACAGTGTAGGCTCCTCCTCTCTTTACGGCATGCTGTACTCATATACGTGTATATTCAGTTTACATACAAACACGTACAAAAATTGTGTTAGACATGCGTATATATATATATATATATATATATATATATATATATATATATATATATATATCACGATCACGATGCGCTTATATCAATCCACTACTGGATGTAAGCGTTCCCCTTTTGTTTCCATCTGTAGTGATCTTGGGCCTCGTTTATCCATTTCAAACCAGCTGATCTCTGTATATCGTCCTGCCACCTTGTATCCGGCCGACCGCGACTTCTGCGTCCTTTTCTTAGAAGCCATTATGTTATTCGTAATTTAGTCTGCTGTCTTATCCACGTGTTGGTTTTCTAGTTTCATTCGTGGGCTCTCTGTGTCACTGCAAGTTTCTTAACAACATACTTCGTTAGGCTCCATGTTTCCGCTCCGTGTGTAAGCACTGGAAGGATGCACTGTTCGTATACTTTCTTCTTCAAGCTGTTAGGTATATCTTTATTTTTGAGGACAGTACTCAGCTTCCCAAAAGCTATCCACGATAGATGCGTCCGCCTTTTAATTTCTTTACGCATTGTTTCTTTCTGTGGGGCAATAATTTGACCTAGGTATATATATTCATTGACCTGTTCCAGTATCTGGTCATCTAGTTTTATTTGTAACTTTTGAGGTGTATTTGTCATGATCTTCATTTTATTAATATTGATGGTTAATCCTGCTTTTTGGAACAGTTATGTAGGTCAGTTATCATTTCCTGTAAGATACCAACATTATTACTAATCAACACAATGTCATCGGCAAAACGCAAATGACTAATCTTCCCATCAAAATTCACACCTTTAGACTCCCAAGACAAATTTTTGAACATACGTTCTAAGGCTGCTATAAATAACTTCGGAGATATTGTGTCTCCTTGTCTGACCCCTCTCTTTAACGGTATTTTATTTGTTTTTTCCACCAGCTGTACATGCATTATTGGCGAATTATAAATATTTTAAATTATGTTGATGTATTCATCATCCATACCATTTTCTTCAAGCGCCTTAAACACTGTCCATGTTTCCACGGTATCAAACGCTTTATGATAATCGATGAACGCCATGCGCAATTCCATGTTGTATTCTTTGCACTTAGATATTTAAATACTCATTGTGTGAATGTGATCATGCGTGCTGAAAGCAGATCTAAAGCCCGCTTGCTCGCACGTTTGGCAGTAATCTATTTGTTTCGTCATTCGATTTGTAATAATACTTGTATAAAGTTTGTACATATGTGATAATAAGCTAATTGACCTGTAATTTTCTAGACTAGCTGTATCACCATTTTTATGTATTAGGATAACATCTGTTTCATTCCACAGTCGCGGGATAGATTTCTCTTTTAAACATTTGTTGAACAGGTTTTTCAGCAAATCCAAAATATCCTCATTTCCTTCTTTAATCATTTCTGGGACTATACCATCCGGCCCGCTAGCTTTGTTATTTTTCATCTTCTTTAAAGCGTATTTAATTTCACTTATTGTTATATCCGTTAAGTTTCCCTTATCCTCATTTATTGTTAATTTATCTTTCATTGTAGGATTAACTTTTGTGTCATAGAGATCTGTATAGAATCTTCCGACCTCTTTGGATAGTTCAGTTTTGTCTGTAAGGATATTTCCGTCACGATTTTTCAAATTCGTCAGCAGCTTACTTCCCATCGACAATGATTTCTTGAATACTTTAGGCCCTCTGTTATGCTCAATTATTTCACAAATTCTCTTTGTGTTGTTTTGACGTATATCACTTCTCAATTGTTTTCTAATTAATTTATTCAATTCTGCCCACTCAGTTTGATTTTTATCTTTATCCACTTTTAGTTTCCTCCTTCGTGCCATTAAATCTTTCGTTGCATCACTTATTTTACTGTTTACCTTTTTTTTGTACGTGGTGCAACTTTAACTGCAGCTTCTTTCATAATTTTAGTAATCTGTTCCGATTGTTCATTTATTTCCAGTGTTTTAATTTCTTCAGATTTCTGTATTTGTAATTTTAGTTCTTCTTGATATTTGCTTCTATATTTTATTAATTTATCAGGATCAACTAGTTGTGATTTATTTCTTTTTATTCTTTTTAACACGGATACATCCTGAATTTTTAATATATCTCTAACTAATTGGTGGTCACTGCCGTTATTAACACTGTTCACTACTGTAACGTCTTGTAATTTGTTTGAGCTATCAGAGATGATATAATCAATCTCATTCTTGTATTCAAAAGTTTGGCTTCTCCAGTCATGCAGTAAAGCTTATTTCTTTCGAGAAAGTTTGCCATCATTTCTCCCCTTTTGTTTCTTTTACCTACTCCATGAATGCCTACTGATGTTTCTCGTATGTTTTGTCGGGTCCCAATTTTGGCATTAAAATCGCCTATTATCAATGTGTTTTTGCATTTATCTCTATTTATTGTTTCTTCTAATTCATCATAGAAACATTCCAGTTCCTCCTCTGTATATGATTCCGTCGGGGCATATATTTGCACTATCTTTAAGGTGCTATTCTTACCAAACAAAAGTATTATGTATGCAATTCTGTCTGTAACGCCTACATACTTAACTACATTATTATGCCATTGCTTATTTATTAAAAATCCTACTCCGTTTTGATGATATTCGGAATCCCCTTTATAGAATAATATAGCCTGTGACTTTAGCTTTATAACACTTTCGCCTTTTCTGCGCACTTCGCTTAAGCCGATTATGTCCCATTTTATTTTATTCAATTCTTCTTCTAACTCCAAAAGTTTCACTTCGGAAGCTAAACTCCGCACATTATATATGCAAATACGCATAAGGCAATTCTTAGTTCTTGCATTATTTCTTAATTTGTTGGTATCTGTGTCAAATCCGAGTTGTATTAATGGTTCTATCCGGTGTTTGCTTCCTTTATTTGTATTTCTACTAGGCGGTAAGGAAGCAGGAGTCAATTCCTATTCGCCTTGGCTACTACGGCCCTTCTTTTTCCTTACAGTCATATTGGGGTAATGTTGGCCTAATCTCCCATGCTGGCCAAGCAACTTGGGAGATACATTTTATCCCTTTCTGCCAGGTTAATATTTCTATTACTTTAAATGGTCCTATTATATATTATTGTTATTATTTCCATATTTTTATTAATTGTAATTTATATATCGCATTCAAAGCTATTTTTTCCTAAGTTGTATAGTAGTAACAATACTGTAGAAGCAGGGGTGATTAGGCTGTTAATCCTGCTTTTTGTTTTTCTGTCAGGGTTTACTCCCTTAGCCTTTGGGTCAATACACTAACCGCAAGGCAGCGGGTTGTTACTGAGGAGGTAACAATGTAAGATTTTTACGGCGACCTTAACCCACCGATGGAGAGACAGTCCTAGGATTTCTGCAGACTTTTAAAGGACAGGTCCTCAAGCTGTCCATCTACATCCTCATGTCTCCTTACCCTGTCAATACTGGAATCGTCTGCTAGAGACTTAGCCGCTCTTGGTTCGCGACTGCTTATTGGTTATTTGCAGCTGGCCAGGATATATACTGGTCGTTTCACTATCCACCACCTGTGGACGCGCTCCGTTCCGGGTAGAGCTCCGGATCACAGAAGGTACATAGTACCCCTGGGGGTATATATTTATATATATATATTTATATATATATTTATATATATATATATATATATATATATTTATATATATATTTATATATATATATATATATATATATATATATATATATATATATTTATATATATATATCGATCGATCACCATGCCCTTATTCCAATCCACCGATGATTGTAAGTGTTCCCCTTTTCTTTTCAACCGTAGCAATTACGGGCCTCATTTATTCATTTCACACCGACTGATGTATATCGTCCTTCCACCTTCTATCTGGACGACGACCACAACTTCTGTGTCCTTCTCTTGGAAGCCATTCTGTTATTCGGTCTGTACACCTGTCATCGTTTCTTCTTGCTACATGGCTTGCCCAATTCCATTTCAACTACACATTCGACTACATCCAACAATTCAGTCTGCTGTCTTATCCACGTATTGGCTTTCTAGTCTGATATCTTGATGCCTAATATTACTCTTTCGTGGGCTCTGTGTGTCACTGCAAACTTATTAACGACACACTTCCTTAGGTACCATGTTTCCGCTGCATACGTAAGCACCGAAAGGATCACTGTTCGTATACTTTCTTTTCTATAATGTTAAGTATATCGTTATTTTTGAGAACAGTATTCAACTTTCAAAAACCTATCCACGAGAGATGCGTTCATCTTTTTATTTCCTTACGCATTGCTTCCAGAGGTACGATCTAATCACTGGAAAGATGTTTAAATTCCTACTGCGAAAGGGTATAGTGCTATTAACACCAATATTCAACGCTAGTACACGGTTGGCCTACTATCCATCACAGTGCAAAATGGCTCAGGTAACTATGATACCAAAGCCGCAAGGAAACCTACTAGCGATGCTTCGTCATATCGACCTATTAGTCTTCTATCGATAATATTACAAGTGTTCGAAAAATCACTGCTGCCTGAATTAACAAAACAGCTACAGGTTACGATTACAATCAGCTTGGGTTTCGTGCTGGGCATTCTACAATAGAACAAGTTCACAGAGTGTAGCAATATATCGCTAATTGTTTTTGAAAAAAAAAAAACAGTGTTTTTCTGCAGCCTTTCTTGATTCGGGTGTGGCATAAAGGGCCACTTTCTAAAATAAAACGCACTTTGCCACATCGTTATACCTGTCACATCGATTTTTTCACATGAAATTCGGTAGTGACGTATCGAAATGTTATCCTGCCAAGGCTGGGGATCCACAGGGTTCAGTTTTACGACCAATAATTTTCTCATATATATATATGTTAGACCTTTCGGTGAATACAATGTAGAGATGGCGGTATTTGCCGATGATACAGCATTATTTGCGAGAGATAATGATCCGGTAGCGGCGTCCGAAAAATTATAGTGCGGTTTGAACGACTTTGATATATGGGCACGGCAATGGAGGTTAAACTTATCCACGTCAGTACATGTTACAGTTACTACTAGGCGGAACACATGTTAATATTAATGGTTCATCGAATATCAAAATGGCGTAGCGGTCCCAATAAAAAATACTGAGGATAATAGTTCGTACTCCCTGGTATACACGAAACGATAATTTGCATCAAGACCTAAAAGTACCAAATGTGCGCAAAAAGTAATTCGGGATAGCAGTAAAGGTTACTTGCGCAGATTAGAGGGTAACCCTAACCAGCTGGCGGTAGATTTATTAGATCACGCAGATTAAACTATTGCACACCCTTAGACCTTCCCCCCCGGTTTAGGTAGTTCGGAGGGTCATTACTGAATGACATATCCCAGTTGCTTGTTGGCTATTTCAGCCAGATTGAAATTTAAGTAACGTATATAAAAAAACATTGGCTAACAAGTGACCATAATTGCACACCGATTCATCTTGCAAAGTTAGTCAATGTCCGGAGCGGAATTTGCGAATCGTGTAAACCGTGAATAATATCGATTACATTTCCTCATTGTACCGGCACCAAAGCACCATATAAATAAGGGGCATGAATAAAATAATAAAAAATTTGATCAATCTAACATTTCCAGTGAGACAAGATTCTCAGTCACAGTATCAATAAAGTTGGAGCGCTGAATTATTCGGTTATTTGATTACTATAGCCGTACACATAAGTTTATTATTCAACTTAGTTTTCCTCGTTCGAGCGACATGAAACCACCATGTTAGCCGTCGATCAATACGCATTGCGAGATATCTTACACAGTTTGTCTGCAGAATTTCATACGGATACAATGTTACTTGTCTGCTAGTACAGGTGGTACGTTGACATTTGGATGGATTGAATGTTATACGCCATTTATGCGCCTACTTTTATTTTGAACAGCAGCATATTCCTGGAACTGAACTAACAGTTAGTATAGCTATATCATCGGCAAATTTTGCTAATATTGTTTGATTATAGGTGTATCTTCTGTATAGACGTTATATAATATCGGAGCAAGCAAATACCTCGCGGTTCTGAAATACGTTCTTGGAAAAAGACATCGTTTATCGTTCAATTTATAAAGGTCTGGAGTTAAAAAACAATTTGCATAAAAATAGAGAAACACTTTTAAGCAAACTTACGCTCTGACAGAATATCCTGATGACGCATCTAGTCCGGAACTATCGTTTTTTTTTTTTTTTTTATCGCTTAGTTATTAACATTTTTTATTTTATTCGATACAGTTTGCTTCATTTACATGTACAATACACCGTGTACCCCGTTAGTTTTATCCTTTGCAATATTCTATAATACGTAATAATTTAACAATCGCTCGTCGGGTCTGTACTTACTTTCGCGTAATCTGTATCCGCCTCGTCCTATAGCTTCAGGTCCAATCGTTCGTGTCATTCCCTCGCATTGCGCCTGAGATGCTGTATCTCGGCCTATGCGCCGGTTATTTATTCATTAAGACTAACGATATATTAAATCGTAATTAAAGGGAAGTTAAACTTGCCAAAGTGAAAAAAAAAAAAATATTAAGTCCGAAAAGGTCGCAGCGATAAATTACGAGGATTTTATTCGATCGGATAACGGAAATTTATCATCTTCGTCTTGGTTTGATCATCGATTTAGCTATACATATATATGTATATCGACCCGCTATTCGACTAGGCGGCGAACTAACGTAATTAACCTCGAACGGCGAATTATTATCTTTTATTTTCACACACACACAGCTCGCTAAAGAAATCGCGTGGAAAATCTGCCGATATTACGAACTCGAAGCCGTTAATAAATATTATTCCTCAGAAAATCCGAACTTTTTACAACGAGATCGAATTTTTGATGATAGTCTTCTACACGAATAGGAGAGAGACTTCATCGTGAAATCTAATTCCGTCAGTCGCGGAAACAATTAAAACCGACAAAGAGCGTCGATAAAACCGATTAACGAACGCTCGTTTGGAAAAGTTCGGTCGTTCGTTGACACCGTTAGAAAATACGTATATGTGTAATCTTCGATTATTATTTAAAACTGGCACGAACTGAGCCGTAGTCGTAAACTTCGAATCCGGGCAGATTTTAAAGTTTACGACCTTACACAGTCCGGTGGAATTTTTCCCGGCCACGGATGAATGTCGTCTCGGTTTTTCGGTTTATTTCTATTTTTATATTCTTTTTAGAACTAGGTTGAATACAATTCGTATAGAAAATCTTTCAACGACTGTCAAGGATTCGGGTCATTCGTGGAAAGCTTCTCTATGTCTGTTTGCGACCTATTATAATAACTGTAAAGAGGTCGCTGCGGAAAATAAAATAATACCGACCGTTACGTACGCGCACCAACAGAATAAGATAGAAAGAATCGTCATAAATTTATAGCTTCGCAGGAAGATTTTTAACAGTTTCTTAGGAGACATCGTAATGTATTATATATATATATGTATATATATATATATATATATATATATATATATATATATATATATATATTATATACATATATTACACGCAACCACATATACCAAAAATTTAACATTCCGAGAAGCTTTACAGTTTACACTAGGCTTTCTCCTTTTTCGACTGTTGTGTTTTTATCGTTTTTTTGAATACAATATGTTTTCGAATTATGAATCGACTGGATAGAGTTAGTCTTAAACAGGAGAATAATAATAACAATAGTAAATATACTAGTAGGGTATGTTTCTCCCGTATTTATTATTAACTCCAAACCGATATATATATATATATATATATATATATATATATATATATATACATATATATATATGATTATTATAAATCTTTCATCCGGTAGTGACTCGGAACTATATGGAACTACTCTCTATTGTTTATAGTGTCGGAGTTTTTTCTTTTTATGTTCCGAAATGAGGGCACGTGTATTTTTAAGGATCGATTTTCGGTCTCTACATTGGATATGTACGTGTGTATCTCGAATATGCGAAAAATCGACGAAACTGGTTGCGTGCTACAGACTGGTAATATATAGTTCACATCTTGAACAGAGTACGTGCTTTTTAACCAGTTTTCTAACGAATTCGTTCTTAAAGTGTCTATAATGCATAAGGTATAGAAAGTTGAACTTTCACAAATATAGGTCGCCCAGTGACGGTAATCGAAATATAGTTGGTTTTTTTTCTTTAACGCACGCAATCTGTATTATTAACAATAAGCGGCAGAGAATTATCGAAACTCGAAAGCAGGCTAATGCTGAACCTGCTTATCGATGATTACTTTTACGTTAAATTAATATAAAATTATATGATTTGTGTTAAGTAATCAGGATCGATGTTGAGGCTGGAGAGGATTGAATCAGCGCGTATTCGATCGAATTTTACAAAGACTGTCAGCCGGTTCTTTTGCTAATATAGAGTCTTTCCTTATATCTTGCACGAGCTGCGGATCTCTTCTTTTAAATAGAAGTTATCTTCAAGTCCTTCAACATGTCGGCGTATAAACCAGGCGACTAGCTACTTGCGATGTTCGCTTGTGTCCTTTCCATAAGAGCTATATTACAGTTAGAGTACATATACGTCCGAATTAGCTTATTGATTTATAAAGCGGAACTTTATTTAATTTCTTTCAACCATCCGATCCATATTTCTCAGTTTCAATATCTGATCTGCGTACATTCGATATTCCAAGTCAATCTCCGGTCGACTAGACCAAGATATTTCGCATTTTTCGCTGTTAGGTATATCGGACTGGCCGTTACGGTTTTCAACAAGTCGAGACACGTCTGCTCGCGCTGCAGTAATTACACAGTAGGTGCTTTTTAATAAGTTTTCTAACGAATTCATTTGTAGACTGAGCCTCCTGCTAAGCTCTAACATGGGCATTTTGAAGAAGTTCAATAATATCCAGGTTGCTAACGAAGGGCGAACCGGACGAGGTGCGAAACCTAGCAGCCAAAAGTTCCCGCGGAAAGCAGTAGTGGGATAGATGCTCTCGTCAACAGCTCGAGCAATAATAGTCAGACCATGCCCTTAACAACTTTTTACCTTTATTATAACGTATATTTTAAATGTTCTACTGTTACAAATATAGGTCGCCTAGTGACGGTACGAGCATCGTATATATATATATATATTATAGACATAATCGTATAGTCTGAACAGTGTGGAATGTGATGATTTTTATTAAAAAAACGAAATAACAAAAAAAAAAAAGTTAAAATCGTTAATCATTTGATACGTAAATGGACCACGAAGCTTTTCGACTATCGAGCCATTATTAAGAAAAATATATACAATTTGCAAAAAATATAAAAGGAAATAAACTGTAAGAGATTACTTAATTCTGAAATGTATTATAAAAAATAATATTGGGAACAAACGCTGTCCGGATTATTTTATAAATAACTATTTTTTATTAGGCGACTATTTTTCTGTACACATCTCAATTGTGTATTTTCTTATATTTTTGTATTTCCCCGTTTTTATTACTTTTCTATAAATTGTATATACATTTTTCTAACATAGTTTTTATTATGTCCGCTTGATAATGGTTTAACAGCCGAAAAGCATCGTGGTTTTTTCTATCTTTAAAAAATTTAGTAATTTATACCATTTCCGTCTATTCGTAAATTTCTAAACCCGAACTAAATTCTCTACGCACACTCCGCTCGAATATCAGACATGCAGCGGGACCGATGAGAATCTAACCATGGGTTATTTTTCAAACTGAAATGAAAATGATAAATTTAATTTAAATGCCAGCGTACATAAACGTCGAATCGTCGTTAATTAGAAAGGTCCTTCCCTCGACTCAAGACGAAGTGTTTCTGTTACGTATATTCGGACAATTTGTTCCTAGACACACAGGATTCGAAACCAGAAAGCTGGGGGGGGACACATCGAAGAAATATATCAGTATCCGAATTAATTACAATCATTGCGAAAGAGTTGCATATGTTCGATATAAATGCACTCCGTACCGTCCGATTACTGAGATAAGGGAATAGTTGCTATTAGAGAGGTAACCATATGCGACGGATATGGGGTAGAATTCAGGGCAGTCTAGTAAAATATGCTGAATAAGAGAGGGGTTATAGACAAAAGAAAGCTGATTGGATAGTCAGGTTGGAGTAGATGATAGTCATGAGAGATCGATATGTGACCAAGGCCTACTGTATGCTGTGTAGTTAGAACGCGACCAGTTAACAGGTGGTTTATCATTGGGTTTAATAGCGAGAAGGAAGTTATGATACTTAGGAATATTAGACAAAAATTATAACAACGCGAATAAGAATTACAAAATAAATAAATACCCTCCGCACAATTAGGTAGAACAGAAATTTGATCACAGCTGTGAAATATCGTTCATGCGGAATCTTATTTATCGGCTATCGTTATTAGTAACTTATTACGCACGGTTCAGTTAAGAACAATTTATATATGATAGTCTTTAATATAATGAACGAGATGCGCATCTGATATTCTACTACACCGAGGTGCGTTTAAGATGCATTTTAAACGTCAATTTTGTACTAACTGCATTTTCCCAAAAACTACGACTACATCATCATTGTCCCTTGGCCTGCGTAAGGGACACCACGTATTATTATGCATATTCCATTATAGCTTTTATTGGCAGTTTAAAAGTAGTATATCCCTATAGTTGATCAACCCCGTTTATACGATATCTTCCCTGTGGACACGTTTACCATTTACGTTACGTTATTGTTCGTTATCATATTTCTCTCGATTTCTCTTAAAATCCCGGTATCCGTTCGTCGATAATCAACTTATTAGTTCGAAATACCGTCCGAGGTATACGGAGAAGTTTTCGATATATCGCCATCCCGATTGCATTTGTACGCGTTTCGTCAGCTTTTTCAATGGTCCACATGTATCGTATGTCGCAACTGGAAAAATGACTGCATTGACCAGTTTTAATTTTGTTGATTTGCACGTAATCTTTCCATATTTTATTCATTGCTACTTTCGCGGTTATAGGGTTTTCATCCGGAGACCTGCTATATGTTAATTGCAGCCGGTTCGACAGTTGAGTCAGTTTCAACTGCGCTGGACACCGGTGGGTGCCGTGAATAGAGTCACACAGTATGGTCAAAGCACTGTGATCAGGAAGGCAAACAGAAAACCACCTGATTAATTTTCCAGAAAATACCGCGATAAAACAAGCAACGCGAGATAGGTTAGTTTCTCTATATCTGTTTTTTTAAATTCGCACTGGACGAATTGAATATAACTCTCCTACGAACGGAGTCGTACAGTCTACATCCGATAATTATTTGTTTTGCAAAAGATTCCAGTAAGAGTATGGGTGAAGGGGGTTTAATATGGGATAAAGTTAGAGGTTTCAATTGACAGCTAATAACACTTATATATAAAGCGATAATCCAAGTCTTCACAAGGTCGATAGTAATCATTATCACCGTTGCCTATTCTATATCTTCCAGCTATAGTTCGTATAACGGAAATAATTATTACCGTTTACCTCCTTCTAGTTGTTGAAATTAACAATATTTTTTTCTTGCTTTACGCGTGTATGACGGGCAATTTTATATATATATATATATATATATATATATATATATATATATATATATATATATATATATATATATATGAGTATCTAGATAAACAGTTCGTGACAATAATAATAATTAATAACACAGTAGTTGCCCCAGACCGTTGTCCTTAAACTATTAAAGTAGATTGTAAGATACTGGCGTCTCTGCAACAACGGATCATTATTAGGATACCCATAATCTTTGCTTATAAGCTAATTCCACAGTTATCCCAACGATTTAATTGTAGATACTTTAAAACCAGACTACTCTATTACTGGACTGTTAACATCTCGCTGAATCGGAATTTCTGAAACGTTTTAAAATTTAAAATGTTGATGCTGTGGCAACAGATGCTACATATTGCTGGAATATAAAATTAATAATATTATGTTTTACTTTAATAAAATTTACTTGTTAAATATTATTAACGATATAATTCATTATACAATGAAATCGAATATAAAACTGCTCCAGCTCCATATGCACAATGTAAAAGTTGTTAAAATATTAAGTAAATTAAGGACAACATTAGCTGTTATAAAGTAAATATGCGAATATTAAAATATTAAAATAAAAAAGTACATGAAAAAAAAGTATATATATTAAAAGTATGTATGTATATATATACACATATATATATATATATATATATATATATATATATATATATATATATATATATATATATATATGAGTTTAGATTGTGGAATGTAGTGATTTTATTTATACTTAATTACTAAAAACAGTTGAAATCACTAAATTTATTTAATTATGCGAAGCTTATTGTAAACTTAGTTTTAAATTAATATTTTATGATTTTGTATAGTTAATTTTAATTGTATATAGCTTGACAATGGCGTAAATGCCGAAAAGCTTCGCATAATTAAATAAATTTAGTGATTTCAACTGTTTTTAGTAATTAAGTATATATATATATGTACATATATATATATATATATATATATATATATATATATATATATATATATATATATAAATTATATACACGAAATATATATATAGAAGTATATGTATAAAAAGAAAAAAACGCGTGGTGCGTGTGTACGTATAAGTGGTTTTAAGGTGTTTTTCTAAGTTTGAAGAAAAATTTTATTTCCTTTTTCAATTGATTAAACATAATTAAACTCGTTATTACGGAATATAATTAAATTTTCTACATTCTTCTATCGATTTGATTTAGTTTTTCTGATACTCGATTAAATCGTAGTATCTGGTTAACTTAAATTTAATTGATGCATCTCAAGTTAGATCAAGTTAAATGTGTCTCGTCGCGCTATTAATTTCGAACATCTGGTAAGCCTATCGTAGTAAGACCAGTTCCCGTTAACGATATATTTATAAATTATAGTTGTCGACTGTGTTTTTAATAATTCGATAAAAGTGTGGTTTATCGTCATTTATTGTTAAATTTTCAAAAACCTTTTTATTTAACATTTATTTCGTTTAAGTTTATCCAAATCAGTTAGCGAAACGAAATTAATTTTGTCATAAATTTAATCGACACATTAACGTTCGTACTTTTAGATTAATCGCAGTGTTCGTTTGCCTATAGTCTGGAAACTGTTCTTCAACTTTATACATGATTAATAATTCGTCTTAAATATTTAATTTAATAAAAATACCATTTACAAAACATTTATAAAGAAAAAAATTTACCGTCACATCGTCCAATACACGTTATATCGTGGGTTGAAAACTTTATACGATACTTTCAGGATGACGTCTACGATAGTCATATTTCGAATATTAAACTCAAATTTCAACTACGCATTATGTTTTAATGCCTTCGGAGTAGCCTAGTGGCTAGAACGCCCAACCATAATAACACCGTACGCACGCTAATAATAATATAGTACACCACAAAAACACAAAAACACGCGGGGTTGTACAATTTTTCACGGTGTCTATCACCGTCTACGCTAACGCCATATTATGATTGCCTTGTAGGCTACTTACACTGTGCAAAAAATTATATATAGGTAAGTAGTCGCCTACCTCCGATACGGAGACGGCACTTAATAATAACGACTTCGTTTTAATATCGGATTTTACCGCGTAATTTAAATTTCGAATTTCAAATTCTCTTTCGTATATTAGTTTTTATAGGTTATTTTCGGACCATATCATCGCTCATTCGCCAAAAAATAAATAAATAAATAAATAAATAAACTATATAATCAATATTTAAATTACTTCTCGATATGGATGAATTGTCGTTATAACCGATAGGACGTCGTGATCGTGGTAATCCAATTAACTCCTGAATTGTCCTGTCCGTTGCCAACCTGCTGCATGCTGTTAATGTTGTTATTTTTGGCCACATTAAATTCAATATTTGATCTGACCATCTTCGATGTGCCCTTCCTTTTTCTGGTCTGGTTTCCAATATTAATTATTATATTCGATCGGATACAAAGCCGGTGTTCTTATTCGTAATTTGTTTATTAATTTTCGTTACCTCGTGGATCCCATTTGCTTTAGAACGGAGTTTTAAATTTACTAGCGTTGTTCAACGACCAAGTAACTGTATCTTGTACAACTGAATAACGGTGAGTGGAATTTGCTTTTGGACAAGTATAATAATAATAATAATAATAATACTTGTATTAGGAAATATATCTGTATCAATCGTGGAATTATATACAGCGTTTAGCCAGAATTTAGCACCACTTAAAACGATATAAATTTTAGACGCATTCAACAAGGCCAGTTTGCAAACGGTCTCCGGTAGTTAAATTTGCGTGACCCATCTATCGAGATCGAAATCCAGCAATCCGATTGTTGGATGTTTCATTTTATCGACTCTATAATATAATGTTCTTAATGTTTATACACGTCAGTTAAGACAGTGCAAAATAGAATCACCCGGATAACTATAGTTCAGGCGTGTTAACTTTGACCCGGATGTACACGAAATTAGTAATTATTTTTAAATTTATTATTTCTACCCTAAACCAGCAAATTGAATTGTCCACTCGTAAAAAAAAGGTATTCATTTTTTCTGCACATATATTACGCAGTACTCTACGCAATTTTGACGATATGATGTTACCGTCCGTAATTTATTTATATCTCTCTCTGAATCGTATCGTCCCTAACAGGGACATCGTGACATGGAAATGCAGTCTTTATGAATTAGTTTGCGCCATTTAACTCTATTATATATATATATATATATATATATATATATATATATATATATATAGGCTGCGTGTATGCATTCGCTGAAGCTCTTCTCGACGAATTTTGTTAATCCATCCGACGACCATCTTAAAGGCACACGGCCACGACATCTTGTTCCGTCCAATTTCCCTTCTATGACAACCTTTTCCAATCCGTTTGCTCGAACTATATGGTCGAAAAATATCGTCCCATTCTGATAAGTACTTCCGTTAGTAATCGTCTAGATGTTCTAGTATAGATTCGTTGGTTCTCTTGGCCGTCCACGGAACGCGTAACATTCGTCTCCAGCGCCACAATTCAAAAGATTCTCTGCGTCTGTGTTCTGTAATGAGTTTCCGCACCATATAAAAATATCGGAAATATCAATACATTGACCAGCCTAACTTTAACTTGTCTATTTACTGCTTGATCACGCCAGATTTTTACTAAGCGACCCATCGCGCTTTTGGCTATTTGTATGCGATGCTGCACTTCCAATTTGCATCCGCCAGTATTCTCTATAATTGAACCTATGTGAACTTATCGACCACTTCTATTCCATCTATGTGCTTTTTGTTTTTGGCCAGTTATTTTTATCCCGATTGATTATCATCATTTTGGTCTTCTTTCGATTAATTAGTAATCCTCAACCAATTGAGAATCCATCCTTTCACTCAATTTCATCATTGGAAACTAATATTTGTCACATAATATATTCGGTGTATATTTAATTTATCTACATCTCCTATATAAATATGTATTACATACAATTGTAAGAAATTTAATTCAAATCAAGAAATACACACACAATGTAGGCGAGAATATACACACACGCGGGTGAATAATAACATTGTTATTATATCCGCTTTATTGTAATAATAGAACGGAATAATGCAAAACAAAAATAAATCCTACAAAAAGAATAATTAGATATATCGAGATTACGGACCATTTGCTGCACGTCCTGTTGACCCATTACTGCACTTGTGTATACGCGAGTAAATATTGGGATGGTCGACTGTTCCGAATGAAAGAAAAAAATTATTACACGTATATGGTAGGAGAGACAAACTGTTATTTAAGCCGATCAAATAGAAAGAGATAATGAAAGCGTATGCATACATTATTATTTATTTAGATGAAATCGAAAAGGTAAACCGTTCCACTATCATAATAAGTAATAATAATAGTAATAATCATATTAATAATAATGAGAGTAACAATAGCGATAATAACGATGATGATAATAACTAGAATATTCGAAATAGTAATAATTATTATTATAATCATTATTGCTGGTATAATAACAGACTCTGAAAAGATTGATAAGAAAATCGATTCTTCAAAGCGTGACCTTCTGAAAGTAAACTGGTACAACCAGTAAGTTCAACTTGCCATCTCATATGTATATATACAAGTAAATACATATATGCATATATATTTATATAAATGTATATATGTGTGTGTATATAAATATACATAATCCGCCGGGAACAATATTGTTTTATGTGACTGTTTATATTATATATATATATGTATGTTTTACAATAAACGCGTCGTACGTTGTGTGTATGTATGCGCAGACGGCAGTGATACGTATGAACGTACATACTACTTCGACACTCCCTGCTTGCGCCCACGATCTGGAGCAGGCGCCAGGCACCATTGCCCGAAGTGAAAAACTGGTTAGTTTTTAAAAGCTATTTATGGCCACCGATTAGTTTGCAAACAAATCTTATTTATCTTCTCTCAATCCTTGGAACTTGTTTCAACTGGGATGGATTTATTCATCGTTCGCGTATTAGTATCTCTACAGTCGTTTCTGAATAATATAGTAGTCGCGCACGAGGGTAGCGAATAATATCGAATGTACCAACTGATATAAAGTACTCGGTTTGCATTTATAATGTTCAATCGTGGCCTATCAATCTATTCTTTATACATACATATCTATATACCTTACAATATATGTATATATATATGTATCTGCTTATAAATTAGAATCTATGTTATATACATATCTATATATATATACACATATCTATAGTGTAAATTACGCTCATAAACGTAGTGTCCCCGTACGTATCTTCTCGGACGTCATCGTAATACGTATAGTTCGTATCTTCTAATTCCGCGTAATCTGACTTTTGGCACCTACGCTTAATCAGCATTAGTGAAGATAGTTGCTGTTATGCGCTTTGCGTCGGATTAATTTGATTTATTTCCATTTATAATTAAAATTATTGTTTATAATTTTCATATACCGTTCGCTCCTTCTATATTCCTTATAGCTTTTTCCTCAATGCGGCAGGGCAACACTTGGAAGACTCGTTTTTTTTTTTATATATCTTTCTTCCATCCTGGCTACCTGTATTTTTATTGTTGTCGCTAACGCCCAGCCGGAGGTCTTTCCATTTTTAATGTACCGTATAAATATTTAATTCGATCGGCCACACGCCCGCTGTTTTCCCCGAACTCGTGTGCTCTATACCTTGTTCTTCTATTAAATTTATGATGCGTAATTATTTTACGGTTCTACCAGCGTCGGCCATTCCACAATTCCGGTTAAAAACGGGATTACATTTTTTGAAAAAAAAAAAAGTACAAAACTATTCCATCCGCCCGTTTTCATTTTTGAATATCCTTTTCCTAATTCCTCTGGCATATATATATATATATATATATATATATATATATATATATATATATATATATATATATTTATTTCACACCATTTCATATCAGACAACTCCGTCTTACTACTTTATTGTACATACTTGACCGATTCACTGGAACACGAGAAAACTACAATATTCTTTATTCCAGTTTTTTTCATTCCAAACTTAGGGGCAAGTTCTAGTAATGCCGTATCATTTCGCTATGTCTCCTATTACGAGAATAACCGTAAATATATATATATATACATGTTCGTAGATAATTATAGGCTGGTTAAAAATAATAATTAAATAACCTCGGGCGTACTTAAGTAATGGAATATTATGCGGTTTATTTTAAACGGAAAAATATTTGATCTGGCTAGTAAGCGGCAAAAGAAATTTTTGCTCGGAATGGGTTCCATCTGCTGCCTCCGTAGTCTGTGTGGTTTTGGCATTTGATTTATATCCTGTTGGCGGGACTCTCACTGGCACAGGCTTACGAGTGAGGATAAAATAAAACATTTTAACCTGCTTGAGAGTATCTCTGCGCAACCAATGTGACAAACCAAAATTTTAGAAAACATATTTTTCCATTCCCGAAGTGGCAGGGCAGTTGGGACACTTCAATTACTGTCAGAAAAACTTACGCTTTTCTATCAAACATTATATCTGAATTAAAATTAGTAAAATTCGACGTAAACTTCTACGGTGCACAGTTGTTGACTATGATTAAGGTCCTATCTTTATAGGTTCCGGCTTGCTGGTGATTCAGTCGGCACCTATTGTAGTGTAGGTGAGGTGGACGATGTGTTAAGCACACATTATCCCGCTTTTGCTGCCCTGCGTCATAAATGTAGTATTAAAAGCGGATTTTTTTATTAGGTAAAAAAAACTGAACAAGTTATGCGAATTCAATTTAAAAATTTGTCTTCCTTTTAGCGCTTAAGTCAATCGTCATCCCAGGTCCGGTGCAGTTTTCATTAGTCATCGTCAATGTATTAAAACTTAATCATTAATGGTGTGTTTTTTTTTTCAAATATCTTTTATTAGTTTTTAAGTATAATGAAGAATTTGATACATGTTCTGGTTAATTCGTATAAGTTTGATTTTCTTTTTAAACGGGTTTGTAATTAAGTTTTGGTATGAGTTCTTACAATTCTTTTTTTATTTTTATTTTATTACATTAATTTTTTTTTTGTGTTTATCGATTTTATTTCTAATGGTTATTTAGAGGTTAAGTTACAAACATAAATTCTACGAATTTTTATTAAATGAAGGGACTATGTTATCTCATCCCTCCTTCTCTCGCAATAAGTTACTTTAAGTGTGGAGGTCTCTGTTCATTTGTGCCCGGGTCTCCATCATTATTTTAAAAACTCCCTTTTGTTCCATTCCATTCGTATGGTTCGATATGGAAAGACTGCTTACAACATCACGCCCAGATTACGTATCCATGTCAGCGCTAGATGACACTTCGTGAATATCATTGAAAGTACCGTTAAAAGCTCGACTTGCACATCCACAAACAATGTGCTCAATGATTTTTCGAGGTTATCTGCAAAGTCAGCGTCATTTTAATTTTCCATCGCATTAGCACATTCTGTTCGGGTTAGGTTAAAACCGTTCACCTTATGATCGGGGTATGTGACCAGTTTCCGTTTGCCTGGATTTGATCGAGTACATTTTTCTCACCACCTCTTCTCGCCATTGGTTTTCTTGACTTTAAAAAACCTGCTTGTTCCACTGGTATGTGTTCATCGATAACAGTAGCTAGTCGGTTATAAATCATCCGCTTGAACAGTATATAGCTAACGTTCAGTAAAGATATTGGACTACAACTGTTAGCTATCGATGAGTCCTTTCTTGGCTTCAATATCGTGATTACTAAAGAAGTTTTAAATAGTTTTGGAAGCTTTCTATTCGTCAATATTTCCTTGAAAAGGATTAATAGCTAGTTTTTCGCCTCGGTCCAAAGTGTTTCACAAATTTCGGGAGGATTCCATCTTTGCTTGCAGTCTTCCTTAACTTTATAGATTTCATTCCGCGGTTAGCCACGCTGTCTGTAGTTACTGCGATTTTTTTATTCATCGGTGTATATTCTTTCTTTACTGATAGTTTTCTCATCAACCACCAAGCTTTCCTACTCGAATATATGAAATTCGTATTTTCGACGAGTTCTGCCCATTTTTCTCTACGAGTTTTGTCCAATTCTTCGATAAGTTTACTTCTAGTATATATATATATATATATTCAGTAATTTAAATAGCGACTTAATGTTAAATTTTGAAACAAAACTTATTCTTGTAAATATTGAATGTCGAGTAAATAATATTACTGAATAATTTACTAATAGCACATATGATACTGTAAATAAATCCAAAGTAAAAAATTCAAAAACGAACAAATCCTGGTGAAATAAAGATTTAGATTAGTTCAAAACTTCTCGTTCTAAAGCTTAATAATATTAAATATAAAAATCTTCTAAATAAATTATTTTATATAACGTAACATTAAAAATGTATAAAAGCAAAATTATATATTTTAAGCAACAGACATGGAAAACTTTTTGTAGTGCGTGTCCTAAACCTTATAAAATATTAACGAACGCCGAATCATTCAAATTTCCTGATTCGAAACTTTATATCAGCCTTAAAGTTTTATTATGAAAGCGTTGTATTACATTTCTTATATTTTTTTGCACATCCCCCATATTGGCTTTATCCTGTATTTTATATTAATACTATATTGACTATAAGGTTCGAATGATACCCTATTAGCCGGTAGACAGATCTTAATTTGATATCTAGCTGTTTTATCGTTTTTTGTATATTTGTATACTTCTAGATATCTGCTGCTCCTTCGTATAATATGTTTACCTAGCGATAGATAATTATGATGATCAGTTCTATTGGTGAATTAGATATGGGTGCACTTATCAGGATTCATCACTACTTTCCAGCGTTTGAGCTCACTGCAGAGAAACGTCCGAGCTTCCCTGTAATGCTGCAACTATAAACGTTTAAAACGGGAATCATCGTAGATAATACAGAATCTAAATAATAAAACAGCGCCATCTTTTGACGGCATAACTAATAAAATAATTAAATTTATATATTTCGACTTTCGGAGTTTATTATTAAGATCAAATAAAAAGATTGCAGTAAATTACCACGTGACTCGGGCACTTTTTGCTTGCCGTGGTTCTATCGGATATTATTTAAATAAGTTAAATATAATTACAAATAATAAATGTTGCAATTTAAAAATTAATGAAATAGAAAATGTTCTAATATGATCACCTGCGACATTTCTATAGAATTGACTGTACATTTAAATTAAATGAAATTATTTTATCAACCAAATTTCCGATTTTTATCACGGAATTATTTAAAATTAAGTATATATATATATATATATAAAAACTACTGGTAGCACATAAGCTAAAATTTGCATGCTACTAGATTTTTGTTTCATTTTCTTTTTAAATACGTCCTTGTATGTATGTATATTTAAGTACATATATATATATATATATGTATGTGTATATATATATATGATAATCGTGTTATAGTAGTTGCCGAACGTCGTGGCTAGCCATTGTACGTTTATATTCACCGTATAAAATGGACTAGTATTTTCAAGGCACAATTTAATGCAACGCAGATGCGCGCGCATATGATGTTATATGGAGTGTAGTGCAAATTACCTTTTCCTAATGACAAAAAAGTTTCTACGTCGCCAGTTGGTTTCGAACCATCGACCAGTCAAGCATTCTAGCAACTATGTCAGCTATCGTTTGCTACTCAGTCATTAAAAATGGAATAGTGTTTACTCTCTATTCGTTTTCGATAATACCGCAATACACTTTGCACTCGATGATTTTACAAGCGTTCCATGAAACACATCCTCATCGGCCAATGTCTGCCCAAACCGACTATTAGCATTAAACTAGATATGCGATGCGTATAATAACAAAGCAGCATCCGATATCGAACAAAATTATGAATTTCTTAAGGAAAAGTCCACTACAAACGGTCACATTTAGTCGGATTCCAGTTCGTATTGGATTCCGTGGCGCAATGAACGGACTCATATAGCAGCCAATCGCGGTTCATCCATCAGATTGTGCGCTACACATCAAGAAGGAATTATTGCATCTATCGACCAGTAAATTGTGTTTTTGAACGAGTCAACAGTACGACCGTATAATGTAAACATGCAGTGAAGCAAAGACGGCGTATCGTATAACATTATGATCTACCTTCCTATACCTTGCACCGTGTAACTCTTAATCATGTCCTCGTCCCCAATATTTCCCCCACCCAATCCCTATAGAACCTTCCGTTCCCTTCCAATTATCCTCGATGAAAATATGAACGCCCCTTCGAATCTAATTCTTTTCCTACATAAAACAACCATCTACCGCTCAATCTAATATTTTTTCCTCTAGTGTACCTATCGTGCCATTAATAGCTGCAGACGGCGGGTTAATCTAATTTTATAATAATAATGTATATATATATATATATATATATATATATATATATATAGTGTATGTGTGTATTATGTATGTACATATATATACATTCGATCTTCACTACGACGGTAGGCGTGATTTTTTTTTTAATTCGTGGAATGATCATAGCATTACCGGGTTGTATACTTACGTTTTGAAGTAGCTCGTAAATCAAAGATGATACAGAATTCAAGAAAACGAGGTGTGAATATAACCACAAGTCGTTTTAATAACTCGGTAAGACCAGTTCAGTTCAGTTCACTTCTTTATATTGTATTTCCTCGCTTTAAACGTAGGGGTGTAAGATTTCTTCCTACATATATATATATAATATATATAATAAACAATATAAGTGTAGAAGTATTGAAACGTAGCCAGACACTTGAGGACCACGATTAGTGATTAGTATTCTTATTGAATTATAGTCGCCGTAAAATGGCCGGTATTGCTAATAAGATTTAAACTCCATAAACAGCCAATGTGTCGTCTTCAATCTAATAAGTTGACAAGAAAATCTCGGTTCTGCATTTACGCCGCGATTCTCGCTATCATCGTCATCATGGTCGTCATCATCATTATCATCATGATCCGATAAGGTTTTTCCATTCCGTCTATCCGACCGGTTACATACGGTAACGGCTATTAAGTTCGAAGCTAGTTTCGCATCAATGGAGACTATCTTCGGGACAGTTGGAATCACCTCTTCTATAAGTAAGTTCGCCGGATTTATTATACGTTTTCAGCTTATATGTAAACTTACATATATATATATATATATATATATATATATATATATATATATATATATATATATATATATATATATATATACATATATATATATATATATATATATATATATATATATATATATATATATATATCATATATTCATATGCAATATCGAATGCAGTAGAGGAAGGAAAATTTTCTAAATCCTCTAAGAATAGTCCGTCCTTCGCGAACCGGGTATGATACTGACAATACTAAAGTAATTTTATCGAACTGTACGTATCAAAGTACTGTTCGTTCTATATTATATATATATATATATATATATATTCCTATTGACTGGTATTTAATAGCGTCATCGTTACTCTGATACTAGGAGAGAACGATACGTGACCTCTAACTTTATAAAGCACCCACGCTCTGCTCTATCAACGGTCACCGGTATCAACCTGCTTGACCAGCGCGAGTTATTTCGATCGTATTTTAATTTTTGCTTTATTTCTATTTTCGTTTTTTTTTTTTACCTTTTCTCTTGTCCTTTTTTTTTTCTACCGACTTGACTCTACCTAACGTTACACCTTCACTATAATTCCGGTTATCCGGGAATTATATCGCGTCTGGATTACTCTACTTACACACACACACAACTGCTATATAAATACCGCAATAATATTACCAGGAAATAGATTCCAAATTCTCGTTTCATTTTATTACGGCGGTAAATTATCGTTTACATTATTTCATCTTTATCGTCGTAATTTTAATTTGTTCTCGGCGTAAGTACGAACGTGCGCACTTTCTCGTTCGAAGTTCTATTTCTTATTTGAATTCGATCGTCGCGTGATTAGCGAAATGGAGACACGATTGTCGTTATCGTTATTTATCGTAATCGTTTTTTTTTTTATTTTTATTATTACGGTCATTAGGATCTCGTACCATATCACGTAATTATATGTAGTAGTAATCTTAATTACTAAGACCCACTCGAATTGTCTCTATATAGATTCTACCGACTCGACTACGACAATGAAGATGTCCCTTCCGTCGGTTAGGAAGTAGTTTACCGTCAAACAGATTTGATTTTCTGGTGGTTGTTTTTAAAAGAAATCCGATCGGAATGACAATTATTCTACGTTTGTACTAAATAAACGGAAAACCGAATTAAAAATTTTGAAAATTTTAAAAATTTCGAAAATTTTCAAAAATTAAAAAATTTTTAAGAATAAAAAAAAACATAACGTTTTGTCGCGTTCTCGCAACGCTTAAAACTCGGCACTTAATCGGACTCGTATTTCGTATGTACGGGTCATATCCATAATGTTTTCCATTTCTTGGATTCACTGAGCCTTTTAAATAAAATCTAGGACCGCAGTAACTCCGTGTTATGGCTCGTTAGTATAATAATATTAAAACGGTAAAAAAAAAAATAAAAATAAAAAATTTACAAAGAAATAATTATTTTATTTACGTTTTCGATTGAACCAATCACGGACCGAATATAAGTTTAGTTTAAAGAATAGCCGGTAATTTGAAAAAAAAATTTACAACGAAATAAAAATAATTATGTAAATTGAAAGTTTAATTTTATCGTTGATGAAAATAAATCATTAATATTCGACGATAATACCTACTAGTCTTGCCCTTGGACCAATTTTGAACAAGTGTACTCGGGTACATAGCCTAAAAATGCAACGTCATTTTGAAAAAAAGAAATAATAATTTACGAAATAAATTTCAAAACGCTATTTTTAAATTAAATTTAACTAAGCGGAAGGAATTTAATCAAAGACCTAACCTTAATTGAAGACGACGGCAAAGATTACGCGGGACAATTTATTTAGGTTTACTATCGATATAGGGAGGGGGGACTTAATAAATTTCGATTTTTGCAATGTTTACGAATCGGTAATTTTTAAATAAATTCAAATCGAAATTATCTTCACTATTATTATTATTATTATTATTACAGGTAAAAATATTCCAAATGTACTGACTCGTTGGACGGCACTCTAAAATGAAGCTGGAGAATAAATTATTAATATATAACACTATCGTAAGTCTTATATGAAAATATGGGATACAAATATGGGGATGTACTAAAGCATCGAATCGTAAAATAATCCAGACAGCTCAGAAGGTTCCAACGAAATGATGCACTTCATGCAGATTTACAGATCAAATGGATCAACCAAGTAATACAGGATTATGCTGACCAACACCGCATAATACTTCATCATCATCCAAATCCGTAGGCCTTGGCACTTTTGCCCACAGATCGTTACTTAAAGAAGGCTTAAACGTTTCAAAACCTACTGACTTGGTTGTTACTAAGTAATATAGAGCTTAACCATTGGGTTAAACCTCTGCACATGTTGAATAATCACGGTTGCTGCTTATTTAAACTAAAGTTTAAGATTGCAGAGTAGCTGTCCTTTCTTGGAGCTAAATTTAAAAAAAAAGAATTATTACAGGGATAATTATTTATCGCTATTAATCAGATGTACACGCGAAGTATTAAAATTTGTATAAATCGTAATCAGTATAAATTTGCCGACATCTAAAGCACAAGGACGAATTCGAGGTATATGCGATTCACAATTTAGGGACATTACTGAGCGAAAAGTTCGAACTTGCAATTCCCTAATATCCGATAGGCGGACAATATTAGGGAATTCTTGCAAACAGAAAGAAAATACAACTAATCGAAATAAGTAAACAACTACAATGAAAAGGAAGTTCACGATGATAAGACGTAAAAAAAAGGCGCCGTAATTAAAATATTACGATCGATGGTAAAAGTATGGAAGTTACAAAATATTCATCCGTTTTAGTTGAGAAAAGACTTGTCTACACGACGGCTCGTATTTAAGTTTTTGTACATAAGAGAAGAATTTATCTTATTATACCATCCAGTGGGCGGCAACATGCACGAGTAAGACGACGAAATATTTTTGGAAGCGCGTGAAATGGGCTGCGACAATCAAAAATTGAAAAACGACAAAGTATAAGCCGAAGACATAATTAAAAATAGGAAGTCGAGTTACTATGGCCGCATTTTCGGAACTAGAAAAATATGAATTATTTATAGACAAGATAAAATTAACCGAAAAGGAGCGCACGAAAGGAGAAGCAGAAGGTCATCGTGGTCCAGAAAAAAAAAAACAACAATAAAAAAGTCTGATTGAAGACAACGAGGAAATCTAGCTGATCGATGATCGTCCACGCGCATGTGTCTACGTATGAGATACACAGATTATTATTATAAATTTTTTAACAATATAAGTCAAGTGTACCTTGGAAGTGAGACCGCCGCTTGTGCTGGAAAGATGATATTCGGAATAAATGTAAGGAACTAACACACAGATTCAACAAGATGTATTGTTATGGAGAAAATCTGAGCTTTCTCCGAGTTCTAAGTTGGTACTTTATAACCCCGTGCTCAAACCGGTGTGGAGTTGCAGGATTAAATTTATTCAGGAATTTTAATCTAACGTACACTGAGATCGCTAGTTAACGGTATACATTCGAAATGGTCATCTTCGCAGAGATCTGAAGGTACCACAGGTCAACGACTAGATAGACATTCAAATTCGCTGGCTATTAATTTGCTAGATAATAGTGACGAAGTCTGACGAATCAATCGGCTAACCCCCCTCGATCTCATATTGCGTATTCGTTGACTTAATGTCGTCAGTGAGCGATCACGCGTCAGGGTTCGTTTTATTATGTCTCACATATCAGTTGCTTATTCGCTGCTTCAGCTAGATTGTAATTTATCTGAAAGGGAAAGAAAAAATTATTAAACCTTTTACGCATTTAGGAAGAAGTTAAAACTTGGAAGGAGTAAGGAAGTAATAGAACGTAGTGGGAATGGACACGGTTTTTGTTAGTGTTTCCTTGGAATACAGCCAGTGTTTTTAAATTTACCAGATTACGATCTCGGCGAATAGCTTCATCGTTGTACTAGGAAACGGTTTTACGTTAGGGCGCTGTAGGCGAGCGTAGTACGCTCGTATTATAACGTGTATGTTAATTTCAGATTAGATTAGAAAATGTTTGACAAATGACGGAAAGTAGGAAAAAATAAATAAATCGTGGCGTTAGAATTTCAAGGTGATCCTCCGTCAATCAATGTAAATTTGGTGTAACGACAATGCGGTATTTTCTCTTTACAGCGGGGTATATGTTTATAATTTTCGACTAAGCTGGAATAACGATAGCAATAATAAAAATCATATTAATAGTAATAATAATAATAATAATAGTAATAATAATAATAGTAATAATAATAATAATAATAATAATAATAATAATAATAATAAGAGTTATTAATTTCATTATGTTTATAAACTAGTCTAAATTTAAAGTTGTCCGCTGAAAGGCTCTCGAGGTACAGGTAAACTCGGTTTATTAATACGCAAAAAACTATTTTATATTTCCACATTGTTTAGAAAGGTTCAATTACAATTTAAAATAAATTCCGAATGATAATGATGATGATAAATAATATTAACGATAACTATAAAGGCATGTGTAGTGAGTGAAATTGTGTATGTATTTTTATATGTTATATACAAATATACGATTTAAAAAAAAAAAAAAAATAGTAATGGCGTTTAAATGATACACTACACAATTAATTTGATTGTGTATATCAAAACTAAAATAAAGGGAATAAAACCGCAATAATAATAATAATAATAATAATAATAATAGTAATAATAATTCAATTCAATTCAATTTATTAATATGACATTTCATTAAAAAGTTTACATACATGAAAATAAAACATAGACCGACTATGCGCATAAACTGCGCGAGCGCCGGCTAAAAAATAAAAAATTGAAGCATATTTAAAAACATGTTAGTAATAAGTGGAAAATCATAAACAAATTATAAAACGCTCCTTAATAAATCATTTAATTATATACAAATCAAATTAAAATAATCACAATGCGCGCGAAAAACATAAGCAAAAATGCAAAATAAATTAAGTAACTGTAGACACACCCACAAACAAACAATAAACCGTGTGAAACATTAATATTAATATATACACATGATCATCTTCTTCTGATACATATATATACAAATAACGGCGAATAATTATACGCACATAAACATATACATACCTTATACGTATGCACACACACACACACACACACATACGAACATTTATGTACCCCACAAAGACGATTTGACGTTAAAGTCTTACGCACAGCAAACGCAATCTTAAAGAACGAGGTAAATGAGACTGCATACCCTATAAATATGAAGTTTAACTAATAATAATATTAATAATAATAATAATAATAATAATTACAATAATAACGACAACGATAGTAATGGTAATAATATTAATAACGAAAAATAAAATGTTAATAAATTTGAATTTTTAAGAATTTCAAGATTTAGTTGCAGAACTAATCAGCAAATATTTAATTAATAACTTTCTTCTTCTTCGCTTATAATTAATTAGGTCTATTTTTAGCTCCTAGAAGTAGTACATTAAATTCTATTAGCATAAACTGCTTGGTCACTCATCCTAGTTTTATTAAAATGCGGAACTGGCGCTTTATATTCTCCGCTCGTCCTAGTGTTTCCTTTATTTAATGATACACTAAACTTAGTATTATTTCTGAGCACAAATTGCAACAGATATAGAATGTACAAATCTCGTACAGATAAAAGTTTATTTTTAACGTTTGTATTTTCATTAAAAATTATTCTATTTAACACATGTACTCGCAACTGCTCAATAGGTTTGATATGATACTTTGGCATTTTACCCCAATGCAGTATTCCATATACTAAAACTGGCTGATACAGAGCAAGTCGCCTTACGTGTACGGGAGAAAAGTACCGCTTTAAATAATGTAGTAGGCGGTTTAGTGTTCTCAATTTTTTAGATAAATATAACTAATGTCCAATTCAGCTTACTATCCAGCATAATCCCTAAGTATTTAATATCATCGACTCGAATTAATTTGTTGTCTTTTCCTAGCAATATTTGCCTATCTCTCCACAACGTTGAATCTTGATTAGTATATGACATATACTTCGTTTTAGTAACATTAATAATAATAATAATAACGATAATATTAGACGGTGTGTGTAAAAAAATAATAAAAAAATTTCACGAGATTAGGCAGATATATGTGCATCGTGTTTAGATAGGACGAATTTTAATTTAAGCAGTAATAAGTTTACATTGTTATCATTTCGCACCTAAGTTGCACTATAACGTCTAAGTTACAAATCTAGCTGCCAATTTTTATACTATATACATGTTATAACCTAGCCCACGCGCATTCACAGCTAGGCATATATCTTCGTCACTATTGTATTTATTTTAAGTATGTTTATTATTTGATTGTAATTTGTTCATATTACGAAATACTTTGACATTTGAATTATTAACAATAATATTATTGCGGATGATACTGTTCTAGTTACAAGTTCACGATTTCCCCAATTATTAGAAAATTTAGTACAGAATGATGTTGACAAAGTTGCAGAATGGCTAAATTTAAATCGGCTAATTTTAAATGTGCATAAATCAAAATTTATAATTTACAGTTTAATGCCGAAAACTTTTTGGGATTTGATAAAAATTAAGTTAAATGAACATGTATTTTTACAAATGGTAGATGAAGTTAAGTATTTAGGAGTTGTAATGGACTGCCGTTTAGATTGGAGTAAGCATATTCTTTATTTATCTAAAAAATTAAGAAAATTGAATTATTTGTTTTACTATCTTCAACAGTCTTTTCCAAGGAATCATTTACTTCGTATCTACATAGCATTATATGAGCCGGTTTTGAGATACGGAATTATGCATTGAGGCGGTGCTGCGGAATACCATTTACTCCCAATAAAAAATCTCCAAAAAATATTATTTAAACTTTTGCATTCTGAACATGACTCTCCTAATGCACGTACTATATTGAAAGTTAAGTATCTGTATGAGATTCAACTTATCACCTACGTATGTAAAAATAAAGATAAATTCACCCATGGAATGAGAAGAGGAATTACAAGATCGAGCTTAAAAGATAATGTTACAGTGCCTGATTTTCGAAAATATCATTCGAGATTACAGGCTATATATAATTGTGCAACTTCATATAATTCGCTGCCGGACATGGTGAAACTGAATCTTAACAATTTAAAAAATTACAAGAAAATACATAAACTTTTGATGAATTATATGCGTAATCTTTCATCCAACTAATTTCATCTGGTGTGTCAATGTCGTATTACTGTTCGCATATGCGTATGTCTTTATGTATAGAAGAGTCATTTTATTATATGTATGTCTGTATTATTGTTTATATTATCAGCAATAATATTATTAACAATAGTAATATTAACAATAATAATATTAACAATAATAATATTTATAAAAAGCAGTAAAATACGGTATTTTATTTTACTTACTCGTATAATTTCGGGGTACAAATTAAAGCCATTTGCTACTTAATTAATTCTACAGATTAATATCTAGTTTCTCGATCAATTCTTTTGCTTGATTTAATGCTCGTATTCATTAGTATATGATTGACTGTTTGGTCTTTATCTGCACAGTCGCATGTTGCGTTGTTCTTGATACCCCATCTGTGCAACATTTTTCCACATCTTCAATGTTCCGTCCTAATGCGATTTAATCTAGTCCACAAATTTATCGATAGATCAAATCCTGGTGGTTCGAGGCTCGCGTTTTTGATTAGTTTACGTTTGTCCGGATTGTCATCGGACCAGCTGTAGCCTGAATTTCGTCGAATTTTTCGGAAATCAATTGAGCCGCGAATTTATGCGTCGGTTTCTTTGACTTGAGTCACTCTGCTACGTTTGTATCTGGATGTACTTATTTCTTCGGATATCCGGCGGCAATATATATTACTCAGAATTGGTAGCCATGCGACCGGAGTGACTTTACAGTACCAGTTATAATTCTCATCACTGAGTTGAGCTCGACGTCAATTTTCTTAAGTTGGGCGCTGATGAGCCATGCTGGAACTGCGTACCCCGCCACTGAATATACTAAAGATAAGCACGACACCGCCGTTTTTGACTTATTTAATTTTAGTCTCCATTTCTCGAAATATTGCGACAGGACTTCTATATCTTCTTCGAGGACCTTTCCTGTAATTTCTATTTTATCATTTTGATTAGCTAGCGTCAAATAATTTGCATGCAAAAACTTTCTGAAAGTTGTTAGTGGAAGGTCCGCGATGTATAGATTATGTAGTATCGGAGAAAGCACATAGCCCTGAGAAAGGTCGTTATTAAGTATTCTTGATCGACTGATTTTCCATCTATGCTAACTTTTCCTACTGCTTAGTATTTCATTGAATAACGAATTTTTAGTCTTGCAATAATATCAAAGAACTTTGTCAGCAGTCCTACTCGCCAAACACTGTCGTAGTCTGATGAAGGATCTACAAATACAACAGATGTTTTCTTGTTGAATTGGTATCCATGTTCAATGAATGTTATTAGGGCGGTTACCTGGTCCACGCAGCTTCCTGAATTCCGAAATCCGGCTCGTTTAATTGGTATGACATCATCGATAAGGTATGTTATTCGGTTATATATTATTCTTTCGGACGTTTTGAAAAGTACGCTTAAAAGTGAGATTGGTCGATAATTTTCTGTCTTCGAATGATCCTTGAACGGCTTCAATATAGCCACTATTTTGGACTCCTTGAATAGCTGAAGCAGTTCGTCGTATTCAGAATATTATTGAAGAGCTTTAGTATCCAATTTGTTGTATTCTTACCAAAGTTTTTTTATAAATTCTACATATATTTCGTCCTTCCCTGCGGCTTTCTCTAATTTAAGGGTTTTAATTGCTGCTTCGAGTTCTTCTTTGCTTATCGGAGCTGCGAATTCGGAACGCTCTTCAGCTGTCTTTAGGAGTGCAATTTTCTTACGTTTTATTTCTTTACTGAATTTCTTGTCCGCATTAAGGTTGATGTCTTTATAATTTGTTTGGCAATTTCGTTTGGGCTTACTTCTGCTTTTGGTTTAGGTAAAGGTTTTTCTCCAGATAGTCTACGCAGGAGGCTCCAGGCTTCCCTGTTTGATTTTCGGAAGTCGAGTTTTTCCATAAGTTTTATCTATCGGACTCCTCTACTATCATTTAATGAGTCCACAAGTTTGTTCGATGTTTCGATACCTTCTGTTGTTTTTTTTTAATTCTTTGTATATGGTTTTCGCAGGTGTCGTTTCACCCTCGTATACTCTCCGAAATTCTCTTGGAACGTGTTTTTTGGCGATGTTTATGATCAATTTTAGGAAACGATTGTAATTGTTTACTGTAGAAGGAATCCATCTAACACTATCGTCCAGAGATTTTGTAAAGTCTACCCAATCTGCTTTTTTAAAATTACAACGCGGTTTTTGTATCGACTAGTGGCAGTTTGAAAACTACTTCAATCATAGCCGGTCTATGTTGGTCGGACGTAATAAAGCACAGATCCGGATTGGTGTCCTGGTTTCAGCGTGCAGAGTGAAATAACCTGCGTTGTTTGGAATCATGAACCAAAAATAAGTTTTCCATCTTCGACCATTCTAACACGTTGACACCATCTTCATTAACTGATATATATATCCCCATTTCGAGAGTCTCCAGCTACTATGCTCGGTCTCTTTGTAATTTCGTTTACTGATTGACTCCATCTTACGTTTGGAGGTTTATAAATATTTATAATGGATAGATCCGAGAATTTTATTTCTGCTGTTGATATACCATTAGCGAAGCCTTTTG
Source organism: Coronaproctus castanopsis (assembly GCA_032883995.1). NCBI lineage: Eukaryota > Metazoa > Arthropoda > Insecta > Hemiptera > Monophlebidae > Coronaproctus > Coronaproctus castanopsis. The sequence continues at coordinate 270,408,992 of CM065053.1, read as the reverse complement.
CATTGATAAATTCCCATTGGATGCCCTGTTTAACATATGTGGCTTACTGACGCTGCCAGTTCGAAACCATTTATTTTCGGGTTCCATGAGTTTCTTGCAGTAATAGTACCTGTGCATTCTCGACTTTGGCGAGTTTTTCTAATATTTCATTCTTTTCCCGAGTTATGCCTTCTACATTGATTTGTATCATTCGGAGGCGGAGGTTGTTTTCCATCAAGAAGCCTTGAGAAGAGCTGTTTCGGTTACGTCTAAATTGCTTCTCATTGTACGCAATAAGCGAGAGGTTAATTATCGATAACAGGTTCCCGTATTCTTAGCCGCTTGAAAGCGTTACCAGGCGCACGAAGAGGACGTGATACGGGACGCGCCCAAATACGGTATCATGATTATAGAAGCGATATAGTCATCATCGTAATTTAATCAAATTTTGTTTAATCGATTATATTCACGGCCAAACGCTTAAGTAATACAGCGCGAACAATACTTAAATTAAATTATGTTTTATATATATGTAATATATATATATATATATATATATATATATATATATATATATATATATATATCATATATATTGATAATTGTTAGATACACACTGTTTGTTAGGGTGAATATATATACACATGTATATTATGTGTTATTTATATGTATGTTTGTGTGTATGTGTGTGTAAATTATTAACAGTTCGTAAATTACGTATAAACCGTTTTATAATGATACATAAACCAGGTAAACCTATCTGCGAAACATCCTCATATCGACCAATTAGCCTTCTACCCATACTATCGAAAGCCTTTGAGAAGTTACTGCTCTCGCGACTACGGGAACCGCTGCAAGGCACGATTCCAGACTATCAATTCGGGTTTCGTCAAGGGCATTCTACGGTAGAGCAAATTCACCGAGTGCAGAAGTATATTAATAATTGTTTCGACAGGAAACAGTATTGTTCTTCTGCTTTCCTGGATGTTAGTCAAGCCTTCGATCGGCTGTGGCACGAGGGGTTACTTCTAAAAATAAAACGCTCTTTGTCACATGCATATTACACGCTATTGGCCTCATATCTAACAGATAGATTCTTTCAGATTAAACTCGACGGCGATGTATCTGGATTTTATTCTGCTGAGGCTGGCGTTCCACAGGGCTCTGTTTTGGGTCCAATTCTATTTCTTTTGTATACACATGACCTCCCAGTTAAAACCAACATTGAGGTTGCAGCATTCGCTGATGACACAGCATTGTTTGCAAGCGACAACGATCCGATAGCGGCGTCGGAAAAATTACAGGCCGGTTTAAATCACCTAAAAAAAATGGGCACGACAGTGGAGAATTAAGGTCAACCCATTGAAGTCAGTACATGTCACGTTCGCAAATAGACGCGATACATGCCCACCCGTTTATCTTGATGGTCTTATTCCACAGGAAAGTAAAGCTCGGTATTTGGGGATGTGGCTTGATCGACGAATGACGTGGAAAACACACATTCAGATGAAGGTTAAAGAAATAAACATAAAACTGAGAAAGATGTACTGGCTCCTGGGCAGACATTCCGAGTTACCTCTCAAATCGAAATTATTGCTGTATAACGCAGTTATCAGACTGGTGTGGACCTACGGTGTATGCCTTTGGGGTACAGCATCGGTGTCTAATATTAACACGATGCAACGATGTCAGTCAAAAATATTAAGAATTATAACAAATGCGCCATGGTACATGCGTAATGAAAACCTGCATCGCGACCTAGGTGTACCATATGTGCGATAGGTAATCCAAACATATAGTGAACATTACTTGCACAGATTAGAATACCACCCGAACCGACTGGCAGTTGACTTACTTAGTGATAACGATGTTCATAGACTTAATCGATACACCCCCTTAGACCTTCCACATCGGTATGATTGATTGGCGAGGTAACTCGGAGTATCATTAATGAATGATATCTCCAATCCTGTCACGACCCATATAGATAAATTGCTTATTGGCTATGTAAGCCAGATTGCAATTTTTGTACAATTTAAAAAAAAAAAAAAACTTTAGCTTCCCGATGAATAAACAATCTACTAAAACGTATTTGTTTTTTTTTTTAAGCAAAATTTCCAAAGTTAAACGAGATCGAAAATCTATGCTGAAGTAGATTACAGAAAATTAGTTGGACAGAAAAAGTTACGAGCTAAAAATTTTTTAAAAACATAAACGAATCAAGGAGCTTACCTCAGGGGTTAAATGGATAGGCCACTTATATCGACACAATCCAAGAGTTTCGTACAACTAATTGAAGGTAAAATGGGAGTAAAACGATACAGAAGAAGGCCAAGGAGTAAATGTATAGATCAAATAATAGAAGACACGGGAGCAACGAGTTATGCAAACCTAAAAAGGAACGAATAGTATAATTTTAGTTGAACTCACTAGGAGTCATGAAGGTTATCCACCAATCTGTAGATTGAGGAAAAGAAGAAGATTTTTGAAAGCGTATAAAGAAATAAAAGAGAAATCAACGCAAATAAATAAACGATAGAAATGGCAATATTTATTTTTTATAATTGTTCGTATACGAAATTAAATATTCTTTAAATCCTTATCGAGAATTATCTGTTCTCCTGGTGTGTATTCGTAATTTTAAATAATCGCGAATTTTTAAATATATTTCCATCTTCCATTTAATATTACCTACACTATGCAACAATTTCACATTTTTGCCCCGGGTTGTTAAAATAAAATTTGACACAGTGATTTAGAATCATGTCTGGATGAGTTTCCTATCGCTGGTATATTATTTTATAAACCCAAAAAAATTATATATATTAAAAATAAATAACAAACCATAATCGTTTATATTGTCTACTAACGCCATCTACGCATTCATAGAATTAAAATGTGTCAGTGTTTATACCCGTTCAGCAGGTATTTGTGTTTGTTAGTAGTTTATATCGTTATCGGTGTTGTTCGGTATATCGAATTCGTACATATAATTTTTTACGTTGCTTCTTATTGAATATTAAATTTTTACTCGTAACATTATCTACAAAAAAAACTACAAAAAAAAAAACGATCAAAACGGAATATGTTTACTTACAACATACAAAATTGATTAACACTTTTATAGCGAGTAAGAATTTATAGTTTCACGCACGAAACGATATAAATTACGTAATTCTTTTATCGCAATATTTAAAAAGTGCATATAATTATAAATACGTTTAATTAATTATGAATATTTTATAAAAAATTTTTAAACCGTAATTCTAACTTTCAAATTCCTTTCGTACTCAAATTTTAAACTATCTGAGATTTTTAATAATGAGTTCGCACATCCGTACATCCGCACACATAAAGCAGAGTACGGACGCACCCACACACATATTTACGCAACCCTGTGCACTTGCACATACACCGATGCACACGAGCATGCCAAAACGCACATATAAGCACCTTCTAAAAAAAAACAATTTTTACATTTACCTAACCCGTTAAGCTTTCGTTCGTCGACTGACTATAAGTAATATTAAAACCTCCCACACGTTAATATGTAGAAGACGAGAAGAAATTCGAATGTGGAATTTTAGTCTAAAAATAAAAAATTCAAATTGCGGATTCTGTATGTATATATATATATATATATATATATATATACAAGGTGAGCCAGAGAAGACGGCGGATTTGTTATTTTTTGAATGACTCGAAAAAACTAATCGAACAAAATTTTCGAATGAAATTTTATTTAAAAATAGGAAAACGAGAGATTAGCTTACACTCTCATTTGTAGATGACCGCCATTTACAACGATACGTTCGTTCCAGTCTTTTTACAACATTTTCGAACACTTTTTCGAGCATCGCTGAATTTTTGAAATTTACTCAGAAATTCCAGTTTTCAGGTCTTCCAGATTACATGGACGTGTTTCGTAAACGCGGCTAACTCTCTTCACACTGTCGCGATCAATTCATGCCGAAAATAACGTTCTACTCAAAACGAGCGCTCCTTCTCGTTACAGGATACGGTAATAACTAAAACTTGGCGTGTACGCTAAATGTGGAGCACTCGCGATGTAGCAGTGTTACCAACTGCGCTATTCGAAAAACCAAATCGTCCGTCTTTTCTGGGTCACCGTATATATAGATGAAAATAGCATTTCAAATAGAGTTTGCGAGAGCCCTTTGCTAGTATACACAATGAAGTAGAATTGTAGATTTAATCGCATTCGTAGTAGCTGCGACGAAATGCCGTCTAGAATAATTAAAGAATTTTATTTAAATGTTAAAACATTTCACGTATAGAATTAAATACGCGAATTAAAATAATGAAAATCGTTTAATTATATTTACTGAACGAGTTCCTCGTATCGATGTGTTGTAAGTAATCTTTTCGTTTTTTCCCTTTAAAACGTACAAGCACACACACACATATATATATATTTATATATATATATGTATTTTAGTATGTATGTGTGTATACATAGACGCGATAACGATCATTATGAAAAGTTATGGAGTTAATTATCGTCGATAATTATCGTTATCGACGGTAACAACGGTTCTAACGTATAATCGTAATTAAACGTGTACAGTGTTTTTTCTAAAATCAATATCACGTTCTTTTAATTAATTTCACTTTTATTCCGGTTACAGTTTTTTCTCTCTCTCCCTCTTTTTAACGGGCGCAGGATTTTTTTCATCCAGCTTGGTATCAAATTATTTAAACGGATATATTAAACATTAATATACTAGATCTTTTTTTATAATTAATATACTGATTGATCCGATGTAATTATATCATAAAATATACACGAATATGTTTAAGAGTAAGTAAGACATATTTATCGGCAACTTCGAGAGATATAATTCGATTATACAATTAAGATCAGTAGCGCCCAGGATTTGTATCTGGGATGGGCTCAAATATTTCCTAAACCAACCCCCCAAAAAAAATAAAAAATCGTAATAAAAATGAATAGCACTGGTCACAACCTGGGCTTCAAATTCCAAACGGCCCAACTAAGAGCCATTTTTTTCTTTGTGTTGCACAGTCAGCTGGATTTTCAATGTCATTAGCAGATAGAATGTAACGAAAACTAACGGTACTTTTTGCAATCTAGGCTGTTTTGCACGCTCCTCAATATAAGATTTTATTAGTCATAGCGATAGCTGTTTCGAATATTCTCTTCTGTTATCATTTTAGCTGCGAAATTGTTTGCAGCTTATACAAGTTACGCGCCTTCTAATTATATATTTTATACTTTTCTAAGCCCTCTGGTGGCGGTCTTAAATGGGTGCGCTACTGATTAAGATTGTCCAGAGTTGTAGTAAGAACACATCCCAAAAATATAAATTTTATAGGGGCGTTTATTATACAATACTGCTTCCTGGGTGAACTTTAGATAATTTTCAACGTATTTATATAATAAATATTTTTCAAATTGAAACATTTCATGTGTAACAATTTCTGTTAAAATTAAAATTTCAACTTCCATATGGTGGACATTGTGACTGAAACGTTACTTAGTACTATTACGTCGTTAAACAAGGATTTTATATGTTTTTATTAATCGATCTCTAACATGGAGCTAGATAAGGATTAGACCAAATATTATATGCCAATATTGTTTACGGGCAAATTTAACGAGATAAAAAAGATCCGTTAAATAGGGAATTGGCGTTATTTCACGTTTCCCGGAGTTATTAATTGGAGTTCAATTACTCGAATGCAAAAATCTTACGAATTCTCGAGAATTAAACGGAAAATTTCAACTCGGTTTCATAATTAAAAACCAACACGATCGATAAGCGAGTTTAAGATGTGACCAGTTTATCTTGATTCATATTCCATTCGCGTATTCGTCTTCCACCTGACTGTAAGTAATCATATAATATATAAATGTGTGCTGTGTGTACGCAGTAATTGCATTCGCGAGAAGACATTTTTGTGACTTATTAATACACATTTATATAACAGAATAGCGTTCTGTTTCATCTTTTCCATCGGGACACGATAATAGCGAAGTAGCTATTACATTTAATCACGGCAGAATTCCTTATTTCATATTGTTACCGAGTATCATATATATATATATATATATATATATATATATATATATATATATATATATATATATAACAAAACGAGCGGCAACGATGCTTACTAGATCATGCAACAAGTAATATCGTCCTAGCTTTTCATCTTTCCGACTCATTACGACTGATCTTTCACCCGGATTAGAGAATTAAAACTGGTCTTCGACCGAAGCTACAGCCTCACGATTTAATACCCATTTCGATTTGCTGCGTGCTAATTGACCAGACATTGCAAAATGGTAATCTTCTGCGATAAACGTCTCTCGCCTCGTCGTACACATATATCATGTTCTTTCGAACGCACTTATATATTACTTATTTATATTATATATATATATATATATATATATATATAAGTAATATATACGTATGTGTCAAAAGACTGGTTCCGGTTAAATGATCTACCGAGATGAAATGTACGGAACTGGTCGGTGGATTTAATTTTCTTCGCAGAAACTAGTACGTATGGGCACCTTAATGAGATCAGATTCGTGTATACGCACGAGGAAACTTTAACGTTTAATTTAATCGTCGTAATTTTATAGGAGCGTAATGAGGTTGACGGTCTAGTATCCGTTGATCGTCCAGCTGAGATGAAGAATAAATCGAAACCTATGGAAAATTGGAAGAACTAACGGGAAAAAAAGACAACTATATAAAGTCGTTACAACGGGCGATTGGAATGAGATGATTTAGGAAAAGTGGAGCCTACCTGCTGAATACACACACAAAAAAAAGAGATATCCTCATTAAACTTTGCGGGGAAAAGGTTTTTTCGTTATATACACGATGTACCGAAACGAAATAGATTCAAATCTTCGGGATATTTAAATCGATTAGCGATTAATTCTATATAGAATTAAAAAAAAAGGTAAGATTCTGATTTACCTATTACGTGAGCGCTATCTTTTAAAGTTGTGATCTTTTTATATATAAAAATTTTGTGATTTTTACTACTTTTTTCTCGTTTATTTATTCTTTAAAAATCACTACATTCACACATTGTTCAAATAATATATATATATATATATATATATATGTGTGTGTGTGTGTTGAATGAGTATGTGACCTATTCAACAAGTGCTTAAAGTACAATACTATACCAACAGCGTGGAACCAAGCTGAAGTAATCCTTATACACAAAAAGGTAAGTCTTCAACAACTGAATAACTATAAGCTCATTAGTATGGTCCCGCAAATGTATAAATTATACAATACTGACTAATCGTCTATCCCAGCAAATTGATTCCAACCAAAGGAGCAAGCAGGTTTCAGAGCGACATATAGTACAAGCGTTCACTTACTAACTATAAAGCGATTAATACAGAAATGTGAAGAATATGGATTACCTTTATCGATTGCCTTTGTGGATTATGAAAACGCATTTGATTCGGTTGAGATATGGGCAGCGCTAGAATTGATAAGCAATGTATTCAAATTATCAGGTTTGTATCAGCTACGATGAAAGTACGACTGTGGGATAACACTGATCAGATCACTCTGAAGAGAGGCGCCAGACAAGGCGACACAATATCGCCTAAATGGTTTATAGCAGCTTTAAAGGAATTATTTGGGGCTTGAACTGTTAAACAAAGGGAGTGAAAATATCTCACCCACTTAAGATTCACCGATGATGTTGTACTGTTATGGATAGACATACAGACAATGTTACTGGATTGGATTGAAAATAAATCTACAAAAAACAAAGATAATATCTAATACAGCTGGTATGATGCCAATAATGATAAATGGGATAGAAGAAGTAGCAGATTATACATATCCGGTGCAAGCAATTAGCAAATGCTGAAAATTATCAAGAAGAATAAATCTGGCATGGATAGCCTTCGTAAAATTGAATAACGTATTCCGTAATAAGGATATACCAACCAACTTGAAAAGGGAAACATATGACCAGTTTATCGTAGCGGTATGGGTATTCACAAGAGGAATCATAAAGAAAATTAGGAAAGTGCAAACGTCGCAAGAAAGGTTGATGATGAACATCAGATTCTGAGAAAGACAAAGCCTCGCCTGGATCAGAAAGCAAACACAATTGATGGACATTATAGAACATATTGACCCAAAGGAAATGGAGCGTCGCCCGAAGGCAGGATAACAGCTGGTCCAGGAAAATGTTATAGTAGTGTCCAATGGACCGTAAAAGGTAGCAGGGCAGGTCGCTAACGCGAGGGAAGAACGATATCGTAAAAATAGCGGGGATTAATTGGATCAGGAAAGCGCAGGACAAGAACAGCTGAAAGGAATTGGGGTCGGCCTACGTTCAGCAATGGGCCGACATAGGCGTATCGTGTCGTATAAACAGACGTCCTTACACACGTTTTAAATTTGTAAATTTCAAACTTTTTCCAATAAATTTTAACAATCTGCGCCGTTTTGATGGAAATTTTTATTAAACGAATTATTACAATACCTAACGTTATTAGTTGTACCGTTACAACAATTCGACCAATCAACACAGCTTATGTATAAACTGCGTTGAATAGAGACTTAAACTTTCAACGAGTAACTTCTTAGGACTGAAAAGATTTATTGTACCAAAGTTGAAATAAATAATGTATAATTTTATTTTTTACTTTTTTCTTTATTCAATATTTCCGATAAATAATAATTTAAAATAAAAACAATTTAAAGAATATGTTATGAAATATAAATTTGTGTAGATTAGGATGATATTTAATCAACGCACGTGTAAATTTGATAGAAAAATCATGTAAAACACTTTAATACTACATTCGCAAAATGTACACTTTTTTATTCAAAACTCTTCACGCACTAATTACAACTTAATGTAATATTTCAATTAGCGCTCGATTTATTTTAACACTATAATAATAAAAAACTACATTTCCCTAAATTCGATCGCAACGTAAACAATCGGGAAAAAACTGAAATTAAAATAAAGTATTTTCGAATATTCGACGACACTCGGATTCAATGTAAAACGTTTCAATATCGTCGATAATTTATAAATAAACAATTAATTAAATAAACATTTCCCGATGAACCGAATTGTGAATCTACACCTTTCTCGAGTCCACTGGAACATCCAAAAAAATGTCATTAAAATCTAGTCCTGGAGTTCAGTCACTTACACATACGTACACAATAATTAGATATATATAAAATATATGTACGTACTATATAAAGATTTTTCGAGAGAAAGTTATTAGACGAGAAACTGATTTACGAATTTTTCCGTCGTTCGGTGAGTTCATTTTATTTGTTAAAATTACAAATAGTGTACTTAATAAATAACTGTGTGTAAGCATTGCGTAGCTAAAATAATACCAATATAATAGAAAAGATAGGTGTGTGTAACAGTTCCCTGAAATGTGTAACTAAAACAAATAATGTAGGATTGTTAGGGATCATAAACCATAAATGATGTATATAACGAGAGTTTATGTCTTAATAATAATAATAATAATATAATAACAATAAACATAACATATAATAAATAAAGCAATTTTGGAAATTAAAGGAAAGCTGACTGTTCAAAATGTAAAACTTATACTTAATGTACAATGTAAATATTGAATGCAGATTAAATATGTAACAAAATAAAATGATGATTAATAAAGTATATATTTAATTTAGACTATTTATTAACACGGTCAATCTTATTATATGGATTGTATGTAAACAATACCCGTTACTCGAATTGCGATTGTTACACGTTCTCGGAACGCGTTACATGCAGTGTAACGTTTTGGAACGTATAACCTTAAAATGGTAAAATATTAAAATAATTATCCGCCTTCGACTTATATTTCTCATTTTCATTGCTCCAGAACGAGTCTGGGCGACAGGGTATTAATTATAACTTTCTTTCACGTTCCTACGTCACAATTTATCACAGTTTGTTCCATTCGCATCTGACCGTTTCTTTATTTATCTTCGTGTCATTTTTACACCTCTACCATAGATGCATACGCGTGTCTGTTAAATAAAAATCATCAAATGTGTGCGTATTAGAAAAACCAGGTTAAAACACGAATTACCATATATACTGGTTCAGAACGACAAACTCGACGAATGCAGCACCCGATGCGCTCGTCAAAAGAAGGTTGGGTTCTCGTCCGGGTGTTATATGCACGCTCAACCTGTTAAGAACTTAGACAGACGTGTTCCGTTCGCATTGTCCGGAGAATATCCATCTTATTAGGATCCTATTGTAATCGATGGGCTCGGATTGTCCACTTAATCTCGAACAAGCAGCTTTCACTAAGCAATAATTTCGGACGAACACACCAAATTTATATTAGACATCTATCTCTTAACGACCGTCGCTTAACTATGATAGTTAAAATTCGGATAATAATCTGTTATTCGCAAATTTATGTCGTCTAAGTAAAAAATGCCGATGATGATATTAATTCCGATTCAGTTTAATTTATTATTATTTTTCGTCGAAAGTTTTATATACTTAAAAGATTTGTATTTAATATACGTTAACTAATTCGATTAATTTGGGTTTTACTAATATTTATCGTATCGATAAGTTAACTAATTACATTAAATTCGGGTTTTATTAAAATTTTTATCGTATTAATGAATTAACAGCCGCGCATATAAATTGGTGAAAAAATTACAAATTTTTCTAAACTTAGTACTATAAATGAAATATATAAATACGGATATTTACTGTCAGATTGTTTTATTATATACCGCAGTTGCGCACCCAGGATTTGTGTGTGTGTGGATGGCTCAAACATCCCCCCCACAAAAATAAAATTAGTAATAAAAGTGAATAAAATATACACAGCCGAATGTGTAACAAAATTAGTATAATAGCAACAAAAAAAACGCACTGGTCATAACCTGGGTCAGATTCAAATTCCGAACGGCCCAACTAAGAGTCATTTTTTTTTCTTTGTGTTGCACAGTCGGCTGGATTTTCAATGTCATTAGCAGATAGAATGTAAGGAATATTTTCTAACAGCACTTTTTGCAATCTAGGCTATTTTGAGTGTTCCTCAAGATGAGGTTTTATTAGCGATCTTTCAAATATTCGCTTCTGTTTCATATCATTTTAGCTGCGAAATATTCACCTTTTTTACTGATTTTTGTGAATTGTAATCTTTAATTATTTTTTTTTTAAATATTGCCTCGATAATGGCCTAACAGCCGAAAAGCTTTGTGATTTTTCATAAAGAAAAATGTTATCGATTTTAACTTCTTTTTTATCATTTATTTTAGCGAAAAATCACTACATTTCTCACAAATTTAAAAAAAAAATACCAGTATAATAATAAAATAAAATCAAACTATATCGGGAAAATAGCGAGCGTTAAATACAAATTAGCATAAAAAGATCATATATAAAAAAACAATAATGATACATTCTCAAAAGCTGGTTGTACACACTATTACTATTATTATTGTTTTTATTATCATCATCATCACCACCATCAGTAAGGCTAGTAACGATGTCCCGACCTATCAAAAAATCTATTCTTTAGCTTGTTTTACTAACCTAGGTAGAGCAATCAGTTTCGATCCTATTAGAAAAAAATCACACGGACAAATATGCCTGTTAAACGTGTTTCTAAAAAAAATTATATGAAAAATGATTAAAACCCGAAAATTCTATACCGTGTAAATAAATAAAATTTCTTCGACGAGAAACAGATCGGATTTTTAGAGAAGGATATTGTCGCGTTCACAAACGAAAAATGTGCTAAATCGTGCTACTGAACAAATAAAAATTATGCTGCAACAGTTAAAAAATTAAACCTTTAGGGATTACGTTAAACGTCTGTTGGAAACAAACGATTACAGCTTATGGAAGGCTAGAAAGCAAATGAAACGGCATAAACAACAAAACAAACGGAGAATGGAGTATAAAAGATGAAGAAAAAGTTGAAGAATTTGCAGATCATTTAGAGAAGGTACTTCATTCACATAGTATAAATGATGCCAAAAAAATCCAGCTTATCGATCAGAGAAAAGAATGAACTCTTCACCTATCAAATATATGTCTCCGGAAGAAGTCGTAGCGGGGTAATACAGACCTTAAACCCGAGGAAGGCTCCCGGATATGCTCTAATTATACCTAAAATAGTAAAACAATTAACTCGTAAAGCAGTAGCATTATTAACATATATATATGAATATAATATTTCCCATCACAGTGGAAGTTTGCCGAAATTATTGCGGTACTTAAAGCAGATAAACCACCGCGAAAAACAGAATGCTGCAGACCTAAATCGTTATTGTCTGCTTCGTCAAAAATATTCGAAAAGTTGCTACACAAAACATTGATGGAAACAGTTGACAAAAAAAAACAGTTCCACTACACCAGTTTGGTTTCAGACAGAAACATAGCACCAATGAACAGATACATCGTATTGTTAATTGAAGACTGTTTAGAAAAACAACAAGTCTGCACCTCCGTGTCACTCGATTAGGAAAAACCTTCGACACTGTATGGCATGCAGGGTTGATTCATAAATTAAATAAAATATTACCTACTCAATATTGTACGTTACTGGAATCGTATTTACAGCATCGAACATTTCGTGTTAAATGCGACGAATTTTTGTCAACAATGTCGATATCGTTACATTCGCAGATGATACTGCTCTGGTCTGCTCTGATAATGATTTACAAGAGTGTAGTACGAACGTGCAACACGCGATTGTAAAGGTGAAATCTTGGTGGAGCCTGAAAATAAATACGTCTAAATCGACGCAGATAATCTTCACAAACCGTCGTATAGCTTCCGCGCCAAAATTTTATATCGACGGCAACGAAGTGCCGCAAAAAGATACAGTATGTTATCTCGGTATACATATGGACAAGAAATTAACCCGGAAACACCATATAATGATGAAACGAAAATATCTGGATATCAAACTCCGCAACATGGCTACTAGGAAGATGTTCAGAATTGACGTTAGAGAACGAAATTCTGCTTTATACTATGCTGTTGAAGCCGGTTCGGCGGTAAGGATGCTCAAAAGAAAGTAACATACTCTACGTACAACGATTTCAAAACAAACTATTGCGTACAATAACGAACGCCTCTTGGTTCATTTCGAACAAAACGTAACATACCGATCTCGACGTGAGGCATGTCTCGGAAGTAATATCGGATGAGGTGAACCTTCATAGATTGAAGTATAATCCGTTAGCGATTCTGATGGATGACTCCGAAGAAGTCAGACGGCTACAGAGAAGAAAAGTCTTCTATTTAAAATTCTTCATTTTATAAGCAGCAGGAATTGCCCATCAGCGGATGGTCGCATTTCTATCGCGTTTGTTCCGCCTTTCATTCTCCTTCGCCCATTCCTTCTTGTTTGCTCTCATTCCTCTTCTCTCCAACTGTCGTCTTTCACACTTCTCATATAAAGATTTACTAGATAGCTTCTAAGAAGTTATTTGTAGGATAGAAAAGTAATAATAAAATTAAAGAACGGTTGGAAAGTGTTTCTATCTGTCGATATTGATATAAAGGGAGTATTCGATTTCAGCGTGAGAACTTAACGAACCTTCTTGTTGAAAATCATGCTGAGCGCTGCAATATCGTTATTTAAACAATAGTGAAATGTAAGTATTGCATAATGTCGAAAGAATAACAAACGTAAGAACTAGGGCCGTTATTACGGAATATATTATTTTCCAGTGGTACCCTAAAGTTACGATATAATAATAAACAAATTGACTTGATGTCCGTTTTCCGAACTGCTGAAAGTCAAAATTTTCTCCGTTCGAATGACATTTCTAATCAATTTATGGGTTATAGAACGAAATAACAGGTGCCCATTCTCTAGATATTAGGTAGAAGAATTACGTTATAAAAAATTATAGATGAAAACTAGAATCAGGACTACGTTAAGCGACGATGTAACGAAAAGCCACAGGATCAAAACGCTGAATGCACGGCAACTTTGCAGAATATTTTTGTAGATTTCGTTAAAAAAATAAATGAAAAAACGATCAGCCAGAAGTATTCGAGTGCCGGTTATAAAATTCATCGTAGAAAACTTTAAAAGACTGAAATGTAACAACGAATTTTAATATAGTTATTTATACTTTATTTTATTCTTATTTTATAGCGCCGTGTTTAACTACGGAGGCTATTACGGGGCTGGTGATTTAACAGATGTAGTAAATGAGGTTAGAAGAGGAAAGGAATTGTATAATTGAGGGAATAGTTGAAGAACTATCGGAGACCAGATAGGGTACGCGGATGAATATGGGTTTGATAGTGGTGGAGTGTAGGGCAATGTAGTAAAATATGACAAATAAAAGAGGGATTTAGAAGTAAACAAAACGGAACAAAAAAAAATGGGGATTGGTACGTTGGAATAGATTGAGAAAGTGGTATGTTGATAAGTGCTATATAGTTGGAACGGGGTAAATTGACAGGTGGTTTCCAAAAGCCTACATTCGGCTTGATAGCAAGAAGGAAGTTAGTATGAGTTCCACTTGTGTTCGCAGTTGTGGCGAATGAAGTATTTGAGAGCTGTGTTTAGTAATAGAGCGGGCGGGGCATTATAGGTTGTAGAGGAACTTAGTATAGAATGGGTTGCCCTATCAACCGCTTCGTTTCCGACAACTCCCGTATGACCTGTAACCCATAAGAGGGATACTGGAATTGTATGCGAATAATAAGAGGATTTTTTGATTTTATGTTCGGAGGGCTAATACAGCGGTAACGGAGTCCGTTATAATTAGCGTTTTGGCGTCACCAGGATTTAGGTGTAAATGTTTAAGACAGAAAAATATATCGTATAATTCTGTATCATAAGTAATGCAAGAATTACGCCGTCGTATGGGATAGCATACATCGTTAATGGAGTATGCGCATTAAAACGGGATAGAGATTTCGCGCCGTCGGTAAAGCATAACGTTTCTGGTAAGTAGCTATTAAGTTATTTGCTTTCATAATGGAGCTCATGCTCGGTCATATTTTTATATTGCGAGAGGATTGCATCGGTATGTATAATCTCTTTCCAGATGGGAGGAGTTGGATAATTTGAGTTAGTCATTAAGTACTGTATAATTTATGTTTAAATCATTTAGAGTTGCTGTAGGGATAGAATCAAATGGGAATTTGGGAGAAGTTTTATGTATAACGATGGAAAGGAGTATTTGTTTAAATGTTGGGTAATATGGTCGTGCAATGTAATACATTAGATTAAACACGCGTGGTTGTATTGTGTCGTTACGACAAAACGATTACAATCAGTTCTCCCGTGTATATGTGTGAGTGTGTGCTACGCTAACGCGATATTATGATTGCTTTTTGTAGTGGACTGTACAAGAAAAATATGGTATAGGTAAGTAGTCGCCTACCTCCGATACGCAGACGGCACTTAATCGATGATAATTCCGTTTGATAATAAGCCGAATACTTTAAATAATTAAGTTCTAATCATTACTTAAACTAACCGAAATAAATACAAACCAAAAATAAGTGTGCGTAAGTATGTGTGTGTGCGTCGTGTATGTGAAATCCACTAGGAGTAACACGTGTTATTATTGGTAGATATACCTTTATAACCATCATTATCGGTGATTATTTCTCGGATTTATCGAATGTTGAGCATTATATGTATTACGCGAAAAACAAATGTAAACTAGTACGTGTAAAAAAAAAACAAAAAAAAAACAAAACACGTTATAAGATGAGCTTCGTCGATAAGTCTACCAGACACACTCGTGTAAGATATCCGACGTCATATTTTAGCGAACTACTCATCTCTTTGTCTATTTATTTTCTTTCTCCTAGCAGACAGACTCGGACTTACACTTATGTACGAAGGTAATTTAGATAAAACCGAACATAACAAAACATTTAATCCGTGGACACGGGGCATCGTAAGATATGACGACGACGGCGCGACTCCGACAAGAAATAAGACGGATACTAACGATACCGTCTGCATCACCGACGTAAAGAAATTACTACTTTTTTCGCGGATAAACTCGCAGCCTAGACTGGTAGGAGACGTATAACTTTCTCGATATGTATTATATGCGAATAAACGTACACCTATATATATATATATAGATATAGATATAGATATATATATATTATATAGATTATATGTAAAAGACAAGATAGATGAACTGGCGAATTTGTTCTTTTTTGTTGGTTTTTTTTTCTGAATTGAACGATATAGTTCTTGTTTTCGTTGACACCGGTTGTTTCGATACAATCGTCCGATGAACAACCTCAACTTTATAGTCGATTAAGTTCAGTCCGTCGTGTAAATTGTATCGGCCACCTCTACGGTTACATAGATGTTAGAAATGAACAATATAACGAGAAGAAACTACGACGTTTATATTTAAATCTCGGTATAAATATATAAATATATCAATATATCAATATATAAATATATAAATATATAAATATATACATATATACATATATACATATATACATATATAAATATATAAATAAATGCGTAAGTACGATATACACTGAAATAGGTACGACATTATTGTACACGTTAAAATACACATATAATTGTATACATATATATGTGTGTGTATGTGTATAATAGTATACACTTTTCTCCTTTATAATATCGTTCGGTTTTTGTTTGTCATTCGAGCTGTATTAATAAATTGAAAACTATTTGGAACAAAATAAGATAAGTGGTGAATACTCACGCGACGTAGTTACATATATTATATATATATATATATATATATATATATATATATATATATATATATATATATAAAACGTATATATATATATAAATGGAGATAATAAAAAATAAAAAAACGGTAAAAAAAAGTTTGTTTTCAACACGTTCATTATACAGGTTATTCAACGCGTTTTCCATATACATGCATAGGCGTAAGTTACGACTTTTCTGTGAAATCTCGCTAATCTCTCTACGCTTATAATACAAGTTCATTTTACCTACTCTCGAAAAAAATAAAAATAAGATACTTCTAGGACCGAAGTCGTAAGTGATTTATCGGATACTCGGTTTATAATAACTGGGTACCCGATCTCTATATGTACACATTTCCCCACATCTCGAACCCTATCGTCGAGTCGGTGGTATTTAATGTAATAATACGTCCGCATAACGTAAACAACTGTAAGGAACTATAAGAATGTCTTTATCGCGAACGAGAAGAACAAATGCCATCGTACACGCTATAGTTCTACATTACAATCCTCAACACCTACCACCCCCGTTGTTCACACGACGACATGCTATCTCCAGCGAAAAACACGAGTTCTCCCATATTTAATACGTTCCTCTGGCTGATTATTTGGCTTAAAGTAGAATATCATCGAGACGCTATTTCATCTGGGCAAATACAATTTCTTTAACAATCCCCCCCTCACCGACACACACGTACATATATATGTATATACATATTATGACGCGCTTATATCAATACTGCATATAACTTGAGTTTTTTCATCTGTATCGATCGCCGATCTCGTTCGTTTATTAGCCGTATTATCATTCCGCTACTTTTTCTTCGGTTCGATCGCGATTCGACTTTTATGTCGCCATTCCGTTATTCCGTTTACCCGGCGCCGTTTATTCCGGCTACACGCCGTGTTCAGTTCAATTTTAGCTACGCTACACGTTCGACTCTACAACCCCGTAAATTTAATCTCCTGCCTTGTGCATTAGCTTTCAAGCATGGCATTTGAATGACCAGCGTTACTTTTTCACACGTAAGAATAGCCGCTCTGAAGTGATAACATATGAAACCAGTTCAAAATGGGATTGGAAAGTCCTCTTCGAAAGTCAAACTATTAAGGATGAAATATTTTCCTGTCATCAGCGTACTTTTGAAGAAATTTCCTTAATGACCGAGCCCCCCCCCTTCGTATAATATCCCAATTGAGTGAATCGAATCTTTCCCAGGCTCTGGAAGTAGCTTAACATTAACAACCTTCACCAGGTTGGAAATATATGAAATGAGAAAAACTTATTAATAATATCTGAATATATATATATATATATATATACGAGTATATATAAGTGGTTAAGTAGATAGGTTGCGACCCTTAGACCCTTAAACCCCTCCATTGGGATAGAGCGCTGAGAAATGTAAATTAAAATATAGTTGCAAATTAATTTAAGATATTTTAATTATGGGTATTATCTATGAAAATGATAGATATTAAAAAAACGAGGTTTAGCAACTATATACATGATATAAACGAAAACGATTTATATTATATAGTCACATACGATAGTATATATGTACAATCGTATCTTACAAGAGTTTGATTTGAAATATATAGTATACGTTATTATATGGAAATTAAATATAAGCGTATACAATTTTGCACAAGGAACAAATTAATAATTATAAATTACTCAAAATTAATTATGTATATTATTATTAACCAACATCCCAATCTCTGGTACTATGCTTAAATTTTGTATTACGCGAAATGTAGTGATTTTTATGAAATAAACCACACAAAAAGTAAATTAAAATCGCTAAAAGTTTCTTCTTTACGAAAAATCGCATAAAAAGTTTTTCGTTAGGCCATTATTAAGTGAATATTTAGAAACATAAAAAATATAAAAAGCAAAAAAATATAAATTAAAGATTACGATTCGCAAAAAATCAGCAAACTGGAGAACAGTTAGACAGTTAGATTGTTTCATTAATACCGTTCTTCATTTTACTGATTTTTCGCGAATTGTAATCTTAAATTAATATTTTTTTGCATTTTATATTTTTTATGTTTCTAAATATTCACTTAATAATGGCCTAACGAAAAACTTTTTATGAGATTTTTCGTAAAGAAGAAACTTTTAGCGATTTTAATTTCTTTTTTGTTTATACGCTCGAAAGTCTGAATTTTAAATCGCCAGTACGTCAACTGAAACGTCACGGCAATCGTGCGAGGCCACATCGCCAAAGTGGAAATAGCCGTCGGGGAGTATTGAAACAATATTCTACATATCTGTTTTTTATCAATAAAATCAGTGAAAAATGTCATATCAATATATGACACAGTTTACGCTTTAGTGAGATAGTCGTCTTGCAGTCGGATAATTCAGTTTTCTCTCTCAATTTTGTCGAAGCATACGCGATAATCAGCGTAATTATTTTCTTCGTATATTAATTTCAGCATATAAGATAGTTCGACTATTCTTCTTCCGAGTATATCAACAACGACATGTTCAATGTATGACAATTTAAGGTTAAAAAACATCTTGAAAGATTTAACTTGTATAATCAATTTTAATATCGGTTTTAACTTATCTACGGTCGTAGCAGATTCGAGTTTCGTTAGGATTCAACTGTAAGTCCAGATTGAAAAGTGTAAACCGTTTATCGTATGACAAGGCGAGACTATGTTTAGAATATAAGATTTATAATCAGTATCACCGTGCACTAGATCATCGAAATAAGATGGAACACGGAGTGACGTAAGATTTATGGCACACATGTCCCGTCAATTTAGAAAAATTGAGTGAACCGAAGGATTGATCCTTATAGTAGGACACGTTTTGTAACAATCCGTCCGTAAATGTTATTACCCTTAGAATAATAATTCTACAAGAATATTCTATTAAAAAGGTATAAATTAACTTATTTCAAAATTTGTCCTGAGAAACATAAGGCGTCGAGTATATACAAAGAGATTGCTGTGCTCACCTGATTAGCTAGATACACGCATAGGAGGTAAAGAGATACACAGTTGAATGAAGAAATATATCTTATAACGGATCCATAAAACTATGTAGATATACATTGACAGGATCGAAGGATATGTGTAGATAAACGTATAAACACATACATCTAGACAGTCGTATAAATTGATAGATTACACAGATAGATTATAGATTATAGATGGTTATGTACATAAGTATAGATAGATAAATAATTATATAAACTGGCAAACACACATATATATATTAAAATTTATACATATATATATATATTTACTTACGCTGTATTATTATTGTAATATACGTTATTGTATATCGCGGATAACCTGACATCAACTTGGTAACTTCTCTGCTGATCCTGCAACAGTATTTCGAGGTCAGGTGGTGTATCGTTGTTCAGCGTCGCCTGTTCCAAATATTTCCGTTCCGGAAGAATCGGTAACTACCCCTTAGTTATTTCGTTAACAACATCTAACGGGAAGTTCTATACGCAACTATTATCATATACATATATATATATATATACTTATGGTATATTGCACGGGGTGAGAAGTTGAATAATGATTATATCTTGTAGGCAGGTCGAATTTTATTTTACGAACGCAACAGGTTACGTCAGAAAGACACCAACGAGGAAAGTGTCACGCGCGGTTGATCGACGATGAAAACACTAATGCGTATTTCTATATATTTTTATGTACATTACGAAAGTTCTATATTAAGTAGACTTTTAACAGAACAATTTCTTAGTGGCGGATTTCTAATCTCCTTATATACATGTACATAGAACACGTGCCTCGGTTTTCTAGATGGGTGATACACCTTTCTTCCTGTATCCAAGAAGGAAGGTGTATTTCGCGGTATGTATCGGCGTCACGGTTCGGGGATGACCGGATGACTCGTTTTCAGCTGCCTCTCGGATATATTACGCTGTTTTTCATTAAATGTCGTAGTACCAGTAGGAGTAGCTGCGAAAAGTTCATTGGTTATGCTTGACGAACTTATATAGTTAAAGTTAGATGAACACGAACGGCATTTGGTCAACGCCATATGGCCTTTTGTCTGAAATAATAATGGACACGTTCGATTACGAGTCTTTCTTCATTACAGCTCGAGCGACTTTGGAAAATTTTACGCTTCCTTAATTTCCGTACGAACGCAACACGTGCCATTATTTTCCGAGTAATTAAAGAAAACTCGACTAACGCCCGCTTGTCCGATGCTCCGGCGTCGGCTGTTATTCGGAATTAATCAGCATCGCGCGTCAACTTCTTCGACAACGCGGCTGGCTGCTGGTCGCACTTATTGCCCACCATTCTTACTTTACAATTATTTAACTATAGATAACGTATGAAAAGAAAATACGCATAATGTTAGAAAACAAGATCTTAGAGCAAGTAGAACAAATATTTTTTGGGTAGTATAATAACGAGCGCAGGAAGAAGTGATAAAGAAATAAAAACAAGAATTAGCCAAACAAGCGTTTTGGAAAAAGAGAGATTTATTTAATAAAAACGTGAAAATAGAAATACGGAAAAAACTTTTAGAAACGTACGTATGTATATATGGTTCAGAAAAAAACGTGGGTGTTAACACAACATTTAAAAAAAGGCTCGGAAGCCTTCGAAATGTGGGGTTGGCGCCGCATGATGAAGATCTCACGGACACAGAAGAAAAGAAATTCAGAGGTTCTGGGAATGGTAAATGAAAAAAAGGAAACTAATACAAACAATAAAGACGCGAAAGACTTCTAGCGCGCATACTGCGGCATATTCATGAAGGTCATAATCGAAGGAAAATTGAGAAGAAGAACGGGAATAGATAGACATGGACCGATCGAGTAAAATAGAACATAGCAGACGACAAATGGAAGAAAATGATTGGCTAGGCTGCAACGATACATGCTCTTAAATACTGATGATGATGATGATGAAGATGATGAAGATTTTTTTATCACTATCATGTGTAGGCTTCATTCCGGTCATTCTAGAGTAGCTTTGAACTTCAATATTGTAAATTCTTCTTATATTCATTGTACCAATCATAGTAGCGTCAATTTAGATATTAACCATTTATTTTTCAGCTGTGGATGATACATGGACGTACGGGTTTGCTTGAGAAGTTACTTTTCCTGCTTACTGTATCCTATCCTTGATATGTTTGGATGTTTGTGTTTTAATTTAAATTCGTTAGTATTAATCGTATTCTAATTTAAGTGTTGGTTTTTGTTCTGGGAGTAATTTTTCCTTTCCTCTTTTGATTATCCTATCCTGCTATATTCATATTTTATAGTTATTTATTTTAATTTAATTTAATTCATTCTTTATATTTATTTATGTTTTATTTTTGATTTTTCGTTGGCCAAATGGTACGTACAGCCAAGGCCAATTAAAAAAAAAAAAAGATTTTGGCGAATATTCTTTCGTCCCCAAGTTTTACTTCTTAAATAAATTAGAGGCGAACTCGTAATGGAAGCGAAACGAGCAAATTTTTTTAAGGAAGCAATAATAATAATGTAGTATAAAAACTCGAATTTAAAAAAAAAAACACCGAAAAATTTTTATAAAATTTTTATAAAATTTTTATAAAATTTTTTATAAAATTCTTTGTATTTAGGAAAATGAGAAGAAAAATAAGTCGCGAAATATTTTCGTAATTATAAGTCGCCTCTCCTGTTCTTTAGTTAATACTGTTAATTTTTTTCACCATTTCCAGCTAAGAAATATTTATCAAAATGTTCGTAATTTACCGTCCTTTACTTTTTCCTTATATCTCCATCCACTGTCCTCTGCACTTCCTGTTAAGTGGACAATTATTTAAATTAATCACTAATTATCAACGACCACACACGCATCATATATATACATGTTATTCTTCTAGAAGATAGAATTTATATCTTAATGGGATGAAAGTAGAGATGAGTTTACGATCTAGAGGTATTAACACGAAAATGGTGACGCGTAAAGCTCGAGTTGAACTACTAACAATCGCATTCTAAACCAAATCGCATCAGTATAGAAGGGTAGTATCCGACCAAAGTAATGCTTCGAATCTTGAATAGACGGGTAGCGGCATTTACATCCAGACAAGTTCCAGATGATCAAGAGAAGAGTTGCTCGGGAACAAATATTAAGCATTCGTCAGATAATAGAAAAAAGTAGAACGCGTAATATTCCGATTTGTGTTTCACAGATTACTCTTTGATAACGTACTTAGCGTAAATGGCCAGTGCTCATTGAATTATTCGCATTAATGATTGCACGAATAGAACAATACGAAAAATAGGTCGTCTATTATCTAACAAAAAGTCCGCACTTTTTAATATACAAATAAATTACTTTCTGCCTGTCCAGTTTGGTTTTATACTAGCTGGAGTAACGTGCAAAGACTGTGAAACCATTCGAATAATATTGAATATTACTTCGCACAAATCTTCATACGGTATGTTGAAATTCTCTTACGTACAAGAAATGATTATATAAGCGAAAAAATGTTTTGGCGTTTGTCTCCACGACACGGGTATAAAACATATAAGCACAGCCTTATTAGACATGTCCCCTTTTTCAATACAAACACTATAGTTCTAATGACAACAAATAAACCAAGATACACTTATATGTTCATTTGTATAAAAAAAAAAGTGTGTATAATATACACTACTGTTATTTTTAAAAGAGAGAGGGGTTTTTTGTGTTTTAAATTTTCCCCGTAATTTTACATATCCTTTTTTTTTTAAATATTTGATTACATTTTTACCAATGTGTTTTATGGACACAGAATAGTTATAATATTCGGTACGAAAATATTTGTATTTTGTATTTTGTATTTTGTATTTTGTATTTGTATCGTTATACAACGTAGACAAAAATTAAATGCGTAAAAATAAGCGAATTTTCAATTTTTATCGTTTATTAATTTTAGAGGATCGATTTAATTTAAAGATTTGTTTTAAATAATAATCTATATAATAATAGCACGAGTTACGCCGGTATCGAACAATTACAATCGACTTAACGCGATTTGACGAATAATAACTAGCATTAACGCTGGAATTGCGCCTATCGTAAGCAAACTCCGTGAAAGCCGATTAAGGTGGTATAGTGCTACGAGCTCGACATAATGACCTGATATCGGTATCAAGTTCCGGGTATAGGCCAAAGCAAAGATGGCACGATGTTTTAAGGACGGATGTTAGAGATGTATTTCTTCGGATCTAGCAAACAACCGAATTGGATGGAAACCATCTATTTGTAAGGCAGACCCCGCGTCAGCGAGAAAATGTCGTTGATGAAGAAGATAATTATCGGATGAATTATACCGATTATTTCGCGATAATTCGAATACGAGAAATTAAGTAGACGAATTATAATTATACGAGACACGTTAAATGTAAAAATTTAACCTAGATCCCGATTTCCGGTTATTCGAAAGCTCGTCTTTTAAAAGCTGCTGCGGAATTTTTTGCCGCAACATCGACCATTACGCAGCGTAGATCAGAAGCTGCCACGTCTGTCACGTTTAATATTCGTCCGATCGTTAATATAGGTGTTGAATGTTCCGCGCTAACATAATAATCCGACTATCGTAACCGAGATTAACATATATATATATATATATATATATATATATATATATATATAAGACGATATCCTATAACAAATAATTACATCCAAAGTACAATCTGCAAGGCCGAGAAGGATAGGTTAAATAACTTGGATTCTTTTTTACGTTTTATTTAAAAATTTCTTTCAATGCGGTTTTTTCTCTGAAATCCGTTATTTACACAACACGCCGATTATTCCACGAATATAAGTCTATACTCTCGGTTACCGCATATTTTTTGATTTATTGTCGATTACACGTTATCTTTATTTATTATTGTCGATATCTAATTATGTTCGTAATTTACGGTCATCGACTTTCCCGTCTGATCTTTCGACTAGATATCCACGTACGTCTGGTTACGGCCGACTTCGGATTTCTCTGTACGTGTGAGTTCCTCTCACGTTGGTAGACTAGGTCGTCGTTTCGCATTAAAATATTTCGCCGAGTATTGTTAATAATTTTTCTAAATTTAATTTTTATCCGACTTTCCGATATTATTAACGAGTATTTCTTTTTTTTTTTTAACGTTACGCGTTAAGAAAAGTAAATAAATAAAATCATTTTCGAAATCTCAAATGATTATTTTTATACGTCTATTATTTTATTACTATTTATTATTATCATCATAAATTATAAGTTATCTAATTTTATATGATAATATATTCTGCATGAGACTGATTATAAGACTGAAATGCTGCTGATTCTGTAAAGTCTGGAATCGTAAACGGACAACAAATTTTAGTGAAAGACTGTCTCCATGCGGTAGCAGCTTCACAATATAAATTAACTATTGTAGAGGATCTGAAAGCTGCAACAGCCAACCGTAAGACAGCGCTATGAATTGAATTAAGTGAACAAAGAAGTGTGTATTTTGATGAGGAATATGTCGGAAATCCATATTTGGATCCTGCGGGAAACGCTAGTCCAATATACATAATTGAGTCGGGAGTTGGGATTTGCGTGACATCTAGTTTCACTGTGTAAAAGATGATGGAGTTACAAGTTCGAAAAAGTACATTGCCTTCGTTTTTTTAGTGGAGAGCTTTAGACCGTATTTCTTTTTCCAAATAAACAGATTGTTATTTCTTGGAGCGCAGTTTCTCCTACATCCACATCGTCCCAGGATATAAATGCTGTCAAGTCGTCTGCCAACAGTGTCATTTGTACTATAAAGTGGATATTTTCGGTTATGGAGTTTATTATTGAATAAGGTTGGGCTTAAAACAGCATAAAATCCAATCGATTTTATTTAATTTTATTTCACTTCCGGCAATTTACAAATTTGTACCATCAAAAGTACCACCGTCGTGTTCCGATATCCAGATAGACACGTCGCTTACAAAAACAAATACTAACACACACCTAACTCCAATCTATCGTCGAAGGGGTCAACCAACTACTGACTAAATATAACGACTTTACAGTTTACTATATCGACGATGTTAAAAAAGACGATAATTTTGGACACACTTTGGTCCGTGAAAATTTTACGGTTTTCCTTTTCCGTCAACAGTCAGCATGTTCTCGCGTGAATTATACAGCATATTTTTAACATTAACTGTGCCAGGTACCAGACATTCGAACTTATTAATCTGCACAGACTCTCTAGATGCTGTCGAACGTATACACAGCTCCACTCAGAAAAACAACACGAATTCATAAAATTGATCATGGAGGGATTTGGAAAATCAGATCTGCATAGCACGGATTCCAGGTCATGCGAATCTAAGCATCAGCGCGCGAGCCGACAAAACGGCGAAATTATCGTGCTTAACCTGTTCTGAAAATTCCAACAACTGCTAGTCATATTCAACCGCTCCTCGTATATTCAAACGCAGTAGATCATCCGTAGATGGGCCACCAATGGAATCAAATTCGCTTCGTCTTCTGAAAACAGCTCCACAACCATCTTGAAGACGAAATTAAGTAGTTTTGTCTCGCCTTAGCATGGGTCATACCATGTTAACGCACGCTTACAACATGTGAACTTTTCTCTCTGTCATCTTTTTAACATTCAACTAACTCTGCTACATATATTAATCATCTGCCCTTTATATACAAATATTCGTTTCTCCCTAAACATAGTTCTCTTCTTCCACTAATCCTTCAAAACATACCTTCTTCTGAAAAAAGACTCCTCTCCTTAAGTCGTGGAACTTATATAATCTAATCTAAAAGCTCCTTTCTAAGGTGCGTCTGGCAGCAGTGCATAGCACGGTATTATTTTAAAAAATTATGTTTATTGTCACCTAAGTTTGAACTGGTATTTTTTCTTATCTCTGATTGGTAGTAATAAGAAATATATATTTTTTTTCATTATAACTTACAATTTACTTTGATTTCACACGATATATTTAATATAAAAATTAGTACACTGACGCTTCTATTATAAGCTGGCACACTACTGGCTTTATGTATTAATTTGTACACCTGCGTAAGATGTATCATTGTTCATGTTCTTATGTGAGTTTTTTAACTGTTTAATTTCGCGCGACATATTTAATACATTCACACTTCTGTTATAAGCTGGCACGCTGGTTTTATGTGTTACTGTGTATATTATATAAATAGACATACCGTTGTTTATGATCCTGTACAAGTTTAGGTAAGAAAAGAGACTGTTTACATTTCAAATATTTTGTCGTTTAACCTTCTTCAGTTATAAGAATGACTAATTTGAATTTACATCTAATTTAGCTCGCTACTCGCGCACACGATGCGCATTTGCGAGCATTAACTTTATTTCCCTGAAATATATTAATTGATTGATTGATTATTATTACGAATTAGTGTTATTGAATTTTAAATAGTATTAATCGCGACTGTAATTTTTATTTATTACTACGTATGTATATCTTTCTCTTATTTTGTACCGTAATACGAATGTTATCGCATGTCGTTCCATTCGTTTTTACACGAATTTATAGAACTCGCGGAATTTACACCATCTTTATAGAATATTTACGTACTAATTATGAATTTAAAACACCGTTTTAAAAATAATATAGAATTGTGATGAGTTAAAATGGAAAAATTTAATAATAAGCATATACTTGTAATAGTTAATATGCATTATAATATACCAACAGATGAGGTAATAAGATATATAGAAGATAATAAAATGAATAACGGCGAGTTTAAAAAAAATAAATATATTAATAATTGTATTAAAACAAAACTATTTTAAATTTAGCAATAAATACTAAAAACAAGAAGGATTAGTGGTCGGTTCCCTTTTATTTCAGCTGAAATGTATACGAATAAACTAGAAAACACCTAAAGAAAATAATATATTTAAAAATCAATATAAAATTACGGATATGTATAAATGTATTAATTATTCGGAATAACGAGTTGAAAACTTACGAATTAAATAAATTCGCGATAGAATTAAACGATTTTAATCCAAAACATTCAATTTACAGTTAGAAACAGGTAATAATAAAAATATAAATTTATTACATTTAAAAATCAACATAAACGATAATATACTAGACATCGATGAAAACAGACAGAATGTAATAATACCGAACGAATCCTTTCGCGCAAAATCACGTAAACCAGTTATAAGAAATTATTTTAATAGCAGCCGAAATTATTTTAATAGCAGCCGAAATTATTTTAAGTCGCGATAAAAATAAACTTAATAAAGAAAAGAATATTGTTAAGCAAATGGCCGTAGCAAATGAATAGAATCCGAATATATAATAGATCAAAATTATGGAACAGGCCGAAACATAATAAAATCCTCGACAAAATATATAATTATTTAAAATCAATTCAATATATACAAAAATACACTCTTGTAAATTCTTAAAAATCTTTAAAAAGTACAATATGACGATAGAGATAAATAATAATAAAACGTTATTTAAATCAAATTACAACGATAAAAATACCAGTATTATGTTATACTGATCGACTCAGCTTTGGCGTTGCATCGAAGCGATAAATTCTACTGTGTCTATTGTAGACCAAATATGGTACAACGCTCACAAATTAAGCGAACGTCATACCGGCATCACTTTCGTCCGGATTTCAAGTCATCGAAGGATAATAGGCCACGATGAAGTACACCGTGCTGGACAAGGACCTACCCAAGTTTACCCGCCGACAGTACTAGGAGAAGACAAAGTAAAATATTATTGCCAAAAAATTCTGGACGCGTGGAATCGGTCCTTCCATTTTCGGGCGAGCATACTTGGAAATATAAAGAAAGATTTAACAATCTGGCCATCAAAAGTTGGTAAAATTTGTTCACCGAGGTTAGCTGTCAACAGAGTGTATCACACGCTGAGTAATCTACTGAGTGCCCCAATATGCGAATTGTGCTGTTCTCCATTACCAGAAATTTGCTCAATATCCGTGCAATCAGCTAAAAAACAATGTACCGGATAATTTCGAGTAATAGCCTTATAAGCAATAAATTAAAAAAAAAATAAAGAGAGAAAGAAATGTTACAAAAATCTGAAGTATACGGAATAAATTGCGCAAAAAAAAAAAATGTAATAAGTTTTATGTAGATGAAACTGAACGAATAATAAGAGCACGTGTTTAACTTGGTGTAAAAATCTAAAATGGCGACAAGTCACTTTATGGCGAACATAACATAGAAAATATAACAGATAATGTATTTAAACGCGTAGAATATAAATTTTAAAAAATTATTTCAAAAATTACAAATTATAAAACATTGTAATAATTTATTAAATAATACGATCAATTTTGACGAAGAATTAATTTTAAACCCGGTTTTTTATAGATAAAGGTAATTGTCAAAAATAAATTTTAATAGTAAATTATCCGCGGCTAGTTAAATCGAGTTGTCGTAATCTAAATATTAAAGTTAATTTTTATTATATATACGCTCGATAATAATGACGTGATTATCGAATTGCGTTAATAAAAAATTTTTTAAAGCGATGAATTTTTTATTTTTTGTTTCATTACTTCACATAATGAGTCTTATTCGCAGATTTTACATGTTTTTAGATTTACCGTATTTATAAGTATCTAGAAAATATTGCAACACGTGTGTATTTCAAGGATTGTATATGTATTTACGAATGTGTGTGTGTGTGTAATACGTTTATGACGGGTGTAAACGAAAAATTGGATTATGCCATTCGCACATTAGGTAGGCGTTTCATTTTAAGTATCTAAATTACAAAATAATTACACCGTTACTATTACTATTTATTATGATTATTTAAATAAACTAGGGGCTACCAATCGTAATTTATGGGGGGAGCTCAATAGGAGTAGAACAAAAAAAAGTTTGTCCAAATCCGACTAAAATTCGCCGATTTATCCACGAATATCCATCGACGCGTACTTCTTCTGCTAAAAAGCGGGACAAACGTTTTTTATTGCATACCTAAAACATTGCAGGCGCTGCCGTATAAGTAATGGCCTCCGCAAGTGGGAGGTCTACTTTAAAAAAAAGATTGTTAATTTATATATATATATATTTAAAAAAAGATCGAGTTTATTTTTCTTACTAACCAAACGTTCGTCTGCAACTGCTGTTTGTTGTTTCGTTAAGGGGACTACAAAACACGATAATACGATATGTATATATTATATATATTATATATATATATATTATATATTATACGTACGTACATAATATATTATATCATAACAAATTTAAAATGTGAATTTTATTATTTAT
This sequence comes from Coronaproctus castanopsis, assembly GCA_032883995.1. Classification (NCBI taxonomy): domain Eukaryota; kingdom Metazoa; phylum Arthropoda; class Insecta; order Hemiptera; family Monophlebidae; genus Coronaproctus; species Coronaproctus castanopsis. Next base: position 270,378,990 of record CM065053.1, on the reverse strand, counting down.
TTTGTAAAACACCCATTACGTATACTCGCGTTGTATTAAAATATATTCAATTTATCGTCGATGTCCTAAAATCTGTACAATTACGTGAGTTACTTCGCAAAGTTCATACATTTCTAGATTATCTGTTAGTTACTGTTCGATTGAAATATATGACTTATTATCATTTAGGGATATTTTCATTATTACGTGTTTATATTGCACCGATGAAAAATTAAATTTAATCTGACTAAATTTAAAAAACGAATAATTAGTCGGTTTTTTTAAAAACGGTGTTACTGATTAGTCGGTTATGGTCATCACTAATATATATATATGTATATATATATATATCTTCTCCTATTTCTGGTGCCGTGTCCTCAATGGATGTTGGCGATTATCTCTTTGGGTTCCAATCTGTTGGCTAAATAAGTTTTTTGTATTAAGTTCTATTCTTTTGCATTAACCAAGCATGTTTTTCTTCTCCTTCCTTTTGTCCGTTTTCCAGTGATGTTACCTTCAGTTGTCGATTGTAACATTTTATATCTGTTGTTCCTCGAAATGTGCCCGAACTAAAATATTTCTCTTTTCTTAATAGTTCTTTCTAACTCAACTCTTTTATTTTGTCGTTTTAATATCAAATATTCAACTTTGAAAAATCGAGGTGCGTTTTAATTTTACACGAAATATATGTACGCTTGTCGACGTGGTTGATATTTTCGCATATTCGGGTTTAAAGTGTATATTTTATTAATTTTAATTTTCTACAAAACCTCCAACGATTAAAAATTATCACGAAAATTAAAACATGTGTGTATGTGTATTTCTTTTCTTATAAGCCGGTTCGTCTACTAATTAAAACCGCTACGTGTGAATCGATTTTGTATTATTTTCTTTTTCCTCCGAGGAAATTAGGCTATCACGGATGAATACTTTTTCGATACGGAAAATTTATTACGGTATGCGGATCCGAACAATATAACACCCAGCCAAAAGGAGACTGAAATCTTCCTGCCTGAAGATAAAATAGTACTTCACTTATGATGAATGCAATACGCACACATATATATATATATATATATATATATATATATATATATATTTATATATAATATAAACACGAACGGATATATTTACAAACTTCTTTGTCATTGAAGACACGTGTTAAAGCACGTATAGACTGCGCCTATGCTACGCGAATAAACAAAGTATACGGCTAAAGTAGAAGCACCTGCCATTTGAAATCCGGTGGCATATCCTGCTTAGTAAAAATCTTCCACCTGCATACATGTATGTCGTCCAGTAGGTAACAAATATTATAGCAAATAATTTTACGAGCAGGGTCCTTTTTTTATTATTTTTTTGTTTATTTTTCATTTAATATTTGTTTCTTGTGAAGAATTTCTTCGATATATATACATATATATATATATAAAAAGTTTCCTATTTACGTAATTCTTTAACTGAAGTTACACACATATATATCATATATATATATATACATACATTTATTACCACATACCTATCTACCTGTTTACAGTACGAGTCCGAAAAAGAGAAATAAATGAAAACAATCGATATCTGTGTACTGCGAACATTCGAAATGTAGGCTACTAAGTAGAATGTTGCGGATGACGTATAAGTCGGATGAAGTGAAAATTAATCTTAGTAATGGAATCGAAAAGTATACGATACTTACGCATAATGAGTCTAAGAATTATTGAAAGTAAAAGGAAGCTCATTTATTTGTTTTCTAAACCTAGGTTACCATATATATATTCTGTCAAACCATTGTAGAAAATTTATTTTATTTATAGGATACGTCCTATATCTTTCGTTTAGGTTCCAGTCCATGAGGGTATCTAGGGAAATTAAGTATGCGATCGGGCTGCTAAACTCGGGCAATCGTAAGGCATTTCCGAGGATTCCTTCTTGTTGTACCGCTCGTGCAGATCTTCTTCATCGATGGAAATCTATGTTCTGTAAAAGACGACTTAACTTTTATAAATCTATCCAACCTAATCTTACCACATCCGTTCTTGCACTTACTCCTTCTAAGAACAACCTTCCAGCACGGTTTTTCTCTTCCACCCTGGTCAGACTTCGTTCCAACCACAATTGTCTTCCGAGCCATTTGTACTTCATCTGTATACTGTCCTGTGCATGCGGAAACTATAGCTGAAAGATAGAGATTCCTTTATTTAAAAAATTTTACAATTAAATATTTACCCTCTTTCTCGGTTACCTACTTATTGGCCTTGAATAACGACAATATCCTTGCAGCTCTGGCAACGTATGTGTATATAACTAAAATTAATCTCCAAGTGTATTTTTTTTTTTTATTCCTTTTGTTACCTGATGTATGATTTATATGAAAATAGTGATGACAATGGGTAATTTTAGTATTCATACCTGAACCTAATTAAAATATTTTCCACTTTATTTAACGACCGTTTATTTCGAAAATTTACGAATAACGCGTTATATTTTTTACTATAATAGGCTGTCGAGCCGCGAAAAACTATAATTATAAAAAATCAAGTACTGGTTTGTAAGAGAACGACGGTTACCTGATTATCAATCAATCTTCGGGCTAATCGCAAGCGCATAGGTGACATCGCCTACCAACTTTCGAGATTGATATTACTTTACTAGTACGTCGAAAAATCCATAAACTTCCACATCAAGATCAAAAACATCTGCATATAACGAAGAGTATGTAGGACAGCATGAATATAAGTATTAGACATTATGTACTCACCAACCGGACAGAATAACTGCAGTGACAATACAACATCCCGCTCATCCCTCAACCTAAATCATCCTATACAAAAGATCCTGTCCAATGATTCTGCGACAGTCGCCTAGGCCTTCGTCTATATTAAATCTATCCAGATCGCCCCATTAATTAAATCGTCAGCGAGTGTTAACCTCCGTAGTTACACTCATCGTTATTATTCCAAACTGTCGGAGACGTATTGATTATTAGTATCCTAATTCAAAGCATACTTTCAGGAAGTTACGATTGACACACACAGAGCTGCACATTTAAATCGCGACATTTTTCCTTTTCGGATTTTCCACTATTGGTCTCTCTTGCGATCTAGAAAGAAAACCTTTCGGATAATAAACTCCAAACGTAGATGTCAGCTTTCCATATGTAGTCGCAGTTTGATGCCAATTCTTTTCCGATAGCGGATCGTTTTTAACAGTCGAGCAAATTCATCGGCTATTCCGCGAATATATTTTCGAAGCGAAACAAAAAAAAAGCTCCTATAATCGGATATACGTTATAAAATAAGGACGTTCCTTCGGTTAACGGTTGCTACTTAAGCGGTCGACTAGTGCCGAAGATGGAACCGGTGTGAAATGCAGCGATTTTAAAAAAAAAAAAAAAAAAAAAATAGCCGAAAAGCTGTATGATTTTTAATACAAAAATTTAACTATTTAAGTTATTATGTATTTTTTTAATTGTTCAACATTCAAAGTGTGTATCTCTGGAAATTGTCTACTAGCCAATGACGTTGTGACAGTCTCAGTCAGTATAGGTTTGCATCGAATTTGAAAAAGGAACGTCATATTAGACGTCCGATTAATTTTAGAATCTCCTGAAGAAAACCTTATTTACTTAAAAAAAAAAAAAAAAAAAAAAAAAACTGTACCTCCGCTCGCAGGAAAGAAGTTTAACTTGAAGCAGTTTTCCTAAAATAAAATTTAAATTTAATACACTTACGATTTTTACACGTATATATATATATATACATATATATATATATATATATATATATATATATATATATATATATATATATACATATATAATAATCATTTTTTTTAGAAATTAATATCACCATCGTATTGATCGTTGCCGAACGTCCTGCTAGCTATTGTACGTTTATTTTACGTATAAAATGAGCTAGCATTCAAGGCACTATTTATATGCGACGCAGATGCGCGCGCATATGATGTCATAAGGAGTAGGGTGTGCCTTCTCCATGATAATTACGAATTACATAATTTGAAGAATGTAGAATGTAGTGATTATTTTTATTAAAATAAACAACAAAGAAAAAGTTAAAATCACAAAAAAATTTTTCTTTATGAAAAATCACAAAGCTGTACGACGTTGTTAAGCCGTTGTAGTCTTAATATTATTTCATTATATATTTTTATCTTTTTTAATATTCACTTGATAATGACCTAAAAAATTTGTAATTTTTTATAAAGAAAACATTTTTAGTGATTTTAACTTCTTTTTTATTGTTTGGTGAGCTCAACCCCCACTGCACCCTAAAAAATTGTCATAAAAGTGAATAAAACATACACCAGCCGAATGTGTAACAAAATTCTTCAGGCAAAAAAAAAACTATTAACCATCACGGACATCAACGAAACAAGTAATAACAACAAAAACGCACTGGTCACGACCTGGGTCACATTCGAATGCCGAACGGACCAACCGAGGGTCCTTTTTTTCTTTTTGTGTTGCGCAGTCAGCCTAATCTTCAATGTCATTAGCAGACAGAATGTAAGGAATATTTTCTAACAGTACTTTTTGCAATCTAGGCTGTTTTACACGCTCTTCAATATCAGGTTTTATTAGTGAATTAGTGATAACGCGAGCTTTTTCCAAATGTTCTCTTCTGTTCCAACTGTCATTTTAGCTGCTAGAATGTTTGAAGCTTACAAGTTATGCGCCTTCTTGATATACTTATGTAAGCCCTCTGGGATGACTTAGTCCAGATAGCCCCTCGAAGGTACGCCACTGTATATACATATATATATATATATATATATATATATATATATATATATATATATATATATGTATATATATATATATATATATATATATATATATATATATATATATATATATATATATATATATATATATATATATATATATATATATATATATATATATATATATATATATGTATATATATAATTGCATGTATGTTGTAATTTCTATAGGTATTTGTATGTATGCGTGGTGTAAACTGAATATACAAGTATATGAGTACAGCATATGAAAAAAAGAAAAAGAACCTAACTACGCTGTGAGTTTAGTCCTATGAGCCTTTGGCTCCCTTTCTCGTATTACGGGGTTAACTCTCCATATACAACGCGCCAGTAGAAGTTTCACTTGAAAATATTTCATTACGCACGGAAAAACGATTTATCAAAATTTACGTTTGGACTGTGGCATGGTACGACTGCGAAACTTGGACTTTGTCGATGAGTGAAAATCGCAGACTTTTGTACAGAAAAATATTGAAAATATCTCGGACGCCGAAAATAATCAAAAACAAAATCCTACTTGAAAGTGTGGAAGTAGGGAATAACGTCGGTAATAAAAAATCGAAAAAACAGCGTGATGGGCCACTTACTAAGGCATTCTTCCCGGATAACAAATTCACATGAAGCGTACTGAAGAAATGAAAATATGATGAAATTAAAAAAGAATTTTTTTTTATTAATTTAACGTGCATTCTAAGGCCGGAGGCATGGAAGGATAGTTAGATTAAGGGGAGAAGATTGGATAAAGTAAGGAAAGTTATAAGTTTAGATTCAGTAGATGGTGAAGAAGACCGAGAACGGAATTCGTGGAAAGCAAGAAATGAAAATATGCCGAAATTAAAAAATATTTACCGCAGTCATGTTGCCGAACAACCTAATGGTTGAAAAAATTAAAAAATGTTCCGTGATCCGAATGAATACGATCGCCCTATACGAAAAAATGATGACGGAAAATGATTAACACTCGTAGAGATTAATTATAACGAGAATAGACTTTTAACGTACGAACGAAGTATACGTACAAGGTCGAAGAACGAGATACTTTAGGCGCCGTTCAGCTTAAGCGATAAGAATCATCGTCTGGTCCTTGCAGAAATACTCTGCGAATAAGACATCAAGCAGCCTACACTTACTAAGTACGAAGCGATAAATCGCTTATAGAACGATAAAGCTCGGAGAAATATAAGTAAGGTTGACAATAGACGCATGTACATCCTTACGATTAGCGGCGCTTAAGTTTATCGCAGGTAGGCGCCTCCATCCGCTGACAAGACGTCGGAACGTCGCGGATCACACCTTATTGATAATTACACTCTTGTCAGCAGTATCGCTTATTATACCTACATGTCAATATATATATAACTATATATATATATATATATATATATATATATATATATATATATATATATTCGTCCAGCTATATCAATAAATAAAACGTACCGACCGGTTACTATTTAAAATGTAAATATCTTGTATACACTCAATTGCTTTTCGCGTATATAAATTGCCTAGTTTACATCAACGAGTGCCTATTACGTACAGACGACTGGTGAACCGGACGATAGCGACATTTGTATATAAATTAATCTAATAAAATATATATGTGTGTGTATGTGTGTGTTTTGGAATCGTAAAACGATTTTCTTGATTTTATTTAGACGCGATCTTTAGTAAACTCCAGTTAGAATTTATTAATACGAAAGTGCTTATAAATTTATTCCGGTCGCCGATATGGACAGAATAAATTTCATTCTCGTCTGAATATATTCGTTTATTACTTTTTATTCGTTTCGAATATTAAAAATAACGTTATACAAACGAAAATTTTTTACACGCGGTAGAAAGAACACAGAGTTCTGCCTTATCTAGGCATTCGCGGTTCTATATTATAACTCAAAAACAGACGAGCCCGAATGCGTACTCGCTCCACTCGGACATACTTACTTCGTTATTATTTAAATATCCGCAATACTCGATACGGCAAAATTTAGTTGCAACCTGTAAAAGAAATTTTATCCGAATGATTTAAGCGTCTCGAATATCTATAGATCTGTTAGTTTGAGAGGAAAATTCTAAATGTAATTCCGCGCTTTTAATCTTATCTCGGTTACTAACTATATAAGGACAAAAATCGTTGGATGATTTATATTGTGACCATCGGTTCACGTATTGGATACACGAGAGCTGGTGTCTAGGAAGAAACGAGATATATTAAGGCAAAGAAATTGCTGAAGACGTGTATATGTATAGTCTATAGCGCTATATGGTGCCGAGGACTATAAGCAAACGAAATGCGGAAAAATTGCAAGCGCTCGATAAAACGCGGCGCGAGAATGGAGATAAGATGGACGAGATAAGAAATCGAGAAATTACGGATAGAATAAGCGACAAAAGTTAACCCGGATTGGCCATAAGACGCGGAAGAATATTTCGAGATGTTTTCGAGGGCAACATCTCAGGCAAACGTAGACGTGGAAAACCCAGAAAATTTATTCATAGTAACTTTAGTACGGGACACAGGACTCGCTATATAAAAGAACTGCGAAAAATCGAAAACATTGGAAAAATAACATCATTGAAAAAGACCAGTCTTACGAGTGAACACTAAAAGAATACACAGTATATTATGGTACATGATAACCATGATGATCCTTTTAATGGCCGGGTTTTTCCGGTGCTCTTTTAGTCTGCGTATTTTTATCCCGCGGTAACGTATCGTCCTACCGTATAATTTACCTTCCAGCGCAATTTGGAATAGTCCATCATATCGCAATACACACGCTCGATCCAATTTAAAAGTGTTTTCCGATACAGTAACGACTTCTTTTCAGATATCGTATTTAGTACTTCTTGGTTTGCTTTCTATCCTTCGCCGGCAACTCATTTCGAAGGATTTTAAATTTATCTGCATTTCGTGAACTTATAACTCACGTTTCTGCCCCGTATATGGGTCATACCTTCGTTATTTCTTAAACTCCGTGTCGATGATTTTTTACGCGATACAAATCTTCCGTTATTATTTGCCCTAAATATATCCGAATCGATTCTTTCGCTCCACCGATTTCCCATCAAATATTATACGAAAAGAACTAGATTTTCTAAAGATTTTTCTTTTACTTATATTTACTTCCATTCCGAACTCTTTACTCGCCGAGTTTAATCGTTCCATCAAATTAGTTTTTAACGTAGATTTCGCCCATCACGGCCAAATCGCTAACTTCGTTACTTTTAATGTTGAACATCAAATATTTATACCGCCATTTAGTATTACTTAATGCTTTATTTACTATTAAGTATACATTAAATTAGTAAGGATACATACATTAAATTAGTAAGGATACATGGTGTTACGCCTTAGCTCTATCAACTAGTAACTTCGGCTTTTTCAAAAGTACTATCCGTGCCGAAAACCCTATTTGTGCTAATAGCTGAAATAACTTGTGCCATTTTACTCGGTCGAACGTTATATGATACAAAACTGACATACACTAGGCGATTTACGGCCATTTTCATCAACATTTCGCAGTAGCGCTATACCGAGTAGCTTCGCATTTCCCGAAATCGAATTGATTACTGTCCGGATATAGAGGAATGTGATATGAGTATTATTTTGAAATCTTCACGTGATTTAACACCTGCCTATTTTTTTTGTCGTGGTTTAATATTATTATTATTATTATTATAGAACAGTGATCATCCGGGTATATTTCGACTACCGATTGAAATAGTTCATTTTTTTTATTTTCAACCTATTCTTTTTTTACCGGTATATGTTATCTATATTATTATCATTTAAAGGGTTTCAATGGCTGCGTCAAATTCATGTCTTAATATATCGTCACCTTGTTGTCTGTTACCTTAGGGACTTATTTTATTTGGCGAATTTCCTCGTATTATTGCCGGTATTTCTATCGAAGTCAGCTTTCTAATGTAAATTTTAATTTTAACCATTGTCGCCTTAATGGTTGTACCTTTTCTTAACCATATATTCTTCTACATATAGAGTAGGTCTAAGATACTTCTCCAATTCATCCATTTATTGGCACTGCAATTCCTACCAATTCCAATCCTTCTTTTTACCGTCTCCGACTACCACGTCTCCGGAGGAGCCTTCTATTTCAATTTCCCCTGGATAATATTTTTTACATCTTTCGTTATCTATAAGATCTTTACGTTTCATCGGTTTAATGGAGCATGCTTAGAATTATTTCGCGGATATTTCTCCGCATTATTTCTACGTCGTTATATTTATATTCGGTAAAAGTCGTAACGTTGAATCGATCTCTCTACCAATTAATTATTACCGGATATATTCCTCGTCTTTATCAGTTCGTCGAGTTTATTTTTTTTTAATCGATACCGATAATAGTCGTTCTAATTCGCGCGGCGATATTTTCGCAAATATCATCGCGCGCCGAATATCGACGTAAATGCGGGCGGAAACAATTTAGAACGGAAACTATTTATCGCCGCTGACGGCGGTGAAACGAACAAAGTATCCATAAGCGTAAACGAAGCGGCCCCTCCGACTCCACCGAGTTGCTGCTTATAGTAGAAATACTTTACGTGAAGAAACGACTTCGTGACATCGACACCTCGACCTTGCTTCGTATCTATTCGCTAGAATAATCTAGATGCGCATCGTAGGATTTTTACTTCATTATCCTGTCCGTGTATCTTCTTTCTAGTTTAATATATATATATATACACACTTATATAAATCTATTTACCGTATATCTACGCTGTAGAGAGTTCCAAATTCGTGCTCGATTTAACCGGACATCTTAAACGATATCTTCGCGGCCACTACTACTATAATTTTTTACGTGTCAGAAAGAAAGAGACAATCGCGCGTTAAAACGGCGTACACAGATGATAATATAGGAAAGATAATAACAGGACGTCACGAATTTGGCGGAGAGGTTGGCTAATTTACCAAAGACATAAAGAAATAAAATCAACCTTACGCTTAATATCCGTTTTCTGATATCGAACTAGAGTGACACGATTCTAACCTTTTTAGCGAGTAAATATGAATATATACGTATATATATATATATATATATATATATATATATATATATATATATATATATATATAAAGAATATCGCGATACGACTTCCAAAAGTGCGTTTTCGGTGATTACCAGCACCAGCAGGTAAAAATACGATCGAAATACCAATTCGCCTAACAGTGGCCGCTGGTAAAAAAATTTACATTTCGAGCAAAATATATTACCGAGTAGTAATATATGGTAAAATGGCACGATAATCAATCTACAAACCCGCAAACGTATCCAATGGATCATAGATATATTTTTTTTATAATAGCCTGAACGGAATATTAAATATATTGATCGTGTTGAAAAACGAAACAAAAGTATTTAAAAAATCTATTGAACTTACGTTACCAACTGAAACGAGTGTCGAAGCCCGAGATAAACGAACGATGTATGAAAATAGTTTTTATAGTAATAATATTATCACAATTATTATTTCCATATATATAACTTTTACTTAAATAATTTTCGCATTATTTTTCATTTTTATTTTTTATTTTTTTTTTTACGAACATCGTATATTTCGAATTGGTTTCCGTAATAGGATATTTTATGTTTTATAAATTCAATTGAACGAAAAGTAAATAATTTGAATTTAATTGAATTATTATTATTTCTAACTGTGTTCTACATGTAACTTTTAATTAAATAATGTTCGCATTATTTTTTTTTTAATTTTTTTATTTTATTTTTTTATTTTTTTTTTATGAACGTCGTATATTTCGAATTGGTTTCTGTAATAGGATATTTTGTTTTATAAATTCAATTGAACGAAAAGTAAATAAATTGAATTTAATTGAATTATTATTATTTCTATGTTTTACATATAACTTTTATTTAAATAATATTCGCATTATTTTTTTATTATTTTTTTTTAATTTTTTTTTTTATTTTTTTTTTTTTTATGAACGTCGTATATTATATTTCGAATTGGTTTCTGTAATAGGATATTTTATGTTTTATAAATTCGATTGAATGAAAAGTAAATAAAATGAATTTAATTAAATTATTATTATTTCTAACTATGCTCTACATATAACTTTTATTTAAATAATGTTCGCATTATTTTTTTTATTATTTTTTTTAATTTTTTATTTTTTTTTTTATTTTTTTTTATGAACGTCGTATATTATATTTCGAATTGGTTTCTGTAATAGGATATTTTATGTTTTATAAATTCAATTGAACGAAATGTAAATAATTTGAATTTAATTGAATTATTATTATTTCTAACTATGTTCTACATATAACTTTTAATTAAATAATGTTCGCATTATTGTTTTTTTTTAATTTTTTTATTTTTTTTATTTTTTTTTTTATGAACGTCGTATATTATATTTCGAATTGGTTTCTGTAATAGGATATTTTATGTTTTATAAATTCAATTGAACGAAAAGTAAATAAATTGAATTTAATTGAATTATTATTATTTCTAACTATGTTTTACATATAACTTTTATTTAATTAATGTTCTCATTATTTTTTTTTTAATTTTTTAATTTTTTTATTTATTTATTTTTTTATGAACGTCGTATATTTCGAATTGGTTTCCGTAATAGGATATTTTATGTTTTATAAATTCAATCAAACAAAAAGTAAATAAATTGAACTTAATTGAATTATTATTATTATTATTATTATTATTAACCATTTACGACTTATTTATCGGATGCTTATCAACCGGTCTTAATAACGTATGGAATATTGAATTGGGTTGGGATATCGAGATACCGCGTTAAAAAACGATCGATTACAAAAACATTAAATAGAATAATCGTAAATGAGGATTAGAAAATAAATTTCTATCTGTGTCGAATTTATATACGTTAATTTTCTCGAAGTTTGTTCTCAAAAATGGTAATAAGTTCGGCGCATATTAACGGATAATAGAAAGACACGGTTAGCAGGTACAACCGAGGCGATAGTTCCTCATTATAATGCGACAAGAATGAGGTTGCAGATAATATACGCCGCAGCGATGGGTGGAATACAAAAATTGTCTAGAGTAGTAAAAACTGACCTAATTAATTACAAAACAAAAATCAAATCAAGCTTTATTTTTACTTCCTTATATATAACAGTTTACATCGAGTAGCAGCATATAGAATTATTTTCTTAAATATACGATATGTTTATTACGAAAAATAAATTAAACGAACTTATAAAATAATTATGCGATTGTTGATAAAAAACAAAGATAATAAATATGTTATAAATGTTGCATAAGTGTAATCTAATGTAATTTTGGATACAGGTGTACACGCGTATAATATTAAACTAACCCTCGCATTTTAAATACATACACACACACACTATAGTATACTCAACATATGCGTACACATAAATCTGTAGAAAAAAACCAACGAAGTGTTCTATTAAAATTATTACTTTTTATGTACCTCATTAAATGCTTGCGACGTTTCTTAAAATTTTTCAAGTCGGTTTTTACATACATGGGCAACGTGTTATATAAGGCGGAAGAAACTAAATATCTAAATATTGAAAAAAAAAAACGGCGTTAAATTATGACAGTTTTAACTGATTAATAATTAAAATTTAAAAGAAAAATCAGTATGAAACTTTACATTCACCGATACCTAGCTGTAGTAAATTTGCACGGTTGTCTGCAGGTGATTAACTGTGTTCATTTAGGAAAATTAAACTTTATTCTTCTTTCGATACGGATGCGAAATTTTTAATTTTATTTTTTATTCGATTTTTTTTTTAAACGTCGTTACACGGGTATCGTGTGTACGACCATAATATAGGTGATAATACACGTGTAAGTTTGTAGTTGTGGATGTTTATGATTTGTTAGGATTAAAGATAATTTTATCGTGAGATGAATGTAGAACAGATTTTGTTTGTATATAATTTTTGTTATCATCGATAGTCTCGTTTTTTTGTTTCTTTTTTTTTAACATTTAATTCTTATTCGCAAGTCGCGCAATTTATTAGCGGAAGTTCGCCGATTGAATGTTCATTTTATACATTTAATTTCTCTATACATAAAAATGAATGGCCACGCATGTTTTAAATTAACTAAAGAACGGCTCAACCGACTTTCCCGTTTTGTTTTTTTGTCCTGTTCATAATTGCGAAGACGTGTAATATTTGAACAAAATTTGGGGCTTTAGCGATTGACTTTTTTTTTTTTTTTTTTAATTTTGATTTTTGTTTACTTAAAGCCGATTTTATTAAAATGACCATTTCGAAATAAAAGACCCTTTTTAAATACGATCGATAAGTTTGGAGGTATACGAATTTTTAAAAATTGCCGACTTTCCACCTTCGACAGAACATTGCGCACGATATAAATTTAATAATTCTTGAATTAGGAGTTTTTATATAAGATCTGTCGTATAAAAAACCGAGAAAAAAATTTCATACGGAAACCGAAAAATTTCAGAATGGTGGTTGATTTGCGATTTTTTTCTCACTTTTTTTTTTCGAAATTCGGTAAAAAAGTTCGAACGAAAGTAATGCGACGTTGAAATAAGCGTCTAATGATAGTATAATCGTATTTTTATATACTAAATGCCCATCGAGAAAATTAGGGTTGAAGGGTTTAGGGCACGTTTTTAAGGACTCTATAATAGATAAGGCGTTCGGGTTGACGTTAGACGAAAATAGACGTGTAGATATACCGTTCGTGTAATAACGTAATGTTTACTAAAATCAACCGGTAGCGAGAAATCGCGAGTTTAAAATTCGCTTTTCGATTTTAGAAAATTTCTCGAGCTATTTTCGGTCGGCGTATGCTGCTTTTAGCATGGAGATGTGATATATCTTGAATATACTTTAGGCATTAGATTTTATATTATATATATATATATATATATATATATATATATATATATATATATTAGGGTTAAATATCATTTTTTAATCAAGTTCAATAAATCTAGAAAAATTAAAATGTATATATCATTTTAATTTCTTTACAAATTTGTTTTTTAATTTTTTTCTATAATTCCTAATTCTCCGTCAGTATTTATTTAATTCGTATAAGTTAATACATTTATTAATTCTGGTGCGATACGAAGTTCGCCGGGTCAGCCAGTAACGTATAAAAATAAACGATTTAATTTTAATAAGATGACGTTTGTTATTATTATTATTATACTTTATTTACGTATTTTATTATTTCCTATTAATCGTTTCCAGGTTGTTATAAATAATTGTTTCGCGGTACCCTTCACCAGGTGATCCGGAGTGACCATTGTTATGGTAATTATTCACTCTATTCGTACGAATACCGACTAACAAAATAACAAAAACCCGACCGAGATAATCGTATAATCGTATAGAGTTCCAGAACTATTTTGTATCCTTTCCACGGAGAGCAATGATTGTTAAAGATTACTAGGAAGTACTACACACACAAATATAACAACGATATGCTGGATAATATATAATGTATCTGTATACTACTTACGAAGAGTTTATAGGTCAAAACTAACCGGAAGAATGACGGCTGTTTTTCATCTAGTAAATAAAAAATCAAAAAAAAAAAAAAAAATTAAAATAACGTTGAACTTGAATGGAATAAAATAAAAAGCAATCGGAAGGTGTTTTCTCGAAATGGAACTAATAAATACGGCGAACGAAAGAAACTAGTTCAGTTTAGTCGTTCGACTCTTTTCATTTCATTTCAGCCGGTCGTTATTATAGTATGTCCGATTTCTGAATTCTGCCGTCACAGAGTCTTGACGTTCGGATTTTGTTTATTCAAACTCGATACGCTACCGCGAGGATGATTTTAATACGTCGGAAAATTTCTTTTATACATTTTCGACGATAATAAAAATAATCGTAATAAAAAAAAAAATTAAACAGTTTTCAACTCGACGTTTGCCATTTTATACGCGGCTGGTACCGCCGCTATGGCTGCACGTCAGAGCGCACGCCGGAAAATCGAGCTTAAAAAAAAACAAAACGGATATTTGACTGACAGGTCGACTCGACGATGACTGATCCCCGTAGACTATTAATTCTATTTAATTTTATTTTTCCATTTTCGACGAGATGAAGGTTATTCTCAATTGTAAACTACTGACCGACTCTGTTTTGCAATTTAATTATAATAACGCTCGAGGATATTAGTAGCACGCTTCCTTCGAGACTTGTCCGTCTTCTGAACTTCTATTCCGCGCTTCTGAATTGAAATAAATAAGTAGTAACCGGTTACTCGCGAAGCTTTTCTTTTCGTAAACCGTTATAATTAATCGTATCGTATCCGCCATTTCTGGCATTATAAGGGAAAAATTACGTAATACGCGCATGTTCAAGAAATAAACAACGTAAAAGGAATTGCTAAAGTTTCGTGTTTTTTTTTTTAATATAAAAAATAAACAAAGTCTTTTATAAAATATTTAGATATAGACAAAAATCGAATCATATAATCTCTACTGGAACCAACAAGCATACGTCAAGGTCGTCGAGGAAGAAAAGTCCGAGGAAATACAAAGAGGGACGAGCAACCGACTTTATTCGATATACACTGGGAAGAAATTTTTAAAGAAGCCCTCCATATATATATATATATATATATAACGACGATCGTCGTATGTTCACGTTATAATAAATCTAAATTTATTATATTGAAGGTGGAAAACTAATATTTAATTTAATTAATATAATAAAACAAAATATATATATAATTATTTATTTAATTAAAGTAAGATATATTAAAATTATTATAATATAACCAAACCGGATTTGTAGTAGATAAACTATTATTATACAATAGTTAAAATTAATTTTAGTTAGTCAATGGAAAAAAAAAAACAGTAAATTAGTTTGACCAAATAATTTTAGTTAATACAGCCAGTAAAAATAAATTATAGCCAGTAAATAATGAAGAACATCCAGTAATTTTTGTTTAACAATGCTTAAGAAAAATGTATAAAAAGGGATGGCTGTTCATTTTCAAGAGAGTTCGAGTTTTTCAGTTACAAAGTTCAGTTATTAGTTTCTTAATGAAGACGGTTAGAATAAAATGAGAATGGATGATTGAAACAATTACAAATCCGGTCAGGTTAGTCTTTAACTAAATTATTATTTTTTCATTAATAAATATATATTAATTTTTTTAAAATATAAAATAAAAATTTTTCTTTATAAATACTTTGTTTATTTTTTTTATTAAATAATAATATTAATAATAGTATATACGAGGTATCTTGTAATATATAGGAACAATAATAAATCAAAATTGAGATAAATTTCAAGAATTATAATGCAAAATAGAGAAAGCAACTCATTTAATAAAACGAAAGTATCATTCACGTGTAAAGATCTAAATTTACAAAAACAAAAATTAAATTACTCCGATGTTATGTTTGTTTTGAATACGGAGTGTAATCATGGACTTATATCGGAAAAGTCGAGGGCTTTTGAGATGCGGTCCAAAAAATATGTTTTATTGAAGATGAATAAAAAACCGAAAATTCCGAACACGGTAAAATCCGAGAAATTCGAATGATTAGGCTATGAGAAATGAAAGAAGATATATTGCGGAGATTTCTTCAAGGGGACTATAGCGGGACGAAGAATAATATCATCTGGGCTTCTTAAGAAGTTCGAAGCAATGTCCACAGAACTCTTCAGTGCAGCAATGGACAAAACCGTAATAGCTAATTAGATTGGCGCGTTAAATGCACTGGACGAAGAAGAAGACGCTGTTTTTAATGTATTTATTACGATGATCTAGTCAATTAACCATCTCGATCGTGATTTTTGTAGTATTCAAAGTTATTTCGTATTTTTTTTCCGCTAATTCGTTGGATCTTGTCGATAAGCTGCATAATACGGTCTTGTTCTTCTATATGTCTCCGAAGAACGTTGGCGATCATCTGCTTGACTTGATTTTTATCCGTAACTTTTCTAAATATTTCATCTGTATTTAGTTTGAATCGCTTTTTTCGATTTTCTAATCACATTATTCTAGCCTGGCAACGCTTGCGATTACCATTTATTTCACCCTGTATAATCAGTCGAAGTCGCTCGTTATTCCGCATTACGCGGACGAAATATCCTGGTTTCTTTATTTCACCGAATTAATAATTTCTATTTTTGTTTCGTTCGATCGTTATAGAACTTCGGAATTAGTTATTTTAGCAGTCTAAGGAATTTTTAATATCCTACGGTAATTTCAAAGGCTTCTAACATTTTGCATAATGCCACTGATACCGTTTCGACGCCAGCAGAACGCTAAAAATATAACATTGTATTAAATTGTACGCGTTTGCGTGGGAAAAAAAAAGGGAAAAAAATATAAATTAATACATAAAAACAAGTTATTTACATTTAGGTGTCTGGCTAAAAATTCATGGACGAGAGTCTTTACGAAAATGGCAACACTGTGACGTCTTATTGAACGGATCGAACGACGAACGAACGGAGAACTCAGGTAATAAACTGATGATTATAACGTATAGTTCTTCGGATGATGAGTTCTCGATTGCGGTTTTGTCTTGGGCGGAGGAAGAGGAATATAGAGAAAGAAAACAGAAAAAAGCATCAATTTTGGATTAACGACATATATATATATATATATATATATATATATGCGGAAAGGAGAGAATGCGGAAAATTTCATTGTTATATTTTCCCAAATACCATCGGTAATGCTGCGGAAAAATGCCTTCAAAAAATGACGCTGTGGATTCGTGGATCGAAAACGTCCTATATAAAAATTCATACTCCTGGGTGATTCTATTGATAATTTTTCGGAAACTGTTTCAGATGAACAGTCATGACCGATTTTATCGAGAAGCAATTCCGCTGTTCTGTTACCGGCCGCTGCCCCGCTGTCTGTTCATAGTGGATTACCCTTTTCGTTCAGCCACTCCTGTAGAAAAACAATATATTCGCAGTGTCGACCTTTGACGTCTGTTGTCTTGCTGCCCGTTCATAATTTCGTCCTTTAGGGATAAGAGGATTTGAACTTTTCGATTTTTTCAAGACAGCCTCCTTTTAATTTATCCCAATTGCCATCTATTAATTGGAACATTATTTAGGACGGAATTCGTAATAACGATAATAATAATTAAATAATAATAATGACGGATATATAATTTTTTTGACGTCACGCGGCTACTATTTTTAATAGCGACCGGACAATGAGAAGAAAGTTTATCCTCTACGTCAGTAAGATGATAACCTACTTAAGATGATGATGGTGATTATTATCCGGTTCATTTGACTCGATTCCATTCATTTCATTCATTAGCCATACGAACGATAAAAAAGGTAAAATTTATTCAATCGCACCCACACACGACATATTTCTCGTTTCTCTTTTGTTTATTTTTTTATGTATTTTTCTTTTCTTTTCTTTTCAGTTGTTTTTCAGTTTCTTTTAGTTAATTTAATTAATGATCGCGTTGAACTGAAAACAAATTTATTAAGACAACAATACGTAGAAACCGGACTTTCTTTTACACCACTCTATTTCTCGCTCATCATTATACTTATTGCGTGATATATATATATATATATATATCATCATATGTATTTTACTATACATATACACGTAAATATATATATGTCGTAACTGTCTTGTAAACAAATATCCTCGCTTTTAGAATGCGATCGTATTCGAATATTTTTGCAAGATGTAAACACAGCGGATAACTCTATTTGGAGAAATACTAAAACATACCCTTATCGATCGCACAGTTCTGCTCCATTGCAGAATCAATGTGGAACATGGATTAGAAGAGACGCTGACAAGGTGCAATATTTTTCCGAACACCTTGTAAATATTAGACGTTGAAGATATACGATTTACGGAGCATGCGCGTAACTATTTCAAAAACCATTTACAGCGTTCCCTTCCAACAGACTAATTCTTGACGACAGAAGTAGAATATGAGTTTAAACGAATGCCTACTCGTAAAGTTCCGAGAAATTATTCGATCACCGGATAAATATTAAAACATATTCCACGTAACGCGATTTTACAGATTACATACTTGCTTTGATGCCGAGGTCCGACTTTCTTATTTCCCCACATATTTGGAATAATAATCGGGGTGTTCATAAACCGTCCACTTCCGCAGTGACATTATATTGGCCAGTCGGTCTTTTGAATTGTCATTTAAAAACTAGTATTACGAAGAATTATCGCAACGTTGGAAAAAAACACATCTAATCCAAGGCCCATCAGTTCGGTTCCGGTAGGCCACGTTCTAACTATATGTCAACATCATTGGATTGTCGATGCTATTTCCTCCTGTTTTCAAACACGGCGATATTGTCCGGCCGTCTTCCTTAAATAGATCCAAACGATGTCGCACTTTATTAATTCGTGTAAAATAAATAGCTTTAATAAAGGACTGATTGGGCTACATTCATTAGAGGAAGGCGCAGAAGACTGGCTGTCCAACGTAAATTTATAATGCAGAATATCTCCAAATAAGCGCGTAATTAATACGATAATAATAATAATGTATCTCAAGCTTTACGTCAACAGGACTTGTTATATAAACGCGAGGAGTATCCGATCCGATCTTATTTGTTGACCCAATTCTATTTGGAAAATAGGAAATTTCGTGCACGATATAACGCCGAATACCGCATCTGATATTATCCGATATAAATCCTTTTTTTTTTTTTTTTTTTTTTTTGCCTGTACCATAGGTCGTTTTGGCCATTTATAGGATGATTTTCTTGTTTTAAACTATTAAAGTTGGGTTATAATATTTATATTTCTATACTATTCTGGGCTATGAACTTATATATGATTTTGACTGGTTCTGCTTTGTTTAGGTCATACTATTGATTCTACATTTAGAGGAAGTGTGTATTTGTATTTTAATAATTCTCGTATCATATTATTTCGATTTTGTTTGTATTTCTCGCATTTCCATATGATATGGTTGATATCCTCTTCCTCTTGACATTTATCGCATTAACTATTTTGGATTATGTGTATTCGGGTTAGATGTGCCGGTGTTTTATTATGTCCTATTCTTAATCGGATAATTGTTGTTAAAAAGTGTTTACTATATTGTAATGAGTTATTCCAAAACCATGGAGTTTTGGGTATTTTTATCTGAATTTTATAATATTGTTTCCCTGTTTCTTTTTGTTTATTATATTCTTCTTGCATTGTTTATATTTCATTATTTTTATTTGTGGGATATATTCTGTATAGTGTCTATTAGTATTGTCGTTTTTAACATTCGTTTCCGATTTTGCTGCGTTATCTACTATTTCATTCCCATATATACCGCAGTGCATCCACATCAATATAATTGTTGAATCGTTTTTCTGTATCTTTCCATGTAAGGTTTTTATTTTAGCGATAATATTGTCTTGTTTTGTTTTAATAATAATCAGTGACTGTATTGCAGCTATGGAGTCTGTCATTACTAAAAATTTTCTTTGTTTTTTACTACAGATATCCTTAAAACGCCCTGTATATAAATGTCTACACACTATGGCCGTTGATGAAAGTCCGAAAGTTACATTTCCATCTATTTAACTTTATTTATAAGCGAGGGAAAGTGATTCAGAAAATGAAGAATTAAAATCAACACGGATAAATCGGCAAATGTTATTTCCGCATTAAGGAGAGGCGCTCGTTTCCGATGTAATGGATAAAAAACATAACGTATAGCTTAGAGAAATAAGTTTCTGATCTATAAAACAGTTCTAGCAATGATATGGAATTGAATTATGGGAATCGGCAGCAATATATCCGCTTTGTTCGGCCGTATCTTACAACGGCATAGAAAAACTTCTGACAAAATTGAAACGAACAACGACCAATGCGATACTTAGACAATGTTGAAGTGCTCACTAGTTCCAATTCACTGCAACAAATCGTTAGATGGACCCGAACGATTTCAGTTACACGGAACAATCAAAGTTACTCACAATTTCACGATACTCGAAGCGAACCCACGACTACAATTATATGGACATATATATATATATATATATATATATATATATATATATATATATATATATATACTTAGCTATCTATCTATTTACACATATGTTTGTGTGTTGGTATTGTAAAGGGTGACCCAAAGAAGACGGACGGTTTTGTTGTTTTTCGAATAACTAAAAAACTACTGGACCAAAATGTAGGAATGAAATTTTATTTCAAAATTGGAAAATGAGATATTAGCTCAACAATATCGTTCAAATAACCATATTTTGCAACAATACATTCATTCAGTCTTTTTAGAACATTTTCGACGACGTTCTCCAGCGGAGATTGCTGAATTTTTGAAATTTCTTTAGTTTTCAGATCTACCAGACCACGTGGATGTGTTTAACGCGGTTCTTAAGATATCCTCGCAAAAAAATTGAATTAGAAACACGTCCACCTGAACACTCGGATTTTCGAAGAAATTGTAAAAATTCACCGATCTACGCTCAAGAATGTCGTGGAAAATTTTGTAAAAAAAAAACTGAATAAACCTGTCGTTGCAAATGTCGGTCATCTGAACGCTATTGTGTTCCACAAATGATAAGCTCACGTTTTTCTAAAGTAAAATTTCATTCGAAAATTTCGGTCGAGTAGTTTTTAACTTATTCAAAAAACAACCAAAACCGTCCATCTTCTCTGGGTCAACATATATATATATATATATATATATATATATTATTTGTAACATTCGTTCCATTAGCGTGATTTAATTTATTTTTGTAATTTTGTAAGTCACATTTTAAATTTTCCTAAACCCGTTACTACTATTATTACGTAAAAGCCGCCTGGCTGATTCGCACCAACACAACCGTATACCACGCGACACAACCATGTTTTGATTTTCGTTTAATTTTTAATTATGTTATATATATATATATATATATATGTTTAACATTTTAATTGTTTAAATTCTGTTAGACTGTAAAGTTATTCGAAATACTTTAATCGTGTTAATGACCTTTCGAACTGGTTTTTTGAAGTCGGTGTTGAACGGATGGAGATGTTAGTTTAGAAAATTTTACCTAGGCGTTAATCGCTACATTGGGCGTGAAATTTTCTTACGAATAAATCGCGGAATAGACTAATTACCATATTTACGGGATGCACGCAGGTACATATTAGGATATAATATATATACATATATATATATATATATATATATATATATATATATATATATATATATATATGTATGCATGTATGTATATAAACTAAAATCACGAGAGCTATTCTAACAACAGAAAATATAAAAATGGGATGGGGGACCTCATTTCTTGTACTTCTGCTCTCGTAATGCACCAGCTGCCTATGTATATATTCGTCAAAAGGAAATTAATCCGATATCTCTTCTCCGAGTTCTACATACTAGAGATGTTCTTAGAGATGTTGTTACAACGAACGCCCTAAAGATGTATACGTACCAGCGCGTCCGTTTGATACGGTCGCCTAACTACAACCCGCCACAGGATTCATCCGCTCGTTTCTAGAGTGAGACTTTTTTTTCTTTCTTCCTATGTGTTCCCGTTTCAATAATCCACGGAATGCTAATTCTTTCTGTCGATCTATACCGAGGTCTAACAGATTCGTGAGAAGGACACGCGGTACGACAATATACGATGTCGAACCTTATTTGCATACAATAGAACTGGCGAGATGCTTCGATTCTTACGTGTTAACTAACGAGGGAATAAAATAATCCGAACGTATTCTACGGGCCATACCGTGTTCTTACACATTCGCTGAAAATGTTACTCACTCTCGGAGTTAGCAGCGGTAAATTAAAATCATCTCTATTTTAAACATGCACATATATATGACTCTGTGTGTCGAACGAGTACGGTAAATCGATATACGTGTCGATATTTATTTTAGTAATATAATAATAAATTTAATTTTTGGAGTTCGAAATTTCGGCTATCCGACAGACTGTTTTTTTTTTTTTTTTGTGGTTTTTTTTCGTCATGAACCGCTTCAAGTCTCAAAGCTGTAGGGAAGTCTATTATTCCGTTGTTATTATAAATGGTTTGGTAAAGAAGTGTTTCCTAGGAAAGAAGGAGTTATATAGAGCGAACAGTGGAATTACGAGCTATAGTGATTTGAACATTACAGATTGCAGCGAGTAAGTGGATCAGTTTTATATTAAACCTGACCGAACACCGAACAACATCGCTTCAGGTCCCATAAATAAGCTTAATAGGTCGGATATCAGACTTTGTCCAGGTAAATCGAAAAATATTGCTTGGAACACGCAACGACGCCATTCGTGTTGCCGTAAGTAATTCTGCAGAAGACAAGAAAGCGGATTCCTTCGCAACGCGATCCACTTCTCCACTCCTTCCACATATGTCCGGAAATTCGGAGGACCTGAGTCGCGCACTTTGATTGTTGATTGACAGTTTCCGATAATTCGTCGTTACCGAATTTCGATCGAATTAACCGAACTTTCGAAAATATTTAAATTACGCCTTCCACTCGTTTTAGTAAGAAAAGTGCCTAATATCCGCGAACGTTTTAGATAAAAAATTTATAAATATACATATACACATATACGTGTGTATGTGTGTGAGTGTCATAATAATAATTGTGATTGGTTGAACGTGTCGTTCACCATATTTATCTTTTGATACAGCGTTACATCACTTTCAAAATAGATATGCCACAGTTAGCCGTTTATAATCAGATATTATTAATTATATTCGTTGTATTACACAATTATTTGTCACTATTATAACCTGAGAATGGTATAAACGTTGAAACGTTGTTTTAATTCTCGATAATTACATATATCATCCGCAACTTGTTCCACGAATCTTCTTCAGGCTCTCCCTCTTGCACGTTTGCCGTCTAATTTTCCTGCTACAAATATAACTAAAAATTTATATTTGCGACATCACTAGGATCTTTTTGTCCCTTTAAGTACATCTAATATCCTGAAAAAAAGAGAGAACGAGAGACAGAGAGTGAGACACACAGAGGGAGGGAAAAGAGACATGTACGTATTAATGTCATATATGCATATAAATAAAGGCGTACATATAAATATACAAACACGCAGTGAACATGTATAGGTAAGCATAACGATGGCTTTATGTGGCAATTCAAACAAGAGAAATTAGTTAAATTAACTAAATGTTTATAAAAATCACAAAAAGCTTTTCTTCTATTAAGCCATCATCGAGTGAGCGTAAAATAAAAGCACGGGAAATAAAAATAAGAACTTGTAATGCAAAAATTGATTTTTGTAGTATACGTTTTAGAGCTAATTCTTCATTCAAATTTATAGTTGAATTTAATTAATTCATTTCATCTCTTTCTTTTATTATTTCTATTTTTTCTATTATTTTATATATAATACTTTCCGTACGTAAAATTTTATTAATTCGGTTAATATGATTGATTTTACCTTTCAATTCTTTACAATGTTTTCCGCGTAATGATTTTTCATCGTTATTTTTATAAGAATTTAAGTCTTCTTTAAATCTTATTGCCAATTGTCTGTCAGTTATATATACTTACTAGGGTGTATATATATATATAATATATATATATATATAATATATATATATAATATATATATATATATAATATATATATATAATATATATATAATATATATATAATATATAAGACGATGAAGCATCGTTCGATATAATACAAAGAAATAGGTGAAGCCTTTTTACCTACGACTAGAGATATATTTTACTTGATACGTGCTATGTAACCTGTTGTTTATTTCTGATCGTGATTGTTTCAGTTTACGTAGTCAATGGGAACGTTTACACACATAGCTTATGTATATATATATATATATGAACACCATCGTGATGTTAAATTCTATATCGACCAAGTTTGTCATTGATCAACTCTCAATCAATTACTCAATGTAAAGATTCACACACGCGTCCGTTTAATCACAGAGAGACCACGTTCGATAAAATAGTTTTCAAAAACGCACACAGTCGCCCAATTACCCCCGGCTTGCGCCCGATGAGTACTGTATTATACCGTACCGGGGTTTTTTTTTTTTTTTTTTTTGTTTCCTGTTTTCCTGCTTCATTAGAGTTGAGTAACCCATCATTACACGATAAAACTTGTGAAGGAGGAGGCGTCGTATATTTTCTTCAGTGTGGTCCGGTTGTTCTGTGTTCTAAATGACGTCGCGCATCAGTTAAAACTACCTCTCCGACGATTAGACGTTTATATCGCTTCGTACGCATACGAGATGATATCGTTCTCGCCAGGAACATCCGAAGGTAAATAAATATCATCTCCCCGGGCGGGCAATCGTTAAAAGATTTACATATATCATTTCGAGCGAGAAACGTCGTCCGTTTCGCTTTAGGCGCGGCCTAGAGACTGCGTCGCTGAAGTGTAAAGTTTCGAAAAAAGATATAAAACTCCTCGACGTATATGAGGTGAAATTTTGAATGTTTGGGAATTTGGATGTAGCCCTAGAAATAAAAGTTATTAAAATAGGTATGCGACTTTTATCGGTTGAAATACCTAACGAAGATCGCGTTAGAATATAATAAAATGGTAATATTCAAAGTTGATCTTTTTACGATGAACACGTTAAATCTCCAGCTACCCGTGTTCGAAGTAATTTATCGTCTAGATGAATTAACGGAAGTCGATGTATATTGTCGAATGTCCACGTAGTTACAAAAAAAAATTGAACTATGAAAAAATAAAATATAAAAAAAACAAGAATTATTTCGTTTCGATAAATTACGCAAAATTATGTAGGAAGTCCGCAAAACCAAAAAAAAACAAACAAACAATTAACAAGTACAACGTAAATGTAGCGATAAAGAATAATTTGAAAAAAAATTAAAATCACCAAAATCACAAAACTTTTCGTTATCCAGTGAACATTTAAAAAAAAAATGGAATATAAAAATATATACGATTTATAAAAATATATAAAATGTAAAAAATCCTAACTTAAAATATATACAATTTACAAAAATTGACAAAGTGACAAAAACAGTATTTATAAAATAATCAGACATGGTAAAGAACACAAACAAACGATCTCGGCAATACAAAATTTATTCGTTTAGCACAAATAGCAGGAAAAATAAAGTAATTAAAAAACAACTCTCTAGTATAAACAAAAAAAATCAATTCGCAATATACTTCTTAGAACTGATTTTTCGTCGGAATTTATCGTTAGATTTAATAAATTATTTTCATCTCCTTCTGTTACTGGTTCCATATATATATATATATATATATATATATATATATATATATATATATATCTATTATATATGTATATATATATTTCTAATATATATATATACAAAGACAACTTTTAAATTCGCACGCGAAACAACGATGAAAAGTCGTTATTTGCAAAACGGGTTCCTGGCCACTCACTTATTGCAGATATATGGCTGACTGAGCTGTCAAATAAGCAGCAACGCTTCCTCGTGCAAATCTTGCCGTTCCGCGTGTAGACGCTTTAAAATTAACATCTCAGCGATTAAATTATAAATGACAGTCTCTCCGGGCGAGTATTACTAATAAATTAAGATCGGCGAAATTAGACTCTGCGAGTTTCATTACTGACTAATCGCGAAAAGCTCAAATAATTTTAGATTTGTTTCCTAAGGCTGTCACTCTCACGGTTAGCTGTTTCAGCATTCCTTGGCGTTGTTCCTGCGGCAAATAAAATCATCGCAGTAGCGCATCATCTCCTAATTAATTGTACTTATGCGCACTAAACTAGCTCTGCCGACGACTTTGAACGAATTACCTAATTCAGAACCAGATAATATGCATCATCGTGTTCTTCGATTCTCCCAATCATCCGGTCTTTCACTTTTGACTCTTCTCATCCGTGTCTCTTGCATATGGCACGTTAATGAGTGAAGAACAAGAATAAAACGTTGTAAAGAATTAAAACTGGAAATCGATAATTTCAACCGAAATTATTATAAAATTTTACACGTATGAAAATATATCGAGAAAGAAAAGCTAAAGGCAAACAATGAAATAATTAACAAATTTCGACGAGAAATTAGTTTTAATATATTTTATAAATTTAATATTTTTTATATTAAACGTAGAATTTTTACCACATCCACCATCGAGTTAGTTTAAATCCGTTATTTCGCGTTAATTTTCTTCGTAATATCGCACATCCGGATTAAGTATTTTCTTAGATTTAATTTTTTTTTTTATTACGATTATTTTATTTTTATTTATGTACACTTTTTTTTTTTTTTTTTTTATAAGCTACCGCCTATGAGGCTATTACTCGAATTATCGATTATACATAATTACAGAGTTTAGCATTTATTACAAACTTAGCAAGAAGGTGGAGATAGTTTACACATCCGGGATACTTGTTTTCAGCTAATTGCAACGATATTCGGTATATTTAAGGCAGATTAGAAAAATATGATAAACCGTTAGTGGTGAACGGCAAACTTCACATGTTGACGGTGGTTAGACACTCGATAGATATACGAGTGCGTACTCAGCGTATGACCGATATGTATATTCCGTTGACAGCTGTTTCCAACGTC
Organism: Coronaproctus castanopsis; assembly: GCA_032883995.1. Classification (NCBI taxonomy): domain Eukaryota; kingdom Metazoa; phylum Arthropoda; class Insecta; order Hemiptera; family Monophlebidae; genus Coronaproctus; species Coronaproctus castanopsis. The sequence goes on along the minus strand of CM065053.1, from coordinate 270,351,658 downwards.
GATGAACCGATTTTACCAATTTTTGAAGGCCAGATTGCTAAATCCTTCTTTATATTTCATAGTATACTTGGCCGGATATAATGATTCCCAAGCGTCTAGAATTTTCTGAGTATGATACTTTACGTTGTCTTCTATTTATGTACACTTGAAAATGGCTGCATAGTAGAAAAGCTTCGTGTCTTTTAATAACGAATTCAGCGATCGATTATTTTTGGATCTCTACATTCCACGTCAGTTCAAATTATATTTAAGCCTCTAAGTTAACAGGTATTTCCGTTCAACGTCCATCGTTTAAATATTCGAATTTTATATTAAGAATTTTTAATGCGGAAATTATTGTTTAGACGAAGTAACGGTAATATTAATTTTATTTCATATTTCGTACAATCGAACCGACCGCGCAGTTACGCGCATATTATTATTATTATTTTTATAATTACGTCATCTAAGGACCACGTGAAATAATTTTTGCACGATTCTTTCTCTCCATATCCTCTGCCCATGTTCTTCTATTCTTTCGTCCGTTCGTAGGTGTTTTTTTTCTGTTTTTCTTTGAAATCTTCGAAATTTTCAATTTTCTTTCTAAATATTCGTCTACTTCTGATTTCTTCTTATTTTCGATCATTTTTAAACTTCTTCTTGTATTCTGATTTTTATTTAATAATATATATATATATATATATATATATATATATATTTGAATAATCTTCAGGACTCCATCCTTTTATGATGACCGTAAAATCTGACCGACCCCTCTTTTAGGCGTAGTATCTATTTTTTCGGACTCTTTCATATGCTTCTTTATTAGTTCTTAATTTCAATATTACACTTAATTATTTATATTATTGTTATTTTCCGGTGAATGTTGTAAATAGACAAAATGTATAACTTGAAATAAATCGAATTTAATCGAATTATTCTACTTAATCTCGCTGCGATCTTTACAGAATTTATTATTTCAATTAATAATAAAACTCGATAACAGATAATGTTAAAAACAACTTTATGAAATACAGTTATTGAATTTTGTTTCTAAAAGCCGGTCAAAGTTTTCAATTATAACTCGTGTAAAACCAGAAACCGATTGAATTTCCGCCGAAATTCCTAATTATTCTAAATACCACGGTCGTATATCCGTATACGGGTGAAATATTATTCAATTGGTTACCCGCCTCGCTAAAAATAGCTATTCACTCGTTTCATCACGAGCAGAGATGGATGACTCCAAAACGGAAGCAGAATTACGGAAGTATTTAAAACGCTTACACGAACACCATCGATTTCTTTTTTATTGGCGCTTATTTTGTCAAGCGTTCGGCTACATCCTAGGTTTTGCGCTAGGTAATCCTGTATTTTTTTTTATCGTCGGTTCGTTTCATATCCTAAATTTTTTGTAGCACCGCGTGGAATACTTATTATATTTTTTATATTTTTATACTCCTATAATGCTTATTTGGAACTCATGCGTATACATGTAAATTTCACTTAGAGGTGTGTATGTTTAGGTATTTTTATGGAATTGTGTTATCGAAACTTTTATTTAGTAAATAATTGCAGACTCACTCCTCCTAAGTACATGCGTATGTTGATATACGTGCATACATGTATTATGTATGGTTCATTATCATCACCGTAGTCGCTTCCCCTTTACGGGAGATTGCGTACATCGTTTCCCATATGCTGCGATTCCTGGCGTCTTTAATGATCTCCGTCAGGATTCTGCTTGGTGAGTCGTCCGGTGGATTTGCCGTCATCAACATCCGCTTTCTTCCTCTTGCTGGCTGTCCCTGTATTTTTCCTTGGTACTGCCAGCAGAAAGACTCCACCTTCAAGATTTTATTATGTACTATGTATTTCCTTTTTCTGTTCTTAACATCATCTACCATGTTTTTCCGTTTTTCTCCTATTTTTGATAAAACTGACACATTGATTATGTAATCTTTACATGAAATCCGGAGCAGTCTTCGGTAACACCACATCTCAAAAGCAGCAAGTTTTGGTTAATATATATATATACATATATATTTATTACAAATAGTCATGTTGTAATGCCGTATGAATTATAAATTATGAATTAAGTGATGCACGAATGCTATACTGCTTATTCCTCAGGAACATATATATATATATATATATATATATATATATATATATATATTAGTGTGCCTGACACGTTGTTGCAGTGTTATAAACTTTGTGTATCATGTTCGATCGTTTACTTCAGTGCGTAATTGCGTTGTAATGCGATATATAATAATTAAATGTTGCGCACGGGTGATTTTATTTCGATTAATCGTTATTAATATACATTTATAATAATTGCCGAAATACATTTGATTTGATTTGATTTGATTTGATTCGATTCGATTAATGAGTGTATGGATATGAATGTGTGATGGTGGCGCGAGTTTGTAGTTTGCTACTCGCGCATTACATAGGCGTTCTTATCTGAATTACTTCGAATCAAACGAGAACTCGGAATAAATTTTAATTCGAACTTTCGGCATTAATATTCCTATTAATCGTTATTAGTACATTTGAATACTGTATGTCTAGTAGACTTGTGCGAAGTTCTCCAATTTATTTTATTTTTTTCAGTTAAATTTATGACGCAGCATATTCTGTATAGAGGTATTTTAAAAAGATTTTAAAATCGTTATCATCGGATCGTTCATATTAAAAATTCTGTATCATTTTGATAATTTTTCTTAAATCGCGATTTTATATTTCTATAAATTTGTATATCAAATAATTTATACGTTTTATATTCAATATCGATAACAGCTTAACAGTCGAAAAGCTGTATACGACGATAGTGATTTTCACTTCTTTCAATGCGCCAGAGCGATTTCGTTACTTTATTCACTGAGATCATCTTCGCATCGTTTAAGAAGAATATTTCGCCAAAATTTTATTTCATTAACAATACAACTCCCAGCTCGGTTTTTCTTTTCCGTCCTGGTCAATTGTAGTGTACTCCATCAATCTTACTCCCTCTGTATACTGTTCTGCGCATTGACGCTAATTGCGTGATTTTCGCGACTTTTATAGGGAAGGTAGTCTAAGCCCGAATTCTTATAATACCATAACAATAATAATAATAATAATTGATTTTTGTATAACTAAAGAAGCAGCTAACATAATTTAAAAATCTCAATCAGGAACGTCGAGAAATGGGATAAAATTAAATCGGAGGAAAATTTCGCGGAAACAGAAATGTTATAATGCCAATCTGTATTTAAAAACGGAAAAATGTCGTTTACACACACGCAGACATATTTAATTGACTTAGAAATGTGAAATAAACTATTGCTAATACCCGTCGACATCGATAAATTATACGGGTTTGTTTTTTTTAATGTACATTTTAGAAGATTAAATAATGGTAGAAATATTTAAATTACGAGCGAAGTTAGATTATTTATAAGCACCTCCATCTGCCGGGTTTTTCAGTCGTTTGTAACTGGCGTGACTGCTAGTTTATGCCTCGTGAGATGTAAATCGTCACTAGCTTGACGAACCTATACGAGACAGAGTCCGAATCTGGAAGACTAATAATTTCTTCTCCGGTCTCGTCGTTAGCGAAAACAGGTGACGCGTTCTTTTTTTATATATATCGTCTTTCGAGAATATTTTGAAAGTAGTTTATTATTATTATTATTTAATCGATACGGCTTTCAGAAAAAAAAAAAAACGCAATATCGCAAACATTAGGTGATTTCTCTGAAGTGGTAAGATGAAAACTGGAAATGGGAAATAATTGTAATTTATATCGATCTTAACAAAAGACACTGCTGTAAACCGTGCCATCGCAAAAATTAAATATAAAATCTGGAACTGGTTTTAAAATTATTCGAGCGACAAAAAGTAGTAAAATTTAGCACGAATAAACCGCGGAGCAATCTAGATATTTTGTATTACACGCGCTAATAAATTGCGGAATCAAATTGAAGTACAGCAAAATGTAGATGTAACACGTTGTTGAACATTAAGAACACACGCGGAATGATTTAATCGAAATCGGTAAATGGGCGCACGACGATAAATAACAAACACGGGGATAACATATCTATGATATATGTTCAAACCTATACTATGTGTGCATTCGAATGACTGTACTCCCTACGTCGAACGTGATAATAAATAATGTTCCGATATAAATTGTGAACGGCTAGAAAAAGGGCGAAGGAATATAAATATTCGAAGTGGGGTAATTATAGATGAAAAGTTAAGGTGGCATATAACTTAGAAACCAAAAATACGCATTATCGTCGATGTATATTAAGAAATGGAGAGAGTCAAAAAGCCTTAAAAATAGTTCATTTCACTCTCAGATATTCGAGATTAAGACATGTACAAGAGGATTGAGCTAAGAAAGACGCTGAAGTATTAAAAATATCTAGCACCAAGTATGGAAATCGGACGGATGAATATTAGCTCGAATGTTTAAGGTTTCACCGGAAGAAATCATCCGTGAAAATTAAAAAGAGAATTTAAAATAGTGACTGCAGAATGGGAAAAATACTGAGACGAAGAAATTTAACGGGGGAGTGACGAGATTTTAACAGAATTTAATAATAATAATAATAATAATAATAGTAATAAATATAAAAAGATGTGCCACAGGGTGCTAGTACAGAGTGAAAGGAAAAGTAGTAATGTGTGTTAGTGTACATGAGAGTGTAAATGAGAATATATGTGAGAGAGCGATGTGAAAACACGTGAATGTGAAAATGAATTGTAATGAAATAAGTTACAAATAATAAATATGGTAAATTATAAGGTAATTGTATATTTAAAATATTTCTATTCGTACAAAATGTAAATACTCGTCGACAAGCAGAAGACACCGGATAAGTAATTTTTATAATATTTGCATGTTGAAGTATGCTTGAACGTGTGTACAATTGTGTATGTGTATGCGATTATGTGTGTCGCATATTTGTATTATGCTCACGTTAATATGTTTGTACAATTATTAATGTAGTAGTAATAGTATTATTATTATTATTATTATTATTGTTATTGGACGAAATGAAATGGATTATGAAAAATTATAAATAGCGTAGTGGAAAAATTTACATAACGAAGAAAATGGATATGACCAAAATTCGGCTACATAAAAAATACGAGTAAAATAGAATGGATTGTCAGAGTACGCGATATTAACCGATTCTCACACAATATTTGCCGAATGCGTTATCGCATTTTGTTGTATGGCTCTGCTCACCGTCACAGCGAGGGGACATCCAGATCGTCGTGAGTTAACAAGTATATATATATATATATATATATATATATATATATATATATATATATATATATATATATATATACATAACGTTTTATTATTATTTTTGTTTTAATTAGTAGAGGTAGTAGAACTGGCCTCTAACAGCGAATAGTAGGCTATAGGTAGTTCCGAAAGATTTAAAGGTAACTAGCCGATTCCTGTGCATCAACTGCCAGGCAATTAAAGACACGCGGTATTTTTATTCCTTAATTTTAGTTTATTGATAATGAACTCTATTTATTTTGTTGTTTTTTTTATTTTTTAAGTTTTTATTTTCATTTATTTAAATTAAAATGTGCGGGTTTTTAAATATTATTTTTATTTATTTATTTTTTTTTAAATAACATTTAAAATTTAAGTTTTTAAAAAAAAAAAAAATTTTTTGGAATTGAATTTTTGATGTTTCCTTTAAAAATAAAAATATTAAAATTCGAGTTTTTTCATTAAAAAATAAATTTTTTTGGTTGATTTTTTTAAAATTATAAATGCTATTTCATTTACTAGTCCAATATCTCGTACGGAGATAACAAAACCCAAACGTAAATTTCGGTCGGTCACTGACGTATACGTGACGTGAATAGGATATCGCAGCGGCAACGAGTTGACGATCAAAGAATTTGCGCGGTCAAACCGAAATTAACTCGCCGGCATCTTTAAGAAATTCCCTTTCTCGTTTTTTTTTTCTTTTATTCACGAATTATTAGCGAATTTACGGTCGCAGGAAGAGAGTCCAGTTATTATGTATTAACAGGTTTATTTCTAGAATCGAATACTCCGCACTGAAATTATTCGCTTATATATCATCGCGATTTGTTTCGAGAGAGCGACAGAGAGAGAGCTTTATTTACTTTAATAACTTTCCAAATAGCGACAGGTTTGGCTTCGCTAAAGCGATAGGTGTATAATCTCGTATTTCAGCAGCGTCGAAGATAGGTCTAAGCTACGGCGATACTAAAATTCGATTATCAATATGAGGCTTACGTAGGATCATGATTAGGTTAGTTATCGTTGAAGTGAAGAAGAAGTGAGGAGGGAAGAGAGTCAACCTGAGTTAGTGGTACAAAGAAGAGTAAATGAGGATATGGGAGACGAAAAGCGTGACGCTACACACGGTGCACTGAGGAACCGGAGTTCTGTTGATCAAGTATGAATGGGTGAGTCTTGTAGACCCAGCCGCAATCTGCTGAACACAACGTCTTCTCTGCGGTTTGGAAGCGAAGTCATCCAAGGTAAAACACAATTTTAGTACTTGACGAAGCTTATTTAATGAGGAAGTCAACTGCAAATTCATATATATATATATATATATATATATATATATATATATATATATATACATGCTATTTTTCAATTTTAGGCGTAAACTCCGGGCAGATAACGTACTGGAGTTCTAGGGAGCTGTCCTCTCTTGTCGAGGTACGTCTCTGCGTCGACAGAAAGAAATAAAAATCATTTTTTTCCTTAAGAAAAAAAAACATCGCGACATGGCGTAAAAAGTATTTTTATTTTTAATTTATTTTTAGTTTATTGATTTTAATTTCAACGTGATAAGCCGATAATTCATAAAGGACGCCCAATTTCAATCATCTACTTCACGTGCCGCCCTATTCGGGCATTGCTCAATCATCACGCGCGAATACTACTATCTGATCAAAGAATTATCCATCTCTCGATGTTTTGCTTAATTCCGCTGCTCCCTAAATTCCAGTCCACTTTTTTGCGTCATTTAGCTGGGCGATCCTTCGCCATGCCGGTTTTCTTCTATCGTCGATCGTTCCAATTAGTCTGTAAACGGTAGTGTCCTCGCATAAGGTATCCGAAAAATACTGTTTTTTTTTTGTCTTTGTATTATTTAGTATCCGGCCAGTTTTCATCAGTTCTAACACTTATTGTTTCCTTGTTTCGGATTTTCCATATTCTTTTATAAGGTCGCATTTCAAAATGATAACACGGGCTTCTTCGTATATTAGCGTCCAAGTTTCACATCCGTATAAAAGCACCGACCCATCTCGGAAACTTGAAAACGAGTTTAAATTTCGCGAAAGTGTCCGGAACCGTTTCAACGCGAGCTTTAGACATTCGGACAACGATTAACGCAACTGCCGAATATTTATATATTTTCGTTCCCACTGAGACATAACTTTTTATCTGTAAAGAATTAATTATTTATTTATAAATACGCGCGTGTAAGTCGAATATTTCGTCTAATAATATAGAATTAAAATATTTATATCGAAATTCGGTGTTATATTGAAACCAGAAACGTGTAGACAAACGAAATAGGTTGCAAAGCATATTTATATAGGAATCATCGTTAACTTTTATCTTTCGGAATCGTTACGTAATAATAATCGTAATAATATGTTTAATATTAAAATTTACCAGCTCGTTTAAATCGTAATCAGTGTCGCCACATCGACCATTACCTCGTCGTTAGAAAATCGAGTCAGTTTGATTACCTGGTAAAAGTTTCGCCCCATTCTCATTACCTTATCCATCTCTCTTATCGGTACGTTATAACCGTTAGACAAATAAAGAATTATCGTAGTACATCTAACTTCTTACATAATAAGTCGTAATATACATATATGTATATATATATATATATATATATATATATATATATATATGATATATGATATATGATATATGATGGAATGATCTGGATTTCAACTAGATTTCAAATATGATTTTATTGTATGTAATCGCGTTACTACATAGCAGAGTAAGTTAGGTACTTGTCACAGAATTCTGAATTACTCTATACCTTAATGGTAACTAGCGGTTAATAGCGTAGCTTTTAAGAATTATAAGCGTGTATACATGTATATTTTAAGCGGTTAATAGTAGTTGATATTGCGCGTATATATGTATATATATATATATATATATATATATACTTATGTATATATTCGATTTTAACGATGGTATATATATATATATATATATATATATATATATACATATATTAATGTATATATTCGATTTTAACGATGGTAAATGATGTGTCAAGGTTAGTACTATGGAAATAATTCGATTGTTGTAGGCGGAATGAACCACTTTCTCTATAATCACGATCGACAGGTTGCTTAAAAGGTGTGAGAGACGTATAGTCGATTTATCTGGCAATGACGAATTAACATCCCGCGGTGATTTCAATGTATACATATAATATATATGTATGACTCTGATCTCTGATTATAGGTATTTCTATCTCCGTCTTGGATGTAGAATGGCCTCTTCCGTAATCAATATTATATTTCCCGTTAAAAGAATCTCGTTATCACGATAACCGTGGTCCATCGAAGAATCCTATGTAAGTTTTTAACGTCTATTTAAATTTCTTTAATATCCTTTTTAATAGAGACGATAGATATTGTCGAGATGACAATAAAGTAGAAAAGACGTCGATGTGGGTGTAAGTGGATAAAAAATGCAACGCGGGTTTAGCGAAATGAAGATGAAGAAGAAATAGCAATGCCGGAAAACGAGGAGGCGATAACGCGGCAGAATCAATTTGTTCACAACCATTTACGAACTTGCGAAAGGTGTGAAACGAGAGCATAAATTAAAATAACGGAACCAATTGGAGAAAGATTGGAGAAAACTTACGTCCAACAGTGAACCGATACAAAATAAAAGTATATTTTTATACAAACATCGATAACGACTTTTAATAAAATTATCAAACAATAGCTTATGAATATAAACTTAAAAAAAAAAAAAAAACACGAAAATTATGATAGTAACGAAGGAAAAAATACTGTGAATATTAAACTTAACAATCAAATAATTGAACAAGTACAACAGTATAAATATCTGGGAATAACCAGTGACGGCAGATATTCAACTAAAATAAGACAGAATTGTTATGGCTAAACTAGCATTTAACCAAAAAAGAAACTTGTTTACAAATAGAAACCTCAAATTGAACACAAGAGTAAAATTTGCCCACGCTTATGTGTGGAGTGTATTACTATACGGCTGCGAAACATGGATGGTGAGAGAGCAAGATAAAAAGAAACTAGAAACAATGGTAATGCGGATTTGGAGAAAAATATTACGTATTAGCTGGACGGAAAAAAGAAAAATTCGGAAGTGCTCGACCAAATAGGAATGAAGAAGACACTTCTAAATACAATAAGAAGAAGAAGTAGTGGGAATATGTTTGGTCGTCTAATAAGAAATAACTATTTCATAACATAATTGAAGGAAAAGTTGATGGCAGAAATGGCAAAGGTCAAGTCGTTTGTAGGACAAATGATCGAAATGGTGGGTTGCCACAAATATTCACATATGAAGAAGATGGCAATGGATAGAGAAAAATGGAAGCTAAAATTCGCACCGACAAGGCTAAGCCTTTAGAATAAAGAAGATATATATATATGACAGTTCTACATCCGCAAGATTTAAAAAAAAAAAAACGTTTTTTTTTTTCAAAAACCACATTTCGATAAAAATGACTTGGAGAAAAACAAATTTTTTGGCGGAAAGAAATATTTTTCGAGAAAATCAAAATTTGGAAAAACTAGATTTTGCTGTTTTATCGATCATCCGGGTAAGGTGCCTTCTTGTTTTTTGTTAACCTTTATTCTACTTCTAACTAGCCCGGAATAAACCTGGCCGATTCTAACTCAAAGAAAAGTGAGAATTATCTACGCATATTGGTTAGTAAATTTACTTATTTATAAGTTTATCTTAAATAATTCTCAAAAAATGATGTATGATTTTTTCCTCGTGCAAAAACTAGAATTCAGCCAGTACGTTCATAAATAAACATTACATATAAGAATTATACACACAACTATAATATATATAACGTATGTGTATATACGTAACATGCTTATATATTATATAAATTGGACTATTGTGCGATGTGAATGTATATATATATATATATATAATAAACAACAGAAATGGAGTTAAAATCACCAATGTTTTTTTCTTTATGAAAAATCACAGAGCTTTTCGGCTGTTAAGCCATTATCAAGTGGATATAAACAATTTTAATTACAAAAATATATATATAAATATTTAAAAAATATGAAATGTAAAAAATATTTAGTCCCATATGACATCGTGATCACGATACATCTCGTAAATCATTTCCCTCCACTGACAAGTCTGTCGATTGCCCATTGCCAACCTGGGAAACCCTGTTAGTGCATCATTTTCGGTTGGTTTAGATTTAATATTTGATCTGACCATCTTCGATGATATGCTCTTCGTGTTTATCGTGTGTCCGGGCAGTCCGGCTTCCAAAATCAGTTTGGTTTTTTTTACTTTTTTTATTTCTTCTGATAATATAATCAAAATAATGCAAAATTCCTGGTCGTATTGTAGATATCGTACTACAATTCTCTCACAAACGTATAATTCCGTTATATTCAGTCGACATTTTCGATTAAATGTAAAATCCATTATCCGATTTCCGTTTTAATTTTTTTTTAATTTTTAATTATTCAATTAATCACTACGATAAACGACAATTTATATATATATATATATATATTTATATATATATATATATATATATATATATATATATATATATATATTTGGGCGATAATTAATTTATTTTCCAATTCCAAGAATAATATGTTATTTTTAATTAATCGATATATATATATATATATAAAAAAAATTTTCAATCGTACTTATTAATCGACGTAGACTGAAGTTTATCGTAACTCCAGCTCGTTGTACAGACCACGGGAGTAGGCAATATTATCGTTAAACACATCGTTAGGTTTATTATACGAACCATACCGATGGGACGTTTAGGTTGGCAATTATCGTTTGCACCATGTATTATAGATTGAAAATCACCTGTTCATTCTTTCGGGTTTTGTAAATACCCGTAAGAATCTTCTTAAGGCCATCACCTCCACCACCTCTTGCACCGTACGAAATAAATACCTGTTGCGTTATTTAGTTAGAAAGACGAGCTTGTGCCTCTACCGTGATAACCCAGGACGAGTATATAGTATTTCTAACACACTCTTCTTAATCTTTCTTTTCACCAACGAGCATACTTATATGGATATATTTATATATTTTATGCATTACACACCAACACACATTCCCACGTATGTTTGGTGTGTGTGTGTATGTGTTTGCGAGCGCGCGTACCGCCTAGTATTATACGTTTATTTATACGTATACATATGTGTATATATATACATATATATATATATATATATATATATTTTATATCGATAGTTATGCGATTTATATTAATGTTTTAAAGAGTACACCACTTTACCATAGATGCAACTAGCATGCCATATGGGAAGCGTAAGACACGCTTTGCACCTTACATGTTGTAGGATATGTCTGCGACCTTCACCAAGAGCCGCCAGTCGGCCAATTACCTTCAAAATCTACTACCGATCGGTATATCTTCTTCTCGGCAGACGTTTACTAATTTTTAATATATATATATGTATATATATGTATATATATGTGTATATATATATATTTATATATGCATATACACATATAATATACTTATTAGTACTATACAAACCAAAACGTTTATACACAACGCGCCACAATAATATCGAAGATGTATCCAACGTACAGAAAGAAAATAAATGAAAAAAGAAATTAATAATAATAATAATAAAATGAAAATAATTCCATTCCTAAACGATAACAACACCTGTTATCGTACTATACTGTACCGTTATCGAGTTCGATGACGAAAATTTGCCAATTAAGGTGAAAGATGGAATAATAGACGAAATTTTAATCAGTATATAATTTAAGCGCGATGAACGACATATTTTACAAGGTTTTTTTTTAAAAAAATATTTTTAGTATATTTACAGAAATTTTACAAAAGTTTCGAACGTTGATTTTAGCCAATTTCCGGGCTTTTATTCTGTCGCTTTTTTCGGACAGCTTTTAATTTTCCTACTCCTGAAGGGCCACATCGAAGTTTTATTTTGATCATAATGAAATACCCGAGGAAATAGCCCGGTATCCTGTATCGGTATCCATTTTGACGAGTAACACCGCATCGAGATGAAACAAAAGCGGTTACGTGTAAAATTTCGCGATATATATTGCTAAATATAGGAAATCGGGGAAATCGGAATTGTCAATTAATAGCAACCGGATGACGCTGAAACCAGGTTGGACTAATGGAAAGGTCCACTTCGGGGAAAGTTTTAAAAGGAACAAGGTATCTAATCTGTATGATGAATGTGTGTTGCCAGGCTTGACAATATAGAGCTGAAGCATGGAACCTTACTAAAGGGATAGCTAGAAGAATTAGAAAAACCCAAGCGGCTAACGGGTGGATTATGCTTGGAATCAAGCTCAAAGATCGTAAGACTGTTACAACCAGCCAAAATGGGAATGGCCCGGACAATTAGTAAGACAAGAAGATGAAAGATGGTCTACGCAGATATTACAGTGGTAGCCAGTTGGCAGCCAGCGTCCTTGAAGGAGACCTATAGGTGGCGAAACGACATTGTTAAATAGGCATGAATCAATTGGATCCGAGGCCGCACAAGATTGAAATCGTTGGAAAAGTTTGTGGAATGCCTACACCCAGCAGTGGGTCGATATAGGCATTTTCCGTAAAATCTGCGCTGTGAATCCCCATTCTTCAGCGACTAGCTTTTATATCAAATTATTTCGCGTTTTGAACTTCCGTGATTTATTACTTAGATATTTATTGTGAGTAAGCGAACGGTCTAATGTGCGAAATGTTGTATTTTTTTAATCCTACATCCGCGAACCTTACATTTAATTCATTCGCCATTTGGACCTTTAGATGGAATAAAATTGCTCAAATTCCTTCAAATCCTGTTCCAAAATATTTCTACAATGAAATATCCGGCTGCTGAATTTTATATTCAATATTTCGTCGTTTGTCGTCAGCGTTAAATAGAACAAGAGCTAGTATAGATATCCGAGAAAGTCCGATACTTCTACGTCACTCATCCTCTGTTCATCGATGTACATTCGGAATCGCCTATCTACCAGCGTGTTGTTTGTAACACGGATTATTTTCTTACACGACACTATATTTTAATGGTTTAACCGGAAATAATACTTCAAACAGTTGTATCATACGCCGTTGATAAATCTGCAAATACCACTGGCGTCAATGTGGTTCTATACCAGACTAAAGTAACCTATCTTTACATGCGATTTTCGACAGCTTTCCGAATCCCGTTTAATAGGGTGTGTTCAAATATCTTATATGGCGCGAATAGGTGGAAGAGATTTGTCTATAATGTGAAGTCGTTATTCCTTCGTTCCTAGAATTTTAAATTGTTATCACCTCGATTTTTTTTTTCTAAAATTTTGGCAGGCACGTTCTCAGAACCCAGTAAATCATTGTATACACATAACAAGTAACCCATATATTTAAATCAGAGCTCATTAATAAACTCCGTCAACATGTCATAAGATCCTTCCACTTTTTCAAATATCGTTTGTTTTAATGCCAAAGTAAATGAGTTCAGTTTTCCATATATATATATAAAATATATAATATGTATATATATGTATATATATATATGTGTATATATATGTGTATATATATGTATATATATATGTATATATATATATATATATATATATATATATATATATATATATATATATATCGTGTTCGGCAATCGTTTCGAACAGTAAATAATTGCGATTTATTGCGCCGAAAATCAAGAGCGATGTTACTCACCAATAAGCGTGTTTTAATAGGAGTGAGAAACGGGTGATAGATGGAATAGGATCCACGAAGGAGAAGAATACAAAAAAGTCAATATAATTAATCCGTGACTCCATCGAATATGTGATACACTTAATCGAGGTGAGATGTAATTTTTCTCAAACTTCTATTATAAGTTCTTTATGTTTTCACTGATCTTTATAATACATCGATATTTCTTCCATTACATACCATACAAGGCCCTATTCAACCTTATCAAGAATCATCTCCACAGTCCCGTGGTTGATATAGTGATGGACTGTCAATTCTATGGTCGATGGTTTGAAACCAACTGGCCACATAGAAAGATTTTCTTCATAAGGTAGTTCTTAATTATCATGGAAAAGGCAGTGGCACCCCACTGCGCATAGAATGGTTTACGAGCACATCTGCCTTGCCTATAATCAGTGCCTTGAATGATAATCCATTTTATAGATAAAAATGAAACCTAGTCAGGACGTTTAAAAACGACCAGTACGGCAACGACGATGATGATGATGATGATGATGATATATATATAGTACCTGTGCGAACGAGTTTCTTTTGAAGTGAAATTTCTATTGGCGCGGTATATGTGGGGACCCCCAAAAAGTGTTGCGGAGATAATATGCATATATATCAACACACTCCTATCAAGCGGTTTTGTTGCGTTAGGCGTGTCTATAAAGTAACGGACGGATATATATATACATATATACCGCGCTACCAACACTGTTCAAACCACGTTTTGTAGCATTATGAGCGTCGACTAGGTAGGATATTTTATATATATATATATATGTATATGTATGTGTGTGTGTGTTTATATATACACCGGGGTAAAAATTAAAAAAAAAAAATGTATTGAATTTAGTTAAAACGTCCTTAGTTTCACTTCTTCCCTGCGCTTGGAGGCACAATTTTTTTATTTTTTTTTTTTGTTCAATTTTTCGACAAATATCAGAAAGAGACCATCCTTAATTTTTTTCTCTGAAAATTTTGAAATTTTTCAATCGGATTTTTTCCTTAAAACAATTTTTTCATAAATTAAAAAATATTTCTGGAAGAACCTTTAATCGAAACGGTATCCGAAATATGAAATTTTAATTATATCTACTATAAAAAAGCAAATTCCTACCCTTATAACTTTCAAACGGTTAATACGATCGAGCTGAAATTTTCAACGCATAAATTGCTCCTCCTTGGTATGTTTCGAATTATACTTTACATCGTGACCTTCTCATTCCTTATGTTAAAGAAGAAGTCAAACACGCGGTTGAGCAGTATAAAAGGCGCTTGGAGTCTCATATGCACTGGCCATCAATTTATTAGATAACGGTATTCAGATACGTCGATTAAAACGAACCAGGACGTTTGATTTATCCTAATTTCTACTGGAATTCTTTGGGGAGCACTAATGGGTGTTGACCGCTCTCACGCTACTTCGCATTTCATAACAGTTGCTAGATGACCTCTCGGCCAGTTGTAATTATGTTATTTTTATTTAAAAAAAAAAAAATTACTATATAAGTATATAGAGAACAAGATGAAAAAATCCAAATTTTCAACATTTTAAAATTCGTAATTTTCATACAGAAAATTTTCACTTAATTACACGTTCGTAAAACATTTCGTCGAAATGTATATGTATACGAGAATTGCTTATTAAAAATAAACTATTATTTACTATTTACATGCCTTATCGAACAAGCAGTTCGATAAGGCATGTAAATAGTAAATAATAGTTTATTTTTAATATTATTAGAACAACCGTAATTCTTTGTTTATTTTTGTGGGGGGGAGGCTTAATTAGCCCAGTACATTTGACCCTTATTTGCCCATATCCTTATGACGATGACACTGTGATTTTGAATTTATTCTGTTTATAGTGTAATCGGTGGAAAACGGTTCCGCGTGAGACTCTATAAACGAGAGTAGCCAGTTAATAAAAATTATACCGCACTTCGATGGTGGTCCCTCGAAGAATAAACGTGTCGAATAAAGTGTAATGGAATTATTATAATTATATATTATCCGGATAATACATTTTATATACACATGTATATGTATGTTTGTATGTGTGTAAATTACAGTGTGTGTGTGTGTGTGTGTATATATAAATTAGAGATTGGATAGACGTAGCCAGCTTAAGAATCTACCTCGTATTGCACCTACGCGCGCAATTAAATGAGTTTTGAGTTTCCCCTTTCTCTGTCACTCTATTACAATCGCACGCACCCTATTTCGTACCCGACATATTTAGTCGTCCAAAAACAAACACACACACACATACATATATATAATATATTATACAAATATGTTCATGTATATTCCACAAACATATTGGTGTGTGAAATAAAAGTTCGTCTTCTTCTTCACGAAACTGGTGTGGTTTGTATACCTTAATTGTGTTCTAATCCCATATAGCTCCACATTTTTCCCAGTGTTGCCTCGCAGTTATTTCCGTGTTATACATACACCCACACTCTCACGCACACACACACACACATATATATATATAAACTAGTTGATTAATAATTAAATTCACTGCGCGAATCTTAGTGAGTCACTCAATCAGTAATCACATAATCGCCTGCAAGTGAGGAAATAGAATTTTATATATAATCCTATACGGTATTTCGCGCTTTATGAACACTGAGCAGGCAGTGATTTACTGAACAATTGCAGAATGCAGTCACCAATTTTTCAGGATGAAACGGATATTCATCTTGACAGTTATCCTATATATATACACACGATATCATATATTTGATTACAAAAAACAGTTAAAATCACTAAACTTTATTTATTAAGCAAAGCTTTTCGGCAACTACGCCATTATCAAGCTATATATAAATAAAATTAAATATATAAAAACATAACATATTAATTTAAATCTAAGTTCACCATTTTTTACATAATAAATGAATTATAAACACTTTTAAGTATTTATAATTCATTTATTGTGTAAAAAATTGTGAACTAATAATTAAAAGTATTTATAATTCATTTATTATGTAAAAAATTGTGAACTTAGATTTAAATTAATATTTTATGTTTTTATATATTTAATTTTATTTATATATAGCTTGATAATGGCGTAGTTGCCGAAAAGCTTTGCTTAATAAATAAAGTTTAGTGATTTTAACTGTTTTTTTTTTTTTTTTGTGATCAAGTATAAAAAATCACTACATTCCACAATCTAAACTTTATTAATATCATATATAAAAGAGAAGAGCATGTGATCTATTGCAAAGGAACAGAATACCAGCAAATAAACACAAATTAAATATATTAAATATATTAAATATACTAACCGGGCGAATTAAGCGTGCATTACAATAAATAAAAAATGAAGTATTTTCCAAATACGTATCTAAACGAAAAATCTAATTACAACTTATTACGAGAATGAACTTGGGAATGTTCTAGTCGATATAATAGTCGAGGCTCTTTATACAAAACGGCAAGTCTGGGTGAGCGAAGAGATACTATAGTTAATGGAACATGTAAGAAAAAAATAGATAAAATTCAGCGGAGTACGATAGATTAAAAGCTTAAATTCGAAAATAAAGTAAGAATTACGGCTATAAGAAAAATATGTAGAAATTGAAACGATAAAAACAAAAAAGGCGTTATCGCTCCAAAACGGGTAAAAAGATGAAAGAACGCGATGGAAGAAAAACTAAGAAAAAGCAATTTCGACAAAAAAGATTAAACGGGGATATGGAGGAACTGTGTGTTGCATCATGAGCTGATGAAATTAATATATAGAGATACGATGAAAATAAACAAGTACAGGAATTGGAACGAAATAAAGCAAAATGAATTTAAAAATAGGAAAAAAAAACGGTAGATATGGAGATACGTATGAACCGTGTGCGACATCACACATGAGCTGATCAAATTAATATAGAGATAGGAGGAAAATAAACAAGTAGGGGGGTTTGAACCCATAGAAAGTTTTCATCGTTATTTAATTCTTAATTATCGCGAAGAAGGACGTGGCACCCCCGTATAAAATCATATGCGCGCGCATCTGCGTCGCGTATAAATAGCGTCTTGAATGCTAGCTCATTTTTAAAAATAAACGTATAACAGCTAGTCACGACGTTCGGCAACGAACAATACGACGATGGTGAGTAGTAGTTTGTTATTAATTTTTTTGCATCCGACTAATTTTCTATAGACTCCGTTTGTTATTAATTTTTTTGCATCCGACTAATTTTCTATAGACTCCGCCAACACTCAAAAAGCTCCCAGACTGTCCCGATTTCCTCGCTGCGTTTCCACATTTCCGCAGCATATAGCGTCACCGAGCGCATGTCAAAATTTACGCTAAAATTTAATGTTTGTTTTTTTGCCGAAAGTATATTTTTAAAATTTTAGAAATATCTCTCTCGTACACGACGTACCGGTAAAGTGCTCGAAAACGAACGTCGGTCAATTATAAGCCTTTACCGGAGTAATTCATTACGAATCGAATCCGTGTTCATATTCCGGCTCTCTCGTAAGTTTCCGGGTTGGTTGGATTGTACGGTTTTTCGTCTATTCCTTAATTCGTTTTCAAATGTTACTTTTCTTTATTCGTTCGAATCTTTTTAATCGCGAAGATTTCTCTCGCATCGTACGATCGACATTGGAAAATATGGAAATTCATAATTGCGGAGGTCGCACACAACCTGGAAAGTTGTCGATTATGAAAAAAGAATCAACAGGTCACGTAACGCATAGCCGACGGAGATCGTTCATTATAAATTCATATCCGTATTCACCTTCTGATATCCGATAATAATTAACATACCGGCTTACGGATAACCGCAAAAGTACGACTAAGTTCGAAACGGGAAAAAAAAATCGTTCCGTTATCGCAATAAAATGCGTTATTTATTATTCATTTATTATTAATATTACGAACTCGCGATCTATTGATACGCAAAATAATATACACATTCCCACATATACATATATACGAATATATAATATATATATATATATATATATATATATATATATGTATATGTATATATAAAATATTTATGATATATAAACGTGAAAGTTATAAAAACTCGCAGCAGAGAAATGTCTATTCGTTTAACAATAATTTTCCAGTCGTAATAAAATATACTAATTATATATTAATATCCTATATACTACGTACCACACACACACACACACACACACACATATATATACACGTACATATATATATATGTACATATATATATACATGTGCAATATAGTTTTGTAATACTCCTGACAGCAGTCCTCGCTTCCTTGTGTAATATCTGATAACCATCGTATGTGAATTTTACGAGTGGAATTAGTTAATATTTTAAAGTGAGATTAATTTCGTGTGGTAAAAAAAATTGTATTTTTTTCCTGAAATGCGTACAGGTAAAGTAAATAATACAGTTATAATGGCAATTTAACGTATAAAAAGGAAAATTTCATAATTTTGATGGTAGTTCATTACAATATTTTCATATATAGCACATCTTATCCTGATAAACGAGCAGTTCTTGTATATTATATATATATATATATATATATATATATATATATATATCACATATAAGCTACCGTTATAGATGGCACAATCCACAAGAATCTGCGTAAAATAATGAATATCAGCAGCAGGCAAGAAGCTGAAATGAAACTAGACATCAGTAAAACTGTGAGAATAGCAATACATGTAACTTAAAAAATCATAAACTTAAAGATACAAAGACATAAATTATAACAACACACATAAAAGTTAAAACAAAAATAAAAAACGAAAAAATACAAAACAATAAACTCGCTTCGAAGCGCATGAAAGATAGAACGTACAACAGGTATGTATTAAAATAACTGAACTATATAATTACGAATAATAGAACATATTGCAAATAATAGCCATGCATTACAACAAATTATGTTTAATACGACCATGTTTGTATATACATGAACATAAGTCAATCTGTAATTGCCGATCGTCGTTATTAGTTCATTGCTATGTGCAACGCAGTTTTGAAAAAATTTCTTAGATTATATTTAAATATACAGTCTTCAATATAGGGAATATTTAAAACTATATGTTCAATTTATCCGCTTTTTACAAGTAAGTCTCACTTGAGTATTGATAATAAGTTAATTTTATATAAAACTATTATCCGTCCCACTATGACTTATTCTTCTTGTCCGGTTTGTTGCTCTGTATCTAATTCTAATTTTAAGAAACTGCAACTTGTACATAATCAAAGGTTAAGATGCATTTTAAATGCATACCTCGTTATAACAGAATATCATATATGCACCGCATGTTAAATATTCCATATATTAATACGAAGGACAAGGCGGAAACAATTACAAAAAATCAACGTACCACATTAATCTCCCGAATAGGAGTTGGAAATTTATTTATGATGATGATGATATATATATATATATATATATATATATATATATATATATATATATATATATATATATATATATATATATATATATATATATATATATATATATATATATATATTGCTTATTCGACCATCTAGGAATCGACTGTACGATTTTTATGAAATTTTATGAAATAATTGAAAATAGCCTTCGTGGAAATTTAGAATTCCAACGTTTTGGTTCGTTCTGAAAATTTCGGCAATTTTAATTTTTTATTTTTTCATCGTCATTTTCTCGATATTTATCCTAAATGTGCGTTACAAATTTCTGCTCGAACGTATCTACCGTTCTAACGTTATAAATTTATGTTGGTAAAATTACAATTATAATATTTTATACGTCGGACACCGATTCGATTTATGATATCGAATCTTCTGCAGATATATTTTCTTTTAAGAGGAACAAATCCCATCGAAAAATTTCAAAATTTATTTCCGAAAAAACATATATATGTATATTATATATATATATATATATATAAACGGGCCCTATCTGATATTTATCGATTAATCGGCATTTTCGAGTGTAACTTTAGAAAATTCTACACAATTAAAGCGGTTATAGTTTTGTACGTAACGGTTTACGAAAAAAAAATCGATTTAAAAAAAAAGAAGGTGCCCACTAATGCTCTATCGCCCAGGGTACTTTATTATATAATATATATGGTACAAAAAGTATCCTTAGAACGTATGTTCAAAAATCTGGTTTTGGTGTTTTAAACGGTTTCAATATTGATGGAGTCACTGTATTAATTAGCAACAAACAACATTATGTGATACGTTGCCGTTCGATGCATGATAATTGACCTGCACATAAAAAAAATAAAAATAAAATAAACAGGATTAATGATAAACATTAACAAAACTAATAGCAAATAACGTCGCTGAAATAAAAAATACGCGTTAGTGCGCATCAGTTCGACTTTACGGCTTACCCGTCGTGCTACTGTGGGACATTGTCTACATTTTAATCAAAACTCCTTCTGAAATGTTGCTACGTGAGGATATAATGAAGGAACTATACATTATTTATACGGATGTGTAATATACGCGCAGAAAGAAGGGACTTACTTCACGTCGCGTATAGAAAACACACGAAAAGGTAACAAACGAGACGCTCAAATTGTAATCTACCGACGATTACAATTCCATTTGCGATTAATCGCTTCAAAAAAATAGAACTACCAAAGTTTACGAGGAAAGGGTCGCAGCTAATAGTAATTGAACGGAGGTAAATCTCGGTGTAAGATAATTTCTATGCCGCAGCTGTACAACCGTAAATGGGTATCCTTTGCTAGAAGCTGAAGAGACTACTACGTCATTTTCAACAAATTCGTCGTTTGAAATAGCTTTATGATCGTACACCCACGCTGAGAGAACGATACAGACGAAATTAATAAATTTCGATAATTCATTTTTCATACGCGGTATAAAGGATACAAATTTCCACGTGGCGATCGCGATGTTTTCTTAGCATTTGGTTACTTTCGAATGAAATCGTATTCGTTTCATTAAAATCATTTCGTTTTTATTTGTAGAGAATCGAGATTTTATATCTGATTTAATTTGTCATAATTTGTCGCAGTTAGTTGTCCAAATTCTCGCTTATAAATAAATTGTACTGGAACAGAAATAATACTACGACCAACGAATCTTATAAATTAATTAAAATACGTATATAGTATACATGTAGCACAAAACAAGTGCATAAAAACTATGAAAACATTTACACACGCCATGTCGGTCTCTAAAGCTGCTTCATAAATTACATATATGCAACAAGACTATATTATATATATATATATATATATATATGTGCACCGGTTTATATGTACCTAAATGTGTGCGGTTTTTTCGGCTACCTTTTTTTTTACGTCCTGCTGAGTAACCAGAATACCCGCTGTTTATCAGTGGAAAATATCCAGTGAATGAAATAAAAATTAGCAGCTATAAAGATTTATAAAAATTTTTCAAATTTTCTTTTTTCATTTTAATTTTTAAAAAGAAAAATTTCTTTTCTGGTTATTATTAATTATTAGGATCGTGGACTTAGTCTATAAATAATTAATGAAAAATACTGTAGGATGTCATAACTTAATTCTGTTGGATTATTTCATAACCATATTTATATATATATATATATATATATATATATATATATATATATATATATATATGTATATATATATATGTATATTTTCCAGCACAATTAGCGTCTCATACCAGTAACGATTATGTATATATATATACAATTATATCATCATCATATATGCATGTGTATGTGTGTATGTTTAATTTTAAACAATTCGAAAAGTAATTGCTGTACTGAAACAGCTTCGTGTAGTCGAAAATCACAGTTAATTTTATACAATTTTCTTATAAAAATACGTTCCCTACACCTATATATACAGTTGTATATATATATATATATATATATATATATATATATATATTCAATTTTAAACAATTTGGAACAGGAATGCAGGAAATTAATATAAATGAAACAGTTTCGTTCAACTGAATTGCATAGTTAATTTTATACAATTTTCTTATACGAATATATTCGGCACACAGACTAGCTCATGCATAGCAGTAGCGATTATTTATATATAATATGTATATGTGTGTGTGTGTAAATATACATATGTTCAATTTTAAAACATCCGTAAATGAATACAATAAATTGATATAATGAAACAGATTCGTCAAATTGAAAATCACCGTCAATTTTATGCAATTATATAAGAATATATCTGCCGCACGTGTATATGAATTTATATATATATATATATATATACACAGTGTCGTACCCATAGGGAGCTACCGGACTTAAACCACCACCACCACCACAGAGGGCTTAGAAAAGTATAAACAATATCAAGAAGACGTGCTTAGCTTGTAAGCTCTAAACAATTTCGCAACTAAAATTATAGTTGAAACAGAAGCGAATATATTTAAAGAGTTTCACTAATAAAACCTCATCTGGAAGAGCGTGCAAAAGAGCCGAGACTGCAAAAGGTACTGTTAGAAAATATTCGTTACATTCTGTCTGCTAATGGCATTGAAAGTCCAGCTGACTGTGCAACACAAAGAAAAAAAATGGGCACTGGTGTTGGGCCGTTCAGGATTAGAATCCGACCCAAGTCGTGATCCATGCGGGTTGTTGTTGTTGTTGTTGTTATTAGTTGTTTCGTTGTTGTTCGTGATCGTTTATAGGTTGTTTCGCCTGTCGAATTTTGTTGCACATTCGGCTGAGTATATTTTATTCTATTTTATTATCAATTTTTTTTGGTGGGGAGGTGGAGGGATGTTTGAGCCCCCAACCCAGATACAAATCCTGGATGCGCTACTGTGTATACATATTTAACGTTAAACAAGTGCGAAGATCGTTTCAAAAAGAGAATTCAAAGTTACTTTGTTTGCCGAGATACCTTAAGGGATCGCGTCAGACACGTCCACTAGATCTGGAAGACTTGAAAACTCGTATTTCTGAAGAAATGTTCAAAAAATCAGCCATCTATGCGTAAAAAAACGTCTTCGAAAATTATGTAAAGACCGAATGAATGTATTATTTGTCATCTGAACGATATTGTGTTGCACATAAGCTAATCACTGGTTTTCCTATTTTTATATAAAATTTCATTTTTAGTCGAGTAGTTATCTGAAAAGCAACGAAACCGTCCTTCTTCTCTGGGTCAGCCGATATAAACGCGAATAGTCCTTATAACGTTATAATGGCTTTTTGTTCTATATACTTCTTGCGTTACGTGTGTCGTTCTTTTTTTGATTACTTCCTCTTTTTCGTTGCGCAGTTTCTCGTCGATTCTTTTATTATTTTTTATTTTCAACGTCTTCTTTTCGCGGACTCTTTTCTTTTCATCTACGTTCCGCGTTGAGCATTTAAATGTTAGGCGTAAAAAAAAAAATTCAAAAAGTTCAAAGTATAGGCGGAGCTTATTATTGCGCTACGACGAATAGACTTTAAGGGCGACCTAGTAATTTAAGGGGATATGCGAAGAATTTTACACATTGGTCGGTGACGTAACAATTTTACTTAAAGGTAAAATTTCATTGGTCGAACTTATTTAAAAGAGATATACACAAACGGGGAGCTGGGTAATTAAATAAACGGTCGTCTATTTTTTGGAGTAGTAATGAACTTTACAGTTACAAAGCAAAATTGGACGATGCCAATCATTTTAGATATTCGATTTATCGCGCGAACTAAAAAAAAAAAAATTAAAAATATCGAACAAAGTTAGAATCGGAAGTAAAGGAAATTAAGTATTCCGTCATATACGTCGATGAAAATCTTCGATAACACGTGTATGGATAAAATTTAAAAATCTTTAACTATATGCGGATGATACTCCTGTCGTCATCGGAAGAAGAGATGGCTGAACTTCTCACTCGGGTTGAGAAAAGCAGCAACGAAGTAGGCTTAAGACTAAATAAATAAATAAATAAATAAATAAATAAAGCCTATATTTAAGGCCACGAAACTATTAATAAAATGATGAAACACATATAACAAAAATACCATATACCCATACAATTAACAATGATTAAGGACACCATATAATTGACACATTTTCTTCCATTCCGCTCTATCGGAGCTTAATCGCAACCAAGTAGAACCCATCCGCCGTCTGAAGTCATCTGCCCACCGTAGCGGTTGTCTGCCTACACTTCGTTTGTTGTAATATGGAATCCACCTGGTTGCATCTGCGGCCAAACCATCCCGACGTATCATGTGACCGGCCCAGTTCCATTTCAGGCTGACTGCTAACTTCGCAATGTCCTTCATTTTAGTTTTATATCTAATAGTTTCCGAACGAATTCGGTCCAATCTTCGAATTCCAAGGATAGATCTCTCCATTGCTCTCTGTACACGACTGATTTTGTCAATATGTGCTGCTTTCATAGACCACGTTTGACAACCGTATAACAAAACTGGTACGACGCATTTTTCCGGAACGTTAACTTTTGCTTGTAGGTTAATTTTCCAGCTTCTATTTTTTAAAACTCCAAAATTTTTTCCATGCTGCGGCAATTCTTCTTGTTAGTTCTTTATCCATCCAATCATTGACTGATAAACACTGACCCAAATAAATTGCTTCCTGCATGTATTCCAGTTTTTCTCCATTTAGGCGAATAATTTCTGGTGTACTATTAGTAAGAAGCTTAGTTTTGCTATTGTTTATAATTAAACCTACATTTCTACAATTACGGTAGAGTTCTTCTAACATTACGGAAAGTTCGTTTGCAGATCCCGCAAATAAAATTATGTCGTCTGCAAATCTAAGATTAGATAAATATTGTCCGTTTATATTTATTCCTTTCGTGTCTAAATTTGGTTTCCTTATAGCAAATTCGAGTACCGTGTTGAAAAGTGCCGGAGAAATTGGATCGCCTTGTTTTGTTCCTCTGGATTGATTAAATATTCTACTATCTTCTTCTAGCGAAATGAAAGCCGTACTTAATTTGTATATTTCCTTAATTAAATTTATATACTTTGTTTCCACGCCTGCATGATGTAAAGCATCGAACAACGCACTGTGTTTAATCCTATCGAAAGCTTTACTGAAATCTATAAGGACAATATATAGCTTCAAATAATATTCTCGACATTTTTCTATAACCTGATTAACTATACGAATATTATCTATAGTTGAGAACCCGCTTCTAAATCCAGCTTGCGCTTGCGGCTGGTATTCGTCTAGTACTTTATGTACGCGTCTTTCTAAGACCTTCATAAACAATTTGCACATAACAGGAATCAAACTAATCGGTCGATAATTATCTAAATTACTACGAGATCCTTTTTTGTGCAGTAATATGGATATAGCCATTTCTCCAGGAAATTTTTCTAACTCGAATATTTTATCGAAAAATTCTGCACAAATTTTTATGAAACAATCCGGCGCTCCCATTAAATGTTCCGCGTAAGTTCGATCGAATCCGCAAGCTTTTCCTTTCTTCCATTCTTTAATTACCGCAGTTATTTCACTGTCAAGAACTTTAGGAACCATATCAGCCTTTACGTGATCATAAATGGTACTATCTAATTCATCATCTTTATATAGATGACTAAACCGAGCCAAATCTGATGATTATAGACAGACAAAATATAATTCCCAAACCACTTCACCCTATAATCGTAAAAAAAGATAAAATAATTTACCTTAGGGTTCAAATAACAAAAAAAAAAAAAAAAAAAGACAAGATGAAAAAGAAATAAGAAGAATTGGAGTGACAAAGAGTGCTTTGACCAATCTAGAGAGAATACGGAGAGATCACCGGATAAGCAAACAAACTCTACCTTCTCCGAACAATAATCTTTCTAGTGGCCACATATGAGGCAGAATTATGGACTATGCATAAAACGGCCCAAAGACGAATCGAAGGTTTTGAAATGACATGCTATCTCCGCACTTTACGCATACCATGCAAAAAG
This sequence comes from Coronaproctus castanopsis, assembly GCA_032883995.1. Lineage (NCBI taxonomy): Eukaryota > Metazoa > Arthropoda > Insecta > Hemiptera > Monophlebidae > Coronaproctus > Coronaproctus castanopsis. Next base: position 270,324,761 of record CM065053.1, on the reverse strand, counting down.
GACGAACGTATCTAGGAACTTGGAATCGAAGAAAAAGACCGTTTACTACCAATGATCCGTAGACAAAAATCGAGTGAAACAAAAATATCAATGGAGGAAGAACTAACAAAAGCCAAGCCCTGACGAGAATCGAGGACAGACTGAACTGATTTCTTTCTAAAGTTTCTATCGATAGAAATTTCGCCGACTACCTAAAAAAAATGATAACGAATAAATTTCGAGAATGCAAAAGCAAAATTAATTCACCGGATTATGCAGTTCATTAGTGTTGAGGATTATATCTGTTACATATCCTATCTCCTCTCACTTATGACGATAAGTAAAGATCTGGATATATTCTCGCACGAAAATATGCAATGTAATTGACGTCAATTTAGAAGATAACTTAGATAGTTGGAATCCGTTTCTTCGTATAGAATCTAATAGCCGTTTATAGAGTCGTATTCGATAAGAAAAAATTTTCTAGGCTGTAAAATAAATCCGCTACATCGGCCGAATTTTCGTAGTAAATTTACTTTAATGTTCGCAAGAGAAGAGGAAATTCTTACGAAGTATATTGTCTGTCTTTAAGCGATCTATCCACTGTGTGTCATCTTCGGATTCTTAATGGCGAACAATGACCAATGAACGTAGACAATTTAGCAATGTTGAAGCTCCTGAATCTATCGAATAGTATCTATACCGACACCGTCGAAGCACCCTTAACTTTTGGACCGGCCGCTGGATGAAGTTGAGTGTGTAAAATATGAGGACCACATTTTGAGCGTAGAACTCGGAAATCTCTTACAGATTCTCGATGTTGCCATGTTTATTGGTCAATTTATTTTTTCCATCACATACCCTGAGATATCAATGGACTAATGCTTTGAAATCAATTCGAACCATTTAGAAGCGAATTCGAAGATGTTTTGTCGTCGCGTGTTTCACGCAATAAAAATCCAATCTGTCTATATCATAATCTTAAGCGCTGATACGGATGTTTTCATCGTGGGAATTTATTTCCGAAATAAACTAGCACGTCTAGGTTGTTTACGGATCTTATAAGAATAAATACATTTCAGGATGTCATCTGGGCTCAATCCCTGAAAACATTTGTCGTATTTTTACACTCTCTATGTGGTTGCGATTCGACTAGGAAATTGGGCTCGAAAAAAATTTGTCTTTGAATAAATTGGTTGCTACATCTACTGACGGAGGACGTTCTATGATTGGTAGAAATCATGGATTTTTAGCCATTTTCCAAAACAAAATGAAGAGTTTGCTGATTTCATATTACTTCATTGCATACTTCATAATAATGCCTTATGTGCAAAAATATCGGATGTTAATGATATTATGTATGTGTCAGTGAAAATTGCTAATTCGATAAGAGGGCGGAGTTTAAGGAGACGTCTATTCCGTAGTCAACTTAAAGGCAATAATTCGGAACATGAAGATTTACTTACTTCCTTTTTATCGTGTAAGGTGACTCAGACGAGGAAGCTTTTTGCAAATATTTTCTAAATCTTTTGCCTGAAATGATTGCGTTTTTTGGATAGATTGCGAGAAAAATATGAACAATTAGATTGGATTACCTCTCGCACATATGGTACACCTAGGTCGCGATGCAAGTTGTCATTACGCATGTACCATGGCGCATTTGTTATAATTCTTAATATTTTTGACTGACATTGTTGCATCGTGTTAATATTAGACACCGATGCTGTACCCCAAAGGGATATACCATAGGTCCACACCGGTCTGATAACTGCGTTATACAGCAATAATTTCGATTTGAGAGGTAACTCAGAATGTCTGCCCAGGAGCCAGTACATCTTTCTCAGTTTTATGTTTATTTCTTTCATCTGAATGTGTGTTTTCCACGTCATTCGTCGATCAAGCCACATCCCCAAATACCGAGCTTTACTTTCCTGTGGAATAAGACCATCAAGATAAACGGGTGGGCATGTATCGCGTCTATTTGTGAACGTGACATGTACTGACTTCAATGGGTTGACCTTAATTCTCCACTGTCGTGCCTATTTTTTTTAGGTGATTTAAACCGGCCTGTAATTTTTCCGACGCCGCTATCGGATCGTTGTCGCTTGCAAACAATACTGTGTCATCAGCGAATGCTGCAACCTCAATGTTGGTTTTAACTGGGAGGTCATGTGTATACAAAAGAAATAGAATTGGACCCAAAACAGAGCCCTGTGGAACGCCAGCCTCAGCAGGATAAAATCCAGATACATCGCCGTCGAGTTTAATCTGAAAGAATCTATCTGTTAGATATGAGGCCAACAGCATGTAATATGATTCCCAATCTGTTTTGTGGTTACACAAATATATTTTTTCCTCTCGGTATATGACCGAATCGTCAAACGTTAAAACGATACGAGAGTGGTCCGAAAAAAGATCGAAAGAAGAATTTATTTCCGAGTAATAACTAGCAGTTCCTTTCGTAATGAAAAAATCCAGCAGATCCGGTATTTTACAATTATCGGTTAGCCATTATGTCGGTTCACCCTTTGATATATATTTAGCATTGTGACTTTCCAGTGCTTGTTTCAGCATACGCTCCCTTGTTGTCGGTAACCTGGAGTCCCACGCTGTATGTTTGGCGTTCCAATCAGCTCATAAAACGAATTTACTCCCCAAACATTTTATATATTTGCTGAATTCTATTGCCGTTGTCTTGTGTCGTGGCGGACAATACGCGGCTGATAACACAAACTAGCCACCCATCATCTGTATGCTAATATTAGTTCCGTGTAGGTACTCATTAAACTGATTTAATTCACGATGTACATTGTCCGTTTTTATTAATAATGCTGAACCATCATATGTGATTTTCCGGAGGTGTGTGTACACGAATACGTGTTATAATTATTTATTTTGAATCCCTTATAAGCAAGGTGAGTTCCAGAAACTAAAATTACATCGATTGAATTAATATTTAAGAACAATTCAACTTCGTCTTTACGATTCTTTAAGCCATACGCGTTTCATCGAGCAACTCTTAGAGATATCTGAGCATTTATATTTGATTAGTTTTTGAACTAACGTGGTAAGCATGGAGATAACATCATGCTATTTTGCTCAGCTAAATGACGGAATATTGCCTTAAATTCGTTCAGAAACTCGGCCATGTTCACCGTAGGCATATTTTGTCCCTCTATGTTTAGATTGACGATCTATTTCTGTCGGAGATTTGCCCGGAAGTGCCTACATGGTTCATATTCTCTGTAGTATTATTCATTTGACCTGAGAGGTGTTAGCATTAATAGCTTGCGAATATATTAATGATAAACAAACAATTGGATATTGTCGTTAAAATAATCATTAAAATGGTTTCAAAATATTTGTTCGGTCCGTTGATATTTAATGGTATGGGATGTAAAAAATAAATGGCCAAATAAATCTCCTGGCAAATCGAGAATCATAATCTGTAAGCTTTTTCGAGTTCAAAACTATGCACAGAATGCGGTCATCATATTTTGCACACGCTCAACTTCGTTAACAAAAAATTTAATAATTAAATCCATGCCCGTGAGATAGTGCACGAATGTCGTTCGACGACGGGGAATTTTCTTTTTTATAACTGGCACAGCTGCTCTCTGGATATAACAAGTTACAATCCTACTTGTTTACACGTGTAGGCGAGGCGTTATCGTGGAATCGGAATTACAAAACCATCCACGAAGTACCTTAATGATTTTTCTCCGTTTCATGATGTTTCAATTTTATTAATTTTTCCAAAAATTTTGCCTTCCTTCTGTAGTTAAAGCAATTCCGTCGAGTTAGTAATTTAATTAATAAAATTGCCAAAGTAAATTAATAACATTTTAAAAAAATTAATAAAAAATTTCGAAAAATTTATATTATGAAAATTAATATTTTTCAAAAAATTAATAACATTTAAAAAAAAAATAAAATACCATTTTCTTAAAAAGATTAATCGAATTTTTTTGCAAAATTAATAAAATTAAATTATGCGAATTAATATAATTAATAATTTAACTACGCGTCGATAATAAGTAATAAATACTTTACGGAAAATTAGTAAAATTATTTATTTGAATGGGTTAATTTGAATATTTATTATAACTATACAAATTCTCGTTTATATACAAAAAAAAAAAAAAACAGTCCCATTTGTCAAGTTAACACCGACTCGATATTACGATGTTTACATGCACTGGCCATCTTTATCGTAAGTAAACAGGATACAGTGGACTTATACACGTACATAAACTAAATTTCCCGATTTTAGTTATGTTCGCAAATTCTTTGCACGTACCACGCACGCGATGCCGAGAAGGGGAAGCTAGCTAAATTAATTTCCAAACTTCTTCAGACGGACGCGGGGTAGAGATGAAAAAGTGAAATAAGAATTACGAAAATACACAACTTAGTATTAATCGAGAGAATACTTCAAGGAGATCGACTATCACCGAGATTTTATTCGATTGTGTCCCGTGGTCTGGGAGAAATATTTATAATTATCAGATCGACAGATTTTCTGGCATTAATATAAACGGAGGAATAAAAATTTCTTAATTGCCATCGTTTAATTTAATAAATCCCTATATATATATATATATATATCTGTGTGTGTGTGTTTATATTTAACATGTATAATACATATAATTTTCGGACAAATTAGGTTTGAAAGATTTAATTTCTCTTTAGCATTTGTTTTAATTTTTAAAATATTAAGTAGAAGTGGAAAAATTTCGTTTATCTAGAGATAAAAATCTATTTTAGTGAAAGAACAGGTAGCTGTGGACGAAACGTGTAGGTAATCTAACTAGTCTTAATTTCCATATACATATATATACATGATACATGTATTAATATATGTACGTCTGTGTTAACGATAACTTTTTCGATAAATGAAAAGATGTTACGATCAGATAAACGTATTTCGCGTGTACGCCATTGAAGGAAATCGATTCCGTAACTTGTGTCTCCGCAACAAACTTTTTCATCCAGACAGACTACCGCTATCTTAAGGCGCCCTTTAACACTTAAGAGTCTATTAATATATAATATCTAAAGCGAAAACCGGATTCCATCCAGACAGAGTAAAGATAATATTGTATATAATAGGACGGCTATCGATTAAAATTCAAAATTCTACGATAAAGCCACTTATTTATTTATGCGCACAAATACAAAATCCGAAAGATCATATACACATATATATATATATATATATATATATATGTATATATATATTTTTTAAATTTATTTAAAAAATGAGTAAAAATAAATTAAAAAAAAACCACAACCTAGACGAACAAATCAAAAGTTCGAAGAGTGAATGTAAGGTTGACTAGTATCCCAGAGAGAGCATACGATGCGGGCAGTTAGCACCTGTTAATTATTTTCAATTCTTCAAACGTATATGAATAATAATCATCCAGCGTCCTAATTATATACCTACACACATACACACATACATTCGTATACGTACCGATTGGCCTGGTTTTTCATTCGGCGTATTGATTTCTTAGTTTGTTTGTTTTTTTTTTAATTTTTGGATTCATTTTATTAACCGAGTTAATTTTTATACGACGGCGGTAACAGGTGTATACACATATATATAAGAATATATTATAGATAAAAAGAGTAGATGTTCCACAGATGTAGGTAGATAGCCGGTATATGTAGAACTAGCTAGGAGCGACAAAGACAGTTAAAAAGGAAAGGAATCGAAAGAGGCGTGTAAATACGTAGATAAATGTGTGTGTGTGTGTATAAACGCGATATATCGTTATAAATTTTGTATGTAATTTTTTTTGTACATTTTTTTTAATTCGGACGAAATTTGTTAACAGCACTTTAGATCAATCAACAGGTAACTCTATAACTTGACCTTGAAGCTTTAATTTCAGTTTAAGAATGATTATTACTTATCCGTTTCGGTGTATTATATACACCAGGCGGCGCTTCTAGATACGAATTAATTAATACACTACACATACTTATATACGATTCGCCATCATCTGCCCATTACTACTAACAAGTAGTTTATAAGCTATGCAAGGTATCGGTACTTGGCTTGTTTAAAATTCATCTGTCGGCGGTGTTCATCATACATCCGGTGTGTGTGTGTGTGTGTTAGTGCTAAGGAAAAGATTGAAGAAAATTAACAGGAACCGTAATCGACAAAGTATAATTTTAACTAATACACGATAAAAAAAAAAGTATAAATAATATTGCTATTGAAAAAAAAAAAAATGCTAGATGTGTAAATATCGCCGGTGAGAAAATATTGATAATAATCATATAAAAAGGTTTTTCGAAGATGAATCAACGCGGCGAAATAATTTTAAAAGTTTTCAAATTTTTTTCTATTCGTATTTAAATTGCAAAAAGGATTCGCAAAATTATGAATTCTATTTAAATATATATATATATATATATATATATATATATAAAATATATATATAATATATATTAAACAGCGATATATACAGTTAATGTCGGACTAAACTAACAGACTCTAGATTTAATTTTTTAAGCATTTTTTTTTCTTTAATACTTTTAAATTTTTCGTTTTGTTTTAATTCTCCGAAGAAAACGAAATAAATTGTCGGCGATAAAAAAAAAAATTAAAAATTATTTAACGGATTATTATTGGGTTTTTTATTATATTATTAGCGTTTATTTAATATAACCGTTTTTAATTTTGATTATTCGATTACGTAATTAGCGGATTTATTAGAGGAGCCGTAATCGTCTAAAATATAATAGTCCAGCTAAGAACAGAACCACTTCAGATTTCAGGTCGATTACGATCGATCTATACTAACGATGTCGCGGTTAAATTTTGAACGATTGTAATTACGAAGAAATAATTAAAACCGAAACGAAGTGTCTAAATGTGATATTATCATTATTTATTAAACACTTTTATTATTCTATTTAATTTTCGATTTTTTTTTTTTTTATTTTTTTATATAATAATCGTACGTTTCAAGAGAAATATGTCATATAAAGATGTAATAAAGGACTCTGTAAGTTTTATTACGATAAATTACTAAGAATAAAGATATCATCCGAATAAGATCTTCCCAGATAACAGATAATTTGATTTCACAAACGGTCTATCAACTTTACCGCGTGTAAATTAACCCTTCGAGTCGTACATTATATATAATCTTAATATATAATTATAAATTTTATAGGGCTGTTTATCGCTTCTTGGATGAACCTTGATAATTTTCGATGTATTTATGTATATAATTATTTTTAAAATTGGAGACATTTCACGTACAATTTTGTTAACATTAAAATTCTATATCCGATATAGTGAACATTGTGACTGAAAGGGGGTTAAGTAATTTTCAAAATTAGGCAGGGACAAGGTAAACATATCCTAACTATCGGGATCGATATAAAAGGCGCGTCATTGATAATTGTATCGTGGTCTATTGCACAACTTAAAAGAATTACACTGTACCTCTACCATAATGACAGACGAATTATATTGAAAATATAAGAATGTAGAAATACAACGAAGATGGGTTTGCTTAAGGCAATGCGTTAGGTCGGCTACTTTTGAAGATTTTATTTAATAGCGCCCTAAAATTACAATATAACGATAAAGTTGATTTGTCTGCCTACGCCGACGATTCGTGGGAGATTCTAAAGCTAAACCGGAACATGTTGCAAATTAAATATTATTAAAGTTAAAAAAAAAAAAAAAATGGTTAAATGACGTTAATCATCCATCGAGATAAATGTTTCTTTGAGAATGAAAGAAAAACATATAATAAAAACTGCAAGAGATAGAGCATCAGCAACAAGTGTACAAAAGAAGCAAAAACATGATCTTCCGTAGTGAAAGATAATAATAAAGAATTGAAATCGAGTCATTGCGAATAGAAGAGTTTTTGTATGTGTGAAACCGGAAGGTAATATAGATGATTTTAGAAAACAATTAAAAGAAAAGATTAAACCCAGATCGCTAAATGTTGGTGTAGAACAAGTTAAGTCGGGAATGTTAACGGTTTCAATAAAGATGAAGCTAAAATTTCGAAAGATTCAACGATAAAACAGTTGAATAAAGTAGAAATAAAGGAAAATACAAAATTTTGACCCAATGATTATTCGCTGATCAACATATTAGTGAGGCGCGCTCAGATGATAATAAGGCACCGGCCTCGGTACGAATTACCAAATTTCAAAAGCACACTTTGGGTTGAAACCCAATCAGTAAAATAAGTTGCCAACTAATAAAAGATTACACCTCGGTGGGTCATCAGTTCGTTTTAATGAATACATTGTACTTATGTGTTACGAGAGTCTTGTTGCATATATCGACTAAATGTCAAGCCTCAGCCGATAAGATTGAAATAAAAGAAAAAGCAAATATATCAATTATCTCCTAACTATGACGCAAGGAAAGTTCCAGATAATAGATAAACTGAATCACTCGATCATTCCTCATACAGTAGGTCTTATCCATATTTTATAGGAGTAGAAAGACAAATCCATGATCAATTATGGATATGATTCAATTTTTAAATGCGAAATAACCGGGCAACATTTATTTATTCGAAATTGTACAGTTAAAAAGAGTGATTTCGTTATAATAGCCGTGGCAAACTGATATAATGCAGAAATACGCGGTATGAATGATATGACTGCTTATTAACTGATGATCAAAAAGGCAAATTCTGACGATATGCTGCATAAATAACATAATAGCAGTTCAGCATGTTAAATTCTCGATAATAGGTCTTTATCTACCCGCTCGTGACTCGAAACGGGAAGCTATTGCCGAGTTAGAAAAGTAAAAAGCACCCGACATTAATTTCTGTTATTGTTGGTAATTTTAACATATTGGAGAAAAGAATTTGCTTTTTCTTAATCATCTTCTATTTCTAAACCGTCCCGGTGAATACACTTTTAGTAATCGCGACGGGAAAGTTTGATAGATTTACTAATGGTAAGAGACGTTGTGGCTTCTAACATTCATGGCGCAATTTTTCATTACGAGAAGATCACTGCAGTGCTAAAATCGTAATCAGTGGACCCTTGAATAAACAACGACTTTTACAGTGGTCAATTAATTATAAACAACTAAATTTAAAAATGGATACTGATATATTACAAAAATTTAAGAGGCTTTTTAACCAAAAATCATGAGATAAATAATTATATTCGTATAGATTTCATACTTATTTAGGCGGTTCAATTGACCGGTGTAAATATGAAAAAATTGCTAATTTTAATGATTGGTGAACAGCTAAGCTGGATAAACAATTAACAAAGTTAGGAAATATAACAAGACAGCCTAGTAAAAAGTTAATCTATAAATGTTTGTTAAAAGAACTAAATATAAATTATAAAAAACTTTAATGGAAGAAACAAAATTGGAAAATTGGAAAAACTTTATTCATAATTCTAAATGTTAGTTGCTGGAAAATTTAAACAGTTCGAATTTCCGACAATTAAAATTAATTCGGACGTTATATCGACTAATCAAGAAGAGAAATATGCGGCACACCTCGAATACTATGATACAATTTTAAGAAGAATTTTGTACCATATGTGAATGACTCATATCTATCATCAATTCCGATTTGGATCAAGTAATTAAATCAATACTCGAAAAGCAACTCGATCAGATAAAATTTCTAACATGGCGGTTAAAATTATACATGATAATTCATCTTCTTCAAAAAGTTCTTTTTGAAAAATGCCTCTGTTTAAAAGTTTTTCCTAACGCGTGGAAAACAAATTAAATTATTAAATAAATCTAAAAAATATATTACAACATGTAGTAGTTATCGGCCCGTAGCATTGCTGAACTCTACTGGAAAAGTCTTCGAAAAAATTATTGACGTAAAATTACTCGATACGCTTAAAACACTTGAAATATTACATGAAAATCAGTTTGGTTTTAAACGTTTTTGTTCAACAGAAATTGCTGTTAAAAAACTCTAGTTGATAAAATTAAACTAAAAGCAAGAATTTATTTAGTGTTATAAAATCACGTTCGATGTCAAAGGCACATTTCCCCATTCTAGGGCCGACACTGTGGAATCTATTGTATTCGTATATTCGTGAGTTGAAATTTTTTGTTTAACAGTGCAGAATTTGCCAGCTTTGCTTATGACTTGTGCGCTGTAGTTATTAACCTGCATTTACCGAAATTGATAATGTTCGAATTATTTGTAAAATACTTGAAAATTTGTTTCTTCGATGTGGTCTTGAATTCTCAATTGATAAGACAGTCACGACGATGTAATAAGAAAACTGGCGAGATAACAAAAAAACTTAGTTTAAGTAAATTATACTTTGTGGTTGATCCTATTGTTAATTTAAATTCCCGGGAGTAATCGTAGACTATAATCTCAAATTTAATATAGATTACGTAATCGATAAAGTAAATAAAATATTTTATATGTTATTATCGATTCAGCCTAACATAATATGTTAATTTCAATAATAGAGTTATCGTTAACAGTGTCATACGAGCTATTTTCAACTACTGCTCCATCATATATATATATATTAATAATATAAATGTTTACGAATAAAATTCTAAAAGCCCAAAAAGAAAATTGCTGCCAAGTGTTGATTCTCTATACAGAACCGTGTCTACAGAGCCGGCTCCAGTTGGTATACTGGAAGATTACCGGGTGTTTTAAAGGTATGTATCAAGCTGCGTTGTTAACTGAATTTAAAATGTTCAGATTATCGTTTATAACGCGCTATTGTATTCTAGATTAATTTATAACGAAAAATTTCATTGTTAATATTACGAATTTTAAAAGAGCCTCGTTGCAACGATAATTTTAAATATGCGGCAAGTCAGGTGGAACAGTCAGGGTTAGATTAACGTATAAATTATTAAAAGATATTAAGGAAAGAATTAAATTAAAGAAATTTAATTAAAGTTAAATTTTTATATTAGTCCTTAACTGGTAAACGGTAGACAAATCTGGAAACTACATCCTCGAGGTATTTGTAAATTCTGCACATTAGACGTTCCCGATATATTTCGTAATTTCTTGTTTGAATGCACTTATACTATCGATGCGCGTTTATAAGTTTTAATTAATAATGAATTAATTATTAACGGTGGGAACAGTTTAAACTTATCTAACTCTGTAAATCGTTAATTATGTTAATTGCGCTATGCGAAAGCGTATTGGAAAATAAGCTATATTTAAGATTGTACTCCACGAAAGACTATATCGGCATAGCGGTTGTGTAATAAATAAAAAACACTGAATGATTAATTATTTTTATTCGCCATTTTATTACGTGCACATAATACACAGCAGATGATATTTACCATCGGATCGGGTGACATATATAGGATGCACGGTCGATTTCTGTAAAACCGGCTGGTAATCTCCGTTATTTCTAGTATGTATTATGCACTACCGTGCCAAGTTGATTATGCGAGCTCCCAGTTCTTAGGCACTGTAAGTACTCTTCCTCTTGCACCAGGAGTTTTACCAATTATTCTCTTACTATATCGCCAAAAAATTGGTAAATCCGTCTTTCGCACAATCCGTGTAATTCTACCGCTTTGTCGCCTTATTGACGGATTTCCTTTCAGTCTACAATACAAGCAATACTTCAAATGCGTCAAGGCTTATCCGCTGCTTTAATCGTCCACGTCTCGGCTGCGTATAAGAAAACCGAGAGAATTCACATTTTCATTAGCTTCTCTTCCGTAATTTTAATGGTCATTTTTTTGTTAGAAATTATACGTTTCAATCGTATCATTGCTGTCCTGATTAAGCAATTCGATTGAGGGTTTTTTTTTCATTTCATCTCAGCGACCTCGATTGTCGGTAATCGAAAATCGGAAATAAACGAAAGAAACCACTCTTTCGTATTCTGGCAGAGATTGATGTTATTATTACGGTCTATTTTATCCTAATCTCGTTTTTAAACGTATTAGCAATCCACGTCTCTCGCTAACTATTTCGGTATTTGTTTTACTGACTTTGCTAGTTCGCGTAATTATTAGACCTGATGCTTCCTTCGTGATATACACTCTATAAATGTCGAAAAGTTGAGATGACAATAAGTTGTCGGACACCACGTTCAGTTTTGACTAATCATACGGTTCTAACAGTCATTTTACTGTCATCGTATAAACTTTCCACCAGTTTAATTAAGTATCCTGGCACCCTCATTTCCGTAAGAATATTTATTACAGAACCACATCCGACATAACCGAAAGCCGTTAAATAATCGACAGCAGGAATGTTATATTCGCATGTCTCTATTATCGTTCGTATATTAAATATGTGTTCTCCACCAGATCATGGTATTTGTCTATTCGGAAAGATCTTCGGCGCGGTTAATTCAAAATGTTTTATCTTACTTAGAAAACGATCGTACGATAGTCGGAGCATATCCGAGCGTCGCCTTTCTTGCGAATTAGTATCGACACTTCACCAATCTTTCAACCATTATCCTGTAAACCCAATGTAATTACATAACTTGCACGAAATATGCATTATCTCCTTGACCGTGTCCAATATCTTCGTTTCTATATTATCACAGATTTCCCAGTTTATCAGGTAGTTAATCGCTCTTCTGACTTCATCCGTTACTATATGAGGTTCTGTTTCTTGGATATCGTAATGTCTGTATCGAAACAACTCCTCGTTCGCTCTACAAATTTTCGCAATTCGATACATTTTTTTTCGTCCCATTTCATACTACCTTCTTTATCTTCAATTTCACTCTGGAAAGTTGCATATATATATACATATACATTTTTCTTCATCAACAACATTTTCCCGTTGGCGCGTGGTCTACCATAAAAATATATAGGCGGTATATGTTCCCCGTGTAGTCATCGAATAAACTAACGAACGTCTATTCCGACGAAATCCAATAATTCGCATTTCGGTCATTACGAATTGTCAATCGATCCAAACGGATTTTTACTAAAGCAAAAATAATAAATTAAATCAATAAATAAAGATGTAATTTCTAGCCAGGAAGTAAGATACAAATAAAATAAATGATATAAATGGCGATAATTTATTCGTTATTCTAAACAAAGCTGGTAAGAGTGTCGACGTAAAACATCGTTTAACTTTTTTTTGTTTATTGATAATTTTATCTTTAGGAAAAGTTGTTTTACACGATATCATTTGGAGGTTATACAAAAACAATACAAAATATTTATATTATATATGTTTATGATTTATATATGTAAATGTATGCATACACATTAATATTATGTACGCGTATAGTTAAGTAGATGGTGCACGTGTATGCACGTGTTTAGTGGCATCATGTTTAATCACTCTTTCTCTTTCCTACCCAAATAACATTTAACCTCTTTATATTTATTATATATATATATATATATATATATATATATATATATATATATATATATATATATATATATGCAGATAGGTTATATAAATAGATATCGGTATATATATATGTATATATAGGTAGATGCCGATATGCGAGCGTAGTAATATGACCGATGTTTATAGATTGTCTCTATTTTTCGTTATTAGTTATGGGTACGGTAAATTTAAATATTGGACAACCTGGACACGTGTATATACATGTATATATATGTATGTGTGTGTGTGGGTAGTGAGTTCATGCGGAAAATATTTCAATTTTCACTGTCAAATGGTGGTAATACGTCTTCTCTAATAGGACTTAAAATGGTTATAAAATAAAATGCGTAATATTACAACTAGAGACGGTCAAGGTTAAGTAGCCGAAACGGGAAAATTTTTGGACCATCGAAAGTATCATGTTCGTTAAGGATTTATACTTGCCTGATTGAACATTATGTATATCTACGTATAAATATATGCAGGTGTGTGTGTGTGCGTATCGCGAAGGTAATTTTTCACTACTTGTACGAGGAAACGTAAAAATATTAGACGGTGACCTTAGTTAAACGCACATACTCGGAGTTATTCTTGTTGGGTGGGCGAACCAAAATGACAGTCCAGTGCCAAAATTGAAGATGGTCAATTTTTTTAGTAGTAAAGGACGAAATATCGCTCTACTAAATATGCCAGAACGAGAAAAAAGATAAACTGCGCGACTTAAAGATAAATACCGATCGATAGGAGTTTTTTTGTTTTTTCGTTTTTTTTGTTTTTTTTTAAATATATACTATCGGCCACGTCAATTGTGGAAAAACTAGGGACGACGAACAATTTTAAGCGAAATTATCGTTTCAGTTTTCGCTAGCTGAAATTACCCCCAAGAATCTTAATTAACCGGATATAATTATCGACCGGTAGAGAAATAAGAAAAAGAGAATAAACATTCGGTATCTCCAGAAATGAGTGTGATGCGGGTTTGCCAACCTAACCATTCAGTTTGGGTCGCAACAACGGCTAAACAGGTTGAGTGTAATTTAAAACTAAGGATAAAAACAGACCGGCGCTATATAAAATTTAAAACTAATAACGGTGTCCGACACACACACACACACACACATATATATATATATATATATATATACATATATATATTATAATGTCGCGGTGGCGTAATTGCTAGAGTGCTGGACTGTCATCTCCATGGTCGGGGGTTTGAAACCAACACGCGACATAGAAAATTTTCATCCTTATTTGATTCTTAATTATCACGGAGAAACATCATATATATATATATATATATATATATATATATATATATATATAAGTGGTAAATTAAAATCAATCATCCTAAAACTGAAAGTGTTATTTTTACAATAAAAATTGCAATTCTTAAGTTTACAAGGGGGAATTTCAAGTGAAATATTTCGGCCTTATTCTCGAGAACGAATTGACTTGTTCGATTTCTTATTAATAACACACCTATTTCATTTGTAAAATTTATATACGTACAATCTACTTTTTTTTTACATCCCGATTCGCGGAGTCCGAATAGGTATTCCGTAACGAACATCTAAGAATTACGTAGGGCGACCTGGAGAAAATGGACCGTGTTTCGTTTTTCGAATAGCGCAGTGCGCCACTTCTAGTTACCACGGCATTCTATAACGAGAAGGAGCGCTCGTTTTGCGTAGAACGTGAATTTAAAGTTACGCGATTTTCCTAAAAAATTCAGCGACCTATGTTCGAAAAAGGGTTTGAAAATTTTGTGAAAAGACCGAATGAATGTATCGTTGCAAATGGCGATCATTATTAAGGTCCGATTGTAAACTGATCTCTCGTTTTCCTGTTTTTAAATAAAATTTCATTCGAAACTTTTGGTCGAATAGTTTTTGACTTAAAACCGCTCGTCTCCTCCGGAGTCAGTTACACTATATTATCAAATCGATCGTATTATATTTATATAAAACTATCCGAAATGTAGCGCAAATTAAATTAGGATACATTTATTTATCTCGGGTTGCCAAAAAAAAAAAGCAAGCCTCAATTGTTTGTGATAAATATCTCACCGATCGATAATCGTGATATTAAAAGACGCAATTTGTTCATATAAGCACGAATATATCAGACGTTTATATACCTTTCGTTAAATTATACTATATTACATGCATCTATTTCCTTATGACCTTTGAAAATCTGGAAAAAGTCCTGAAAAACAGAGAGATAAATATACTACACGTTGCTACGTTCTCATTCGATAGAAAACTAGACTGTAAATGCCGACTGCGATAGAAGAATTATCCCCGTCGATCGACTTATTTTTCTTGAACCTACTTCGTTGTCGAAGGTTATTCTCATTTATCGCATTTACTAGTTTATCTGCCTGAAACAAGCAACGCATATTCCCATGTAGCAATTCGAACTTGGTGTTTTAAATATCTACATATTTTTGAGTATACGCGTATCCTGTAGACATCTGTACCATCAACGGAACACTGGAACTCGAGTCATCCTCCATTATTGAAAGTGACCGCTCATTGCCTGACATAGTGTTTCCAGTATGCCCGAGAGTACACGGCATTTATATTGTTGCTTCTGCGTATAATGCGGATAATAGCTAATATACAGTAGTGGTTCCCCTTAGTTTCCACCGAATTTTAGAGGGTTTCTCCCTTAGAAGGCGTTGAAGACTAGCCTACTCGCTTAAGATTAGAATTCGTCAACCCGACTAATCACACCGACGCTGATAGTCTGCTTGTTGAAAATATAATGTAAAAGCTTAATTTACTGGAAAATACACCTTCGGCAAGTATCATCGATGTGTACTGTGTTATGTGTTGTAATATCAGATTCAGCGCTAATCCAGTCTAATAGAAAAGTACAATCCTGCACTGGACGTACTACACATGGTTGTTTGTGTCGTTTCTCCAACGGTGAGGCTAACATCAATTGGTGGTCGAGTGACTACTTTCTCGGGTGACTCTAGTTACAGTAACTTGCGCTTTGCAGAGAATCGTTTTTAAATTCTCTAGAAATTTTCATTGGGATTATGTCAAAATTCAAACTTGGTATTTCGGATGATAAGTAATATCTTGTCTAGACATATTCTAGCGTTTTTAGCGTTTAATTTTTTCATATATATATATATATGTCTGTGCGTGTGTATATGTGTTTGTACGTATGGTCGTTGGAAAGCGAGCAAATTAAAACACGGTTAACCTTTGTACACGTGACACGAAATTTCTTTCATAAATCAAATGTGCGTCAATCCAGGATGACCGTCAAACTAAATACAAAAGATTAACACCGTTAATTTTTTTTTTTTTTTTTTTGTAACCGAGAGAAGAAAGTAGATTAAGAATTAAGTCTTTTTGCGTTGTTTTTTTTTATTTATTTTTTACACACACACACATATATATATATATATTAATGTGTAGGCAGAAAAATGGTTAGTGTAACGCGTTTAAAATAGTCGGTCAGTGAAGGCATAGAGGTCGCGCGCGTTCATACCGCTTATATCGGAACTGACACTTATTTGTCAGTTTTGACGTGAATTGTTTTCATTTAATTGCAACTATTATGCTCTTTCACAAGTTTTCAAGAACTTCTTCTTCGTCAACTTCAAAAGTAACCTTTAACAACAGTGTAGCCATATCTACGAAATAATAACTTTCAACGCCTTAATATAGGTGAATATAAATTTATATATATATATATATATATATATATATATGTGTGTGTGTGTATATATTCGAAGACGGTTAAACCGGTGTAACGAACACAATCCTCGCAGAAGAAAAACGGTTATAGAAAGAAATAAAATATTTGCACCGGCACGAGGACATCGTGAACTGTATCATCTAGTGATCGGCTTAAGGAGAAACCGTTACCGTTATCGTTATCCGTTTGTGTTGAGCGCATCATCTATATGACGATAGATAACGTAGAGTGTAAGTCACGAATCTTTTTATTCCTGACCAAGTCACTTCAGGTGAACGTCATTAGCCTCCTGTCCTTATTTACCACTACATGCACTAGACCAATACCTAATACCGCTGATATTTATTCACTTTTTCCTCTATCAGTAAAAACTTTTACCATCTTTTGCTTTTGTTTTTCCATATTATTCGGCATTCTTTTTAATCTTGTTCCGTTTTGTTTGGTATTCTTAACAGCGAATACCACCGGGTTTAAATGTGAAATTCGTAGAATTCTTCGTTATTTTTGCACCATTTATAGCGTATAATATCACACACACACACACGTACATAACTTGGATTCTTAATGTGTAAACATGCTGCTGTTTCTTTTTTTTTTAGAGAGAGAGAGTGAGTGATTCGTCGTCTTTTAATGGAATGCGAGGAGTTCAGTTCGTCTAATTATGCGGTTTTTGTATTTGTTTCTTTTGTCATTATAATGTGTGTATATATATATATATATATATATATATATATATATATATATATACGCGTACGTCACTGGAATAAGATCGACCAAATGTAGGACAAAGTTTCAACTATATATAACATTTCTCCGGTTGTCGCCAAAATCATCGGAATGTACCCAACGTCTTGAATATCATCCGGTTATGGAAAAAGATCTCTCTATTCCGATAGTTATACAATCCGGTAGAGAAAATAACTTAAAAAAGATAATTAGAAGAATTTAAAAGCAAAATTACCGGGGGGGGGAGTAAACGTCTAATTAACACCTAGCGAGTCAGTCATACGTGACTGACGTTGTCCATTTTTTCATATAAACGCGATGACGTGTTAATTTTTAATTTACTTTCGAACCGTTGTGGTTAACGTAATTTTTTGAAATGAAATTTCTACTAGCGCGTTGTATAAGGGGGAGTTAACCCGTAAAACAAGCGAACGAAGGCTTATTATTAGGCACATAGAGGCAGGCCTGTAATCGGGCTCCTCCACTCTTTCCACAATGCGCCGAACTCATACGAGTGTATATATTCAGTTTACATATCTTCTTTTTCTTCTTTTATTCGTTATGTGATTACAGATATCGTGATTTAATCATGTAGTTTTTGCGATTAAATCCTGCCAATAATTCTGATATATTGTCCGTTAGTAGTCGCATTCCCGTCATCTCTTGTGTGCGATTTATAAAACACGAGTCGGCGGACGTCCTCCGCTGCTCTTCCCTGGGATTACTCCTTGTATTACAATCTTCTCTAATCCGTTTCGTCTCATGATATGTCCAAAAACTTGGAGACATCTTCTTTTTATAGTTTGCACTAATCTATCTTTATGTTCTACCCTAAGTTGTTGAAGTATTGACACATTCGTCCAATGTTCCTTCCACATAGGAACACATTTCAAATGTATCTGGCTTTCTATGTATCGCTTTTGTTATTGTCCACGATTCGGAACTATAACACGCTATTGGAAACACCTGGACTGGTCCATTCCTATCTTTTTAACTTTAGCTACTATACATTTGGCCATCCCAATTCGCCGTGTAACTTCCATTTCATCGTTCCCATTGTTGGTAATCCTAGATATATTGTTTCTGTTTTCCTTTAGTTTACATATGTACATACGTATAAACACGCACAGAAATTATGAAATAAAATGTTTTGCGTATTCCTATTCTTTCTCTTGCGCATGCGCGCACAGCTATACCTTATTTCGTTCAATTATGAAAACATATGAGTAATTGCCACATCGAGTTGAACATAAAAGTACGCTCCTTTCCTTTGTGAAATTTGTACGAAATCGTGAGTTTATTAAATACGTGTTGCTTTTCAGGACTGGCACATTGTCGTCGACCGTATGTCTATTGTACTGAAAGTAAAAAACAGGGGTGAGCAAGCTTAATACTGGTACGATCGACATTAATTTTTTTTAATTATCCGCGATCGACTTCGGAAAATTGGTTAAATTAAAAACAAACAAAGATTTAATTAAAATCTTTATCGACGATAATATGTTAAATTGCATTTACTATTTTGTGCAATGTAATTTTATTGATAAATATTTTTGATTAATTTTTTTTGTGTAGAAGCGTGGCATTCCATTTCATCAACAAGTGTTGTAAAGTTAGGTCTGTAATCACTGATGCGCAATCGAATAGATGCCAATAAGTGATCATCGGTCCGAGAACTTACTAAATTGCGATTTGATGTTTTTCATTTGAGAAAGCTTCGCTTAGATATGTGGAACCAAAAAATGCAAATATCCTCTCATGTTAATGGATATTTTTCTTCTGGTAATAAATTCCAAAAATTATTTTCATTTGCACGTGCTAACAGACTTGTGATTGTATTGTTAAAATTTCTAACTCTAGATCAGATGAATTCAACTGAAAAGTACAAGCTAGATTTGATGAAATATCCTGGTTATTGAATTCTCCAAAGAAGGTAATGAAATAAAGTCGAAAATCGGTTGAATATTATTGCGATTTGCACAAATCGTCTCACAAATTCTTAACTAGAATTTTCCAGGCCAGAACAAAAAATTTCAATATTACATTCTCCAGTAAGTTTAATATGTGTTTTCTAAATATGTGGAAAATATTTAAAATCTCGCTTTATCAATTGTGAAGCAAAGAGCTTTTGCTTTAAAAGCATTCACCGAACTCAGTAACTCGATAATATTTTTACATTTTTCTTATAATTATAAATTGAGTTATAATGACTTTCACGTTCCGAATCATTGTCTTAAAGTTGACTGCGGAGTAGACGCCTGCTTCAACTCTTCGAATTAGCAATTTTCACTGACACATGCATAATATCATTAACATCCAATATTTTTGCGCATAAGACATTATTATGAATTATGCAATGAAATGATATGAAATCAGGAAACTTTTCATTTTGTTTGCAAAGGGCTAAAAATCCATGTTTTCTACCAATCATAAAGGTGCTCCGTCACAAAGCAAATTTGTTCATTTTTTTTAGCAAATGGCATAAAATCTGCCATTATACCTTGTTAAAAATTCTTCTTTTACCGAAAAATCGCAAAAAAACATTCTAATAAAATCACTTCATTGCGCAGTATCAACGATGATTGTTGACTCGTCAAATTGCAACGAAAAAAAAACAGCAATTTTTATTTATCGAGTTACATTTTTATTCGTGTATTCAATACGACGAGTTACAGTTCTGCGAGAAAGTTGCAGATCTTTAATTGCATCGAGAATTTCAGTTTTATTTTTAAAGTTTGAAAATAATTTCTCGCTGCCCTGGAGAAAAGCTAGTTTAAATATTTCCCCATCTCGAAAAGACTTTTTATGTTTTGCCAAAACGTAATGACGTAAGATGCTTCAGTTGCCATTTTGGATTGGTGCATGAGCTTCCGAAACAAAAGTTGCTGCCCGGTTAATTGATTTTTTAATTCTTTTAGTTTTTATTTTCTTAATTCGGTATTAACAAGGTAATCATTTTCATAATTTTCGTGTAAACTCGAAAAATATCTCTGTAGATTTCCTTTCTTGGGCAAGGCAACTCTAACACGGCATATCAAACATAGGCATTTATCTTGATACATAGTAAAAAAAAATAAAGCTCTTACCATTCGTTATGAACAAGTTTTTTTCTCTTTTCCCGTTCATTTTTTATCTGAAATTAAAATTAATAAATTTCTATATTAAATCAAAACTTTAACTATTTTTATTTAAGTTAGCAAAATATAAAACATATGTATCGCATCTCTCAACTGACATCCCCGCAGAAATGTCAACTGCAACCGAAATATGTATTTAAAAAATAGATGTCCGAAATTGTAATTATTGAATAAAAAATAAATTTAAAATTTAAAATTTGAGATTAAATAAATATTTCATAAATACGTGTATACGTAAACTAAAGTACATAAATATATTATAACATTTAAAACTGTTGTTTATTTTATTTTAAAAATACTTTTAAAAATTTGACAGAGCGCTGGCGTTAAAACTCGAGCATGCTCGAAAAATCGAAATACTCAGAAATCCGGAGCATTTCCCGAGGAACAAACCGAAAAATAAAATATATATATTTCACTTTAAAATTTTCAAATCACTTGATTCAAGATTCAAAATAGAACGAAGAAAAAATGAATGAAACAGAGTGTACAACGAACTTTAAAAAAAAAAGAAAAAAATTCCCACACTAGTCAGCGCAGCGTTAATTCCCACGCGCAGCTGTTTCTAACGACCGTGACGTCACATGTTTATACAATTGATGAAGAAAAAATCTTGTCGTGGCAAAGTAGCGGTGGTGAAAAGAACAATAAAAATAATTTCAGTATCGACACCGTCTACTAGCTTAGAGTTGCCACATAATAAAAAAAAACAGAAGTTTGCTAAATTTTTAGTACGCATTTTAAATTGAAAGAGTTATTATTTAATATGTCTGCGATCGACTGTCAGACTGTTCACGATCGACCGTTTACCCACGCCTGTTATAGAGAGTTTTTATCTGAAACTTTCATTACCCGATAACGTTAACAATTCCGCGCACTCGAAATTATTTTGCATTATTTAAAACACCTCAAAAAAGTCATATATATATATATATATATATTTTTTACGGGGAATGCCCGATACTGTAATAATTGCTAACTCGTATTTCTATAAACTCGGACAACTTCTCTAGAAATATCGCTATGTCTAGGGGAACAGATGTAGATTCTCAATATGAAGAAGGGACAATACGTTATAAGGAGGCCATTACGAGACGCGCGCAGTAATTTAAGATATACAGTTCAGAGTGTAATGTTGTTAAAGAAGTGATCAGGATTGCAAACTGCACGACCAGCATGTAGACGGCAATAAGGATTTTCTCTAAGCTGCATAAGGAATAAAGTGTCAGTCGTATTAACACTTTTGTTTTTATCGAAACATTCTCGTTATTAAAGGAAAATTTCACTTTTAATCGAAAGAGTTACAAAGTTAGAAGTGTCAGTCAGAAATGTCACTGACAGACACTTAATCTATTATCACAATTCGTAACCATACTCGTCAGTCATAATTGAGTGACGTGTGTTTGTTAATACGAAGAATCCAAGTATTCGTTCGAGGTACTAACACGTTCGTTTATTTTATCGCTATGTATACAATTAACGAAACTGACGATTTATTTATTTATACGCTATTTAGGAAATTGGAAAGCTGAAAGCGCGCCATTATGGAAACGGCTCCTACTTTTATTTCGGTATATAGACGTGGATGTTAAATGACAATTGCGAGATGATTTCTCGTTTACGCAAGTGTTGTTCAGGTCGTATAGAGGCGCAAATGAAAATCGTTATAATCGATACGTTATACATGTTGGTAGGTTTTTAGACCGAAGTCCTCAGAAAAATATTTCGCTGGCGGATAAAAATTTCGGATCGTGGAACACGAACGAGTATATATATATATATATTATATATATATATATATATATATATATATATATATATATATATATAATTAATAGAGAAATCAAGAGAGTACAATGTGCCTATAGTGCTGTGTTTCATTGATTATCGAAAGGCTTTCGATAATGTAATCTGGAGCAAACTCTGGGAAATATTGATGGAGATGGGTGCCTCAAAACACATTGTACATCTGATTCAAAAACTATATGAGCACAACCAAAATATCATAAAGCTAGAACTCGGTACACAGTCCGAAGAATTTACTGTAAAGAAAGGTGTAAAAC
Organism: Coronaproctus castanopsis; assembly: GCA_032883995.1. Taxonomy (NCBI): domain Eukaryota; kingdom Metazoa; phylum Arthropoda; class Insecta; order Hemiptera; family Monophlebidae; genus Coronaproctus; species Coronaproctus castanopsis. Next base: position 270,301,778 of record CM065053.1, on the reverse strand, counting down.
AAGGATGTGTACTTTCACCCATATTGTTTAATTTATACGGAGAACATATAATGAGAAAAGTTTTAGAGGATTGGGATGAAGGCGTTTCTATCGGAGGACTCAAAGTTACAAACTTACTTGATAGCACCTAACATGGAAAAAATGCAAAGATTGTTGAAGAAATTAGAAGATATAAGTAAATGCTATGGTCTACAAATAAATAATGGAGAAACTAAGTTAATGGTAATTGATCGGAAGAATACAATAAAGGAAAAACATAAAACCATTCCTGGTTATGAAAGGGTAGAAAATTTCGTTTATTTGGGATCCTTGTTGGAAAGTAAAGGAGGATCTGAAGGTGAGATCAAGAGAAGAATTCAACTAGCACGGAGTGCGATGGTTAAACTAACACGGATATGGAAAGATTCCTCTGTTACGAAAAATACAAAAATTCAACTTGTACGCACTCTGGTTTTTTCAATATTTCTATATGGTTCAGAAACGTGGACGATCAGAAAGTCCGAACAAACTCGCATAAATAGTTTCGAAATATGGTGCTGGAGGCGGCTCCTTCGAGTTTCGTGGATGGAAAAGCGTACTAATACGTCTATTTTGGAAGAAATTCGTCCAACTCGCAGATTAACAACAGAAGTTCTCGCACGTATTATGAGATTTTTGGTCATATCATACGAAAACATGACGGAATCGAAAGAACAATAGTTATCGGAAGAATGAATGGTGTGCGGCCAAAAGACAGAGTACCAATTAAATGGACAGATGCAGTGACTCTGCAGCTCGGATGTCATTTTCAAAATGCGTTCATGATGCCGAAGATCGTCCAGGATGGAGGCAGAAAATAATGAAACTGTTACCTTGATCACGATACTCCTACGTGGAGTTACGACTAAATGATGATGATGATATAAGCGAACGTTAAATAGGAAAGTCGCGGTCACCAGCACAGAATACTGTGCAAATTTCTTTTACTAACTTAATTTTTAATATATTTTATAAAATTAGACCTAACTTGCTTGATATTCACAGGAAACTAAATCCCTCGGCGCGGAGCCAACAACCAACAGTTACGCTACTGAATGACTAGTATTAGTTTCAAATTTTCTACTACATTTTAATTATTATTATCGTTATTGCGGTTTTATGTTACATTACATAAAAACAATTCACAATTAAGTATTTACGTTTCAATATAATACAAATTCACAAAAAGTACAGAATTTTTTTTTTTTAAATGGGGGGTGCCTTTATAGCTTACCCAACGTGATACTGTGGGGACTATCTACATCTTAATCAAGCATGCTGACTTCTTTAAAAAGTCGCTATATGGGGGAACAATTGTAGGTTATCCAGATGTAAAAGGGACGATACAACGGAGGTGTAATACTCGAAGAACGTAACAAGATAAGGTAAAGCTCCGAACGCAACGGTGCTGCAGCAGAACATTCAAAAAACACATGATCGGGGCTGCAGACTACCTGTTCAGAATGGAGGGGACAGAAGGGACTTTCTCGAAGCTGCATACGGAAAAGACGGTCAGGCAACAAATGATGTCCAAATCGCAATCTGCTGATGAGTACAATTCCCTTACGACTAATCTTTTTAAAAAGATAGAACCACGGGAGTTTGGGGAGAGACGGCTGGAGGTGATAGTAATAAGTCAGAGGTGATTGACTAATGCTCTTAGTGTACATTAGCTCCCATTGATCCCTATGCTCTAGCTGAATAAAGTGAATGAAATCTTTGTGAGTTATTAAGGAGACCTCTACACCACTAGACGACGCGTCTTCATTCATACACAATTTACAAAATATAAAATAACATAACCTAGTGTGGTACCACCGGTGAGATCGACGATAGCTTCCTGATCGGGATGACGTATCCGATATTCCGCTCTGTTATCGCCGTAGTCGAATTCGTAATTATTTCGCTATTTCCAAATTATATTCCTTACTTTTATTTTAGCAGCGCGGACGAATGTATTATATGATAATTATAATTATTATTAGAAGAAACAAGCAATTATTCTCGTCATTATTCTACTGGATCTCGTTACGGACGAGCAGTTCGATCGATCTACAACCTTTTCGACGAAAGTTCGATCTCCTTCTTCCACGATACCGATTATAAATTAACTGTATTCGCTTATCTCCTTACGGCACGTGTATACTTATACATATATATATATATATATATATATATATATATATATATATATATATATATATATATAACATATATAACGCGATTATCGGTTACTGGCTCCACGTGCGACTTGTTTGCTGAAATTTCCCCGTTAATCTGGGTATTAATTCTAACGTAAGTTCCAATTTTTTTCGTTTAAATATTAATCATTACTATTATGTTCTACTTGTAACTTAATAGCGAGATAATACCGATATATATATATATATATATATATATATATATATATATATATTTAATCGGAACACTTTTGATCATCTAGTATTTTACGTATCTGTATTACCGTTCGATATTTCTCTTCCAAACATTGTTCTTTGACGCACTCTCGATTAATTGCATTTCTTAACCTGTTGTAATCGTTCTTTCCTTCTTTAGTTGATATATTTTTATAACATCTTTTCTCCTCCAACATCTTCAGTACATCATTTGTGATCCACGGCTTATGTTCCCCCTGCCGTTGTTGCACGCCTATAACTTGTCCTGCAACATTGCATTCCATGTCTCTTGAAAGTTTCTCAAATTAACGTTATATTTTTTAACTTTTTCATTGCATACTTCTGCGAATTTAGTTTTTATCTTATCTTTCAATGCTCCTGTACTCCACTTAAGTATTCTTGTTCCTGTTTGTAGTCTCCTAAATCTATTACATTATATCATTTTTACTAATGAATGATCAGTGTCTGCATATCGTTTTTTCACTAATACGTAGTCTAACTTATATATATATATATATTTTTGTCGCTTAGCTTTTTCCATGTATATCGTCGTCTATATTTCAAAATAACTACTTGTTATATGTTCTTGATTATAAAAATCGACTAGTCTTCGTCCTCTACTATTTCGTTTACCCAAACCAAACTCTCCTACTACCGGATTTTCTACCCCTTCACCGATCACTGAATTCCAGTTCCCAATTACTGATAACATTGTGATCGGCACATGTTTCATGTAGTAACGATTCTAGCTGCTCGTAAACAGTATCAACTTCTTCTTCAGATGCTAGTTGGCATGTATTCTTGTATTATTGAGATGTTTACAGATGCTAATTTAACTCTCGTAAGTCTATTTTCAATAATACTGATGTCTATTATTATATTTGCTATCGGTTCCTTCAATAACACTGCCAATCCTGCTTTACTTTTTGAATGTATGATATGAACGTCCTCACTGTTGAATTCTCCTTCATCTTGCCATCTAGTTTCAGAAAGTCCTAAAATGTCAATATTGTTCTGTAACATTTCTTGCTTTACATTTTACAATTTGCCTAACTTTGGTTCTTATACTCCATGTTCTGATACCTATATTGGTTTTATTTGTTAATGCTGAAAGTCTGAGATGCCCAGGATCTTCTCCTATCTTGCCCGACTCGTTTCAATTGAATAGCTTCGTGACTACTAAGTGCATTTTTGGCGTCCGCGGGATTTTCTATCGGGGTTTATTCCCTTAGCCTTTGGATAAACATCCTAACCGCAGGAAGCGAGTTGGAGGTAACGGTTTAAGGTTTTTACGGCGACCTAAACCAGCCGAGGGAGAGAAAGTCTTAGGATTTAAGTAAACTTTTAAGACGCAATTCCTCAAGCTGCCTATCAGCATCCTCGTGTCTCTTAACCCTGTAACCACTGGAATTACCTGAGGCTTTCCACCAGTAGCCAACTCCGTTCCACTATCCACCACCTGTGGACGCGCCCCGTTCCGGTTAGAGCTCTGGCCCGGATAGCACAAATACCCCACCTCCCGGATGTATATATATATATATATATATATATATACATAAATACATACATGTAGGCCGGAAAACGCGGAGAAGCTAATTACAATCACCTTGCTGACTATTGATATAAACAGGTAAAATATTTATTCGTTACAGACGTACTAGAGAACTGATGAGATATATATCATCAACTAATTAGTACGAAGAAGCTGAGCAGGCCTGAAAATTGCAGTAGACTCTAATTTAGACAGAATTTACATATATACACTATCTGAATTTTCGAAAAATTCCGTTGCCAGCGGATTATTACGGATTATTTTAGATGAGATAAATGTTTCACTATGAATGACTTCCTTCATATATTCGATGTTGAAGTGCCGTAGAGTGCCGTCGGAGACATACCAGAGAGTTTCAGCTATCATTCGTAATTTTTCAATATGTTTAGATTGCTTTTCGGTCGCTGTTGGAAGAGCATCCTTCCCGTCATACTAGATAGCTCTGGTTGTGTAAGATTGAAAGAAAAAACGAATATTTGATAATGGAATAGATTTCTTCGATAGAATTACAAGATTTTTGCTATCGATAATTAATAATAATTCGTTAATTTTAAAAATTTAACCGATTACGTAATTAACAAAAAGATTTATCCTATTTCGCATTTAATCTTCGTTACGAAGATTACGTTATTTCATTTTTCACGTTTTTATAGAGAACACTTATTGGTAGACTATGTGATGGGAGGTGGACAAAAGAGCGGGTGTGTGGAGACCTTAAAGAAGACCAAACAGGCGATAGACGGACGATATTGTCAATACCGGAAACTCAGTAGCTCCGGAAAACACCAGATAGAGCGGATGGAAATTATTAAAGAAGCCCTACATCAATTCGATGATGTAATATAGGCAAAGAAGAACATAGATGACACTTATTGTAGTAGATTTTGTACGTGACAAAAGGGAGGAGGCTAGGTCGATATTTACAATTTCGTAATTAGAATGTGGTATGTCACCAGTACTGTTTAATTTATACGCAGAAAAATACATAGGAGAAATATTACAAGAATCCAAGGATTGGCATAAAGGTAAATGAAAGGGTAGTAAATAATATCCGATATGCAGACGACGTGGTCGATAGTATCAAACACGGCGCAAGATATACAAGTATTATTGAATAAAACTATATATCCGCGATAAAAAATTCAGGACTACGCGTAAATGCACAGAAAACGAAAGCGATGATATTCAGTAATACCAAGAAGATATGCGCCCAATAATGACTATGGACGGGGAACCAATAGAAGTGGCCGAATGATTTAAATATATATCGTTTGCTGGTTAAATGATGAAATGAGCCCCGATATAGAAATAAGAATAAACAATCGAACAAACGATATTTATCCAAATGAGATCTTTCAGTAGCAATTATCTAAGTCTGAAATTAAGATACAGAATGGTTAAGTATTACGTGTATTTGGTTTTATTATACGGAGTGGAGGCGTGAAGTCGTGGACGTTAAAAGACACAAACGATGAAAAATCTAGAAGCATTCGAAATGTAGGTTTTCAGGTGAATGCTGAGGATATCGTGGACTGACCGTAATAGCAAAGTTACAGAAAGAATAGGACGAACTAAAGAACTATTAATCATCATCGAGAAAAACAAATTAGCGTATTTGAGCGTCGCATTATGAGACACGATATGTATCAGTTGATGCAGTTAATTATACAAGGCCAACCGGAAGGACATAGACGAAAAGGACGCAGAAGAATGTCGTGGATAAAAAATTTGGAAAATTGGACACGCTGAACGGACTAATACATTCGGCCAGAAACAGGATCTTGCACTCATTGCATGGTACTATGAAGAGGAGGAATTAGATAGGCGACCTTTGTTACTTTATACGCTATTATCCCCGTGTTTCTTATTTTTAAGGGGTGCAAATGAATTGATCTTTACCGTTTTACAACGATCCCAGCTGTACGACGGATCTTCTCGTTAATAATAATAATCAAATCAAATCAAATCGAATCAAATCGAATCAAATTTATTTTAATTTAAATACAATACAACCGTACATTTTAAAATAGAAGAAATATAAAATAAAAATTAATTACAAATTAGACATGAATAAACGAATAAAATGAAATAAACAAAATGAATAAAATTAAGAAAATAATTAAAGTACTTCATAATAATGGCGTAATACGGTACACATTTCATCTTTGATTATTTATATGAAATTAAATTAAAGGGAATAAAATCATCTATGCGCCGGATTATTAATATAATACTTATAACAATCAAAAATATTCACGCTAACTTACTTAATTATTAGAAAATTATTAGAAATCCGCATAGCTTTTATATAAAGAGGTACACGAGTTTCCTAAATGGACAGTTAATCGCAACACCTGCAGAGAATTGAACCGTCTAAATTTATCCCTACTACAAAATACAGTAGATATTGACGAATGTAAAGTTTCATACTAATTTTTCTTTTAAATGTTGATTATTAATTACTGTAATCATTTAACACTTGTCTGGTCTTTGCAACAAATATTTATTATAGTTAATAGTTTCCTTCACCTTCTTAATAATAATCAAATCAAATCAAATATATTTAATATATTTCAAACATTTTTACAATGTAAATGCTATAACGAACAAATTAAACAAAATAATACATTCTGTAATGTAATAATAATAATAATATTTTATAACATTTACATAACATTCAGAGCTAAAGAACCCGTTATGCGCACAGGTAATACCGGGTGATTATTAATAAATTAATCAATAACTTGTTATAGTAGAACGCAGAGGAAACAAAATATGTACAAACTTACTGTGAAGATACCGCAAACATGAACGTGACGATGACATAGTAGTATAAAAAATATCGCAAAATAAAATATTCGAAATTATAAACATTATTCACATACACACATACATACCCATTAAAACATATGAGCATACATAAACACGCGTTAATTTTATATAATTTTTTTTTTAAACGTGTATAACTTCGTAACATATAAAGAAATACATACGAGATGAATTATAATATCATAATCACCAATGCTCAATTCACGTTATTCCGGACGTATAAACACTTTCGTCGCTTTTTGCGGTTTTTAAGTAACAATTTATCACTTTCTGGTAATATACGCGACAGCTCTATGTAGCAATTGGATTCGTGTGGTGAAATTTATTAAAACGTGGCACTTTTGCCCATTCTATATACCAGCTGTATTAATGCTACTAGTCTTACATTATGATTTACACGCTTCGAAATGCAATCTAGCATATGTATCTCCTATGACTGTTGTATATTTAAAAATACGTGAAATTTCCATTTATCTTGCCAGTAATTGAACGTATTACAGACTTCATCAACATACTAATCTTAATATGCCAGAACGAAGTTCTAACAATGAGGCAGCGGAACTGTCCACAATTTCTGATCAACTTACGAGTTTTCTGTCAGATTTAAAAGTTATGTTCCAGCAACTACTGCAACAAAACAGTACAATTCTGACAATGTTAATGTCATTAATAAGTTAGTAAAATGATGGCTGGGTCATTAACAATAGCTACGTGGAACGCAAATGGCTTAAAAAACCATAAGGCCGAAATTGAGTTATTTTTAAGTTCAAATTTCATAGATGTATGCTTAATTTCCGAAACACACTTTACTGAAAAAGATTACTTCAAAATTAATAACTATTCAACCTACTGCTGTACACATCCATCAGGCAGCCCCCGAGGTGGATCAGCTATCTTAATAAAATCAAACATAAAACATCATGAACTTATTCATTATAGAGAGGAGTACCTACAGGGGACCACCATCAGTATAAGTACGGCCGTTGGTGACTTGGTTCTGTCGGCTGTCTATTGTCCTCCGCGCCACAAATTAACAAATTTAGGAGTGTCTATGTACATTCACTCACTAGGTACTAGATTCATAGCAGGTGGGGACTGGAACTGTAAACATACAGGGGCTCTAGGCTTACTACCCCCAGAGGCCGAGCACTCAAAAATATTTTAGATAATAACAATGTGGGTTATATTTCATCAGGGGAACCAACTTACTGGCTAACTGATCCTTGTAAATTACCCGATCTGCTAGATTTTTACATCGTCAAAGGTATATCACAACAATACAAAGATATCAGCCCTTCTTTCGATCTTTCTTCGGATCACTCGCCAGTTATTTTAACCCTCAGCGACACTGTTATCCGTAAAAATACTCCGGTAAATCTCTATAACTCTAGAACAGATTGAGCAACGAGCACATCGACGACGCTGTAACCTTACTCGCGAAATACAGACTGCAGCTACCTTGAATACACCCGGCAATAATCGAAAAAACATAAATGTTAATAATAGTTATCCTAAATTAGTTAAGGAGCTTGTCTTGGAGAAAAGACGATTACGAAAAAAATGGTTTCAAACTAGATATTCGCAAGATAAAACTTTGTTTAATAAAAAAACGAAACACCTGAAGAGATTACTTTCGGAAATCAAAAACGAAACCTTTAATAATTTCTTATCCGCTTTGTCGCCATTGCCTGTGGATGATCATTCGCTGTGGAAGTGTTGTAAAAATATTAAAAAACCGATTATACCGCCGAAAAGGACTAACAGTGGTGGTTGCTGGGCCAGGAACCCGAATGAAAAAGCTGAAGTATTTGCTACTCATTTAGCGAGTGTCTTTAAACCAATACAGGCGCTCCATCCAAAAAAATCCGCGTTGGATACTGATAACATAAGCTCGTCTATGCAATTTACCTCATCGGTGCAGCTTAACTATATGACTAAGTTTACGTCACCTCAAGAGGTGAAAAGTACCATAAAGTCCTTAAAGCGCAACAAAAGTCCAGGTTTTGACCTGATAACAGCGAAGTTGCTTGAGAAATTGCCTCGAAAAGCTCTAGTGTTGCTTACATATATATATGTAATGCCATAATTCGCTTAAATCACTTCCCGATGTATTGGAAGTTTGCTCAAGTCATCATGGTTCCGAAACCCGGGAAGGAACCCGCACTGTGTGTCCTCTTATCGGCCTATATCTCTGTTACCCGTATTGTCAAAAGTAATGGAAAAATTAATATTAAACAGACTACGCCCCTATTTAGATTTTAATAACGTAATACCGAATCATCAATTTGGTTTTATGAGACAACATTCCACAGTGGATCAATTGCACAGGGTAATAAATATAATTGAAAACAGTCTAGAAACGAGACAGGTTTGTACGGCGGCGTTTATCGATGTTGCTCAGGCTTTTGACAAGGTGTGGCATGAAGGCCTATTGTTAAAGCTGAAATCATTACTTCCACCGAATTTATATCTTCTGATTACTTCTTATATGCAAGATCGGTACTTCCAGGTACATTATGAACACGCGCTCTCTGAGATTCATCCTGTTCTAGCAGGTGTACCGCAGGGTTCGGTCCTGGGGCCTACACTGTATTTGCTTTACACCGCCGACTTCCCCGTTACTAGAGATGTACACGCGGCTACTTTTGCAGATGACACTGCCTCACTCTCATATAACACAGATCCGAACATTGCCAGTAATAACCTACAGGAAGCGTTAAACAGAGTAGAACAATGGTTTAAAAAATGGAAGATAGGTGTTAATGAGAGCAAATCTGTTAACGTTCAGTTCACAAATAGGAAGGTTATAGTTCCACCTGTTAGAATCAATAACCTCACACTGCCTATTCAGCCGAATGTTAGATATCTAGGTATGCACCTGGACAGTCGATTGACATGGCGGCACCATATAGACAAGAAAAAGAAGGAACTTAACATACCGGTTAGAAAACTGAATTGGCTCTTAGGCAGGAATAGTGTTCTCTCATTGACTAATAAGCGTTTGGTATATACAGCAGTTATAAAGCCAGTCTGGACCTACAGAATAGAGCTATGGGGTTGTGCAAAAAAACAAATATAAAGGTGCTACAAACGTTTCAAAATAAAATATTAAGAACAATGACAGGTGCACCCTGGTACATAACCAACACAACCCTACATAGAGACTTGAATATTCCATATGTGTCCGATGTTATAAAGCAGTACGCTCAAAGACATGTACTTAGACTGGAAGGTCATCCTAATACCTTGGCTCAAAGATTGCTGAACACCTCCAGTGACAGCGTAATAAACCACTGGACCTTGTTTAAGGTAGCAGCTGCTGGGTGAGCACCACTGGGTGCTTCTCCGTCACGTTATTACATGGTCAAAAATTTTGCTAAATGACCTAGGGGTCAGATTGTAAAAAAAAATAAATATAAAAAAAAATATATCTAACGGCCTAATATGATATTTTGCTGCACTACATTAATGTATTACGCCGTTAACTTGCAATCGGTTGATGGAGTAAAAAGTATGCACCATATAAATGACAAACTGAGAAAGACTGCTTTAAATAATAAAATTAGAAAATTAAACTTTTTTAATTTATTCGCTACATAATTCACATGCTTATCCCATGATTTAAATAATAATCAAATCGAATCAAATAAAATTTTATTTGTTTATATCAATAAAGTGTTAATCATAATGAAATAAATACAATAATAAGTAAAAGGAAGTAGAAGAAATAATTATAAATAAACGATACACTGGTTCCGAACCTTTTCATACATTACCGCAGTGTAAACATAGACAACATAAACGTGTGTATTCACATGTACATTATATATATATATATATATATATATATATATATATATATATATATATATATTTACACAATATACACACATTAATAATATTTATAAGTGCCCGCTATTTAGTTCCCAGTTTCCCTCACCTTCGAAATAGTAATAATAATAATAATAATTTTAGTAATAATAAAAAATTACGACACTTTAAAATTACGAGTTCGTTAAAAATATACACATATATTAGTGATGGGTATAATGGACTACTTCACGTAATCGAAACAACGTTTCTGAAAAAACCGACTAATTATTCGGTTTTTTATTTAGTAACGTTTACTTTAATTCTACTAATATCGTTATGCACATCAAGGCTTTCCAGTCTGCTTAAAAAAAATCTACACTAATTTAAGATAATTCAGAATTGTTTGAAATTTCGTGAAATGCTTTATGTAATCGTCCAAATTTTAGAATTCTGTTAATAAATATCTTAATATAATTTGAATATTATCTAATCGATGTTTTTGAAAAATCGATAATTTATTCTAGGTTTTATATATATAAATATATATATATATATATACATATATATATATATCGAGATGCCTTTACGGCATACCCAACGTGATACTATGGGGACTATTTATATTTTAATCAAAGATGCCGACTAGAAATGTGGCTGTTTGGGAGAACAACTGTAGATTATCCAGATGGTGAAAGGACGAAACATTATACGGAGGTATAATTTATGGATTACGTAGCACGATAAGGTACGGAACGCAACGATGTCACAGCGAAGGATTGCATACTCTGCCTGTGCAGGATGGAGGGGACAAAAGAGGCAGTTTATCTAAGCTGCATACGAAAAAGACGATCAGGTAATAACAGATGATGTCCAAATCGTAATCTACCGATGAGTAAAATACCCTTCGATCTTCTTAAAGAAATAGAACCACGGAAGTTTGGGCAGAGGCGCTTGAAGTTGATAGTAGTAAGCGAGAGGTGACTGAGACTAATGCTCTCAGTGTACATAAGTTCCCAACGATCCTTATACTCTAGCTGAATAGAGTGAATGATATCCGTGTGAGAAACTAAGAAGAGTTCTATGTCATTAGAGAACGCGTCTTTAGCAAATACGTCAACAAATCCATTGTTTGAAATACCTTTATAACCCGGCACCCATAAAAAGGACACACAAATATCCCTACACGTTCCAAATTATTAATTTTCGGCAAAACTAATCGAATTAGTGTATCTGACGCTATTCCACTTATTGTCTAAAGCCGTCACCATGTTTTTTTGAATCGGTAATAATGAGGGGTAATTTAAGCAAAAAGATTTAAGTGCATTCGAATTGACGAAGTTTATAGTACTGTTGCATATTCCGCGGTAAATACTAAAAATTGTTGGCGTAATTTTGTACATGTTACTAGTATTGAAAGCTGGAATGAACACTTCCCGTTCCTCGAATTGACTTTGATTCATCTGTATAAATAAGGGTGTGATATTATTAGGCAAGGATTAGTGTAGAAGCATACAGATTGTAGTTTCCAGGGAAGAGGATGAATTCGATTTGTTGAAAAGTTAAAAATATAGTACCGTAAATTGTAGAGTAGCTTACGCGCACACGTACGCGAAACTCCTCTAACCTTTTTTATAACGGAAGAGAGCAGGGGCATTTTGCTATTTGGAAAAACGCCAGTTCAAATGGATACGACTGAACGTATTAAACAAAAGGGAATCGATCATTATTCATCCTACGTACCGAAAGTTTCAGGGCTAAATAACTCCGTCTAAGCTGTAAAAAGTTGCATTCTGCCATTAGTAAGTGCTTTTAATACCACCGATACACAGTTTAATGCATTCATTTTGTCCAACTTACTTAACAATACTGTCGATGCGGTTCCATAAAACATGGAACTACCACTCCAGTTTAGTTCGGATTAGTGATTTGTAGATAACAGAATAAAAGGGTCATCACCTCATCGTGTATATTGCGCAAATTACGTAACATTTTTTAATAGCGCGATCGACAGTTGTTAATAGCTTATCAATTTTGTTCGTTTTTGCGGTTTTTTTTTAATATCTTTCACCTACGTTGTAATAGTTGTGAATTTTTGGTGGTTTGTTGCTTACCTTGATTAGTTATAAACTATTAAGGCAAGTTCCGGTACACGATATATCTATTACGTCGTTATTAGAAAAAGTTAAAACCAAACCATTATAAGACGTGTCATTGATTATAGTATTTGTTATTTAGAAAAAAAATTCTATTCAATTAAAATATCCTACGAAATAAGTGAAGACATCTACTATAAAAATGGGGTTACTAAAAAAAACGCTTAAAATCCGCAAATGACGAAATATCGAGTTGAAGTCGAAGATTATTCGGTAAGATTTTTTAACGATTCTTCCAGTACATTATTATTACGATTGTTCAATTTCGGTCAATCTTTACTTATCGCTCGACAAATGTGGACGTGTACAAAAGAAGCTTCGGTCATCATCGCGATTTCCGGCACTATTAAAGATACAGTAGAACTTTTTTTATCCGTCGCTCTCGCGATCGGGCTTGCGACTGAATAGACGGATATTACATTCGATACGCATTATTGCATATATATATATATATATTACTCTATACGACATTGTAAATCATTTAGAAAAGAAATTTAAATAGAAAATACGATTAATCGGATATTAGAATACTGTGTTTTTATTTAGAAATCTAATATAACGTAGTAGCGCAATATAGCGTAATTACCTAGAAAAACTGTATGTCAAATTGTTTTTACATCTTTAAAAAATCGGGGTAACTTTCTCCCGTTTCTTCGCAGCTTGAGTATGTTCATTATTTTTTTTTAATGTAAAGTTCACCTCCTTTAAACCAACAGATGCGCTTAACATTATTTCAGTTTTTAGATTCTTCGATTACTGCGCTATTAGATACAATATCTACATCGGTAAAAAATTCACAAACCTTCATCTTGTTTATTACACAACGACCAGTTTGTTACTTCTTCAGTTATTAATGTGTCATTGTTAAATCGTTATTGCCAAGCTTCCTTCAACACTAACCGCGTTTGCCCGTTGTTTCACTAGTGGGTAGTGCAGGTTCAGACCGTGTTCCATCCATTCTGTAGGTTTAACATTTTAAGATCGATCCGTACACTGGTAACATTGCGCCCTTTAATTTTTCCGAAAATTTCTAACCGTTGTTGTATCGTCAGATGACGACGACAAACATTCGATGAAATTCTGTACCGACGAGCTGTTGCTACAGTTAGCAGAGAATGACGGATAACAGATATTAAAAGAAGTTTTACTGTATACTTCGTCCGTTGAAGCGACGCAATTTATTGTCGTCTATATTTTTCTTCTGCAATAAAAGAATATTGAACGAATATTTCTCGTTTTCGTATTTGCTTTAAGGACCGGTCCTCCGCGTGTATTTGACGATCGAAGTTTATTCTATCGCACAGTTATTTACTGTTCATATAGAACGATCGACTCTGCACGATTGGTAAACGATAACAGACTGTACTGTTTTAATTTTATTCTACGTTTATCGATAGTGCACGTTAAATATTGATTCGCCGTTTATAAATTATCGAGCATTAACCGGTGGCTATGGAGCATTCCTCCGAGTTATCTCCATAATCGAGATGAATAGATGACAGATCTCCGCAACGGCGCACCAACGGGATGGGCTACTTAAGCCACCCGGAGGGCTTATTATAAAATACATATCGAGAAAATGCCGAAGCTCCAAACAATTTCGCAGCTAAAATGATAGTTGAAACGGAAGAGAATATTTGAAATCACTAATAAAACCTCATCTTGAAGAGCGTGCAAAACAGCCTAGATTTGAAAGAGTACTGTTAGAAAATATTCATTACTTTCTGTCGGCTAATTGAAAATCCAGCTGACTATAAGAAAAAAAAAAATGTTCGTTGGTTGGGCCGTTCGGTATTCGTGACCCATGACCACAACTCCATTTTTCTCTTTTATTATTTTTTTTTCTGTTATTACTTGTTTCGTTGTTGTTCGTGATCGTTTATAGTTTGTCTTGTCTGTCGGATTTTGTTACACATTCGGCATATTTTATTCATTTTCATTACAAATTTTTTTTTTTTAAGGGGGAGTTTGAACCAACCTCAGATAAAAATCCACTGGATTTCAGGGCATTTTAGATATAACCATATTTTAAATGATGATATAATAGATCTGATTGGTCGAGTATTTGTATCGGTGAACAACGTATAATGCCCGATTTATATGGAGAATTTTTTTTTTACTTACTCAGCTTTCTTCCATTTCTTTAAGTCGATTTCACCTAACAATTATCCTTATTCGAATTATTCGCGATCGGTTTTTCATTAACTTTTCTTCGAAAAAGTTATTTCCCAAAAAGAAGAAAGAGTAATAAGGTGATATTTTTTATCATTATTAGTTATTAGTTAGAGGAAAATATCAGACGCCTAACGGAGCGTTCTAAATATACGCTAGCTGTAATTTACTAAAAGTTTAAACTTATAAGTCGGATCATCTGAAATTTATCCGTGCGAATGATTTCCTAGGCATATTTAAGAAGCGCCGAGTAATTTCACGTTTTTGACTGTGACAGATATGTGTAAAAACTGACAAAATTAGTTTTTTTTTCTCAGGTTTTGTAGTAACTTTTTAAAAAATTTTCTTTTAAACTCCATGCAGGAGTATCGTTATCGAGGTAACGGCTTCCTTATATTCCGCCACCATCCTCAACGATCCTCAACGATCTTCAGCATCGTGAACGCATCTGGAAAAGTTATCCGAGCCGGTGTCACTGCATCTGTCCATCTAACTGGGACTCTTTACATCATTCATTCTTCCCATAACTATCGCTCTTTCGGTTCCATCGTCTCCTCGGCGGGTTTAGGTCGTCGTAAAAACCGTAGCGGCCTCAAGGGAAACCACCTGAGTAATTTTCTCGACAACATTGAGATAACAGATAAAAAAAAGAGAAATTAAATACTTTATTATTACAATTATTATTGTCAGTATCTCTAGTTCGACGTATTAAGGTTAGATGAAAAATTGTACAATTTCAACCGGAGTAGGCTCTTGAAGGCGGCATTTAAAATCTTATTTCTAATTATCATCAATATTCAATTCTGGTTTCATCGCAATTTTATGTTTTTGTGTGTGCGTGTTTTACGTGGGCGTGTATTGAAAAATTTATGATCGCTAATTGTCCGTAAGAGCGGCATGATGATAAAGTATCGTAATGTTCAAACATCTCATGCGGGTGACAAAAGTTCGTGCATTAATATCGACTGGCTAATACGTAGAAATGCGTGTCTTTAGTTGAAAACTTACGCTCTAAACCACCGGTAAAAGTAACACTTTTACGCGATTAATATTTTCCCACTAGATGGCGTGCGACTGAAGGTGTTAATAAAATTAAATATTTTTAAAACATTTCAAATTTTCTAATTGTAAAAAGTTGATATATTAAGCTGTTTAAAAAAAATCTAGAAAAGACTAAATACGATAAAACTTACAATTTTCGCTTTACGGGTTCACTCTGCTGACTTACGTCCTTAACCCTGACCAAAAATTTCTAGTTATCAGTGTGTT
Source organism: Coronaproctus castanopsis (assembly GCA_032883995.1). Classification (NCBI taxonomy): domain Eukaryota; kingdom Metazoa; phylum Arthropoda; class Insecta; order Hemiptera; family Monophlebidae; genus Coronaproctus; species Coronaproctus castanopsis. The sequence continues at coordinate 270,285,576 of CM065053.1, read as the reverse complement.
CCGTATAGCTAAAATTTTTTATCGTATTTTTTTTCCGCATTTTCAATAATTTGACATTTTTTCTTCAAAGTTAACGACGTAAGTTATAGCGTCAGGTCGGTAGTACTTTCGAAGCTTTAGTCGTTCGAGATAATTTAAAAATTCGAACAGTTCGAAATTAATCGAGTTGATTAAATTTAAAAAAAATTAAAAACCACAATTTTCTTTTTTTCAGCGAAATGAACTACTACGCGGATCCTGTAAGAAATGAACGGCAGAGAGTAGTGTAAGAAACGATAAAATATAAAGAAGACGAATGAAAAACCACTCGACCAAAAGTTTGGAATGAAATTTCATTTAAAAATAGGAAAACGAGATTGCAATATACAATATCGTTCAGATGAGCTCCATTTGCAGGCCGTAGCAGCATGGTACCTGATAAAAAAATACATACATACATATATATATATATACAATTTTCTAGGTGCTTAAGAAAATCTCCTTTCTTTAAGCGTTGTATATTGATACGAATTTTATTGAAAAAACAACAACGAAGGATATTTAAATTTTATCACAATTTATTAATTAATGTTCCTTAGTGTATACGGTACATACATAATAATGATGAATATTAAAGTAGTGGTCGTAGTGGTAATAACTATCCAGATAATGATGATAGTATCGATCATAATAGTACTATATATATATATATATATACGGATTAACTACACCCAGAAAAATATCTTAACAAGAACGTCGTACGTCAAAAACAAAATTCAAGTAAATATATATAAATTCGGTTCTATATATATTATATATATTAAAATATGTGAAACAATAGCGCGTAAAAATTTTGTATCGAATTACTAAATTTAAACGCATAAAACACCACTCACCGGCACATATACACGCAATTATAACGTACGAGATGAAAATACTTGAAATTTTAAAACCCATACATAAAAAGTACTTCTAAGACGAATGTTTTTCCGATATATGACTAGCTCCACCTAGACAATATTTTATATACGCTAGAGTAAATTGTAATATATATATATACAAAAAACGACTTGATATTTACCAGCGCGTTGTATATGTGTAAAGTTTATTAAACGGAAAAAGAAAAAATATTTAGTATTAATACACAGCGGTTGGTAGTGCAAAAAAAATCAGTTCACGTGTACCAAAAAATTAATTACATTTCTGAATTAGCATGTTTTTTTTACGAAGTATCAACTAACATTCAGCCTACACTTTATATATTATATATATATATATATATATATATATATATATATATATATATATATATATATATATAAATAGTGTGTACAGCACAAATGCGAAAAATATTAATTGTTAGAAAAAGTGAAAAAATTAAGGAATTAGAATAGACACACGTTATATACACGATGTGTCTACTTATTTTAGGTGTGATATATATATATATATATATATATATATATATATATATATATATATTAAATATGTCAGAGGTGTATGTAGTATTTTTCGACCTATATTAATCGAAACGTAATCACAGATAATTACCCCGTGTAAAATGAAACATAATGATTTTATTATTTATATCGGATTAGCTCGTTTTGGTCAATTCTTTACGTGTATTTAATTAACTTAAACATCTATGGTAACAAAATCGTAATTTAAGCTTCGAGTTTCCTATATTTAACTCAAATGTAATTCTATACGTACCCACACACATATATACACATACACACACTCACGCACAAATTAGAAAAAATTAATTAATTCAGAACGATTTTTTATAATTAAATATAATGTCGATCGTTTCGAAACGATATTTTTAAATATAGATGGAATTACTTAGAATGACTGAATGAATTTCAGCGTATGAACGCTAAATAATAATTAATAATAATAATAATAATTTATTTTACCCTGGTAAAAAATAAATAAACAATTTCGGGCAGTCGTTTTTTACATATACATATATAAAATATGTATATACATATATATAAAGTATTATAAGCATGTAATGCTGGATAAGATTACACGATAATGGGATATTTTTTATATATAACGAACTTATATGGACGACTTCAATAACGAGGTTGCAAATGTTCTTGGTTTAGGTTATTATTATTATTATTATTGTTATTGGTAACGACTACGCTGACGCCGGGACAACCGCCGTCATTATGTTTGGAAAGTAACGACATTCGCGAAAAAGTTTTACTGCAAGACGAACAAGAATATTTCTTCACGTCCGAATGCGTCTGAAGATGAGCTCGTAAGTTCGACCGATCCGCGAAAGCTCGATCGCAATACGGACAGGTAAACGGTTTCTCACCGGTGTGGGTACGAATGTGACCTTGTAGTAGCCAAGGACGGGAAAAAGCTTTACCGCAAAGTTGACACTTGCACGGTAACGTATGGGTGCGGATGTGCATTTTTAAAGCGCCCAACGAGACGTAAACTTTTTCGCAGTATTTACAGCTGAAAGTTTTCTTAGCCGCGTTCGAATCTTCGTTAGCCGAACAGTGAAACTGTTGATGTTTCGTTAAGCCGCTATAGGTAGAATAGGATTTCGAGCAGAATGTACATTTATAACGACTAGCCGTGGTCGTATGATTGGTATTAGTCGATTTTTTCGACGACGACATCGAGACGTTAGCGGACGACATGTCTTCGGTCGGTAGTGGAGACGAAGATAAATCTTCCGGACTGCTGATGGGCGGCGCTACGGAAGACTGCGGCGAAACGTCGCCGTTATTAAGGCTACGTTGAAAATAATTCGAAGAACCGTCCGATGAAGCCGACGAGAACGGAGACGAATTTCCGCCGCTCGAAGCGGCCGGATAGTATAGTCTTGTCGGATTAGGAGCTGCGGCGGACTGCTGCTGCTCGTCGTGATGAGACAATAGGTTAGTAGTCGCCGCGATTACCGGTACGCGAGCGTGAGACGATCTAAACGGCGTAAAAGCGTGCGGCGGAGATCCCGGATCTTGGCAAATTCTGATAGACGGCGACGGAGGAGTAGGCGACGTACTAGTGCCGGCCGGATAATATCGGTGGTAATGTTGATAAATTTCATCTAGAGGACCGTGAGACTGGGGAGTCGGCGTGTAGAAATAATTCAAAGACGGAGGTACGTAATTAGGCGGATAATGAGCCGGTACGGCTCTAGGCCACGTCGAAGATGGTACTAGTTCATCGCGTACGACTAGCGACGACGTATTCAAATTTAATGGTTCCAAAGGACCGCCGTTTGAGAATGACGTTTTACCGAGAAAATGGCGACCACGATGATAATAATAATTCGGAACGGACGGGGTATCGTCATTGCCGAAGTAGACAGCGGCCGTGCCACTGCCGATAGGACTGTTCGGTGAGTGCGGTTCACGTTTAAACGACAGTTTATCGTCTTCGATTTCTTCCGACGATTCCAGTTCTCTTTTCAACTTGAACGTTTTACAGCCTGTGAGCTGGTGATGTTGATGATAAGGCGGGTTAGACGGTTTGCACGATGATGTGGTGCTTAAATCTTGCGGTTTAATGCATAGATTTTCCGGTTCCGAATTATCGTCCGATAAATCTGTAATCGAAATTGAGAAATAATATAAAAAATCTCGAAATCTATATATATATATGTATATATATATATATATATATATATATATATATATATACGTGTATGTATAAAGTTAAAAGAGACTTATGCATATGACTGTTAACACTCTCATATTTTACGAAGTTCATGGCAATATAAGTAAAATCTGGTAGTCGCAGCAAGCCTTTGCCTAGAGTGGTTTGTGATTACTACTTTATTTGAATTATATATATTTTGTAACAAACTGCATACACCATATACTTAAGAAATTCATACAGATCAATATTCATCGAAAAATTGAAAATTAGAAACAACATTAACGTTTTCTAATACTTTTATAAATTACTATTGCATTTGGTACCAAAATATATATGCTTATATTATATATATACATATATATATATATACACATATATGAATGTGTGGGTGTGTACATATATCAACATATTTATGACGATAAAAACTTATATAGTGTAAAATGATATAAAAATTAAATATTTAATATTTACGAATTATGAAACATTATTTCGTCCAATAAAAATCGTTGTAAATTAGGCCTACACTTATAATATTTTTTTCCTGGATTTTAGAAAGAATCATAAATTCACAAGTTTTATTTATCTCGCAATTACGGCGAATCTTATTCATTTATTATTCCTAAAAAAAAAGGATTACAAACAAACCCCACACATATAAGAATATATATATATATATATATATATATATATATATATATATATATATATATCATAATAATAATTTTCTTAAATAAAAAATTATTTTAAAAAAATTATTTATTATGTGTATATATACATACACATTGTTACAATTAGGAGTACAATACATGCATACACACATATATATATATATGTATACAAATATACATATATATATATTTGAATTATATATATATATATGCGTGTACATGAATGCATCGGCAACACGTAATGGGTCAAGGGACGTTGCACCGCAAGAGTAAATTTGTTCGCCTCACCTGCTGCGTAAGGTAATTTAAAATTTTATAGTGTAGTAGGAGGAATTGATTCAATACTAAAAGTTCATACGCCAGATGTACTGTCCTCGAAAGTTAGCAAACTTTGTTGTAACAATTGAAAAATCAAGGCCAAAAAGCGACTATATACATTTTATATAATAAGCGTGCATTCGTACAAGATAAAATACACATTTGAAGTAGCCGAGTCTAAAAAAAAAAAAGTTAACATATGGAATGAGAGATATAAGAAATTTAGACGATATAATATTATTATAATAAGCAAGCATATACGCCACATTGGACGGCATAAAGCAGAAACAGACGCCACACACGAATAAGTTCTTTTACTATTTAAGGTGTGGTAATGATAATTTCTCTTCCTATTAAGTAAACTCGTGTATATAAATACATATATATATATATATACCGTTTGTATATCGAAATATTCATTGTGTAGCACTTATATAAATATATATAAATTTTCTTCTTCTAGATCATAATAATTTATCATTCGAGGCATACACAGCCACATATATATATATATATGTGAAGATTTTTACAGGGTTAACAAACAAGATGAACAAAGAAAGCATCCTAACAGTATATCATTTCATTCGCCATTTTGGACAACCGTAGGATATTCACTATATATTTCAAATTATATTAAAGTAAATAAACAACTTTTCCTGGTAACATTTCTTGAATGTTTATATATATATATGCGTGTGTGTGTGCATTTCATAATAGTCCAGTAATATTATGCTAATGGCACAGTTGTGATAAGAAATAGTGTTATTAGATACTTATGTTTTTTCAGTGGTAATGGCCATGTTGTTTTGTAACATAATTTTATACGATATCATATATATATATATATATATATATATATATATATATATATGTATGTATTTAGATGTGATTTCCAAAAATTCATGCAACCAGTTGTGCCACTTTTGACACCCGTAAAAATAAGACACTTTTCATTCTGTCTACATCTGCTGGATAAATATTTATAGACGTATTCAGATTGCTCGGCTATTTTTTTTCTTAACTTATCTCAATTATTACGAAAATTGGTCCTACAAGTCGATAAGATATATCCTAAACGTGTTGGCGTCCGATCGAGTGTGTATTTGTAGATTTATTCAAGACAAATCCGTATAACCAGTCATTCGAGTAGCCGTAAAAGTAAGAAATCTTTCATTCTACGCGTATTTTCTAAATAAATCTTCTCGGCGAAATTTTGACTATTTCCAAAATTCGTATCGGATTTAGTCGTAATTATTCATAATTTTAAATATTAAGCGTAATGCGATGGTTTCAAAACACTTCAGGGAACAGGTTGTCGAATAACATCCGATCAAGAAATTGTTCTCCGTCACTCTCTTCCAGATCTATTTATTATTTTTTCGGCAAAACTGTTTGCTATAAGACTTTCTATAAGTAATAAACTCTGATCCTCCATTCCTCTTTCCTCATATGTGTCCGCATCAACGTCCAGTAGCCAAAGAAATTACTCGCGCTCTTCGTGATATAAATGCTCGGGTTTCGTTCGCGTGGATTCCATCACATTTTGGAATCCAAGGGAAATACGCTCGCGGATAGTGCAGCCAAAAGATGACTAGCCGTTCTTTCTGGTATACCAAACATCAAAATACCACCAAGGTATCTACGACCACATGTAATGAAGAAGTTGTTACAGATATGGCAATCCAACCATGGAACACATCATTATCGGCCAACAGAAGGAATGAAATCGTTATCACAAGACTCGCCTGGTACACTTCAAACTTACATAGACCACCTGCTATCAAATCAACCTTTCCCACTCCGTTCCGACTCAATCCAATATCTACAATTTATAATTCCTTTTTATAACGTACGACTGAAACGATCTTATATTTCGTCTAACCCGGAACAGAAAATAACATTTTAGAACATCATCGTGTTTTTCTTCCGAGAAAATTTTCTTTTTCGGCGTGTAAAACGCCGTATTCCGATTGCCTTGTACGCTACTTATACTCTACAATAATAATATATATATATATAGGTATGTAGTCGCCTACCGCCGATACGGAGAGAGCACTTAATGAAACTTAATGGTGTATTTTTTTTAATTCGTGCGCCATCTAAAATCAAATACCGTAGTAATTAATTTTTAAATTTATTACGTTCGACGAATGATAATTATCCCACCCAATTTTTTCCGATAATTCTCGAATAACGAAAGTATTATTATTATTTTTATTATTAATGTTTATAAATAGAAGTAGAAACGGAAGAAAAAATAAATTTAATCGTAATCACGCGACTTTATTACGCGCATATTAAATTCTAAGTAATCGGCGAGTAAACGCTTATGTAAAGAAAACGTTAAATATAATTACAACGACAGTTTCTCTCGGTCAATAAACGAGAAATATCGTCGTATGAAAGAAATCTTGCTAATAATTAATCTGATGAGAATTATATCGATATTGACGATTTAATATAATAAAAAAATAAGTTTATTTAACGATGAAAATAACGAAAAATAAATATAACGATTAATATAACAACCGAAATATAATATTCTTAAATAAACATAATAAAAATAAAAGGAAACTATAGTTAAAATCACTAAATTGTTTTATGCAAGAAGACAGTAAGCCTTTTTAGCTATTAAACCATTATCGAGTATAGTGTAAATATATAAGGTATGAAAAATTGACAATTTATAAAAATATAATAGGAATTTAGACGTACGATATTAGAAAAAATAGCAAAAGTGAAAAATCAAAATTATTTTGTATAAAATAATCCGATAGAAATCGACAAATAAAAAATTTAAAACAATTAAATGGTCGGAAAAGTAAAAACGTGCTTTTTGCGTCGTTGTAAAAATCGATTATTAAACTTATAATAAAACTAATCTTTCGTACAAACTAATGGTCGAATTTAATAAATTATTTTTATCTCTTTCTTTTAATATTTGCTATCTTTTTTCATAATGTTTCCCTGTACGTAACATTGTTTTTTTTTTATAATTTTCAGTTAACATTATCAATTTTGCCTTTACAAAGTTTTCCAAATGTAATGTTTTTCACTATATATATATATATATATATATATATATATCATCTTCTACATATTTTGTCGTTATACTAATTGATTTCGAAAATGTGTTATTTCTCTAAAATTCGATTTTAACTGCTGTTTGTTCATATATATTTTTTTAAATTGCTATACACTCCGTTCGAATTACGGAATAATATAACTTTAATCAAATGATCGCTAAGAATAATTAATCGTAATTAAGAAAAAGTAATTAATTAAAACGAAACTATTAGACGACACGCACAGATATGGTTCGATGTAAAAATCTCGCGATAACGAAGTCGATATATATAGGCGTTTAAAAAGAAATAAATAAATAATTTAAATATACGTCAGATTACATACTAGGCATAAAGCCGAAAGAATTAACGAATTATATATTAAATCAAAACTAATTATTACGTACTCCATTTTATTATATAAATCGCGATAATTTTCAACGTCCGCCGATAAAGCCGTTAAGATATTACAAAAAAAAAAAAAAATTAATAAAAAATAAAAATAAACGGGAACGAGTGTAAGTCTTTCGAGAAATTAATATTGAAAAAAAATATATAATAAATAATTAGTAATTAATAAATAATCGATAAATCGAGTAATAAAATGTATCGCAAATTTTGATCGAAATGTTTTTAATTTATCCTCACAACCTTTCAAAAAATAAGATAAACATTTTACGAATATTCGAAGTGCGGCTATTTAAAAAATACTATAAGTAAATATAAAGAAGTATTGAACACGGCGAAAAAAAAAAACCCGGAGTAAATTGTGACGACTAAAGTGGGAAGGAAGGTGGGCATAGTTAGGTCGTGTGATGAGAAGTAACAAACACGAGCTTGAAGGAGGTACACTTCGATGAAATAATCGATGCATTAAAAATATACCGGAATGAATAAATAGACTTCTTAAAATGAGACGAAAATCGATAACAGTATTATTGTTATCGTCATATTCAACTCACTTTATTGAGTAGACAGCGGAAGAAGAGAAGTTATATTTACGTCTTTAAATTGTGTGACGACCAGATAACGGCAAAGAAAAAAATCACACGCTTACTAGGACTGCAGTATATCCAAAGACCCTAAAAAAAAGTGGAATTTAACAACATTTCCTTAAATCAGAAAAATAAAAAGTGGTCTAAAAACGGACTAAAAATTTCAACAAATAATTAAATAATAAGGGATAGAAGAAAAGACAAACACGTATTAACGATTACAATTTTTTGGGGTTTTGGGTTAATAATGGAAACGATCTATGCAGAATGGCGCATAGAGCTACAATTGAATAAAGAACGTGAGAGACTTTTACTCGCAACGCCTAATGTAACAACATATATTTACATAACATTCTAATTCTCACAAAAATAATGGAAGTAATAACATGGACAGCGTTAATAATAACATTTGTGTGAGAAATTACATGTAGTCCTGATGAGTCTATGACATTCAACTGCTGGCGTTTAATGAAACTACAAGTTGCATATGGTAAACAAAAGTTATTTATTCATGTATTATATATATATATATATACATATATATATATATATATATACATACATATATATATATATATATATATATATATATATATATATATAGAGAGAGAGAGAGAGAGAGAGAGATAATTATTAGTATATATTTATAAGATTCGTTATCTAATTATATATTATTTAGAAATAAATTATTAGGCGTTAAAGGTTAGGTTATCTCCAATTAAAAAATTATTAGGATACATTTAAGATATGTTACCTAATTATATATTACTTAGAAATAAATGATTAGGCATTAAAGGTTAGATTATCTAATTAAGGAAATTATTTTCTGGCTTAGGATTTAATTCTTCATATCTACCCGGATTATATTTAATTTATCCGGGGGAATTTTTTAAATTTGATAACCATTCCTTTCGCGAATTTCGTGCCATTCAAGAAATTACGAATAGATGTTTAATCTTCATTTTAAGTACATTCGATTTTATCTATCATTCGCTGCGACTTAATAAATATCAATGCCCGTCAATAATGTGTAGTACATACAATTCGCATATTTAGTAATTCGAAACAAATAGATTTATTCATATATATATATATATCTATATATATATATATATATATATATATATATATATATACATATATATATATATATATATATATATATATATATATATTAGACGGAAATTCTTATTTATCTATATTTCCGTAATATCTGTGTTATTGTTTGCGTATGTATAGATTTTTTATTGCTAATTGTAGATTACGTTGTTTCACTATCAGATTATTTTATAAATACCATTTTTCATTTTGCTTATATATTGTATATATTTATACATTATTTATGCTAATCAATAACGTGTATATACATTTATATATATTATATATATATCTCACAAATAACAAACGTAATTCTCATATTTAGTAATTCGAAACAAGTAGACTTAAACGAATTATTAATTCTAAGGAGTATCTTATAGAATTCTCGTAAATTTTTATATTACACAGAAATTCTTATTTTTTTTTCACTATTTTCCGGGTGGTTAAGTTTGTAATTTTTTTATTACTGATTGTAGACTGTGTTGTTTACCACATTTATTAGCAGATTATTTTATAAACACTATTTTTCATAAGTGTTTAGTGATTTTAATTCCTTTCTTGTTGCTTATATATATATATATATATCTTAAGGTACCCTCAAATAATTTTTTTATATAGAAGTGAGTTAAGATTGTAGTCGACTATGTACCCGTTTCCTTAGTGCGAGAATTAAAACAATTATATTATGCTTATTTCGGATGCATTAGTATACATCTACAGTGTGTACATTTGAACGAAATAAAAAAATCGTACAGTTACCTTTTTCGATTTTTATAATTTCCTCTTCTTTAACAATTTGTATCGGTCGTTTTTTCAGCGGGCAGTGACTGTAATTATATTTATTCATAGAGGCTGATCTATGCATGATGACAGTTCCTCCGCCGCTAATAACGCGCATATTAAATATTTATATTATCGATTAAAAACTATTTTTTATTTTCGTTATCATATATATGTATATATATTTAAAACAATCGGAAATGCGCACGTAAATTTAATATAGTCATTTATATTAGTTTATTTTAACGAAATTCGAATTAACTAATAATAAACGAAATTAAATAATTATATCGAGTAAATCATTAAAAACCGAATAAAATTTAAGAACAAAAATCGCAAGCAAAAAACTACAACTTCCAAAACTAACGTCCGGACGCAGACTGACTGTCGAACTGCTGGAACGTCGTTATTTCATTACGGCTCGAATCCCCGCGACCCGATCGTCCCTATGAAGACGCACAAGTTGATTTGCTCAAGCGCGCGCACCGATCGCTCAACGTACGAATCGCCTCTGATGATTTATAAACGGTCGTCGCGTTAGCTGGCTCGATGTACAGGTGAAAAATATTTATAGGCTGCACGTGCTCGAGAACCAATCAGCGATAAGTAGTTAACGACCAATCCCGGTAGCTGCGCGCCTAACTCAAAGGGATAGGACAACTTACGAGGGCGGGGTTATTTGCGATCGATGGGCAGGAGGAGTGAAGATTCACATTCTTGAACGGCTTCCGCGCGTGAGTGAAACCAATAAACGATAGCCGTTATAGGCAGATCACCGGTAAATGTAAACGATTATTTTAGATGTTCAATTCCAGGGGTCGGTCGAATCTGGACTATTATACATTCCGTATTTCGACACGCTTGTCTGGAATTATTGGAACTTTCCAATGAACCTAATGATGTAGGTAATAACGGATCTCGGGTGCTTTCTCATACACGAAAGATATCGTACGATCTTACTGTTAGTAGCAGGCTATCATTTTTGAGTTTGGAAACAAATATATATATATAATGTATAGACCGCACGAGGAGCGTCAATGAGCGGATTCTATGATTGGGATTATTCAGACTAGTTCTAAATTGTTATATTCAACGCGTCTATTAACCTTTATTTAATTGTAATCGATATTAAATTATAATAATAATGTTTAAAAATGTTTTATTATACTAGACCGTCCCGAAAGAAGGCCGTATTTATTTATATATATATGTGCATCCAATTTTTTTTTGCAGTGTGCGTACATCAATTACCAAATATGATAATCTCGATCGGCAAACATTTATTTAATTGGAAATTAAAAATTAAAAATTAAAATAAAAAAGCAGATGAAACTGTTTGTAGTAAAAACTTGATACAAAGTATTGCAAGAACGTGTACAAAACAAAATATGCAATGATTGAGTTTTTCAGAATTAACATCCGTGAACAATTTAAAAGTTATATAATATATATATATATATCAATTTATACACATATTATATGATATGCAGCTACGTATTTATTACCTTCTGACCACCTATCTATATGTATATAATTTATTTATACATCTTTTTATTTGTGTCGATAATTAAGCATCGATATATATCTATATCTGTGTATAGTTATATAAATATACATGATATATGAACCGTATGCTTATATATATATATATATAATTTATTTACTTTTTTTTATGTGGCCTGGCTACACGTACCATCTAGCCACCGAAGGAACAATAATAAATAATAAATAAATATAACGAATTAATTGGATTAAACTGAAAGAAGAGAAAAAACGATAAAATATGAATATAGCGAGAGAAGAAGAAAATGAAACATAAAAAAAGAGGAAAGGGAAAATTAATCCCAAAACAAAAACCAGCTGTTAAATTAGAATATCGATAATACTGATGAATTTAAATTAAAACACAAACATCCAAACATAACAAGGATAGGATACAGTAAGGAGAGAAAACATCGAGAGACAATAACTTCTCGAGCAAATCCGCACGTCTATGTAGCTGAAAAATAATTGGTTAATATCCTATCTAAAATTAACGCTACTATGACTGGTACAATGAATATAGGGATGATTTACAAGATTAAAGTTCAAAACTACTCTAGAATGACCAGAAGAACGTAGCCTACATATGACAGTGACAAATCCGCGGAGAGTTTTGATCGGAATAACAGAAGGAAGGTGTTCGAACTATTTATTTTAGCTAATGCGAAGAATGAGTCCACAAACAAAACTAATTACGGTGTAACTAGTTAGAAGTATGAAAAACAAAATCTATAGATTAGAATGGGTTAGGTTTGTTTCGATTAGTTAGAAGTAGAATTGAAGGAAAACCCGAGAATGGCACATTACCCGAATCACTGAGAAATTCTCACTGTGTTAAAATTTCATTCTTTTTGGGCTTACGGACCCGTTCTTCATATCTCCATTTTTTTTTTTTTAATTTTTTTTCCAGCATCGCCGTGAACTACTTTTACACGACCAGTTGCATACGCGGTTAACTTTTAAAACAAAGAAAAGCGAGAAAATAAATAAATCTCTCTTATTAGTTCGTTCGATATTTAATTCTCGACACACGCGCATGCATACTCATTTTAAAAAATCCGTTTTTAATATCTCGAACTTTTCAATCGATGCGCGATTCACTTTAAGAATATTTGCATATAAATTTAATCAATTATATTATGAAATATTTCGTACAACCGTACGAATAACATTATAGAATATTTAATTACAAACGCTTATCGTTCATTTTTAATTCATAATCAATTTCTTCCACCGTAGTAGAGGTACTCTAGGTAAGCGGGTGAGCCTAAGTGTAATTACGCGGGCGCTTTAATTTCGATCGATCGATTTAAGTGGGCAAATCTGATTATGTAAACGTATTTAACAATAGATAGATATTTATTTGTATATCGAACAATTAAACCGGTTCTTTCACGAATTTTTTTTTTGATAAAGCGGTCATTAATTAAAATTATTTTTCTCTTTATTGCATTATTAATATTGATTTAATTTCTATTTATATATGAATGTATCGGAATCATCTGAATTGAATTATTATTATTATTAATTATTAATTATTATTATCAGCATTATCGTTATGACTACTGTTACAATTATCGCATTACAGATATATTGTCTTTTGGTTTTTCCATTCATTAAAACTTGGTGCTTATATTTACGTTCTGTTCCCGGAATTTATTGTTATATCTATACATATATATATATATATATATATATATATATATATATATATATATAATCATCATCATCATCACAATTTCCACACAACCGCTAAGTTGGTGGGTAATATGGCCTGCAGTTAAATATATAATTTCCAGGCCGGAGCAGCATCTTTTATCTTGACATAATTCTGTTCTTTTATTATTGTGTCTGTAATAAATCGGGTTCTCGGTTATTCTCTTTTTAATTTTCCATTTGCTTTTCCTTCTACTAAGTTTTTTAGCCAAATGTCTGATTTGATGATCGATCATAATCTTTCTTCTCAGAACTAGAGCTATTTAAACTTGTCGTCGTCAAAACACATAGTATTCCATAATACGCATATGTATATAATGATGCACGTTTATTTCGCACGATTTTATACCTCGTATGTTTATCTACTATCTATCTATCTATATCTATATATATATATATATATATATATATATATATATATATATATATATATATATATATATATATATATATATATATATATTAGCAACATCGTCACTTAAAAGTTCAATTTTTACGAAGTAGTTCTATTTTGAGTTAATTCGTCGAAAATCCTCTTCATACATTGGATTAATCCGTCTGAATATCTTAGAGGTACATCTAATTTTCGATTCGATTATTTCCAAACCATTAGTTGCCGTTGCGTGACCAGGAAAACGTCCAATTCTGATAAGAATTTCGTTTATGCGTTAACCAAATTCTTTCAGTACAGATTCGCCGTCCTACTTGATGTAGAAAAAGATTTTTCGTTCGGTAGACCAATCCTAGTCGTGGACAATGACAAAAGCGATACATAGAAAACTGTAGGCATTTGAAATGTGTTCTATTCGGGCGCATGTTGAGGATCTCGTGGAAGGAACATCGGACGAATGTGTCAATACTTCAACAACTTAGGGCGGAACGTAAAGATAGATTAATGCCAACTATAAAAAGAAGACGGCTCCAATTTTTTTGGACATATTATGCGACGAAACGGATTAGAGAAGATTATAACACAAGGAGTAATCTCAGCGAAGAGAAGCGGAGGACGTCCGCCTACTCGTTTTATAGATCGCATGCAAGAGATGACGGGAATGCGAGATCCTAAAGTGATATGTGCATAACGTATCCCCCTTAATTATTATGTTTTTTTTATTATTAATTTTTATCATCATCATCACATCATCAGAATTAACCGTTGTGAGACCCTGTCATTCTTCTTTCTGCTTTTCCTGGCCGTTATCATACCTTTTCAGGTTTTTTCTCTTTAACGTTAATCGTTCTTCGGTATTCCCAATTTTTATCTTTGCGCAACCTGGTTTTTCGTTTTTAATTATGATCAAAACGATCTCGATGTTTCTGTTCTATTTAATTTTTTTGGCATATCCCATGTTTCCTTATTTCGATGTTTTCTCGCCGAATTATTTTAACCGTCTCGTTAATACTTCGTCAATTCTTCGCCTAGTTTCGGGAAATGATATATTTCATAATCGCCATTTCCTTTCGGTACTAATTTTTGTTTGAAGCTACACATATATAGGACTAATAATTCCGATGATTTTTAATATAGTCGCGATTACGTTATTTATTAGACACCGCGAAACGTGTCTTAAACTTATTTTTAGGTGCCGTACTATTCCAGAAGTTCACCAGGTGCTGTTGTTATTTGTATAGATGCGACGTCGACACACCCTAACTTCGACCAGTTGAAAAACAAGTAAGTGTGTTTTTGTTTAAGCAGCTATTTACCATTTTAAACGGGGTAGGTTACGGTTTAAGGTGGCGTTGTTATTATATTGTAAACTAGAGTACTTAGATATAGGCAGGCATACATAAATAAATACAAATATATATATATATATATATATATATATATATATATATATATATATATATATATATATATAATTATCATAGAGAGTAATATTATTCGTTTACGTATAAAAACTTATTACCATCTAACTCCGGGTATTCCGGTTCATATCGACACCTGGTTCTCGTTTTATATTTAATAACGAAAGGGGGCATTACTCGGTTTTACTTTTTATATTTCTAGTACTTATAACACGTATACACTATATACTATCCATATAGAGATATATGCGTGTATAGGTAAAAACTTCCATTCTATCAACGCGGCCTAACATACCAGCGTCGCTTCCTAATCAGAACATCCGGTCTTGCACGATGATTTCCCCTTTTACGAATTTCTCTATATAGAAGAACGACCACGTGCAAGAAAATCGGATAGAGGCGTGTACACAGATGCGTTACTACGAGGAATCGTTTATTCCTATTCTAATGAACATTCCGCTGTCTTGTAATCAGTCGTTCGACTAATTAATTTTCTTTTTTTAATGGGACTAATTTACTAGTATATATATATATATATAGGTATGTATGTATGTGTCTATTATATATAATAGTAATGGGCATAACCGACTTATGACTAACGACTAATTCGGATTTTTTCAATAACTGACTAATTCGGTTTTTCCAAATAACCGAATAAATCCGTCGTAAAATATTTTTATTTTTAATAATTTGTTTATTAATTTAAGCGATTGATTAAATATTCTTTTTTCTTTATATATATATATATATATATATATATATATATATATATATATATATACGATGTTTACGTATATTTATAAATCCTGTAATGACGTTATATTGTCTAATGTAAAAGTTAAATTTAATGTTTTATTTTCGTTTCTACATAGTATACTATAAGATGTGCGCGATGACCCGGTTTTTAAATCTGACGACGTAAATCCGATTGAATTTAGTCGCATTACGACTAATATCCGTTAGTAGGTTCTATTATTCGGTTCTTTTGTTTCGACTGATATGAAGTAATCGCATTTAGACTGAAATATTCTATTGCGTGTGATGGTTTTTTTTTACAGTGTTTACCGAAGTTGACTTCGGATGAAGTAATGAGAGTTTACAGTAAGTAAAATATCGAGGCCGATTACAAATAAAAAACCGAATAATTAGTCTTTTTTTTAAGAGACGGTAATTAGTCGGTTATGTAAAGTACAGTTTCGCATTTTGCCTCACTTCCGGTTTCTTTACGCTATATCGATATATTTCCGTTTTAGAAATATCGTTCTTCTTAACTATTGACGTTAAACTTCCTCAGTCAGTAATTATGTTACTATAAATGACAAAGTTATATTATGGTGTAGAGATCTTGATCACTCACAAAGGTATCATTCACTTTACTCAGCTAGAGCATAGGGGGTCAATAGGAGCTAATGTACACTGAGAGCGTCAGTCAATCACCTCTCACTTATTACTATCAGCTCCAGACGTCGCTCCCTACACTCCCGTGGTTCTATTTCTTTAAGAAGATTAGTCGTAAGGGAATTGTACTAATCAGTAGATTACGATTTGGACATCATCTGACCGTCTTTTCCGTATGCAGCTTAGAGAAACTCTGTCCTCTCCATTCTGAACAGGCAGTCTGCAACCACGATCATGTGTTTTTTTTTAATGCTCTGCTGCGGCGCCGTTGCGTTCGGAACTTTACCTTATCTTGCTACGTTCTTCGAGTATTACAACACTCCCATTAAATATATATATATATATATATATATATATATATATATATATATATATATATATAATTAAAAGTAGTGAACAAGTACAGATACCTCGGTGCATAGCTAAACAAAGCCGGGGATTCAAATGAAATTAAATGCAGGATAGGACAGGCAAGAGTAGCATTTATAAAAATGAAAAAAACATTAACATCGCATGGAATATCTCTTGAAGTAAGACTCAGAGTTTTAAAATGCTACGTATGGTCAGTGTTGCTGTATGGCTGCGAAACATGGACGCTGAAGGCCAAAATAATCAAAAATATCCTTCGAAATGTGATGTTACCGTCGTATCATATCGTGGATAGCAAAGAAGAAGAATAACGAAGTATTGGACATGTTGAAAAAAGATAAAGAATTGTTGAATCAAACGAAGGAAAACAAGGTAGACACATATTAAGAGGTCCAAAATATGTACTGCGCAGACCATAATCATGGGAAAAGTGGCAAAAGTAGGCAGAAGAACGATTGCTTGGCTGGATAATATCCGAAAATGGTCGTCGATGAAGGTATATTGTTTCACAAGGCCAGAGACCGAAAATTATATCAAGAAATTGTCGCCATATACCAACGACTGAGTAAATTAGACAAAAGAAGAAGAAGAAGATATAAAATTTATTTTCGTCGATATTATAAAATATTTTATTCGAAACGTCTAGTTGGACTGGTTGCTACACATGTTCATTCAACTTTCGTTTACGTGGTTTCGAAATTTAAGCTTTGGCGGTTTTGTAATTGTAATAGTTTCAAAACTATCTCGTTTTCCATTCGAATAATAATTATTTCCCTTTTTTAAAATTCATCACTCCTATAATTCTCGAAGCGTTCGACGACGACAATTACCTATTACTAGAAGGATTAAACACCGACCGTTATATGTTTACTTTTGTAGTATTACAGATTCCGGTCTGGATAGAACTGTCTCTGTTCAAAAGAGAAGAAGACCTTTTCAAATGACCGGGAAAAAAAGGAAATGTAGTCAGCCTGAACTTGCCTTCAGTTTCGAAAGAAGAACCGATATCTTTACTTCCGGGTAGCTAGTTCAATTGGAAAACCAGTTTTCTTCATTTTCATTTCCAAATACTTTTTCTTTCCGATCTTTAGACGAAGAATGTAGTTTCTCCATCACTTCGAGCTACCCTTCATATTCGGTTCCTTTACACTGAAACTAAATTCCGGAGGTATTTTCACCTTCATCGCCCACGATTAGTACGGTCAAGAGGGTGTCGAACAGAATACGTGTCTCGTATATTATTAGTAGGACGGTGCGCGCACCAGACTAAAAATATTACACATACGATAGATACATGCGATATTATATACATATACAAAATTCTAAGCATTTTTACGTACACACAAACATATAATATATAGGTATTGCGAAATAATGCTTAACGATATACTCTACTTCGTATAATGTGTATATTCATTACACGTATATATATATACATATGTACTTATAAATGTACATAGATGGGTGTGTTTGACTCCTCGTGTTATACAGTCTGGTTGTCTCTTCTTCGTCAGCTGGTGGTGACTGACTAGGTTTATTCTTTTTACTGACACATTGTAAGTCCAAAGGCACGCGACAGCTGCAATCTCAGCCAGCCGGCCTAACCCATCTTTCGAATGCATCTGCGATTGATGATGGAAGCGTGCCTTTCCTATTACTTACTTTTGACAATACACACACACATACATATATTATAATTATTGTTACGACCGTACCTTCGATAAATCGCGCGAACGGACTAATAAAAACGAACTAAACTGCCGTGTAGAGAAAAATCGACAGTCTGACACGCGCGGATTGATAATATACCCCGGCCTTTAACGGTGCACATTTATTAAGTCGCGTAAAATATTGGCATAATTCACGAACAGCGAACCAGTTTTATTTCTTCCGCATTTTTTTTTACTCCGTTTGTACTACGTCAATTTTATTAATCGCACGATTACACCCCGTATACGACCATACGACTATACGACTATAGGAGGCGCATTCACACAATCGAAGTTATCCGATACGTCTAAAATACGGCCGACATCAACGAGGTACCGTTATTTTTTCAAACGATATTCGATATTATTTCAAAATCCGGTATTTCGGTATCGAAAAATTGTTTACTCCGTTTCAGACCGAATTGAACCGTAACAACAACTTATTATAACGCGGTTTAAATTTTTAAACCGTCGATGTCGGCGGTATTCTGGAACCTCACTTTTTTAAAGAATAAAATAAAATAACCATCTTCACCGGGACAAAATTTTTTAGTAAAGTGAATAAAAATAAAAAACATTTATACTAATATATCTGAGTAGGTGTCAATCCATGCAGGGGTATCGCGACCACGATCTGTCACACGGCGCTCGCGTGCGATATTTAGACAATCGTGGAAAGTACGGCCAGTTGTCCTGCAAATCGCATCTGATCATCGAAGGGGGTACACGACCGCGCTCTCTTCTACACTACACCTTGAACGAACAGCCCTCCACATTTTCAGCTCTAAATACGTGATCACAAAATCGTAGTATTCTGCTGAAAATGATCGATTTTAATCTTTTCGAGTTATCAAGTTTTTACCGAAAGGGTGAGGTAGTAAATCGTAACAGAAAATCCGGTGGAAGGCAACGAGAAACCACCACCATACTTCTTGTTCGCTATTAACATGACACGTAAAAGAATCATAAGTATGCGGCATCCATGGAATACGCCAAAAATATTGTATTAGGCAATAGGCGGTCGTTTCCAATAATGGAAGATGACTCGAGTTCCTATCGTATGCCATCGTAGGCATGACACTCTGCATGTGAGAACAAACGTGTTACAAATTCGAGGACAAATTTTCTAGATTCATCAAAGAATGTTAGGAGTAAAGTAAAAAAGAATCAGAAAGAACAGCTTAATATTGTGGAACGTAAGTATACCAAACTAGCGAGTTAGCAAACATAGCTTTAAAAGGGGAAAGACTGAACATCGACATACTAGGAATAGCAAAAATTGGCCCCCCGGGGAACGGCTGGATTAGTGTAAACGAAAAATATGATTTCATATTTACTGCATCAGACAGACGAGAACACGGTGTATGATTAATGATGAATTAGTCAACGAGTAAGATGATCACCAGTATCATCCTGAAAGTCCGAAAGGTTGTTGTATGTAAGAATAAATGCGAAACCGAGATCAGTCGTTATCATAGCATATGCTCCAACAGCTGAACAACACCGATGCAGAAAGGATGTATAATGAAATAGAAGACCTAATATCTTACATGAAATGGAGCGTTGTAATATATATGAAGGGCGACATCAACGCAAAAGTGGGAGAAGGACGGCACGGTGCGACAGTCGGAGAAATTAATGAGAAGGGTCGAAGATTAATAGATTTTGCAGTGCAGCATCAATTTGTCATATAAAAATCGTAAAAGACGATTATACACCCGGACAAGCCCAGGAGGAAAGTACATAAATCAAATAGACTACATAATATTAAATGATAGATATAAGAATACAATAAAAAACTGCCATACTTACCCAAACGCCGATTTCGTTTTAGACCACAATCTACTCATGGCCAAGTGTAAAATTGCGCTGAAGTCGATAAGGGGCGCAGTAAGTGCAACAAGAAGTGGAACGTCAGGATTTTGGAAAAGCCAGCAGTAGCGGAATAATTTAGGGAAGAACTCGATAGGAAAATGGAAACAGAAGACACGAACGAGAAAAGTATCGAAAATAAATAGAAAGGAAAATTTCTGTTAGTTACAGAAAACAACTTGAGAACAGAAAAAGTGCGCAGGAATAAACCCTGGGGATAACGGATGAAATATTGAATATGATGAATCAGCGTAAGCAAATAAAAGATAGGCATAGCATTACATATTGAAAAACAAACAAGCGGATAACGCGGAAATGTATAGAAACGAAAAATAATTCGTACATGGAAAAATGCAGAGAAATTCACGCAAAAATAAAATCAATAATGAAACAATATAAGAACAACCGAATGAATAGGATAATGAGTAGAAAAAACAAGAACGGGAAACAGTGCGATGACGAAGAAGAAATACTTGATGCGTGAACGGGTTATAGCACGGAGCTGTATAGAGATGATGCCAAACCAGACCCGGGGAAGACGAGGAACGTAGAAGATGCTCCGGAGATTGAAATGACGGAATTGAGTAACGCGATACGAAAAGCTAGGAAAAATAAAGCAAGCGGAGAAGATGGAATAACTGCTGAAATGCTGAAATGCACTGGGAACCGTAATTGCCGGAATATTTCGTACGGGAAGATTCAGAACAAGCGCAAGTTACTACAAATTCGATACAAATTAAAAGTATAAGTTGAGCATAACGATATTAACAGAAGGGAGGAGAAGCCTGTGAAAGACGCAATCTTAGAATAGAGAAGTACTCCCAATACTCGAACGTGAAACCTTCGGCGGCCAGCTTTAGTCCATGATTTCAACGGCTGGTCCACCGGCTATAGTAATAATAAGAATAACAATAATAGTAATCAAAACGAATCGAATAAAAATTATTTGCACATATAATGAAGTAGTTATAATAATAATAATGGATCAATCTATCAATCGATCGATCAATCAGTGAATAAATTTATTATTGTAAATAGGTTATACGTGAAAATATTATTGAACTCGGTAAAAAGTGAGCGAACAACGGGGTATTTGATACGGGTTTTTCAATACTTTTAAGGGAAAGTAGAAAATAAATTCTTTACAATCTATAAATACTAAGTGCATTTGTGCTACTATATATATATATATATATATATATATATATATATATATATATATATATCGTGAGCAATTAAGTATTTATATCTAAACGTATGAAAAAAATTGATAAAAAAAAAACGAAAATCGGTACGATCTTTTAAAGTTTTAATTTTTTATCTTTTATTTTTTTTAATGTCACACCGGTCTTTGGACCACAATTGATAATATTCAAAACATTTTCTTAATAACTTAAGCGTACATTTTTTTTTTTTTATTAACTATTTTCTCATTGGAAAAGAGTCAATGTCTACATATATTATTTCCACGGTATGATGATTAACTTTCTGAAAGTATAATAATTAATAGCACTACCAACGACCGTTGAACCATAACCGAAGTAGGCTGCCGTATACAATTAGTAGTTATTCGGTATCGAGGATATCTTGAGTCCATTTTCTTTTTAATCTTTGCTAGACAACATTAGTTGATGCATATTTGAACATTTTGATTGTTCTTTAACTCGCTAAAAAACTTTTTGTTGCGATTTCTATAGTACTCATATACATATTCAACTTCTAAATCATGATGCAGCGTGATATTCGAAACAAAATATGGAGCATTAGCTATTGAGCGGAGTATCTTCGACTGTAGTTGTTGAAGTCTGTTAGGCCATATCTCCATATAGGAGCCAGTACAGCTAAATAAACCATTCTTTTACGGAGTAAACTCGATGCTGATTTTCTTCGCATTATACGTTGCAGGCTGTCGAGTCGTGATTTAATTATGTGGCACACATGTTGAATATATGGTCTCCGTGTGAGACGCCGATCAAAAAGCAGACCCATATATTTAACACTGTTGCGCTGTAGTAGTGTAACGTCGTTGATTTTTACAGGTTTGCAAGACCTTCTGTTTAGAGTGAATGTTACTTGTCGGCTTTTTTCTGTATCGATTTTAATTTTCCATTTAGTGGCCCACGAACTAATCTTATTCAGGTGTTCTTGGACCATAACAGATGCGTATATGTGGCTTTCGTGCGATGCTAAAATACAAATATCATCCGCAAAAGTAGCCAACAATGTACTTTTCACGACCGGTATGTCTGCTGTATAAATTAAGAACAGCGGAGGTCCCAGTACACTTCCTTGGGGAACAGATGCACGAATTACATCGATAATACTGAATTCAGTTTTACTTGAAAAACTCGATCAGATAGATAGCTTTGTAATACTTTATAAATATCATTCGGCATTGTCTCTTTCAGCTTATATAAAAGTCCTTGATGCCACACTCGATCGAATTTCCACATCTAGGAATATACCGTTGCAGTATTGTTTTCTCTCCAGGCATGCAGCGACACGATCGGTAATATGGTGTATTTGATGAACGGTAGAATGTGCTCTTCGAAATCCAAATTGGTTGCTGGGGATTATGTCGTTACTACTTTCATGATCCGATCCTTTATAAGAGATTCAAAGGTTTTAGGTATGACATTTAATAAACTAATCGGTCGATAAGATGACGCCTGAGTAGAGTTTTTTTTGCAATTAATATAATTATTGCCTCCTTCCATTTTCGTGGGAAGTATCCGGTTCTCAATATTGAGTTAAATATTACATATATGTTAGAAGTAGGATAGTTTTTGGTCGGAGCTTCTTTAATATTTCACTTTTTATGTCGTTTCCGGGTGCTTTTCTTAATGGTAAATTATTTATTATCATCTGTACTTTCTGGGGTGTAAAGTGCTTAGTTGGCAGAGTAAGTTGGAATGGAGACTTCGTTCAATCAGTTGATCATGCTGATAATTAGTTACATGTGGGTGTGGTTGAAAATTATTATATAGATATCTGCCAAATGTTTCAGCTCTGTTTTTGTCGGTCTTAGCCCATTCACCATTTTCCATTCTAATTGGTTGCTGCTTTTTTGCGACTGTTTTAAGTACAATTTTGTCGCTTTCCAAACAGAATTGTCCTTAGGATTTAATGAAGAGAAAAAGTCTTTTTTCATCATTAAAATCTTTTATGCCTTTTTGTAATGTGCAGTGAGTTATACTCGCTTTTTAGTGATGGCTGTCTATCACGTTGCCAACGGGACCTAGCGTACCTGCTGTATTCATTTTCTTAGCCTGATTGGTATATATTATTTTCATTTTTTGTATTTGAGCGGTTATGTCTCGTTGTTAGATTAGATGCATTATGTATGTTGTTTATAATTTTTTCTACCGCATCGTCTATATCTTTATCATTCTCGAGTCGAATATCCGTCTTTTGATTCATGTATTTTGTAAACTTAGTCCAAATAGCGTTATTGTTAATTAAAGGTAACTCGTAACTTTGACATATTGGTCCAACTCCTAAGCAAGCAATGAAGCATGGTCTGAACTTAATTCAGGAACCATGTTACATGTTATTTTTAAGCGCTGAAGATTTTTTGCAATATAGAAATCCAGTACCTCAGGATATCGATTTCTGTGTGATGGCCAATAAGTAGGTTCTGATGGAGCAATGATCATTAGTCCCTCTGCATTTATTAATTTAGCGAGTAACCTTCCTCTTGAGTTGCTTTTAGTACAGTTCCAACTTTTGTCTTTAGCGTTAAAGTCGCCTCCAATAAGTATAGGCTCGAGACCGTGTAATATGTTTTTTATCCTTTCTTTAGGTATGACAATACATTACACCAACTGTACACTCATACCATTTTGTGCAGATATTCGCTGTTAGTAATTGATGAGCATAAGATACTTCGAAGTAGCTACTGCAATGGCTTATTTTAGAACGGATTAGAATCGCTACTCCTCCATGAGGACTTCCATCAGGATGTGAAGTAAGCGCTATATCCACTAATAGGAAAGCTTTTATTGCATGTTAAATGTGTTTCACATATAAGAGCAATATCAATTCTATTTAAGTGTAGGAATGATTCAAGTTCTTGTTTTTTATTTACTATTATGCCGTTGCATTTCCATAACATAATCACTAAATTATTATCTGTATATTTATTCGTGCTAATTTGTCAAGTAATTTAAGATTACTAATGATCGACTTAACATTCATTAGTTTATCTATGGCCTCAACTACATGCGTCGAGAATTGTTGCATTTATTGGCTGTTATCAGCATTATAATTTGAATTTGATTCTCTCCGTTACATGTAATTTTTTATTATTTGAGTTTCCTGTATGCACTTCATTATAATTAGTACTTCGTATTGTTGGCCAAGGGTTCATTGCATTTGTCGATCTTAATTCTGGAAATTGTTTGTGGGATGTTGCGAATGCCTGAGAATATTGAATGCGTTCTTGTGCTAGACGTTTGTATGTAGGACAGTTAGTTAGCTGGATGGTCTCCTTGGCGAAGCGCACAAACTGGCTTTATATTTTCTGTTTTATCACACTTCTTCGAATCATGTTTGCTACCACACATAACACATCTATACGGTAAATTGCAATAGTTTCGAGTGTGTCCATATAATTGACACCTTTTGCATTGGACCATTAGTTTATTTTTACGGACCTCTTCCAAGGAGTCCAGTTATGAGGAAGATTTCATCATTTTTCGTAGATGGGTTTAGGTCGACAAAGTGTATTGGTAAATTTTGCTTTGTTCTAGGATGTATAACATTAACCACACTTTTTACACTAAAGCCTTTGGTTTCCAATTCTGATTTCATTTACATCTGTAGAATAGTGCAAATCGCGTATCACTACTCTAAATGGTTTTTCTTCTGTTAGCTGATAGGTAAAGAAATAATAGTTTTTAGATGTTAGTAATTTAACTATTCTACGACAATCATCTACTTGTTCAGGAAAAACTGATATTGTTGAATTTAATGAGAATTTAATTCCATTATCAGTTAATTAACTGTGTAATGTTTTTCACATTCTTTATATAAGGTGGAATATTCTTTTTATTTAAGTTTGCTGTATTAAAGTTTTGACCTGGAGGATAAGTTTGATTTGCGTTTGAAAGTGCTTTTCTCTATCTTGCATACATCACGTATGTTGTTCACTTCTTCGTCTTCATCCGTAGCCACGAATGTGAAGAGTATATGCCGTTTTTGTTTTTTTTTTTTTGTAGCGTAGTCGATTAATCCGATGTATTAGAATTTTCTCTCGGTCGACTTCGTTTCGTAAACTACTTGCCATTCGGTGTTTTTTTCACGCGATAATAATATGCGACTACTATTAACATCGTAATGTGTTGCGGATATATCGTCGCGAAGATTATCATTAATAACGTTGAAATTAACAGAATGTTGTGAAGAAGATATGTTAGGCTGAACTGATTTACTTGTAGGGACAATCGGCGATATTGCCCGACTAGGCGGGGGAGATCGACCGATCGTCGCGATAGTTGTTGCTTGTTACAACGTCAAATTAAAGACGAATGTCGTTGACAACAACGCGTACACCGTAATACGAGAGCATAGGCACGCGTTCCACGCACATACACCACTCGACAACGACGATAATCAGATAGTTGGAAATAGCAATAACAACGACAACAATGATAATAATAATAATAACAATATAAGAATAAGAAGTTAAATAAGTTACAGGGATGATGATAATGATAAAAGAATATTGTTAATGATATGGAATTTTCTCACACCGCTGCTCGGCTGCTGATGAAAAGAATCCGAGATAACGATAAGAGAATAATACTTTGCGAGCGATAACGAAAAGGAACGGAACAAGACGAACCGTACCGAACGAGGAACAAATTAAATGCGAAGAAAAAAAATTCAAAAAAAAAAATTGAAGAAAATATAAACCAAAAATTATACAAATAATAATAAATAAAAGTAACCACGATGGTAATTAGGGATTACCAATTTAGCCGTTGCACGTAAGAGGGAAGTTTTCATCGAACTCCATTTTCTTAACAGTGAATAAACTTCTTAATTACAATAAAACATTTTTTTTTTTTAATTAAACAAATTTGAACGTAGGAGTTCGGAAAAAACATCCAAATTTCCCTAAATACAGATTTTATATATATATATATTATATTAATGATTATATATGAATAATATAAATATATGCATGAATAAATACAAACGACTGAGCTCGTATTTCCAAATACGTATAATGGTATACGTATTTTATGTATACGTAATGAACATTTAACACAATTGATACTGTAGAAGGGAGGATCAAGAATGAAATATATCAAATAAATACAACACGAATTGCAAACAACAGGATGTCCATCAATTAACAAGATTGAAGAACTATGACGATTATACATACATATATATATATATATATATATATATATATATATATATATATATATTCATAATATCTTCGACTGATGTATTTAATTCTTTTATTTTTTTTAATTCAGCTATCATTTCCTTATGTCAAAATAAAATATGTACAACGAAATATTATAAATACGTTTACAATTTTCAATCTGAAAGTGTAGTCGTTGATAAAGTGTAAAATGAACAAGCTCCACGGTGTGTATATATAATAAATATATATTATATATATATATATATATATATATATATATATGTAAATTTATACATAAATATATTTATGTATATTAATTTTCCGTCTAAAATAATTATATCAATCCGATTACGAGACAGCGAATCACATGCACGATAGACGAGAGTTATGAAAGATGAACATGTCTAAAAATGAACATGTCTAAAAGCGAGCATGTCCAAAAATGAACATGTCTAAAATGAACTGTAGATTTAGAAAACGAAATTTTGTTATAATGTCGTCGTTTTTTAGTCAGCAAGTGAATTTACTGTAAGAGGCGTATTCAAGTTCCGGATCCAGGTTGATCCGTGTTAAGTAAACTCTCGTATCGAGGGACATTTTTGAAATATGTTCAATTACGTAGCCGTAATATCGATAATCATAATAATAGTGCGGATAGGTAATAATAAAAATTAATAATAAATAATAATAATAATTAATCGTAATAATAATTAATAATAAATAATAATAATAATAAAGCGTGTCACTTAGCAACTGGTTATTACTGTATCACCATTGCGGTAGAAATATTATAATGTCGTGATTTATGATAATGTGAATATCATTATTATTAATAATAATAATAATTTTTTTATTATTATTATTATAATAAGACGATTTCATCATCATTATTACATCGTCACGATTATTATCGTTCTTCTTGTACATATTTCGACCGTAAAATTTTAATAATAAAATTAAAATTATTTCATTCAGTTTATGCCCACTATCATTTTTCGACACAATGAGAAACCAGCAGGCCCTTAAACTTTATTTAGAATATTACAGAAAAAAATAAAAATAAAATAAAAAAAAAAATCAGTGTTGTCGAAACACAAGTTCTCGTTGTTCGTGTTATCTTCTTTGCGTAAAACGTCGTACGATATTTAAATATTTTAACAAAACCGGTTCTTATTATTATTATTATTACCGATTATTTCGTTATATTAAATTGAATCGAAATACAAACGCGATCGTTATTCAAATGCAAAGTAGTGTAACATCCTGCTAATCTCATTGTTTTCTATTACGTTTTCTCCTCTACACTAAGCCCTGATTCAATATACATATATACATATGTTACATATACACATATGCGCGTATAAGTATAAATCTCATAAAATAAATCTGTTCGAATCACCATATCTAGAGGACCGTTTGACATTTTTTCGGAGATGTTGGTCACAGTCGAAATTAAAACAGACATCTCTACGTAAATTAGGAAGAATTATGGTCGACTGGTATACATCCGTAATATTCCAATAATCGCGATAATTATGAAGCGAGTAAATTTCGATCGTAAACTTTAACCTTCCGCCTAAAAATTAATTTCGCCAATAATTTAATGTGACGTCAGACGATACGCATTCATCATTCCTACACATTCGACATCCGGGATCAACTCCTATTCATTTTTATATATTAACGTTAATAAAAAAAAATTAAAAAAAAATTAAATCGTTTAAATAAACTTCACACACACACACATATATATATATATATATATATATATATATATATATATATATAATCTCAAACTGACAAAACGTGGGGGTATAAGGACGACAATATTAACCGATTTTTATTGCAAATGGATGACATTATTAAATCGCGATCTATTTATGCAATTTTTAATCTCGTCAGTCGCATAAAATTTTGACCGAAAACTATATAAATTTATTATCTAGAGTGTTTTTTTTACGATTATGCTGATTTTTAGATGATTCTACGTGATTTTCAACGCGTTTATATGAATAATTTTAAAATTGAGACGTCTTACGTCAACCAGAAAATATAAAATTTCGTCAATATTAAAAATAGTGCTCGTTTAATAAACGTATTTTAAAATTACGTAAAAAAAAC
Source organism: Coronaproctus castanopsis (assembly GCA_032883995.1). Classification (NCBI taxonomy): domain Eukaryota; kingdom Metazoa; phylum Arthropoda; class Insecta; order Hemiptera; family Monophlebidae; genus Coronaproctus; species Coronaproctus castanopsis. The sequence goes on along the minus strand of CM065053.1, from coordinate 270,256,122 downwards.
TTGACTAATTATAATTAATTGTAACGTTCGTACGACGCAATCGCTAACAGGAAATAGTCCAGGCCAGAATCGCATTCAACCTCTTGAACAAAGGATCAGTCTCAAGTTCTCTAGATGAAATAGTTCTTATTACGTAGGTTTACAAATCGATAAACCAAATGAACGAGTAGACCAAATTGAAAATGGCCGGATAGTTGCATTAGGTACCTAATCAGCACCCGGTAATAAACGTGGCAATCGCAAAACGAATAAAAAGGCGCTGTTCAATCTGTACGTATATGTCCACAGTTTGAAAAAGGAAATCTAGGTGAGCTTGAAACATTTCTTATTGTTAATCGCGTAGATAAATTTTTGAAATACGCGGAATCGGCGGAACATCATTTTACGCGCGATTGTACATTATCGGTACTCGCGAAATGAAGACATTCGTAAGAATTTACATATACGAAGTTTGTGGATGATGTTATACGAGTGTTTGCTGCAGCGCATAAAAAGCGATAAGCGTGTAAATACAGAAGCTCGTCAAGTTTTAAATACCAGAAACGATATCGGACGACTTAAACCATCCAACAACTGATCTCGTCTAGCAATATTGTTAGTAGCCTAGTTATTCGAGATTGTTTCTAACGCGTTAAACTATTCCAAATAAAACTGTTTATAAACCGTTTTCTAGTATTAATTGATAGGTTTTTTTGACAACTAGGGAACCTTTACTTGCGAGAGCTTATTCTACCATATCCTTTACGCTTCAATTCATCTGCATTTGTAAGTCGTGAAAGCATCTATCCAAATTTTTTTCCTTCACTTTGATCGACCCTTTTTACTAGACTGTTCCCATTTTTCGGGGGCGATAAGCAAATAATATTTTAGTGTAAGCCTATAAAAATGATGTCGTTCGATGTTCAGGATGATGGGATTGTTTGCTATCTTCGAACTGATCAAATAATCTCTCGTATTGTTGAGTGGTATCTTAAGATCATAATGTAGTGTCAGATTGGAGACGTAGACTGCAGCTGATACGAAGGTATCTTCGACGACTGTTGCCGTTATGTTCTTCGAAGATTACTTTTACCTGTAAAACTTCCATACATTCCGATTTCATAGCGCCAAATGAGGGCAATCACTGAAAGGTAGATGGTCCGTTTAGTCGCTAAATTAAAAATAGACTGACGGTAGTGCTTTTAGTCTATACTAAATGTAGTCGCTACATAAGCCTCTTGTCCGCAATCATACCGAGGTAACGTACTGAATCTGCTCGGGTAATTTCGTCATTATTAATTAATTTCCAGAGCTGAAAACCTGAATTTTCTATTTGTAAATGTTGCCTACCGTAAGTTGCTTTCTTTTAATTCCTCCGGATAATTCGCATTATAAATATTTAGAATCGCGACAACTCACCACGTCAAATGTCGCCGACCTTTATTACGGTCATTCAGTTGAAAATAAAGGAGGAACCTCATAACGGAACGGATTAAAATTAGATGCCCCGTTGTAAGGTGTATTATTAACAGAACCTGTCCTAGATATATTATGAGAAAATCGATTGGCCGTGAAATATCGCCGACGACAAGTTAAAGGTAATTAACATCATCACCGGTATGCGCAATCATCGGAAGTATGAAAAAACAATATAAATCGGGTATCCGGTGTGTCCGACAATCAACGACACTCCTTTAATCTACCCGGTTGCTCTTTGTCTATCTATAGACTTCGTTTCTTCGAATCTTTTTTCTCTCTCGTTCCCTCAAAGAGTAATAAAAAAAAAGTTACTAGCCCTGTAAATGATAAAAATAAAAATAAACGAAAACTTATCGCACTATAGCCGTCTGTGCAAAGAGGAAATTAATATTTATAATTAAGATCGCACGCCCATCTGTGTGTGTTAGCAGTCACAGAATAGAACGCAGATTTCTAAGGCCAAGTTGAATTATCGTAAACCGGAAGTGTATCGACAGGAAGACGCTAAGTTTCTTATCAGCCTAGTATAATAATCTATAAGTCAGCCACACAGCCGACATCCTGCCTATTGTACTAACCGTTTTAAACGATGTTTATTACAAATATCTTTATTTTATATATATATATTTATATTTATATATAGATCCAATAAAGAGATAAAAAGTTAAATACAGGAACTCGTAAATCATCTTTACACGTCTACATAAATCCAGTATAAATTTAAAAGTCACAGAAAAGTAAACGAAAAGAAACGTTATAAAATAAATATCGATTAATAATCCGAATGTAGAAATCCAAAAAATCTCCGTAATAAAAATTTTAAAAAAAATTGAAATAAATTATAAATAAAAAACTAAAAAGTAGTTAAAATCACTTTGTCACTTTATACATACATTATATATATATATATACATATATATATATATATATATATATATGTATATATATATATATGTATATATATATATGTATATATATATATATGTATATATATATATATATATATATATATATATATATATATATATATATATATATATATATATATATATATATATATAGATAGATAGATAGATAGATAGATACATATAAGGACCACAAAATTTTCCGGTCATTAAGCTATTATAAGTGAGTGGAAATGAAAAATGTAAAATATAAAAATAAGTACCATTTTTATAAAAAAATTAAAGAAAAAAAAACTTAATATAACAAAATGAAAAAAAAAACAGCTATTTATAAAATTTTTCAATTTCATTGACTGCACTTTGCAAGATTTTATTTGATATTTGCGGAAGCTTATGTGAGGCCATTATTGCCGTGTCATCAGCAAATGTTGCTACACTCGCATTCCTTGGTACCGGTATGTCATAAGTGAATATCGAGTACAACAAGGGACCAAGCGCGCTTCCTTGGGGTACGCCCGATTTAATTTTTTGAATTTGAGATTGTTCATTATTTACTATGACTCGAAAGTATCTTTCGTCTAGATAGGATTTTATAATATTGTACTGGCAGGACCCTTTTACATTTGTATAGTAGACCAGTGTGCCAGACTTTATCGAACGCTTGTTGAATATCTAGGAAGGCCGCTGAGCAGACCTCCTTCTCCTCAAAAGCTGTTTCGATTTGATTAACGAGCCTGTGGACTTGCTGGACTGTTGAGTGGCCAGTTCTAAATCCAAATTGGTGGTTGGGGATTATTTTGTTTTCATCAATGAATTTTTGAATTCTTTTCTTTAAGAGTTTTTCAAATAGTTTAGCCAAAATTGATAAGAGTGATATAGGCCGATAGGACGACAGTTTTTCTGGGGGGCTTTCCTGGTTTTTGTATCATAATCACATTTGCGAACTTCCATAATAACGGAACGTATTGTATTCGCATAATTGCATTGACGATATAAGTTAGATTCATTAATGCTTTTTACGGAAGTTCTTTCAGAATTCGACCCGTTATGAGATCATATCTTGGCGCTTTATTTTTATTCAACTTCATTATTTCCTCTTTTATTTCCTTCGGTGAAAACATCGTTATTTTAGTATCAGATTTACTTGATTCCTGTTTTAAATAATTTTGGATATCATCCTCAATGGCAGATTTAGTTCTTTCTGTTTGAAAAGTGTTGGACAGATGTACTCCAAAGAACTCTGCTTTGGTAGCATCATCTGTAACCCAATCTCCATTTTCACTTTTTAGTGGGTTATTTCTAGGTTCTGGCTTGTTACAGTAGCGAACCGCTTTCCATAATGAATAATTACTTTCCTTTGATGTTGTTAAATTAGAAACAAATTCATTGAAGGATGTGTTCTTAAATTTTTGTTGATCTTTGAGTTTTTTCTAGTTTGTCTGTTTAATACCGTCTTGTCATCTGGACTTCTTGACTGCATCCAGCGTTTTCTTAACCGTCTTTTGATTGCCAATAATCAGGATAAACCTGGGTTTGTAATGGTTTTTGAGTTGATGATGGAGTACTTCTGCAGACTGTTTGTACCACTTGAGTAGAGAATAGGTTAATCGTCTAGTTCTGTCTCTGTTTTCAATCTGACTGGTAGATTTATATTTTCATCTAGTAGATTTCTGAATGTGCCCCATTTTGTGTTTCTGATGCTTAGTGCTGCTTTATGTTCCTTCAGCCATACCTGTTCATTTATTGATAATGTAACGATTGAGTGATCAGAAGACAGGAAAGTTAAGTCGTTGGTAACTTTGATATAATTTTTTGCTATACCTTTTATAATATAAAAGTCCAGCAGGTCTGGTGTTTTGTTTTGATCAGATGGCCAGTAGGTGGGTAAGCCTCCTGAGACTGTATCACATTTTTCCGTGTCAATAGGCATCTTCAAATTTCTGCCTCTAGTAGTTATCAAACAAGAAGCCCAATGGGTATGTTTCGAATTATAATCTCCTCCTATATTAAATCGTTTTCCCATTGTTTTTATAAATTCAGCAAGTTTTTGATGACGTAATTTATACTTGGAAGGGCAGTATACTGCTGCCAAATTTATCGCCTTAGTACCCTGTTTTATGGTAATGCGAGTGGCCTGAATGTGGTCTTTTTGATAGTTTTCCATAGTATTGTGAAAAGTGCTATCTTTAATTAAGACTGCAGTTCCTGCACGTGCTTTCTTATCCGGATGCAAGGTCCGGTAGGCTTTATAATTTGGTATACTAACTTTTTTCTGTGAAGCGAGCTTCAGAGATTAGCATTATATCGATGTCATTCGATTTTAGATAAAATTCGAGTTCTAATCGATGCTGTAGTAATCCATTTGCATTCCAAAGCGAAATTTTGTAACATGACTGATTTTTATTGTTTTTGTTATCCATCATCTCCTGTTTACAAGAGCAGTCATGATGGTGCTGATTATATTATTTATCATTTCTGTCTGCTGTTGGAGCATTTCCTTGAATAAAGATTTTATTTGGAAATTGACAATAAACGAGTCCAAGAGTACCCGCATTATATTTACTAAAAGGAGAACTGTTCGCAACAGATATAAAATCTTTATCAAAGGTAGGAAAATTGAACAAAGTCGAGCGGTAAAATATCTAGGAGTTCACCTAGACCAAACTTTAACATGGGCTCAGCATATTAGAGCGAAGAAAACGGAGTTGAACATAAAAACTAAACAGCTGAACTGGTTGCTTGGTCCACATTCACAACTTCATACTATAAACAAATTACTACTGTACAACGTAGTATTAAAACCTGTATGGCTATACGCAGTGGAGCTTTGGGGCTGTGCGTCCAAAAGCAAAGTTAACAAAATTCAGACGTATCAAAACAGGGTATTACGTACTATTGTAGGAGCACCGTGGTACGTCTCAAACCGTGCGCTACATATAGATCTAAATATAAAGTACACAGACGAGGTAATTCAAGAAGCGATTCAAAAACGTATATGGAGACTACAGCCACCACACAAACCCACTAGCAGATAATTTGTTGAAGAAACCAACAAAGGTCAAAAGATTCAAAAGAAGAACGATGATGGATTGGATATAGCCTATATTTCAAAATAAATTGAGACCTTGCTAATGGGCATATTCTCAAGAAGTCAAGTGCGTTCTCAAAAGACAACATCCGGTTGATGACATAAAATTGTCAGTACGATAAGAAGGGGATTAAAAAAAAAAAAAAAAAAATTATAAAATAATTTAACGGTAAGTGTAAATGTGGTAGACAACACGATCGGCAAGTCAATGACGAAAAATTTATATATAAACAATTACATTAAATATTAACAAAACAAAATAAAAACAATGTTAATTACTATAAAATTTATTTGTAAAGTTTTTGTATAGCTTGAAAATGAGGTGAAAGTCCAAATTTGTTTCATTAATTCATAAAATCACTACTCTCCGATGCATCAAAATTACATTAAATAAGTTTAGATTGTGGAATGTAGTGATTTTATTTATACTTGATTACTAAAAATAGTTGAAATCACTAAATTTATTTAATTATGCAAAGCTTTTCGGCATTTACGCCATTGTCAAGCTATATACAATTAAAATTAATTATATTATATAAACCATAAAATATTAATTTAAAACTAAGTTTACAATTTTACACAAAAATGAATTATAAGTACTTATAATTCATTTTTGTGTAAAATTGTAAACTTAGTTTTAAATTAATATTTTATGGTTTATATAATATAATTAATTTTAATTGAGCTATAATCTTTCATCCCTCATTTTCAGTATGTTTCTAGTAAGTGTATTGATATCTATAATAAGTTACTGCGCTTACAGAAGAATGCTTGGGGTTTATCATTTAGGGAACGTTTAATACTATATAAAGGCCTCATTCAGGCCCAGTTTGGCTACGGAGCAGCCATTTATGTTAATAAAAGAATACTTGCTCTAGCTAACAAACAGCAAAGGAAGTTCCTACTTCGAATAGCTTCCTTGTACCGAACTGCACCTACCTCTGCAGCTTGTGTTCTCTGTGGAGTGCTGCCACTTGATTTATTTCTTGTTGGTAGAGCTCTCACTGGCGAGCACAGACTCAGGGGAGGGTGTGGTACCGATTTCAAGCATTCGAATCTGCTAGATAATTTTTCAGTACAGTCTATGTGTTTTCGAGAATTTAAGAAATATATTTCCTCTTTGTTAATTGCAAAGTGGCAGGGCAGATGGGATGAAGCTCAGACAGGTAGGAAGACTTATGCCGTCCTGCCTGATATTTCATTACGTTTAAAAATGTTGGCGTTTGATATTAACTTCTACAGTTCTCAAATGTTGACAGGTCATGGCAGGTTTGGTTCCTACCTTCATAGGTTCCATCTTGTTAATGAACCTTGCTGCACCTGTTGTAACTTGGGTGAAGTAGATGATGTATATCACACTCTGTTTATTTGTCCTGCATTTGCTTCCATCCATCATAAATATAACATAAGACCTACTGATGTATTTCCTATTGGCAGGAAAGTTAGGAGTTTCCTTTTGCTGGCTGAGCAGGTCATGCAGTTAAAATTTAAAGTTTCATAAATCCTCTGCAGTTTCTATTTAATTGTAGCGTGGTCAATTGTCCTTTATTATATGTATATATGTATTTATAATTATTTAATTATAAGTAATAATTATTTTATTATTTAAATTTTTATTTTGTTTTTCCCTTTTCTCTGATATTTTATTTTTTATTATTATTAAGACACATTACACACATCATTGATGGTTTAAGGGACTATGTTTCTCATCCCTTACCATCATATATATTTGTTATTATTATTTTATACTTTGCAGGGAACTGTCACACACTACTAGTTAACTTTTGTAATTTGATTTTCTTTTGTTTCAGCTACACTACACTTTCACACAGTTATTTATTAACTACTCTGGTTCCCTGCACCTGTATCACAAATTACTTAATACACTTGCCCTACCGCATAATTGCGGACTGGGGAACCACAAAAAAAAAAAAAAAAAATAATAATTCATTTTTGTGTAAAATTGTAAACTTAGTTTTAAATTAATATTTTATGTTTTTATATAATTAATTTTAATTGTATATAGCTTGACAATGGCGTAAATGCCGAAAAGCTTTGCATAATTAAATAAATTTAGTGATTTCAACTATTTTTAGTAATCAAGTATTACATTAAATAGGCAAACTTTTCGTCTAATATAAAAATTGATACCTCTTAATACTAATTCTTCATTATAATTAACGGTCGAATTTAATAAATTATCTTTATCTTTATTTTTTATTTAAATTTTTTCCAATAGCAGTTTCGTGTTTTTTTTTTTAATAATTATAATGTTTTCCACGTCTGTCAAATTTTGATAATTTCGGTTAATATTATCGATTTTTCATTTTGAATTCTTTACGACGTTTTCCAAATAACGATTTACGAATTTAAATGGTTCTTTAATCTTATCCGCGAATGCCGGCTTCTCTTGCGTATCCTTTTTCATATCGATTAAATTTAATACTCCCCCGACTCTTTTTAATTGTATTTCTATCTTCTGTTTCGTCTTTACTAATTGATTTCAATGATGCGTGCTAATTAATTATAGGACATTTTATATTAATTCGTCTTCATCCGACATCTAAATTACGAAGGTCGACACAATCGACTTGGCTACAATTTCCTTCAGTAATCGGATAGACGAACGACCGAAACAGTGTTATGCACGAATTTTACGGCGGGACTCTGATCTTTTGCCGGCGATTTTGCCCTCTATAATATTTCGTAATTAGGTCCTTTCAGATTGTGTCCTAAGTATCGCAGCTTCGTTTCTCGGATACAGATTAATAATTCTGGACGGTTTATTACCGACTTTCTGCGTCCGAGGAATTATCCGTCTATATAGGTACATCTCGAACGCTTCAATGCACTTCTCAAGTCTAGCATTCACCGTCTAGCATTCACCGTCCAGCTTTGGCAGCCGTCTAGGCACACTGTTATATTTATTAATTATTAAAAAACTATTTCCCAAATATAACCTACAGTTCGTACTCTAATCGATGGTAAACTATTATTATTAACATCCGTTAGGCTTAGTAACGCAATAATGGAAGATAGAAATATAAGAAATTCGTGGGTTTACGAAATAATGTTTAATAATAGGAAAAATAGCGTATAAAATGGCTCGAATATTTTAAATCATCGCGATAAACATCGTAGACTGGAAGTTTTTATAATAAACGATTAAATTATTTTATATTTATTATTTTCATAATAATAATAATAATTATCATTATTATTATTACTATTAATAGTTAGTAGTAAGGTGGTCGGCTGCGATAACGGGCCACATGCACCCAGGGACTTACTGCGGTCTTCGACCATATTTAAAAGGTTTCGCGAATGCAGAGAACGAAAAACACTATGCACGAGAGATTCAGATAGAAGTCGAAAAAAATATCAGGGCTGGTTGTGCCGAGTTCTCAGAGTTATGAGAACAGGACAAGACGTTAGTCGTGCGAAATAAGCAATTGCGTCATTTGACAAAAGGGACACAGAGAGAAGTTCGAAGAAAATAGGAATCGATAAGATTTCAGTGGGATATTCGAAGTTAATAACTTGCCGAAAACTTTGTTAAAAATTATTCGAATATAATTAACGATTGCTATTGTCAACTATGTTTGTTTTTGTTTTTTGTTTTTTTTTAAAGTCAAGCATAGTTTTCTGAATAATTCTAATTTTTCACAAATTATGAAATAGCTACGATAAAAAATTTGAATTTTCTCTAAAATCCTATAAAGTACAGATATTTAAAATTCGTTATGTGGTGAAACTGATTACGGCATATTTAGAGAACGTTTCCATACTTTCTTATACCTCAGGTTTTTCGCGTAAAGTAATAAAATCCCCCACTTCCAGATTTATATATACCTATATATATACACATATATATATATATATATATATATATATATATATAAATTTCAGGAATAGATAATCAGCCCCGTTCGCGAGTGATCGATCTCGCAAAATTTATCCCATACGACGGACTTTTGCGTGCGAATATTTTCAAACAGTCTCCGATAACTTATAAAATTAAAGCGTTATTAAATAACGCGCGGCGTTAATAAACCCCGTTATACGCGTACATTTCTACAAAGGACACTTCAAAATAATTTCAGACGTATTGCGATTATTAAACATCGTAATAGTATACGGTGACCCAGAGAAGACGGGCGGTTTTGTTTTTTTAATAGCGCAGTTGGTAACAAAACGGCAAACCGCATGCTCCACATTTAGTGTACACACCGGAGATTCGTTTTAGTTTCAGTTATCAAGGCATCCTATAACGAGAAGTAGCGCGCGTTTTACATGGAACGTGATTTTCGGCGTGATTCGATCACGACAATCCGAAAAGAGTTTCGAAAATATTTCAAAGTTACGCGATTTACACGTCCACGAGATCTGAATTGAAAACTCGGATTTCTGAAGAAATTTCGAAAATTCACGCGCTCGAAAATTTTGTAAAGACCGATTAAATGGTGGTCATCTGAACGAAATTGCGTTCCACAAATGATTGTAAGCTAATCTCTCGTTTTCCTATTTTTAAATAAAATTCCATTCGAAAATTTTGATAGAGTAGTTTCTGAATTATTAAAAAAAAAAAAAACTTGAACACAAAAAAAAATTACGCATTAAAAATTTCTTAAAATAAGAAATACTCTGAAAATTATTTTCTAAATTTTCCCGGTTTAAATAAATTATATGACCCTCACTACTCCGTCCGATTTCAGGGATATCCAAATTAATTTAAAAAAAAAAAAATTCTATATATGAAACAACCTTATGTTTTACTCGAAGATTTTAGATATTCGATCCACCATTTACTGGGGAATGAATTCTCGGAAAATTGATAAATATTTCGAAAACCTATTAAAATCGGTCGATAATTTCCATAGACTGCGGTGTCGAAATATTTAGAAATATTTACACTGTATCGAGAGATTAAAATATCGACAGATTATTTATTTACTAAGTAAAATAAAGATTGGAACGTAAAATGTTATATATATATATATATATATATATATATATATATATATATATATATATATATATATATATATATATATATATGGAGACGCCTACACATAGCATGCATTGGTCGTGCGATAACCATCTACTAGGAAAAGACCGATTTTGAAGATCCGTGGTACACGCCAGTCGATGAAGATATAATATACCTTCGTACGATCTGATAAACGCGACAGGAACATTCCACCTACGACGAATTATCTAATAATGATGACAATAATAAAAATTATAAATATAATACAAATACCAGTAGTAATAATAATAATAATAATAAATCGATGATGACAATGATGAACCTGGTTATATTGTATACGTTTAAATTGTACCGAATAACAGATATTATTATGTAGGTTGAATCGTAAAAAAAAAATTGTAACCATAATTTCAGTTTTCCTATTTTAATTTTTTATTGCCATTTCGTTTTTATTTAAAAAAAAAAAAAAAAAATTAAATAAAATATATATAAATATAGAAATAATAGTTAATTTACATACTAAGTATTTGAATTAAATCGTATGAGAATTTTCTATCCACCGTTATAGAGAAATAAATATTAGAAGAATAATACGGGTACCGTAATTTAGACGCGATATAATTATCGAATTATTTATATACGTAAATTTAAAAAAAAGGTTAACTAACGTAATTTTAATTTAAATCACCAACAGCCTGCTCTTACCAAATTGATAAGATATTACACTCAATCCGACTACCAAGCGACGGCTGCACTTCTCTGGATGCAGAGCTGTGCGGAATTATGCGCTGTATTCAGTACATCAGATTAGCTCTAGTTTCACATCGAAAAACATGACTCCCTCTCTACAACTAATATGCCGTCGAGACAATAAGAATTCGATATTGTTCGAAATTCAACACAAGCTACACAAGGAAGGATGCGAACTGCGTGGATCCCAAGTCACATTGGGATGTACGGCAGTGATAAAGTACACCTTGAAGCTCGGTCTATGGCACTTTCACTGATATACCAGAATACTCACCAAGTTAGCGTGACGTGCAGCTATTAGCTCGTATTCGAGCCTTTCGTCGAGTATGACCCCAAGTTCGCGATGAACAGCTTCATCAATGACGTACCACGACACCCTGTATATCGGCCCTTAAAGTTTTATTTCAAAAGCGTTGTATTATTATATTCCATTTGTCTTTTTCGCACATCGCCATATTGGCGCGGCATAAATCCACGTTGACTTTACTATTGCATTATATATTAATACTTGATTGCCTAAAGCAGAGGTTCGAATGATTAATAGAGAGATCTTAATTGGATATCTAGATATCTGATACTGTCGCTTGTTGGTAAAATATATTAATATTATGAAATTATGCACTGGTTCTCGTGGTAGATGGATCTGTTGTAAATCCACATTTCGTGTAGAAAAATCTCTACGATCTAGTACGTTTATATCGAAAAGTTAGATTACCGTACCATAATTCTTGTTTATTTACGCACGGAGTAAGGAATATACCACGCTTCAATATTGCAAAGACGAATTGAATACGAGTGGCCATACTGCTGTTGAATGGAATTTGTATCTACGTGAAATTTGCGAACATGCATTGTTGAACAACAGAGTACAAATAGGAGGACCGAATCTACGTGTAGAAATCGACGAATCGTGCTTTTCAAAACGAACATATAATCGAGGAAGGATTTTACCCAATCAATGGATTTTTGGCGGAATTGGTAGAGAAAAGAATGTTTCTTAATGTCTGTTCCAAATAGATCAGCCGCTACGACGTTGATAATACAGAATGTTGCTGCTGGAATAATTATAAGCGATATGAATGACGAGCATACCAGAATGTAGCCAATAATTATAATCGTCAGACTGTAGAATCACCGTGTTAATTTTGTAGATCCAGTCGCGTTGGCTCATACCCGGTCAATTGAAAGTTTACGGGTCAAATTAGAATCTAAAAATAAAAAGCGTTGGGGGAACGCATCGCGCAATGGTAATACTTTTGCGAATATATATGTAGCGTATGAAACACAAAGACGAAAATTTATTCGATAAAATGTTAGAGGAAATGTCGTAACGCTGAACGAATAACGTTTTATTATATATGAAACTGGTTTTTAATTCTTTATTTCGTTTATAGTATAAATTTTAATATTTGAAATTATTTATTTTAAAATATAAGAGACGAAATATCACGCTATTAAAGGTTCCAATTTTTAGACGACCGAACGGGATAACGATGTTGCCACATCTCTTGTTCGCTGGCATATAACAGAAGGTCCAAAATTTCCTACAGATAGTTTATTTTTAAAACTATTTTCATTAAAAATTGTTCTATTTAATTCGAGCCATAACTGTTCGATAGATTTTTTTTTTAAATAAATAATCGAAATAATCGAAATAATAATCGAAATAATCGAAATAATGTGTCGACGATGATAATTTATTTTTTTTTCAATCGAGAGTTCAAAAAAATAAATTGAATTTTCGATCGGAATTCGTCATTTTAATACGTACACCTGTCCGTAGATAGAATTCTCTGTTCGACACGAATTTTATCGCGTTAGTAATTGTAAATGCGTCCTAGTTTAAATATTATGTAAATAGACCCGTAAGTTATTTATTTACGAACGATTCTATTATATTTTAAATTATTCGGTGGCCGGACGCGATAACTAACCAGCAACCCGTGTTCGAGGATGACTGTCGACACTCGGATGTCACGAAACGTATTATCGATTTGTTTATTTATTCAGACTATACCGTCTTCGTAAGATCGTTCTATCAGATTGTTTTGTCTTCCTGCTCCTAGAGAAATAACCTTCGAACTTTGAAAAAATATCTTATAACGGGCACTTTCTTTTCTGGAAGGACACCGAATAACGCGTAATAATATGTTTATTTACTCCTGCCTGTATTGTAACGACGCTAGTTTAAAAAAAAACAACTCCCGGAAATTAACAAAAAAAAAAAATTCGAACAACGACTTAGTTATTCTAACTTGTCCACATTATTATTATTATTATTATTATTATTATTATTATTATTATTATTATTATATGTAGGTATTTGTATACGTATGTATAAAATTTTTCCATTCTATGTGTTATTAAATAAATAAATTTGATTTGAATTTGATTTGATTTGATTATTATTATTATTATTATAAAAATGATTTCGACGTAACGATTTTCAAAGTTTCAGTTATTATACCTGTATCTCGGCGCGGAGTTTAGGACAATTGTAAAACTCCAATATTAACCTTCAGGAAATGACGTAGGAAGATGAATAATATAACGGCGATTTAAATAAATTTTTAAATCGATTTTTAAGGTTGACGATAATTTTTTCGTAAATTTTTTTATTGCGTTTCCCAAAAACGATCACAATTTTAAAAAATTAAACAAACAAAAAAGTAATTAAAATCGTTACCTTTAGGGAAAAATCGCAAAGCTTTTCAGCTGACCATTATCGAGTGAATATTAAAAAAAAATAATTTATACAAATTTATAGAAATATTTAAAAATTATACATACAGAATTTACAAAAATTATCAAAGTGATTAATTAGTATTTCCGAGTTGTCTGATATTGAATGTGGTAAACAATCCCAATATTCAGGAGCTTGTACGTTAGTTTATTGTAGTTGCCTCCGCCGCGCCATCTGTATTATTGAACTTCTTCTACCGAAGCCGTCTATATACTCCATCCTTCTTCTTCCTCTTGGCTTTTTTCCCAGCATTTTCCCCGGTATCTTATTGTAAACAAATCCCTCCTCTCGGATTCCGAAATATTTCTTTTTCGCTTCGTTAATTCGACTTAATTAATTTACTGATTTTACATTTATTCGATACATCCGTAGTATTGGTCGTCTTTTCCTTCCATGATATCTATAGCGCCGCATTTCGAAGGCGTTTATTTGCTTTTTGCTAGTCTGTGAAATTGTCCATCGAAGCATAATGCGGATCGTACAAAGCGCTGAAGAATTCTCATTTTTAATTGTATAGACACGGTTTTCTATAAGTATCCGTTCTAGATTATTAAATATTATTCTTCTTATTTCTTCATCATCTTTCCATTTTCTGTAATTTGTATTCTTTTACCTGTTCATTCCTTTCTCCATCTATATTTTTGCTATTCTCATAATTTTTTTGTTTTATTGATGTTCATTCCTAACTTCTTCACTGCTGCAGATATCTCGTATTCATTATTTTTTGCAGATTTCTTCTGGATCCTGCAATGTATACCTCTGATCGTCGGAGCTTATGTGTGCTATTTTGATTGCGTTAATATCGAATGCTAGGCTATTAATATTCGCTCGTCGTTTCTTCAGCGTATACATTGAAGAGTCTCGGTGAATAAATAGCGAATGAAATAAAAATAAAGAAAAAACATACGACAATATAACATTTCCAACAAAAACACAATAGCCGCTAAAATAAAGAATTATTAAAATTTAGTCGTCTAAAAATGAAATTTACAATCTAGTCTCATCAGCAGCATCCAAATCGCGTTCACCGACAAAAACGGCTACTACAGCTTCAAATTCAAAGCCCATTATGGTACGCAGTTGTTTTTATGCCTTTTGTCGCCCCGGTTCGAAGCCAATTCAGTCCGAATATCTGCTGTCAACAGACGTTAAAATGCAACCAAATGTGAAAATCCTTAGGAAGCATTGGATTGTCTTGCAACAGAATCTTTCTATCACCATCACGGACGTCCTTTCCATCCAGCCATCGAGAAGACACAACATATTGTGATGTTTAAGATATACATCTTAAACATCACAATATGTTGTGTCTTCTCGATGGCTGGATGGAAAGGACGTCCGTGATGGTGATGGAAAGATTTCTCAATGCAAAAATATTAAAAGATTGTTAATAAACGGATGTCAAGGAATGGAACTAACCATAGATTCGAAAGGATCGAGATACGCTGAATACACGATATTTAGCTGGACCGAAAAGCTCGAAACTTAACCGCCTACTCAGTAGTATTAAAGCAAACTTCGGCAACATCATTAACTATTAAGAGCCTTGATCTTGTTTTTATAGCTTAACCCAGTATTCTGTTTCATGTTTGTCTATCTTGAGCTGCTTTCTTAATATCTTGATAATTCATTTGCGTTTCTTTTTTTATCTGGTCCATCCGTGTGGCTCGTCCTCTCTTCCTGATTCTTTTTAATTTCCTTTCAATCATTGTAGTCACGAAGATGTTGTGGCTTAGCAATTAGCATGAGTTCCGAAAATCGATTTCTTCTTTGTTCTTTTAACAGTCTCCTTTCTTCTTCTACCATTTGTAGCATTTCCACATTTGTTTTCTTCTGTGTCACCCCACATTTCGAAGGCTTCCAAACGGTCCTTTTTTTTTTTGTTATCGCCCATGGGACCGTATAACCAAATATGTTGCATATGTACGTTTTCATTAGTCTTTTCTTTATGGGTAATTTGATATGTTTGTCGAATAATACTTGGGTTTTTTTTCATAAAAGCTTTGCAACACCGCAGTCGTTAAATGCGACGTATATAATCAATGCGAGAAGTACTCGATGGATAGGAAGGTGGAATAACAATAGGCGGTCGCAAAATTACTAATTTGCGGCACGCTGATGATATAGTAAGCCTTCTGCGAAGAAGAACTTTAAATCATTATGAAAAAGTTAAAAGTCGTAAATAAAAGTTACGACTGTCGACGGAGCTGAAAGTAATCGATTAGAAATTACAAGAAGAAAACATTAGTTTACAAAGTAGTACAATTCAATTATCTCGATGCGATAATAACGAACACAGGCGGATGATGCGAGGAGGAAATACGCAGGCGTCTTAGGGAGTATCGACCAGTCTGAATAAAATCTGGAAAGATACTCGCACAGCGAAAACAACAAAGCTAAGATCAACGCGGTCATTTTCCCGATTTTGACATACGTATCCGAAATGCGGATCATCCGGAAAAGCGGATCATCCGGAAAAGCTGATTCCAAACGTATAAAAATGCCTTCTAGATGAAAAAATATCGAAAACTCCTTCGAGTACCACCGACGGACAAGTCCATCATCTATCTAAGAACTAAAATACCGACCATTCGACGAGGATCAGTAACAAATCACGGTAAGATATTTTGGACATAAGTAACTCCGGAACGACATACTACATACGGTAGGATGGCAAACGGTCACAAGGACGACGTTCAACACGATGAATCGTGTAGATAATATGTCGAAGGAACAATGCCGGAGAAGAATCGCAAGTCTCGTAAATCACCACGTCCTTTCGTAGAGCAGTGAACAGAGATGATGATGTAGCGAGGAATGTGCTGCAGAATCAGGCTGCTTACGCGCCTCGAGACACATGCTAGGAAAACGAATGGATGATGATAAATCGATACTCGACTTGTTCAATGTCTTTCGTCGCCTTCTGAATGACAATTAACGCGTCTAATTACCGAAATAGATTGTTGGCTTATTTTCGATTTTTCGATATGTCCATGGTAAAAAAACTTACCGTATGGAGATCTGGCTGAAGATAACATATTTAGAATAGCGTTCGACGCAGGTGTAAGATGCGGAAAAAAAAAAAGGTTAAGGCGACTGGAATAGGAATAGTAAGACGATGATATAAATCACGAACAAGGGGGGGGTAACTTCGTCCGAGTTTAGTTTGGAAAGACTTGTTCTATTTTCGAATACTAATATATTATCATTATTATGATTATCATTACTGTTACTATTAGACGCTAAAAATATATATGGATGCCTGCGGTAGAATATACGTATAAGATTAGGAAAAAGCGTGAACTTAAAGTGACGGCTAAGGAATTATTAATACGAGACAAAAGTTAAATATCGAGGGCGATAGATTTAGAACGATGGTTGTTGTAGTTGCAACGATTTAGAGCGTAAAATTATCTGGTCTTCTAGAGATTATTTTTAGAAATGTTAATTTATCTTTCGCTTTAAATCTAACCGAAACTGTGTAAAATGAGAAAGATTATAAACCGGCTATTTATTCACGTATTTGCGACGAACGAGGTACCGATACATTTAACGATATGCATAATGTGACCGTGGATTCGTTTTATCATTATTAATTATTAATTATTGCATTAATGCGCATGTATCCGACGTCAGATTAAATTTACGAATAACATTCGCGTCTTTCTCTTTGAATCGTAGGTCAAACATCGTGCCATCTAAATATCGTAATTCAGAATTCAGTAGTTTGCACCGTCCATTTCTATTCTATCAATCGCTGAAACTATTATCGTTATTTTTTTGAATCCGATCTGACCATTTTAAAGGTACACGATGTCGTTTCCCCTTCGATTTCTGCTCGACGAAGAGTGCGCGCCTCCAGTCCATTTACCCGGACGATGTGGCCGAAACACCGTCCAATTCTAGTCGGCGCTTTCGTTATTAAGCGTTTAGGTTCGCCCACCTACTGCAATATCGATTCATTGTATTATATCGCCGTCCATTGAAGCGTACTCCAACACCGCAATTCGAGAGACTCGATGTATTTGCGTTGTTCTGTCCTGTATATATTGTCCAGGTTTCAGCTCCGTATAAGAAGATTGAAAATGATTTTAAACTTTCCTATTTATCTTTTGGTCACGCTAAACTTCAAGCGTCTCACCTTCGGTTATATGTAGTGTCGCAGTTTTGTTTTACATCATCCTGCTTTCTAAAACAAACGACCCTAAGTTACATTCGCGTATATACAAAAAAAAAAAATGAATGATTCGATGATTAAATTCGTATATTAATATATTTTCATTCGGAATGATTTGAATTATTATTCACTATCCGTTAATATTAATACGATTATTATTATAAATATATCGGCGTTATTTATATTATTTTTCTAACTTTACCGACTATAACGCTGTAACTAGAGGCGTGGAAAACGTAAACATTTAGTCTCCTTATCCTGGAACCATTCTGTTTAATAACTTCTATACATATGTATTAAAAATATATATATATATATATATATATATATATATAAATAATACGCAATTTCTTATTAATTATAGCCAATAAGCGATTGAGATGAATTGTCACGTGTAGCGGATGTCACTCCGAACTACCGTTAGTTAGTTAAAACCTGAACGGAAACATCCCGGGTGTATCTAATTAACCGATGTTAGATTACCGCTTCTCCGACATCTTCGAGCAATGCGCATTTCTCATTCCAGTAGCGACATCGTTATTTGGAAAACTTACAATTGGAAGCGTTGTTTCATGCACATTTTTGTATTCGATAGCACGCAATGATTAGCCGCAAAACGGTATATTTCACGTCGGGGCGAAATTATAGATACCTGCGCCTCTATTATTCGTTAATATCTACTTTGCGGTCGGTCTCATCGGCGTACATAAATTTCGCTTATTTTAATCTATCTTAACTTATACCGTTTATCGACGTAAATTAAAAATTATTCAATTTATAAGTCGTCTAAGTTTGAATCGTTTTAGCTAAATTATTTCGATATTTAACTAGTTTAAGTAGTTTATTAGTTACATATATGTTGCTTTTTTTATTATTTTTCTAGTCGTTGTTATTTATAATTAGTGTCCGACCGAAACAAGATTTTCAGCCGAAACCGAAACCAAAACTTATTTAGACATATGATTTAATATCCGTAATTAAAAAGTCTTATATTGTACGCTAAGAAAAGTAATTTTTCTACGTTTTCTCCAAGCAGGTTACTCCGACGATCTGCGTATATTTGTCCAGCGGCACTAAACAACTGCTCGCTGGGAACACTAGTAGGTGGAGCAGAAAGATACTTTAAAACGGCTTTTCTCAGGGTAGGATATGGACTATTGTTCCAATATATATGTCAGCATTGCGTTGCAATAATGGCTCCGACAGATAAGATTGAATTATTTTTTCCAAAACAGTTTTTTGATCTTCAGATATGGTTGCCTACATCTGTTTAGGAATATTATCGTGTATATCCCAAAGACTCTCTATTTCTTGCTGTTTGTTGGAGGCTGGCAATACCAATTCTGTAGAAACTGAGGAAACATTTTCACCAGAAAGTATAGGATCCTCTACGTCGTCGTCATCCTCTGTCAAAAAAAAGATATTATTTCTCTCATTGCAGCATCCACTTCATTGGAATTGAGATATTTCGATTTAAATCTTGGGTCCAGCATTGTCGCAGCCATCAATGAAGGGTGCCTTTTTATAAAAGAAAATTTTGGTATTCAATGACTCGTACAATGAGTTTTTCATATTTGTCAGCATCTCATCTTCCTTTTCGGATCGAACTTGTAGCTTGCGCTTTAATAATGATACCAAAGGTATTACTATCGATATGCATGCGCCCATCAAATGATAAATCAAGTGTGGCCTCGTAGAAAAATTTCAAACAGACTGTGAGGTTCGTTAAAACATTCCATTCATTACATAAAAGAGTATCAATTTTACCATAAGTATATTGGTAATTAAATACAAGTTATAACCGGAAGTTAGCCGAACGACGCGCGACAATTAATGAGTCATAATTACACTAAGTTTCGGCTAATATTTGGCCGAAACCGAAACTGTGGCCGAAACTCGATTTTTTGGCCGAAACTAGCCGAAACTAGCCGAAACTAGCCGAAAGCCGAAACCGAACCTTCGGTCGGTCTTTATTTATAATTATTAATTAATTATATTAACTGGAAAATTAGAGATAATATTATTTGTAATTATAATTTTATACAGGCGAGACGTCGCTTGCCTATCGTCGATCGAAGTTTACGTTGTTTTTCTAAAAGAATATAATTTTTAACTTTATATAAATAATTTGCGTAACGATAATTATTTGGATTACGTAATTTATTGATAATGAAAAACCGTCGAAAAGCTTTTTTTTTATTAGTTATTTCTTCTTCTTCATCCGCCATCTCCGTTGCGAAGGTCGGCGATCAACTTGGCTACAGTCTCTTTTGACACAGCAGCCCGAAGTAATTGAATGGACGAGCAGCCAAACCAGCGTCGTAAATCTCCCATCCATGAATTTTGAGGACGTCCCACTGATCTCCTGCCAGCGATTTTGCCTTCAATAATAATTCGTAATATTTCATATTTGGGTCCTCTCAAAATGTGTCCCAAGTAACGAAGCTTCCTTTCCTTGACACAGTTTAATAGTTCTGTATGCTTCTTATTTATTTTATTGAGAACTTCTTTATTTCTGACTTTTTGTACCCAAGGAATTTTTAGTATTCTTCTATACAGGTACATTTCAAAAGCTTCGATGCGCTTCTCAAGGCTAGCATCTAGCGTCCAACTTTCACATCCGTATAGGAGCACCGAGAAGACATAACATTTGGCAATTCTTAATCGTAAATCCAGATTCAGTTCTTTCCTAACTAGCACGTTCTTGATTTTTGTGATCATCAGTCTTGCCTGCTCTATTCTCGATAGTACTTCTCTTTTCGATTTACAACTATCTTCTAGATTGGTACCCAAGTATTTAATAGTTGAGACTTGTTTATTTACTGACGACTTATTTAGTTTAAAAAATCAATCACGCTATGCAACGAAACTAGATTATTATAATTTTTATTTTCATCCTAACTTTATTTTGAATATCGGTGCAATCAGTCGAAGAGTACCAGATGTAAACAACCTCCTCATAACCAACTTCGTAATAAATTCGAAACTGTGTAATCATCTCTTATTCATATTTCGAGTAATTAATAACTTAAAAAAAATATATATATATATATTTTTAACTTTAATTAATTCGACGTTTATTTACGAATTTATATTAACGACGTGTGTGTTTTGTAAACGTCGAAGAAAGTGTCACACCGTGTACGAATTAAAAAACAATTCGTGGGTCTAGCCCGAGCGGATTTTTATTTTTCTATCAAAATGGTATTAGCGTGATCCAGTGATGCGCCCCAATTTACCTTTTTTCGTTTAATCGTGCTTCTAGCCTAACCTAATTAACTAAAATGTTTTAAAAAAATATATATAAAAATTTCACGTTAAAAATTTTTAAATTATTAAAAAAAAACCACACAATAACAAACTAGGTTTATTTATTCGCGCACAAAAAATATTTAAAAACGATTAAAGGATATACACGTACTTTAAACGAATAAATTAATAAATTTTAAAAGAACTAAAATGATAACGATGAAAAAATTTAGAAAGTAGACGAACCGTACAAATTTTAATTGTCTCATCCGTTGCAAATTTAACGGGGAAACTATTTCATTTTTTTAAATGGCATTAATTAATCCGGTTTCTGCGAGAAATTTTAATAATATATCTATTTTTCGAGGGTCACATCCTGTAGTACTTTCCCTTGGTGAACCGGTTGATATATTGTAAATGTTTCGATGGTTTGCATATTTCGCACATTCGAGTAGTATGCGGTGTATTGTTATTGTAGTATTGGGCATTTTGGAGCAGATGTATTGTTCAGCAGGTATTGCGATGTAAGTAGGGTGTGATCTATTCGTAATCTAGTTATAGCTACTTCGTCGCGCCTTTTATTTTGTTCTGTGGTTTTCCGGCGTCCTAAAAACGGTTCGATTTGAAATAGATTTTTCCGAGCGCACTGGGTCTATTCCTGATATAAAGCGTTGACTTTTTTTTGTGTTATGATCGAGTAGACATCATTTGCGAGTGCGGATCTTATCATTTTTATTATGTTTTTCGATTTTGTTTTGATGGCTTTATCAACTATTTCATTTAACTATTAAGTAATATCAACATTCTTAATTATTCAATTATTCACGTATTCACGATTTTGTTTATATGTTTTGTAAATATATATTTCTTCCTCTTTTTTCATTTCCTGCGATTCCCGAGTGCGCTGGAGTCCAAAGGGACAATATTTGATGATTTTTTTTTCTGTATGAGTTTATGCATGCTGAATTTTATGTTTACAATGTCTAAGTTAGTATTTTTAATCAGTTCCTGAATCTGTTGTAGAGCGGATATTGAGTCGGAGCATATTATAAAGTTTCATGTTTGCCAAAAACATGAGTAAAATTTTAAAAAGGTGTAATTTTAAAATCGTTATTCACGAACTGTTAATAATTTTCGATAGTTTTCGAAGAATGAGTTATTTTTTAAATTGCGTGGTGGACTGCAGCTCAAACTACGTTGTATGTATATATATATATATATATATATATATATATATATATATATATATATATATAAAATTATTTCATAATGACGTCGTGTCATTATTTCCAAACACTCTCTATTTACCGCAAACAGTTTTAATCCTTTACTCACTACGTTCGTAGTTTTTCTTATCTACATCGCAGATCTGTACAGCTAAAATTATTCGCTACTTAAGTGCCACTCACATTTGCGTCCTATTTGTCGGATTTATTCATCGATGAATGATAAAACGATTGCGTGCGAGGAGATGGTATCGAAAAATCTCTATTCGCGCAAGTTGCAATGTGTCACGAACGAACCTTAGTAGCGTCATGTTCAAGTGGATTCGATCGATCGTGCTTTATCTCGTCTAATAGTACTACGCTGGTCTGAGTTCCAGTTGTTAGACGGAGTAGGCGAACTATAGAATAACGCGATAAGAAATAAAATGGAGAGAAAAAAAGGGAACAATTCGTCGAATTTCAACGTTTACGTCGAGACAGATAGTAATCTCGTCAAATCGTTCAGCGGGAAACTCTCAGTCTTTTCAGATCAACAACCGAACCTTTATTATAACGATAGTTGAAGATCGGACGGCGTTATTAAAATGTAGTTATGTTGATCCTTTCGGTGACGATTGGATTGTCATTTGGCATTATTTTTTTTTTTTATAGAATCTTACGTTCGGAATAGATTAATTTTAACGCCGAAATTTTTAATCTGTGCAAAATTTGTCTTATAATCTATTTATTTTAGAATATCTTATTTTAGTAATGTACAATTTGTCTTAAACTAATCTTATATTGTTCCTTCATTCACACACGCACACTTTTTTATAATCACTCGCAATTACTCATACATTTGTTTTTATAGTTTTAGTTTATCTCGGTTTGTAGTAGCAGGCCATCCTTTGTTTTTATATTCATCTCTTTCGCGTTAAACTTTGTTATTTTTCTTCCTTCATCGATTTCATTACGTACTAACGGGCTACTTTATTAACGTTTTCGTCTTAGCCACCTTCTTATCTTTTTGTTTTAAGCAACCTAGTCTTTTTTCATTTAATCATCCGGTATAGCATTTTAGCTGTATTACAAACCTTATAATTATTAATTTATAGGAAACATCCGGTTACTTATCTCATTAATCGATGGCTATGGAAAACAATTGGAAGGTGTGTCAGTTTTAGAAGCTTTCGTTCTATAACTGATTCAGGAGCAAATTAATTTTACTGCTTCTAAAATTTATTCTATGGAAGTTTTCGAATGTTCTACAAGTAGCGGCAATATTTCTCGTTATAAAAAGTTCTAACATATCAGCTTCTGCGTTGTGATTTAGCCTAAATGTGCACTTTTTGTGTGATGAACTGGACATTAAAGCACGCTTGTACGGGTTTCAATAACTTCTGCAGATGGACATTGGTGGTTGTAACAGGATACGCGTGCTTTATTTTTTTTATTTTTTTTTTTATTCGTATCCTACATATCGTTAAAAACAATTTTACCAATGGTATATTATAGACTTCGTATTTCAGAGATTGTCTTTTGCCGAGACGTCTTCTACTATTCGTATTTATTGCCACTGCTCTAGCTTGCGGATGATCTCCGTACTTTTCCTCCTGCTAACGGTACATATTTTTGACAAAAAAAAAAAATAATAATAAAATAAAAAGGTCAGAATAACGTCCATATATTTGTTACAAAAAAAGGAAACACAAAAACAAATTCCTCTAATTGTCCGGAAATTGCGTTGACAGATTAATTATGAGAAAAATTTGAAGTAAAAATTTAGCCAGCATAATTAATTAATTAATAAAAGTCATTACATCCGAGTTGCAAACAGAATAGAACTGCGAATACGTTATTTACATTAAGACAGATACGACCGAGCAATCCCAGGACTAATTGCAAAAAAGGGTTTGACTCTGGTAGCGGGAAAACTCCCATTATTGTATCGGTATCAAAGTACCGTAAACTACGGTGATGAATAAATAAAAATGTGATTAATCCGATCTAGACAATTATGACGGTATCGTTAAAGTTTGATTATCGAGTTATTTTTGATTACCCATACGTAAGTATTCGACTTTTAATCGATAATTATTAAAATCGTTTTATAATTTGAACTATTTAGTTTTCAAGTTATCGGAAGAGCATCTGTGCGCCATTTCCAATTTTTCAATCGTCTGTACGATTGCCGAGAAGAATAAATATAAATTGCAATTTATCAAAAAAAAATTTTTATACCGGTTTATCTAAACTTCATCGACATACGATATATTTAGGTCATTATGGCCGGTTAAGTTAGATACACGTATTTCGATACAGATGTGACGATACGAAGTATTTTCGATTGTTATCGCTGTGTATTTATAATGCTTTTACACGCAGTTCCATATAGACTGGGTTACATGTCCTCCAATATGTATCTATGTAGATGAAAACTGTGTAAGATATTTCGGAATGAATATTGATCGACAGCTAACATGACGGTTTCATGTGACTGCTCAAACGAGGAAAACTATCTGATTTCGCGAAACAGATTTCTGTTAGTTCTAAGAAATCTGTTTTAAAGTTAGCTTCAAAAAAAGAGAAATTGATTTAACTAGTAACTTAGCCGGTGAATATAATTTTACTCCGACGATAGGCGTTATAGGAAGGTGTATGTCAACGTTCAAATGTACGTCAAGGCTGCTCCATTGCGTCGATCATGTTTATTCGTGTTTTTTGGACAGTCGCGTTATGGATGAGTAGATTGTCGGAGATTTCACAGATGTCTTTTCAGATTACAACGATCAAAATCTAAATCCGAATATTACGGAATTTATTTGCTCTACAGCGATGACCGTGGATTTCGGAATAGCAAAGCAGTCTGAAAAGAAACCATTCACATAACATTGGAGCGGTTTTCCCATAAGCGTACGATAATCGGCACTCGTGGATATTTGAAGATAGTGTAAAGCTCTTCGGCCATTATTTTGAAAACGAATCCGCAATAATAAGAATTTATACACGAAAAACTTACTGCATCTAAATCAGCGGAAATTCCTATTTTACTGTACGGGTGTGAAATTTAGACGGTATATAGTAGGCGAAGAATTGGAACGATTTCAGCGACGTTCATAAGAGAGTATAATTAACCGGGCGAACTTAATAAAGCACAGCGCTAGGACGTTTTAAAAATAGAATCCAGATAGAAGCGACTGCTTCAAATTATCGATATTGAAGATAATAATTTAAATAAATTATAAGAATTTACGAGTTTCGAGTTTATAAGTTTCCTATTCCCACGTTTATCGCTTTTAGTTCAATTATTATTATTATTTCAACTCGAGTTATTAATATTATCGATGCAGCTCACCGTATAAACGCGTATATACGCGTACTTTTACATATAGGTATAACCTCTAACTGTTTACACACCTTCCTATAATACTTCTTTTTCCCGTTCGCTGGCACAAAGGTAATCTTAAAACAGAAAACGGAGCCATATTGCCAAGTGCAGGTCCAATTTATAGATGGAAATAATAAAATCACGCAACTCGATTACTACGAGATGTAATGCTAATGCAAGCGGTTTCATCATTCGCCGATATTAAATAGTAATTTTAATAATAAAAATACGATTTTAATTAATTATTATTATAATCCCGAGATTTATTCCCCCTTTATGCGGAACCGCTTTTGTACCTTCTACGATTCCGTCGCGTAACGATGTAAATGTATAAAAATACACAAGCATTATATGATCATACATAATATGTACGCTCACAAATATGCCAGTATATATTATACATACTTTATATATATGTATGTATGTACGTTTTTAAAAATAGGGAAAAAACGAGTAGTCACAAAAGTAAGCTGTATAAAATCAACGTGTGATACCTCTCTCGGCATACGGAGCTGAAACATGGGGGGCCTTGCTAAAGGGTATAGAGGGAGTGGTTTTTAGCGGGTAAAAATCCCACAAGCTGATTTTGGCTCCCTCGCAGTGTATGTTGTTTATATGCACTGCATTAATAACAATTAAATTCTTTATGTACATCAGCGTCTTTTAAAGATTTTCCATTAGGGAACCCCGAACCGCTGACGAAAAAATAATATCCGATTACAGAACGAAACTAGAATAGGCTCTAATCGAACTCGTTATAAGGACAAGATAATCGCCGAACTTCGGATATGTCGATAAACGATAGCGGCTTACTTGAAATTAACTAAAATCGATTATATATCGAAAATACGCCGTGGAAAACTAAATTCGAGTCGGGAAAATTCTTAAACGACGCCGTAAAGTAAAATTAGAAAAACAAAATCAGGGGTACCAATTACGATAAAAATAAATATCGTCATCGTCGGATTAAAACGGTCATCGTATTTTTGATAACTGTCAGACTTAATTTCTATTCATAATGACGAAGTTTCGGACGTAATACGATTATTGAAAATAATAATAATAATAAAACTAACAATGACCATAGTATTGATGATAATACTGACAATAATAATAATAATTACAGACCATTTGCTTTGATAGGCTTTCGTGTTCGTTTATGAGAAATATTTCTTTACATATGACCAGTTATCGGGACAAAAAACCCGATGGAAAAATATTTTTTAATAATTCTTAATGATACAGAACTTATAAAAGATGGAATACAAATGAAGTGAATAACGGTGAAAAGAATATATATATATATATATATCATATATTTGTATACATGTATATGTTATATGACTTAACATCCTAACAAATTCTACTAATATCGTGCATATATGGTTTATACTTAACTACGTACAATTACGTGTTATGCTCTCGGTACAATTATAAGTAGAATGTACACATCTATATATATATATATATATATATATATATATATATATATATATATATATATATCACTATGCACCGTGATTACCGGATGAAGGAGAAAAATGGTAATAAAGCAGCGCGAGAATTATCACAGTGTGCGTGGTGCGTACAAGTGATTATTATGAAAAGAAACACCTGAAAAGCTAAATTCTAGTAGCTCTGCGATGTTAAAGAAAAAGAAAGAGAGCACATCTACGTAGACAAGCCCGTGCCTGTATATGGACACCGATTTAAGATACAGTATCCAGAATCAGGGACGGTTGTAGAAAGATAGTCGAGATCTCTAATGAGAGATTTATTAAATCCGATATGCTCATGCTAGGTCACGGCGCCGTCTCATGACAAATTTCAATTTACCTTCGCACGCGGTATATTTAAAGAATATCTACATACTTTAAAAAACCTCCTTTATTTCCCGCTATATACTTATTTCAGGTAGCACCGGCTTACACATTTTTATCGAAGAACCCTACTACCATTTTTAATCCTTCCTACATGTATATACGCGTATACATAGGCTATACAATCTGATTAACTACATTCCGGCTTATATTCGAAAATGTTGTGCCTAAGACGTGAAAGTCCGAAAAAAAACAACAACAGTACATATCCGATGGATGATTCATCCGGGTGAAATTTACTATTAATAAAAAAAATGTGTATATACATATAAAAATCTGACTCGATTAATCACTTGGACGCTTTCTCGAATTAAAGACGTTTCGAATATTGAAATTTTATCATCGTGATTTACTTGTTTTTCGATCGTTCCTTAAAGAATAAAATTTTAGATTAATACGGATTAAATTAAAGAAAAAGGTGTTGAATTCTTACGAATATCGAAATTTTAACGCCGATAGTGGAAAATAGAAAAAATTTAACGTAAACAATTTAAATAGGAAATCGTAGTTAGATCATAACGCTAAAAATAGACTATAATTAACTAGTAACGACCTATTTTCAATTTAACGTCATTCTAAATTTTGCTTAAATATTTAATTGCGAAATATTCCGCGTCAACAAAATACGCCTATGTCTAATTATATACGTACGCGTATTTAAATATATACATATATATAAATAGCTGTAATATATATATATATATATATATATATATATATATATATATATATATATATATATATATATATTTGAAAATCCGAATCATCCTTTGACACTGTTTTTTTATTTTTTTTTTTTTTATATACAAACAATTAAACAACGCATCAAACCCGGTCATTATTAATAATTTCGACTAATATAAACCACAGCGTGGTGTCCGAATTTTTCATCTTTATCCTTGGTTTCTCTATTATCCTACGTTATCAGTTAGCGCAATTATTATTATTATTATTATTATTATTATTCGTAGGATTATTGATTATTGTATTAGACGCACGTATTATTGAATAACGATGCTAAAGCTGAAATCCGAGATTTTTATGTTTACTCATATATAAAGAAAAATGATGAAATTATTTACGGGGTGCCTATGACAATTTAGGAAAAAACAAGTATGAGTCATCGCGTCGGCTGTGTAAACGGACCATAGCGGTATACATGTCGTCCAGTTCCAAAGGTCTAATTCGAAAATAAAATGGAGAACCGTGTTTATAAACAATTAGATTTAAAAATTCGAGATAAATGAGTCAGATAAGATGACCAAGTAGCTCTCAAAGAACGTAGTATAACTTTTAGAACACGACCTAGAAATTATAAATACGTAAACAAATATTTAACTGAAATTCAAAGTCAAAGTCTATATATATGTATATATGTATGTATAATATCTGTGAAATCATTGTTCGTTTATTTAGTGTTAATATAACGATAGGAAATTTATTTCGAACAATACTCGTAAAAGCATACAAACAAAATACACATATATGTTTTGTTCGTAAAGTAAACACTTTAAGAAAGCATAGATTAAAATAACGCTGAAATACTTAAAATTTTATAACTAAATATATATATAACACTTTTTTTTTTTTAATTTCATTTTCTAGAATTTCCCCCCCGGTATTTCAAAGCGAGTCTCCGCACTCGATATGAATTTCTCTTGTAATGACTTTCAGCCAAAAATTTTTCGTCTAATCGCTAATTTGGGAAGCAGTATACGGCTGAGATCAGTTCAAATTGGAATAAATTTACCTCAGTATAACGCTCTGTTATTTTTTTGAAAATAATAATTGCACTACCGCCGTTAACATTGTTATAAGTGTAAACATCGTAGTTGGAAATACAGAAAATCGTTTTATTTGTAAAACGCGTTCCTAAAATATCCATGAAGTGAGATGTGTTAATTGTAATTCACCCGGATTTATAACATTTTCCAGATCGTCTAACCTGTAAGTTTTTCAATGCTGTTGACACGTCAAGATGAGTGGATTCGTCTGTGTATAGTGTATATCTGATATTGCACAGGTGCGAGCACACTGCCTTGCGGAACTTCCGAGTTGATAGAGCGAATGCTGGAGTATGAACTATTAAAATTTACCTGAAAAAATCTTTCTTCGAAGTAAGATTTGGCTAAGAGGTAGTATTTCTGTAGAGTAATAGCTGCCATAACCCGTTGTGCCACACTTTATCAAATGGCCAAAAATTTTGCTGTACAAAACTATTTTTTCCTTCGATACTTTGATTTATTACATCGATTCTTCTATGTATTTGTGACACGGTGCTTATGTTACTCCCTAAATCTAAATGAATAATCCGGTATGATATTATTTTCCACCATCAGAGGTTTTATTCTTTTCAATGATAGTTTTACAAAGAGCTTCGAGAAGACCGGGAGCAAACTGTAGGATGATATCTTCAGAAGGCTTGCCTGTTTTTTGTATGACTATGATAATTCAGTTATATACGAACGTTATCAATACTTATAGCTTTTTTTGGCAATTTCTTAATTATTTCTGATGTAATTAATCATATTGGGGAGGTTGTTTTTTTTTATATTTAAAACATGTGGAGAGAAAAGACGACGAAAAAAAGGATATTTCTAAAATTTTATGCAAGGGTGTACGCGGGGTCGAGGCCCGAAATTTTAAAATTGGTAAATTTCGTCAAAGTCATTTTTAATTAATAAATTTCAGCTATGCGCAAAATTTCGTCGAAATCCGAAGAGCCGTTTCCGAGACAGTCGTGTATATATATGTTATACACTATACATACAATAGTTGCTCGTTTAATAAGGTGAGACATATATATATATATATATATATATATATATATATATATATATATATATATATATATATATATATATATATATATGAATGTTCTTACAATTGTAGAGTAGGAACTCACCGTGAACGTTAGAATAGCTTATGGAAGTAAATCCTGCAGTCTCAAATTAAAACCGGTTACACGTCTAATTGGAAGGTGGATTGACGTAATTACGAGCCTTATAATTAGATTCGCCGTCACAGAAATCGAATCATCGCAGGAAAATATACGGGTCGGTCGATCGATCAATCAATTCCCGGATCGATCAATCAATTAATCAGTAAGATCACCGCTTTAATAACATGACCGTAAAATACTAGTTTAACGATGATATCGAAATGCAATATTCAAAATCACTGCTTAAAGATATGATAATGATTATTATGATTATTATAATTATTTATATATATATATATATATATATATATATATATATATATATATAAGTGTGTATAAACACATGTATATAATAATTCGATCTATTTTATCCTGCAGCACATTTTTGTTTCAATTATACCCAGCTAATTTCTTGATTTTCTAAGGCGATTTTAATATAGGTAGACTAATAAAAAATGATGGTGCAAAAACATTAATTAATTTACAAATAACTTACCTCCGTGGACGCGTAATATTTCAAATTTACGAATAACGTATTAATGGCGGACTTTAATGGTGATTTCGTCTTAAATTTTAATTACTTTTAAAATTAAGGCATCGAATGTTGCAAAATTTATATTCGAAATATCTGAAGAATTCACCCTCTAGTTGCCATCTTCGGCTGAAACTTACCACGGTAGAACTTCTAAGCAAATCGTTCTACATGTGTGTGTTTATGTGGTCTTTAATTATTTCATGTTTATATTTCGTAAATGTAGAGGAAGTGAACAGGGAAGGTTGAGGGACGATCTGAGTGAGGAGTATAAAGGACAGTCAGTGAGGATATGGAGCACGAAAAGCGCGACGCTACACATATTGCACTGAGAAGCCGTAGTTCTGTCGATAAAGTACGAATGGATAAATCTTTTATGGCCGAGCCGCAATCTGATGAAAACAACGTCATCTCTGTGATTTGGAAGCGAAGTCTTTCAAGGTTAACGGAATTCTTATTTAATGTGTAGGTCGACTGCCACCTTTGTTGTCACGAAGTAAAAAATCATCAATAGCTGGAACTGGGACGTTCGGGATCGGCAACAATATAGTAGCCTCCTTTGCCGCTTTGTCTGCCAGTTCATTCCCCAAAATAGTGGCATGAGCTGGAATCCACACTAGAACGAGGCTAATGTGCTCGATTTGACTAATAACAGCCGTGTCACTTCTGTAGCTATAGGATGTTGATCGTTACTGAATACATCGCACAGGTTGTTGGTAGCTGAAAGAGAATCAGAAGCTACAACCGATGGCTGTGGTATGTTAGAGCTTGATATGAAGTCTATGGCGGGGTAAATCGCATAAAGTTCGGCTGAAAGGATGGAAAATAATTAAGGAAACGAATACCGTATATAAACACATTGGATGTGCATTCGTCAATATACAACACTGATGAACCGGTGGTAAGAGATAGGATTTTTTTACTGATATCCTAGGTTAGTAGGCCTTCTTTATCGTCATTACACACGATATTTATTCTATATCTAGTTTTCAATTACTTGCGCTGGCTAGAGGGTGATCCTAACCAGCTGGCGGTCGATTTATTATATCATGTCGATGAATCTCGAAAATTAAATTATTACACCTTTGACTTACCGAACGATTTGAATGATTGGACAGTAATTCGGAATGTTCATTGTTAACGACCGATGTCCCAGTAGCTTATTGGCTACATCAACCTGATTGCAATATATATATGTATATAAAATGTGGGTTTTCTACATTTCTTCAACAACTTCGGATATTAAATTTTAATATTAACGGAATTTTTTATTTACCTGTTAACGTGAAATGTTTCAATTTAAAAAATATTTATATAAATTTTATAATGTATGACTGATTGAACTATGTATAACGAAATTCTACTTGCTTTTTCATTATCGCGTAATCATTAGGACATTTCAGAATTTTTCCACCTTATTTCTTAGTATATTTCACGGAAAATCTATATACACGTTTGATTGTCGATTTTTCCCAAATGTTCATCCCTCGGGGCAGTTGAAGAGGTGAACACAGTCGAACGGAAGGTGAAACTTCGCTAATGATTGATACATTCAAAACTACTCGAGTGCTGGCGAGTAAAATATGGCGCAAGTTCTTCCTTTTTGCAAATGCGTTATAATTTTTCCAATCACTTCCCTGGATTCTTCCCTTTCATTTACCTCCTTAGTTAAATCCTGCAGGATGTCGCTATCGTTATTTTCGGCGTTTGTTTATTACTAAGCTCGGACAACGTCGTCAAATATAACACTTTAATCCGTTCATTCCGGATGACGTCTTTATGCCTGAACATCCTTTGCATGGATGAATTGAGAGAAAGGTTACACCAGCAATGGATCAACGTACGTAATTCGAGGTTTAAAGAGATATATATATGTTACATACGTACACACATCTACGTATATATATTGTAAAGAAGGAAAGATCAACTCGAAAGTTGTTACTAATTCTCATCAAGCGGACGAAGATCGATTGAGAGTCGATCAAACCATCCAATCTAGGCACGCTAATTATGGGCTGGGTTTTGCGTTCCCTAGTTTCTTCTTAGTTCGCAGGAAGCTGGTAGCCATTTACCGACCAATGTGGAATTCGAACTTAGGTCGTGAAGTATCACCGTTACATAACGAGACGATCCTCACCATGTAATATTTCAAACTGTAAATATATATATATATATATATATATATATATATATAATTGTAATTGACGGTTTTCCAATACGATATATATATACATAATTATATTAAATTCTCTTTAATAACATTTAATGAAATAAAGATCACAGGTGACTCCATATACGAATGTTCTTATTTCTATTTTTACGCGTAATAGGTATTTTATTCCATTTTTACTTAATTTCATTTCTTTTTGTTTCATTTAATTTTATTTAATTTTGTTTCACTTAATTTTATATTATTTCATTTAATTTATTTTATATCATTTCATTTCATTTATTTTATATCATTTCATTCAGTTACGTTTCGTTTCATTTTATTTCATTTCATTTATTCTATTTTTGTTTTGATTCATTTCATTTCATTTTGTTTTTGATTCATTTCATTTCATTTTGTTTCATTTCTCACTTTATTTCATGTCGTTTAATTTATTTTATTTTATTTCACGATTGTCAACTTTAAAGTGAACCTTTCATCCCGACTGTAACATTTCGTTGTCTGGGTCGAAATTCGATAATTACCGAAATAGTTCGTTATTACTTCCGATAAGATGTATCAATCGTCCGTTTTTCGAAAGTTACGACACTTGCCCGTTAAACACTGGATACTATCTCGTTTGCAGCACTATGTGCGACTGCCCTTAAAGCTTGATTCGCGCGGTATACGTCGCAATTATTACGCAGTTATTTAAATTTAACGTTAACGGTGACATGTAAATTTACGACAAATTAACGAGATCGACATGTTGCGAAGCACAGATTAATAGTTTAGCAATAATAACGATCATAAGCGTGATTTCAATGATAATGATGTGACATTGTTCGTGACTGGAGATTATGAAACTGTAAATTCATAACTCTGGACAAAGAAAGATTTAGAGATGAATTTACATGTATACTTTACGAACATAATATCGGTCCAGTTTTATCGATATTGCCATCTGGCGTGGGACGATTTCCTTTTAATTAATCGGCTATATCCTCACATATATATATATATATATATATTTATATGTGTGTGTTTATATTTGTACGTACGTAAGTATATATTGAGCCGTGCGAATGTTACGTAAAACCGAAAAGTTTGGATAAGGTTTAAATCGTATCATATATATATATATATATATATATATATAAATGTGTGTATATGACCAGGTGAATATAATAATGCTCTATAGTAGATTAGTAATAATGACGATTATTTAGAAGTTTATTTGTTGTATTTTATTATCAGTCATGATAATGGTACTGATGATAAATAAAATAATCCTAGTAATAGTGATAATAATGATAATCGCCGAAGATATTAAAGAACGTAAACGTTTTTAGAAATACCATCTCGGTATTTGGAGCGAGCAGATTTATTACAGGCCATATATATTAATAATGAAACCTTGCCCCAAACCGGCACGACTATTAACTGCAGCGAATTTATATGTGTATATATATATATATATATATAAAAATGTGTGTATATGTATATATGTGTGTGTGTAAATACCGCCGTGTGCGTGAATCGTACTTATAAGAGCTCACTACACGTATACGTTACTTACGTGGGACATAACGATCTTTTATTTATAATTTAGAAAATGAAATTACAAATCTTCATTCGCGTTGTAACTTATTTATTATAGCCGTAATTACGTTGTTATTATGACGATTATTATAATTTTTATCTTCATCGATTTTTAAACCTGCGATTTCTTCATAATAGGTAGTATTAATGGTAATCTCATTTTTACAGTCTCCGTCTGGTGTATATATATAATTATAACAATTCCTGAACTAGATTCGTCGCAGGTAATCGTCGATTACTATCGATAATGCCATCCTGAGCACGACTGGAATATGTGCTGAACATAATTCGACGGCCGAATTAAATTCTTCGAAAATATTTGTAGGATAAACGCTTTTGATTGAAATTCGATAGAAAAAATTCGACTCATTCTTAAATTCGTTCACACCGAAAAATATCGAATTTTCTAACTACGTATATAAAATATCATAACGTTCGTGCGCGACTATAAATGGTGTGCTGGCGTTTTTTTTTCATTATATTTCCCGAAGAACCTAAAAAAAATTGCACGCTAATAAATTTTATTTTTATTGAAGTAAATTTCTCGCGAACGAATTAAGATAAAATAGTGTGTTTGTGCGTCTGTACGCGTAATTCGAAATTTCGAAACAGGTAAAAACAGAATGGAAATTCTTAATGTCCGAAGTTTAGTAGCTTAAATATATCAATAAATCATTCGGGTATACTTAGTATAGAACGTGTTCTATAACTGACAACTTATATTACGAGATCTGGCAAAAAGAATAGACGTTCGTCAGATAAACGAAGATTAATTACATACAATAAGGCATTTACGAGTGACGTAGCCACATTGGAATATAAAATGGGATATGCCGAGAATCTTAAGTATTTCGTAAAAATTCGCGGAGTATATTACCAAAAATTTAAAAATCGAAACTGGAATGGGTAGTGTCATTTTTGGATATTATAAAAGAGAAAATAGATCAAAAGGAAAATCAAGACAAACGTTAATATGCAGACGGTGAGGCAAAGCGAATGGCAATTGTTATAGGGTGAACATAATATCAGCGTATAGATATATACATGTAAAAGATAACCTAGACGCACTATTCTGATGACTGAATGGCCCCCTCTTTATATAATGTAAACACACGCACATATATATATATATATATATATATATATATATATATATATCACTACATATTGAATGTAGGTTTTCTTTAAATAATGAATTTATATGTACAAATCAATGTTTTTAATTATCGAATTATACTTGAACAAAGCTATCAGTTTTGCCATGTTCGGATTACATATTTCTAATAACGATGTCGGGTTTTTTTATTCGATAGAAATTTAAAGATGTATTCGTAATTTTAAAAATTTACTAATTTAATATATAATGATTTTAAATCGCGCATTCATAATGTCTTCCTGTTCCTGGATTCGTTGAACCTTTTAAATCAGATCTAGGACCATAGAAGGTTAATGGGTGCATATTGCCGGCTAGTATAATAATAATAATAATAAAATATTAAATATAATTCGGATACTAAAAGAGGAGTTGGTTGTAATTTTCCGAGACATTTGCTCGGTAATACCCGCGATGGTATTGCGACTTTGCTTTTGACAACCGTGAATAATTATGATGAAAATTTCCCAATTTATACGCTCTTTTTCATCGTTTATTTTATATGTATTTAGTCGTCGAACAAATGACGTCACTTGACGATATTTTTAAGTAAAAATTGATGACGTAGGAGAAAGTGGAACTTAGCACCTAGTTTCTTCTCGATGGTGAACAGGTTTGGTCGTGTACAGATTATAGAACGAAGCGTTAGGAAATTTATAAGCTGATTTTTTTTTAATTTTTTTTTGGTTACACACCTTACCAAAAGCTAGAATAACATCGATAAAGTAACCTCTATAGAATTTTCGCAATAATATATTAAAGATAATGTCAGTAATACTTTAGTCTCTTTAGGAAGTTAGAACACAAACAAATTTTGATGTAATCTAAGTATTATTATTTAAGCTAGATTTGAAAATCTCTACTATAAAAAACCATATCTATCTGTATATTATATAATCCTCGTTATTATCTATTACGTAAGCATTTATAATTTTCATTTAGAATAATTTCCGGGTCAACGTTTAAAAACCTGCGTATATTCAAAACAGCCGTCATTTTTATAATCGACACAATAACCTAAATTCAATTTGTGCGACAATGAATAATATATATATCTTCTCTAGAATAATTCTCCTCGTGAGGGATTCGTATTCGGCAACCCATAGAAACTGGTCTCGATTGTAGACTGTTTTCGAAATAATCTTTAGCCGTTTGAAAGCGAAATGTTATTGCGTGTAAAACTGAATTAATACTACGAATATATTATTTTCAAAAACGAGAATGTTATAATCGTAATTTCGATAAAATACTTATTAATGTATAAAACGGTGATAAGAATACGCCGAGTGCGGATTTTTTCCAGATCTATCGCGACCATTAGTGCAGAATCGGAAAAACCCATTATTATTCTTCTTACAGCGTCCGGTCTGCTTATATCGCTCTTTTTATCCCCTCCCTCGCAAAATAAACAATCTGAATTGCCTCGTCCGGGATTTTACACGCTGGTCGTATCTTCCAAATATGGAAATATCAACAGATCAGCGAACAAAACTCTACCTTGTTCGGGCGCTAATATTTACAGTGATTTTATTTCACTCGAAAAGCCCTCCCCAACGACGAGCAGGCGTGCCTCAACTTGGTCTCTTTATGTTTATACCACAGCTTTCCAGCCGGGTGATCTGGTGACGCAATTGAGGAGTTCGGAGCCGTCAACTGTCCAAACCAATCACCTACAAAAACCGACGCTAGTGACCACATATGGGGGGCAGAATCATGAACTATGAATTTAAAACTGCCCAAAGACGAATGGAATATGTGTTACCGCCGCGCCCTACACATATACTATTGCGAAAAGGACGAATATAGGTGTACTAAAGGAGCTATCGAAGAAAAAGACCGTTTACTACCATCAGTCTGTAGACGAAAATTAATCTAAAGAGACTCGCTAGAAAAATGTGGAATAATTCGAGGAAAAGGATTGATGAACGATAAACGAGGAAGAGGACATGCCCCCAAACGGTATATATAGATGAAAGTCCTGGATAAAGTTGTCACTCGAAGAACGGATGCGAACGATCGAAAATAACTGGCGTACCGAGCAAATATCTTCCATCCGATAACAACGAGTTGCTCCGAATCTTGAATACACGTCTGTCGTCATCTGTAATTGTCCATATTTTCCCGTTATTCTTAGTAATTCTTTTCTGACCACGGGGTTTCGTATAGTTTTACACAATCTGGCTGATTCCAATTCCCAACACGAAGAAATTCCGATTATGATCTTATTCGGGAGACGCCGAGCAATAGGAGAACTTTACCGAACGGCTAGTTATATATAGTTTTCGCTATTAACGAATTAATTATTTTTCGTCAAAAGCGATATTTCGTCATAAGAAGATATCTTGAAACCTATCATAGTTCTCTCCGTCCAACTGCTCGTGCGAAGGTTGTTCTTATTGTCGCATTTATCAGATGCGCACGATTTGTCGCCTCTAGCCTATCTTACGTGTGTGTCTATGTCGACATACATAAGAAACATCGGTTTTGTTATCTGAACTGACACCGAACAAACTTGTTGATACGACATCGTGATACCTCTCGCCAGAAACCGCGATTGTAATTTCTTATTATTACGCAACGTCTCTCGTACTCGTACTCGTACTCGAACAACTCGAGTAATTTGTTCTTTTATATTATTATTTTTATTTTGTACGCGCAGACAAATAACGCATCTTATTATTATAACTTTGAACAATGTTTAATATTTATGTTAGCAAAATTAAAGGTGAAACACGCTACTCTCAGTTTTAACGTCTTTTACAAATGACTGATTTTTTTAACCTTTATACCGGCAAGTCCTAATTTTTCCCCGGATAAGTTTTTAGTAGAAGCAGGTTATAATTTTGACTTGTTTCAAAACCGGAATCATTATAGGAATAACGACGGTTTAAAAAGAATAACCGATTACGCAATTCGCCACAGTAAAATACCTCTAGTCAGTTACCCAAACACCCACTGTAGCTATTAATCACCGGTTACGTTATCATTTACGTCTATATAGATTTTCTCGGTGTTTATTAATATTGTAAAAATAATTTATCGAATATTCTTCATTTATTCATAATTGAACGAAATTTTTTACGACAGAAGACTCGTTATTTTTTTCCCCCTATTTTTCCATTTCTCGATAATTACGAATTTAGAAAATTTAAATACGATTAACGTTTACGATCTCTTTCGATTTTCCGATATCAATATAATTTTAAAATATTTAATATCTCGAAATAAAATTACCTTTTTAATATAATAAATTATATATATATATATATATTTTTTTTTCATATTTCTTCAATACGAGACGATCGAATATTTTAATCATACATCGCGCAAAAAGCGATACGGTTAACTCGAAGGAGGCTGCAACTCGCGATATTAACTACCCACGCGTTATTAGAGAACAAATTAACGTCGAAAGAAAAATTAGAAAACTTTGACATCGGGATAGCCGGCTCGTAAAAGTGATCTTAATGAAATAACCGAAGAATTAAGCGTATTAGTGAAAATGCGTAACACTTTAAGATCAACTTTTTCCAACATGGGCATTAATAATGACGATCATTCATTGTGGTAGAAGGTAAAGTGATTTCACCCCCGCGGAAATATAATGGCGAATGGGCACGTATCTTGAAAAGTTTGGATTACATTAGACGGATATGTGTTTGAACTACATCCACCCGATAACGGATCGGAGTTTTTCTATAATCAAGTTCAGTTCGACCGAACTATCCCCTTCCAAATATCCGTTACAATAAAACCATTATCTCCGTTCCAGATTAAGAGTGCGATATTGGCTAATTTATCAATGCGCAAAACTCCACGGTATGATCACTGGAAAGTTACTTAAATTCATACCGCGAAACGGTATAGATTAACAGCGTGGAAAATGGCTTAAGTAACCGCGATACCAAATCCAGGAAAACCTACTAGTGATGCTTCGTCATATCGACCTATTAGTCTTCTACTCAAAAGTATTCGAAAAATCACCACTGCGTCTTAACTAATAAAACAGCTACTGAGTACGATTCCAAACTATTTCGTCTTAAGCAGTCTACGATGGAACAAGTTCATTGAGCGCAATAAAACGTCGGTAATCGTTTTGAAAAGCAACTGCATTGTTCTGCAGAATTTCTAGATGTCAGTCAGGCCTTCGATCGCGTAAAGCGTGAAGGGTTCGAAAATAATGCGCATTCTGCCCATCCTTACTACGCACCACTGTCCTCGTACCTAATAGATTTAAAAAAAAAAAAATCGGTAATGATGTATCAAAATTTTATCCCGTCAAAGCTGGGGTTCCATAGGGTTCAGTTTTGGGGCCAATCCTTTTTTTTTTTTTAATGTACACGTTCGACTTTCCGGTTAATACAAATGTGGAGGTGGCGTAATTTGCCGTCGATGATACAGCGTTATTTGCAAGAAATAATGATACGGTAGAGGCGTCAGAAAAATTACAACGCAGTTTAAATTACTTAGACATCCGGGCACAAAAATGGATGTTTAAAATCAGTAAAGGTTACATTTACAACTACGGAACGCATGTCCACCTATTGAGTCCCCGATTCCACGCGAAAATAAAGTCCGATACCGGGGTATGTGTCTTAATCGACACATCAGGATCAAAAAATTAAAGAAATAAAACTCAAACTGCGGAACATATACTAGCACGTGGAGCAAAACTTCTGACTTACCTCTAAAATCGAAATTATTGCTATACAATGCAGTTATTAAGCTGATGCGGACATGCGGCGTATCACCCTGGAGAGGACAGCATCACTATATCCAAATGATGTACACCTCCTCCCAATCAAAAATACAGGATAATAGCCGGTGAACCCTGGTATATACGAAACGATAATTTATCATCGAGATCTAAAAGTACCAAATGTGCGCGCGAAGTAATTCGGAATAGCGGTAAAGGCTACTTGCACAGGCTAAAGGGTCACCCTAACCAGCTGAGATCGTTTCAAAGAATCTCGAAAATTAAACTATTGCAGAACCTTAGACTTTCCCCACCGGTTTGAATGATAGGAGCGGTAGTACGGAGTGTCGTTGTTAATGACATCTCCCATCCTGTCACGACCCATATCACACTTATTGGCTATATCAGCCATCAATTTATATATATAATTAATATATAATTAATAGAGATCTGTTATATACGTGCTTATTTTTTCTATACTATTTTCTAAAAAAACACCAATGCAGAAGTCATTCAGATGTCTCACGGCCTATTGGTAGGAAGGAATAGATATCGCTGGTGATGGTCAAGAAGCGAAAGATGAGATAGCTGGACGCGTGTTATCAGAGGCAGAAGATACTAAGGAAAATTTCATAGAAAGTTGTGTGCAGATAGGAAACGGAATTCACAAATGGGATATTTGGGTCGTTGGCTGCAGCGTTTCTTAGAGGTCTTCTTTTTTTAGGAATAATCGTGTCTAAATCGCATTTCGTATAAGCATTCGAAGACGTGGTAATAAGAAGAATTTTCTTATAAAAAGAAATGAAATGTCAATATAAATAGAAATGTCAATATAAATAGAAATGTCAATATAAATAGAAATGAAATGTCAATATAAATAGAAATGAAATGTCAATATAAATAGAAATGAAAGGTCAATATAAATAGAAATGTCAATATAAATAGAAATGAAATGTCAATAATGCGAAATAAAGAAGTTACTTCAACCTCGTAGTAAGTTCTTTAACGAACTACATCATTAAAAGGTGCTTTATTTTGAAAATTCTCTTTTTTTTTTTTGGTTCTTAGATCACGAGTTTACATAAACGAGATTTATTAGTCATAAGTTTCTTAAAGTATATTATAAATAAATAAATAAAGCTTTTATTTCGCCAAATATCGGCTGAAGGCTTCCCACCCATAAATATACTAATATAAATAATAATAGTTAGACATCGTTATGAGCACCACATAATTGTCCCTTTTTCTTCCATTCCGTTCTATAGTTTCATTTTAGGTTGACTACCGTCTTTTCAACGCCCTTCATTTACGCTTTGTGCCTTATGGTTTCCGAACGAATTCGATCAATTCTTCTAATCCCAAGTACAGACTTCTACGTTGCTTTCTGTACACGACTAATTTTGTCAATATTTTCATAGACTACGTTTGACATACAACAAAACTGATACGACGCAACTTTCCAGAGTACTAATATTCGCTTTCAGGTTAATTTCATGTCTTCTAATTTTTAGAATCCTTTCAAAACTCCAAAATTTATCGCATGCTGCGGTAATATTTCTTGTCATTTCTTTGTCCATCCAATCCTCGAATGACAAACACTGGCCCAAATAAAATTCTTCCTGCACATATTCCAGTTCTTCTCCATTAAGCCGATATTTTTCTGCCGTTAGTAACAAACTTCGTTTTGTAAGAGTCTAAACCTACATTTCTACAATTACGGCGTGTAATTCTTCTAACATTACTGAAAGTTAATTTGCAGACCCGCAAAAATAATTTTTCTGGAACGAGAGAGAGAGAGAGAGAGCGACACACACGATGCGAAAATTTATTAACGCAGTTTTCAAATAGAGGCTAAACTCACGCCCGTATCACTAACTAAAGGTCGACACCATTTCCCGGCTTTTATCGGATTCGATCTTAAATCGACGAGGACGATAAACGAATTAATCGTAAGTAGTCGAGATGTAACTTTTACAATCCTCCGGTACTCCATTAAACGAATTGAAACATCCATTTGCGATAATAATTCGAAAGCTTCGACGCAGATGCGCTACCTGCTAGAGATAACACGATCCATTAGAAGATGACAACCAGAAAAAGAAGGAGATATTAACTGGAATATGTATATTAAAATGTACGCCTGTTTTAATTAATACCGTAAAGCGCTGATAGTTATTTTTACTCGAGCGAATATTTAATATATTTATATTATTCGGGCGATATCACGCTAAGTGCACGGTACGCGACATGTGTATATGATAAGCATGTTCATTATATATATACACATATATTATATATATATAAATAAAATTTCTTGAGACATAGAGAAAGTAACGTAATAGTTCTCGGTTATAGTTTAATATTTGCATATATATATATATATATATATATATATATATATATATATATATATATATATATATATATATATATATATATATAAGTATTATATTTATCGTGGAAGCACACTAAGTAAATTAAACGAGCGAGTGGATTAAAAAGCCACGGTTGCGGAATATTCCGTGTGCGTCTTTACGGCTGCAATAATTCAGACTGTTCTCCTAACGCTTTATACGTTGAATCTGCGCAACAAAGGTGGTCTCGGTCGGCTTTTACCTACATACGAGAACCGTCAGCTAGCATAAGATAAGGAGGCGCAACCGCCAATACCGTTCACCGTGGGTGGCATATCTTTATCAATATTATTGGAACAGAAACTATACAACCTACCTGTAGACTACACTTTAGCTCTAGATTTTATGATATATGTATTAAACGCTACACGTTCTAATATACATATATGTAATATAATGCAATCGATATTTATTTTTATGC
The DNA here is from genome assembly GCA_032883995.1 of Coronaproctus castanopsis. NCBI lineage: Eukaryota > Metazoa > Arthropoda > Insecta > Hemiptera > Monophlebidae > Coronaproctus > Coronaproctus castanopsis. Next base: position 270,212,381 of record CM065053.1, on the reverse strand, counting down.
ATACGCTAATAAAATAAAGATTTATACTAGTAACAGAAGTACTTAAAAAAAAAATCCTAGCGCCGGTCTATTTTTATATTTTCACATATACGTGTATATATATATATATATATATATATATATATATATATATATATATATATATATATATATATTACATGCGTATGTTATATGGATGTACATTTTATTGGAGTAGTGGCAAATAACAAATTGGAATAAAATGAAGCAGTAAAAAATAATCGAGCAATTCGGATGAAGCTTATTAATTTTACACCCGATTCACTTAATACCGAAACAGTTCGACCTTTATTTCAAACAGCGTGGAATGTATTTTTCTTCTTTAATAAACAGTAAAAAATTATTTAAAATTGTTAAATTGTTTTCATGTATAAAAAAATAACAAAGCTAATATGAATCGGACGTAAAGAATAAAATATAAATATTTAATATATAAAATTTATAAAAAGGAAAACACAAAAATTAAATGTAAGGTTAATTTAAACGTACGATATTACAACAAATAGCGTAGTGAAAAAACAACGGTTATTTTTCAAAATAACCGTTTTTTTTTTAATATTGTATACGTTTTATTTTATTTTTCCTCGTATACTTTTTATAAATTGTACATATATTTTTACATTTTATTTTTTTATATCCACTCGATAACGGTTTAATGTAGCCACCCAAGCTGATTCCTGGACAGTTATTACGTTTAAACGTACAATATTACAACAAATACTATAGTGAAAAAACGGTTATTTTAAAAATAACCGTTTCTTTTTTTTGTAATATTGTATACGTTTTATTTTATTTTTCCTCGTATATTTTTTATAAATTTATTTAATTTTTTCATTTTATTATTTTATATCCACTCGATAACGGTTTAATGTAGCCGCCCAAGCTGATTCCTGGACAGTTGTTACATTTAAACGTACAATATTACAACAAATAATATAGTGAAAAACGATTATTTTAAAAATAACCGTTTCTTTTTTTTTTTGTAATATTGTATACGTTTTATTTTATTTTTCCTCGTATACTTTTTATAAATTGTACATATATTTTTACATTTTATTTTTTATATCCACTCGATAACGGTTTAATGTAGCCGCCCAAGCTGATTCCTGGACGGTTGTTACGTTTAAACGTACAATATTACAACAAATACTATAGTGAAAAAACGGTTATTTTAAAAATAACCGTTTCTTTTTTGTAATATTGTATACGTTTTATATTTCCTCGTATTTTTTTATAAATTTATTTAATTTTTTCATTTTATTTTTTATATCCAGTCGATAACGGTTTAATGTAGCCGCTCGAGCTTTTTACAAAATTCTCTCTATTTTTACCTCTTGTGGCGATTTTGGCGGAATTTTTAACTTAATTTTATTACACGACATTTCGCGAAATATATACCAATCAGACTGCATCAATTTTAGCGCGTAATTTTCGTATATAACTTTTCGCTATATAGCCTGTAATGCAGTCGTTTATTTACTAATATCGTTATGCCATTTCTACTTTCGCTAAAATCGAACAAAATATCATGTTATCCCAGTCGCCCATTTTTCATATGGCAGCTGTTGCCCCTCTATGGCCGATCACATACTTCACATCCCGACCTCGATATTCAGGGCGCCGATTACCATTTGGATCGCATAGCGTCATATTTTTTCTTTATTTTTCTGATGTTCTTGAGAAAATTACTCAGATAGTTTACCGTTGCCTGCCCTTAGCCTACGGGTAAAGACCCTAAAGTGCAGCGGTTTGTTACTGAGGAGATAACAGTGTTAAGTTTTTACAGCGACCTAAACCGACCGAGGGAGAGACAGTCATTAGATTTGTGCGGACTTTTATTGGCCATTTTCTCAAGCTGATCATCCGCACCCTCATGTCTGTTACCCTGCCGCAACTGGAATTACCTGTCTGAGGATGACCACCAGTAGCTTGGTCCGCGACTGCTTATTTGATTAATTTTTCGTAGCTAACCTACATATCTGTAGGTTGTTAGTCAAATGGCGCAGGTTGAAATATATATCTCTCTCCGACGGACTGGAAGAAGATTTACTTTCGTTCGTATCGAAAAATAGATACGGCGAGTTTATTATCATCGGGTGGCAGACGATAGCCGGTATTTAATCTCTATATGGATTTCTTAACTTGGCTGTCGTCTCGTGTTAGATAATGCGGATAATAAAATAGGCGGACAAAAGGAATCGACTTATCGGTAATGTTAAATCAGGGACACATTCGTGACTGGTAATTAATAAGCACGCACACGCACAAACGCTAGTAAACTAGTGTATACTTTATTTATAGGTATCTAATTTTCACGATCCGCCATTATACCCAGTCCAAATGACGTTTGTCATTTGTGCGAACGTTTTATTTCGAAACTTAATTACCGAAACGTTTATAATTATCAGCGCAATGGGTCAATGATCTTCTTATAATCCGAATTCGCATAGCTGACACTAAACATTATTGCTATTATTATTATTACTATTCCGTTTTTATGTATTCCGCGATTATCTCGATCGTGCTTACGATATTTATACATCCATCTTTGCCCGCATATATTCTACACTCGAATATTATCGTTAATTCATTTTCGTGCAGTTCCGTGGTCATATATATATATATATATATATATATATATATATATATATATATATATAGAAACAGAGAGAGAGAGGAAAACGAGCTTCACTGGCAATGAGAATTTATTCAACGTTGATTGATGCGCTGACAATTTCGTGAGATTTATGTCGTAAAAACGAACTTGCTTTATTCGAGTGGTTCATTTCTCAATCTCGTTTTATACGGTTTTTTTTTTTTTTTAAGAACTTCAAATCGAGTTAACGTTATATCTAGTAGGACGTAGATGTCGGTGACACTTGTGCTTTTCCCCGAGGTTGATGAAAACATTTTATAGTACTTTCATTAAATTATTTGGAAAATTAGTGCAAAAATATTTTTCTAGAATTAGATAAAATGTTTTAATCTAGAAACGCGATAAAAATATAATACCATTAACGGTCGAGTAGAATCAAACTTACTGAAAGAGTAAAGCATGCTTTCTTTCTCCGATGTTATTTAGGTTGAATACGCGCCAAGTCGCGGAGAGCTGGAATGGCGGCTTATTTATCGGATGTAGGAAAATGAACAACCGGCGTTTTGTGGACGACGTAACACTGGTAGTCAGCAATGTTACCGAGATTATGAAAAGCCTCTTGGAAAACGATAAATGATTACGGCCTGAAGATGAATAGAGAAAGAACAAAATATAATCAACGCCAAGAGCTCGATGATTGAAACCGAAACATGTATATTATCGAACAGTCGGAAAATTTATATATTTCGGATCACTCGTAGATGATCGACGATAAAACGTCGAATACGACGAAATGTCACGAGTTGAACAAAATAAGGAGATGCATCACGGATTCTCGTTTAACCCTTTAATAGCTATTATTATTATTATTATTATTATCATTATTATATCGTACGTCTTCGGGTAGCCTATATATATTTCTGTTTAGACGTCCAGGTCTAAATTTTCCAGCCATATTACAGCCGCGTCCGATATCTTCCCAGCCGCCACTGAAGGCTCTTCGTGGACACGTGTTCAGGATATGGTGCGTCGTTTGATTATTTAATCCGCAATCGCATAACGGATCATTTTTGAAGCCCCAATTTACACGAGCATGTGGCCACATCTTACACGACCAGTTCGAAAACGGTTGAGCCGTACCCACGTCTTTCGTTGTAGGTCAAAACTCAACAATCTGTGGTCGGGAACGTCGATTATATTATTCTCGTCCGGGTTCTGCATTTTCCATTCTTCTCTCCACGCTGTTACTGAATCGAAACCTTCCGACATGAGCTTCGCAGCTGTCGGATGAGCTGGTTTCCTCGATTTCAGTATTTTAGGCCCGTCTGTATCCGCGTGTATGAGGATCTCTTTAATTGTAATATTAGTAATTGATAAAATACGTCTCAAATTTATCCGAACGGTTTCGTGAATTTCCAGTCGCCGATCGTGTATCTATCTATACGATTAATAACAGACTACAGATATAGATCTATTATTCGAATCGGACTAATAATGTTTGTCCCGGTTTGCGGTCAGTTTCCAACGGCGCGCTTAAAAAGAAAATTACAACTAAATCGAAATCGCCGTTACGGAGTTTAAATCGTCGCCGCGGCTACGTGCAAAACTTAGAAAATTGTTCGTATTTATTACTTTCGTATAAGAGACGCATGATGAAGATCGAATGGACTGAAAAAATGAAAGGAAAAAAGAATTTTATAACCACCTCTGCGCGAGAAGAAATGGATAAGTCATGAATTGGTCCTACGAATATTGGAAGGCACGATAGAAGGTAAAAGAAAGACAGGCCGGCCGAGGAAACGCCGGACAAATAATGGATAGTGTACGAGTGCATATACGTATCGCGATTTAAAAATTACGACAGCAGATAGAGACGAATGGAAAAGGAGACTGCAGCGCTACCAATCAAAGGACTGATGCGACTAACGATGATGATAAATAAATAAATTATCCGACGACGACAAGAACAAAAAAATTTAATCCGTACCCAAAACGCGTCTGAATTAGTTGATTAACGCTATAGTATTGACAACAGTGGCGTAGCCAGACTTGGTTGAAGAGGGGGGTTCGAACAAAACTAAAAACCCAAGTTAAATTGAACTTTAAGTAAATAACCAAAACTCAAGTAGGTTAAACCCCAAAGCAATCTAACCCACCGGAGTTATTTTTATACTTTTTAGACGTTTATTAGAAGCAATAGACGACAGAAATGTTTAATATCACTGGAACGCATTAGTAGTATGTTAGAGAACAGAGGGAGATGGTTACAATAAATTCCGCGAAAAAAATAAACGATAAATAATGATTTTATATATATTTTTTTTTTGAAGGAATAATACATACTAAAATAAATTTAAAATTTAAAATCTATTCTTCGCGTTTTTCTACAAAATCTTCTATATTACAAAACTATTGATTTACTTCGAAAACGAAGAAATTTAAATTAAATAAATGAAAATTAAAAAAAAAAAATTAGGTTTAACAAATGCAAAATGGCATTTAACAACGAGTATATATTTTCTTATTATCAGATTGATTCTAAGGGGCGGGTTCAGACCCCTCAAAAACCACCCCTGGCTACGCGACTGGGTGTGACTAAGATACGATAACAAGTCTGACCATTATCGGAGTAGAGACATCGTAGAATGGAACTTGGGATATTTTTATAAGTACCTCTACCACCAACTCGCGGATTATTATTTTTTTATTATATTCTATATTTTACTTTATCCTCTAATACAGCACTACTCTGTAGATATTAAGTTGTTTTTTACTTACAAATAAAATTTTCGGGTTTATCGAAGATGTCGGATCGGAATTGCTTCTGCGTGAATACCGTCTTCTCGTTTTTTTTTACGAATTCTTTACATCAACAAATTGCATCTGCAGATCACGTGAATGTCGCATGGACTATCGTAGGATGAAATTTTGTCTTGCCCGGATCTACGGCACATCCTCCAAAGTTGAATAGCGTAGGTCCAAATCGAGTTTATTATTTGCCGGTATTGTAATCGTTTACACGTCTAATTTAGTGTCGCGACCGATAAGCAATTTTCGTGTTAGTGTTTTGATTTAATTTTCGTTATAATGTGAATTTCCCGAGTTTTATCTAAATGCATAGATACCTAGTAGACTCAGCTTAGAGCACCTACGTAAACTTTATGTCGCGCATCAACCACATAAATAACGTGGACAGATTTAGTTTAACTTTATTTTGTTGTGCGTAAGCTTTTCTGTGGTTTCAGTTTGACAAACCGAAAGTATAGCGGTATCGTCTGCAAATGTGATTATTTCATTATTCAGATCATCAAGTGTGCATCAAAAAGATACAAATATTGGTCCGAAGACACTATCTTGAGGAATTGCTGTCTTTATATTTGAAAATGTGTCGATAATTCGAAATTGACGATTAAATCCGCAATAGTTATCGTGGATGAAGATTACTCATTTTAGGTATAAGACATTCGGTGTCGTGAACGATCGAATTGCGATTTAGGTTGAGATATACCATAGAACAATACTGTTTTCTATCAAACGCCTTTTCTATTATAACCCTACGGATTCTTGATCCTTATTTCTGAAGCCAAATTAACGGTATGGCAAATCTATAACCGGTTTTAATAAGAATTTTTTCAATAAAGTTTCGATATTGCAGAAAGTAATGAAATCGGAACGATTACAGCCCGAATGATTTTCTAAATACACATCGTGCGATTTAAGTCGATCTTTTTAGAAATTAATTTTTTCGGTCAGGATGTTCGCTATAATACGATAAAAAGTTTTTCATTACCTGTTCGACGTGAAATGTATAAATTTGAATTTAAAAAAGTTTACACATAAATATGTCGAAGAAAATTATCTACAATTCATCTAGAATAAGCGTTATTATATAAATATATAAATAAACGCGCCCGTGTAAAATTTATAATATACACATTTCATCATGTACGACTTAAGAGCTTAATTTTATAGATAGTTATGCCTAAACGGTTGCGATAGATTTTAAATGCAGAATGTCGCCTACAATTCTAGTCGACCGATACCTGAATAATCGTAGCAATGATAATAATAATAATAAAAATTATTTCAATAATAATAATTTTAATCGTAATAACAATGGTAGTTAAATCAAAAATATATTTCAGATTTTCAAACATTTTCAGCAAAATGTTATAATATGAACAAATTAAATTAATACATTCCGCAATCCGATAACGATAATAATATTTCATAATATTTAATTCCGGATGATTAATAAGTTAATCGATAAATTGTGGTAGGATGTAGTGAAAACAGAATATAAACTTTCTGCGCAGATAGACACGACGATCATTAGTCCCAAAATTATAAACATTATGAACGTATAAACACAACATACATATAAAAATATATGAACGCACACACATACATTAATTTTATATAAAATTTTCCAAAAGAACGTTTATATATTCTTAACATATAAAAAAAAATATACAGGATTAATAATCATTCCGTACATGTAGCGCAAATTCAACGCTCAATTCATTTTATTCTGAACGAATAATCATTATCGTCATAAATCATAATAATAATAATCAAATCAAATTTATTTATTTAAAATATTAAAAAGAATTAATGAAACAAAATAAAAACGAATTTAATCAATATAACAATTTTTTATCAATGGAAAGCTTTTATTACGTCGTTATCAAGCATATACAATAGATCTTTCAAATACTTATTTTTCATTTTATTTGTAAAATTGTGTTTTTTTAAAAAATTATTGCGTTTGTATATTTTTATATTTTATATTTGACTTTTGGATATCATACAGTAAATGAAAATTTAAAATTCCATCAGTATACAACTTTTGCAGAATCCAGAAAATAATATCGAAAAAAATTAATAAAAAAACAAAAATCAGTAAACGAATATATCGATGTTAATATATTCAATTTTTCAAAAAATAAACAGAACAGACAAGCGGAATAAAATTTTATGGAATATATTTTCATCGTCATATTTTTAAGTAATTATTTTTAATTTATACTTTTAAAATTGTGATTTAAAAAAAAAAAAGTTGTTCACTTGATAATGGCGTAAATGCCGAAAAGCTTTGTGTTTTTCACAAGAAAATAAATGTTAGTGATTTAACTAATTTTTTGCAATTGATTTTAAACACTAATATATAATGTGTCCCGACGCTAGTGTTTCCTCAGACGATTTCAGGGGATTTGGTGGAATGACTACTTTAGTCTACCGTACTATCGGCTCTTTTTCCGGTTTCGATGATATATGGCCGTACGTTCGATGCCTATCGAGCAGTTCTTTCTTCGTCCACTTTGCACAATATTCGGCGATGCCGTCCCACTTAGTAAATAGAGGGGTGATTTCGATCAATCGACACTTATGCGCGAATTTGTTTGGACTTTAAACATCTGCCGACTTTACATTTCTTCTTCATTAACCCTTTCAGTCACAATGTCTCCACTATTTTATATATATATATATGAACTCTCGATTTTAAAAATACTTATATAAATACGTTGAAAATTATCCAAGGTTCGCCGAAGAAGCGATATTGTATTTACACTCCTATGAAATTTATAATTTAATGTTAACATTTTATAATGTATGACTGTGAAATTAAGAAATCTGCTTTATTTTTCATAATTTTAGTCGTCATAACTCAACCGCGATTACACGATTTTTCTCGTCTTTCTTTTTCATAGCTCCCCATCTAACGCTCTATCTCTCTCTCTCCGTTTTCCGGTTTAGCAACACCTTATAGACCCGCTGTTTTACTTACAGAAAAACGTTACGACACAAGAGAAACACTTTGCAATTGCAAAAGTAAAAATAATAATAAAAAGAAAAAAGAACACAAGTAGAAAAGGTCGTTATAATGGAAACGAATATAAAAGGAGCCAAGTTGAAACCGGTTCTTCTTCAGTCTCTACCGTTTTTCGAGTGTAGCAAGCACCAGCAGCGGTAGCGATAGCGGAGCACTTGCCGCGATTACGAAAAGCGCCCTTCTTTTACTTTTTTTCGGTTGAAATTTTCCAGGCCAACGAACTGAATTTTATCGTCTGCATTGATTCTTCTTAAGGGTTGGTTATATCATCTATGCCCGGACGACAAGCTCGGCAGAATAAAACAAACCGAACAGTATATAACAATACGGAGACTAGTCTTAACAAAGAATTTAACGTTTTGCCATTAAATAAGAACCTTTTTCACAACGTGCCTTACATTCTTACCCTACAGCAATATTATTATTATTATTATTAAATTAATATCGTCATTATTGTTAACATTACCATTATCATCATCATCGTCGAAATAGCCCGCGTAGAAAAAGCGAAAAGTCGTTGCAGAAATATTTTATTCTCGAATTACGCAATACGTACTAGGAGATTCAGTCTTGCGCAAAACGTGTAGCAAGATCTGGCACACAAAAACTCCCTTCGAAATCAGCGCAAGGTGGTGCCCCTTTACGTGTACCTGTTTTTCCGAAGGTCTTCTTATTCGATTCTTACCCGGGCGAGTTTACTACTATTCGGTTCTCGCACAAAAATCGTTATTTTAAAACCTATTTCGGGATAACCTCCCCAGCCCTAACCGATCCGGTTTTTTTTTTATTCCCTCAACGACTAATCTTACTCGGTCGAATAAACTTACGTCATCGATGATTTTTTTCTGGTTAGCTTTTGTCGATATTTCGTTGTGTTTTTTCTGATCGTCGCCTATACATCGAAATAATCTTTCGATTTATTAATGGAAAAAAACTCCCAGATTCCATATCTAAATGACTAACTTATTATCGTAGTGTATCCGTTCTTTATCCGCCATCTCCATTCTGAAGTTTTGACGATCCACAATCGAAAGCGATTTCTATCAACGGCCCCGCTTGGAAAAGTTCTGTTGATGAGAACCATTTTTTGAGGTTATCTATCCGTAATATTTCAGATTTTCCCCTTAATCTTTTGCCATTAATTTTTACCCTCGAGTAACACTTTTTGTACAGTATATTTCGAACCTCTCATGATATGTACCAGGTATTTTTGATAGTTTCCACAATTTCAAGTTTTTTCCCGAATCTATGAAGCACTTCGATGTTCTTGACGTTTTGTACCCGTGATATTTTCAGTATCCGCAGGTACATCTCAAATGGTTTTTTTTCCCCGTGCTGAGTCTAGCTTACAACATTCAAACACGTATAGCAGAATACAGAAGATATATAACATCTCTGAAGTTTAATTTTTAGCTCGAATTTTAACTAAAGAGATTCTTCATTATTATTAGTTGTACTTCTCGCTTGTTCATTTCTGCTGTGTATCTCCGGTTTGGAAGTACAGTTCTCTTCGAGTAGACTACAATATAAAAATTAAAAATTCGCAAAAACTAATCAATTCAATCCGCTATTCGAGAGAAATCCCAGTGGTCTTTCGTCGATATTTCACTTTTAGCACCGAGAGAACAGTTGACTAATGAAACGTGTTCTTACACGTATCTTTCTACAGTCGTACACACCGATTTTTTGAAGTGAAACTTCTATCGGCGCTTGTATATGGGGAGAGTTAAAACCGTAAAACGAGCGAGCGAGCCGATTCGTAGTGTTTCTCTTGCGCACACGCGCACGGCTATCATCCGTTTTTTCGTTCAAATGATCGCTCTACAAAAAAGAAAAGTTGGGCACAGCGAACAGTGCGTTCCTTTTCTCTGTTAAATTTGTATGAAATCGTGAATATCTTTGCACTTTCAGTTTAATATATTGAATTCAAATTTCATTTACATCGTCTTTAAGTTTCACTTCTTCACACCCCGAGGCACATTCTACTTTTTTGTTTTAATCTAAATTTCCACTTACGGTTTTCCACAAGCTGTCGCTCGGACTAAGTGATGTAAATGATACATCGAGGAAAGATCGTATACGTCATATTTCTTTAGGAAACCCGTGTCACCAATAGCCACTAATAATAGCAGGGACAATAGCGAAATTTCAACTAGACGGAGCAATCTGTAATAAATATTACAGGATGATACAAGCCAAAGAAACAGCCGAATCGCGAGGCAAACTAAATGAATTATACATACATAGATTATAAGGCACAATAGGTATCAGTTGATACAGTTAATTATACAAAGCCAACTAGAAGGATGCAGAAGAATGTCACGGATGAAAAATTGGACGGGCTGGTCAACCAATGAACTAATACATTCGGCCAGAAACAGGACCAATTTTGCACCTTCATTAATGGCACTATGAAGAAGACGCATATATAACCCCTCCGTCGTATATGGCCTCGCAGAGTGATTGTGAATGTGTGTTGTACTAGCAGTAGAAGCTGAAGACTCTAAGAATCAATACACATTATGGGGGGGGGCACAAATAAAATCATCCATCGGAAGAAGCTATTTGGACCAGATAAATATTACGTACGTGATACATGACCCAAAACAAACTTTCCACTTTGCGAGGAAAAGAGATAAAACCTAAGATTTGTGCATCGTCTGTTTGAACAACCGACATCGTCTAATCCTAAGCCAAATAACTTTCCAAGGTTTTCCGCATAGACAACACAATTATTTTGCCCATTGGCTTTTGAAGATGATAATTTATAAGTGGTACAGTAGAATTTCAAGCAGACCAATCGATAGGCTTTTACAAGCACCGTGGAAAGGTATACTCGATTTATTGAACCATTGCCAGCAAATTACGAGTGGACTTACAATTTAAACAGCGAAAAAGCACACTTATCATTGGCATATGACACTATATGGCGACGCGGCCAAAATTCATTCACATATTTCCCTCTTTTATAGTTGTTATCGTGTAAGCTCGTTGCGTCCTGCGTTTACGTATGGTTTCCGTTAATCGATAATCGTGTCATTTACGGAATAAAAGAACTTACGTGTTACAAAATAGACAATCGTTATCTCTCGTTCGTCGTGTAGATTTAATATTTAATATTTCGAATATCGTATTCGTTCGTCGTGTTTTATCAGTTCGTAGTATAGTTATTATAGTTACGGATTATAGTTACGGACAATAACGGCCTATGCGGTTTATTCCATAATTCTTATCAGCATTAATCTGGTGAGATCTTTCCGTTTATTAATAACCGTAATAATAACTTGTAACTTGTAATATCTCGTTAGCTCATTTAAAATTGACGATCGATATTTCTCGTACCACTACACACGCACGTGCGTGTATATTTTTATTTTTATTTTTATTTTTATATCCATCCACTTTATATGTACATAGCGTTGTACTCGGTGACTAGTGTTGGAAGAGATAAGAAATCTCTCGCTAACGCTACGACACACCAGTGCAGCCACATATGGTTTTCGAAATATCGTGCAGTATATAATTAGGAACGAATTTAAAAATGAGTGTTCAACACTCACCTCCAACATCGCGTCCAGCATCACCGACTGTGTATGCTATGCAGTCACAGTCGGACGGTCACACAAGTGACGCTAACGCTATCGCTTGTGAAGTTCCTTCAATAAAATTAACAAAAACTGGTAACTCGTACTCCATAAAGAGACAGCTATCTATGCAAAATGACGAGAATGCTAACAAGAAGTACAGTCGAGAACAAAATGACTGTGAAAGCGAAAGTTTTGAAAATTTACAACCGGAAAAATTAAAGCAAAAATGTTACGATCAAGCTGAGTTTATAAGCAAGTTGATGTTAAAAATCGACTCCCTGGTTGACGAAATACACCAGTTAAAACTGAAACAGACTGGCCAACCATCACCAAAAGAAAAGCAAGCGTACCCACAAACCCAGCAACAGCTAGAGCCGATGCAAACCCAAAGTCTAGTGCAACATGAAAAAGTTAAACTACCACCAAAAATCACAGTAAGTGGTATAAACGATTTCAATAAATTCCACACTAACATCAAATCAACGTTTGGCGATACAATTACCTTCAAGGTGTTAAATAATGGAGACATCATAGTTGCTCCCAAAAACGAGGATACGTTTCGTTCACTAGTTGACACATTAAGAGTAAACAATATTGCTTACCATACATACAAACTAAAATCTGAAAGACCATATAGAGTAGTAATGAGAGGTCTTCATCCTACTACAGACGTAAAGGTCATAGAAGACGAATTATTAACTTTGGGTCATGAACCAGTCAGTATCGTCAATATCACAAAAACTCTTAAAATCCGCAACAAGGATAATAAAATAATCGATAGGGAAAGGAAACCCTTTCCTTTGTTCTTTGTTGACTTAAAACCAAAAGAAAACAATAAAGAGGTGTATAACCTAAACCATATTGCCTACTGCAAAATAAAAGTCGAACCACCACACAAGAACAGCACAATACCACAATGCAAACGTTGCCAACAGTGGAACCATACCGAAAAAAACTGCGGTAGGCCGGCAAAATGCTTCAAATGCGCTGGTGACCACAATTCCAAATCTTGTAGGGAAAAAAATCCAAAAAAGTTCAAGTGCGTGAACTGTAATAAAGATCACACAGCTAACTATAAAGGCTGTGAAGTATATCGCCAGATGGAAAAAAAAATCAGAGCCCCCAAAATAACAGCAATTCAGCGTCTGCAGAAAGAAACAGTGCCTGCTAAACAGGTCGAAAAAGGTACTACATATGCAAAAGTAGTAATGACAAATGTTAAACAGAAAAATCATGAAATTTCAAATGAATGCGCATTAAATAGCCAACAAATGCAAGCACAACCTTCTACGAATGTGCTCAATGAAATTACAAAGAAACTAGAAGGCCTTATAGTAGAGGTCAAAAATATAGCTACTAGATTAGATAAAATAGAAGGAGAGCGCAACCAGAAAAGTGGAGGGCAGTCTCGCAATCAAAATCAGCGCCAAAGGCGGAAAAATAAAGGTAATGGCTGATTCTTCACTCCGTGTTGTTACATGGAATGCAAATGGACTTAATCTAGAAAGATTAAGGGAGCTAGAGATATTTCTCAATACAAATAAGATTGATATAGCATTAATATCTGAGACTCATTTTACCAATAGGAATTGTCCAAAAATTCCTGGATTTGCGCTATACCACACGCCGCACCCAGACGGAGGAGCACATGGAGGTGCAGCTGTTATCATAAGACAAAATATCAGTCATTATCAGCAGGTACAGTTTTGTGAAGAATATGCACAAGCTGCAGCGGTGACAATAATAATGGGTAACAAAGATACAAATGTTGCAGCAGTGTATTTCCCACCCAAACACAACCTGAAATATGATCACTACATACGATTCTTGAAATTTTTCGGCAATCGATATCTTATTGGCGGAGATATCAATGCTAAAAATGAAGCATGGGGTTCACGTCGTGTTACAATGTATAATCAAAGTCCAGCTCACATAAAAGGGAAAGAATTACTTAGAGCCATTCAAGCACTTCAGTGTAGTTTTGCAAGTTCAGGGAAGCCAACATACTGGCCTACTGATATGCGGAAAAAGCCAGATCTCGTAGATTTCTTTATAACAAAAGGCATTGCGAGTAACTACATAGAAGTTGAGAGTGTTACTGACCTTTCTTCAGACCACACACCTGTACTCCTGACGAAGAGCACAACAATTATTCAAAAAATGAAGAAAAAACACCTTACTAATAAACACACAAATTGGGATCAATTTCGAGAAGAGCTAGACGGGAAACTTAACCTTAGAATACGCATAAAAACAAAGCGAGACTTAGAGGAACACTCAAAAAGTTTCATTGATGCAATTCGGGAAGCAGCCAACACAGCCACTCCTGGACCAGAAGATTATAAAGTACAAGAAGTCACCTATCCGTTACAAGTGCGTCTCAAAATTGCGGAACGGAGGCGAGCACGGCGTATATGGCAAAATACACGCAGTCCATATGATAAAAACATCTTCAATCGAGTCAGCCATCAACTTAACGCATTAATAAAAAAGGTTAAAAACGAAACGTTTGCTGCATATGTAAAAGAGCTTAGCCCGTTCGAGGATAAAGAGTATTCTCTCTGGAAAGCGACTCGAAGGATCAAACGTACAATTACCCAACAACCACTGCTTAAAGATGAAGGTGGAAACTGGGTAAGAACGGATCATGAAAAAGCCGAATGCTTTGCACGATATTTAACCCGAGTTTTCAAACCACACGATATAGCTTCGACCATCAATACCAGTATAAATTATAAAGCGGACAAAAAAGTTCCAGTAATTACACCCTACGAGGTTGCGAATGAAATAGATAAAAATATGAACCCACGGAAAGCTCCGGGCATAGATGGTGTGACTTCTAGAGTGTTTAAAGAAATATCTAAAAAAGGCATAGTTATGCTAACTTACCTTTTCAATGCATGCATGCGACTAGAGTTCATACCACTTTGCTTCAAAACAGCTCAAATTATCATGATAAAGAAACACAATAAACCGGAATCCGATGTAAGGTCGTATAGGCCGATTTCGTTACTGCCATCCATATCAAAGCTATTTGAGAAACTATTACTAAAACGACTTTCACCAATGGTCGAAGAATTCATACCACTGCATCAGTTTGGATTCAGGCGAAAGCACTCTACAATTGACCAAGTACATAGGATTGTATCCATAATCAATAGAGCTTTTGAGGAGAAGAAATACTGTCCGGTCGTTTTCCTGGATGTAGCTCAGGCCTTCGACAAGGTATGGCATAAAGGCCTAGTATACAAATTAAGCCGACTACTGCCGGGCAACATTTGTCGACTGCTTACATCATACCTAACGGGACGTAAATTTACAGTAGTACAAGGAGATACAACATCCGTGTCTTATAATATAGAAGCTGGAGTTCCTCAAGGAAGTGTCCTTGGTCCGATCTTGTATCTACTGTATACTCAAGACCTACCGACGGACGCGCAAACGATAACGGCTACATTCGCTGACGATACAGCTATCCTAGCTGTTGCCAGTAGCCAGTCTGACGCAACAAATAAATTGCAGAACTCACTAAATAAAGTGTATGAATGGGCGTCAAAGTGGAAAATAAAGATCAATGAAGAAAAATCTAAACACGTAATGTTCACATACCGTCGAACAGAGGCGCACTACCAAGTATACTTGGGAGGCGAACCTATTCCACAGGCTAGCTCAGTCAGGTATCTTGGTATGCACCTAGACAAGCGACTGACATGGGAAGTACATGTCCGAATGAAAAGTAAGCAGATAAAGAAAACAACACAACAACTCTATTGGCTTATCGGACGGAAGTCGCAGCTGGATGTAGAACACAAATGCTTACTGTACCGGCAGATTATAAAGCCAATATGGACCTATGGCCTGCAATTATGGGGCTGTGCCAGTAGGTCTAACAGAGCGAAGATCCAGGCCAGACAAAATGTGATATTAAGAGCGATTGTCGACGCGTATCGTTATTCTAGAAATGACGATGTGCATCGAGATCTACAAATTCCGTTCGTTAACGAAGAAATTGGAAGACACGCAACTGCCCACAGGAAGCGGTTACAGCAACACGTCAACGTGGAAGCCAGTCAATTGCTTGATACCGAACTAGACGTCAGGCGGCTGAAGAGGCATCACCCGATCGATCTAGTTATATAATTACAAAGTACAGATACAATAACAGAATGGCAAAAGTCATGGCCACTGGGCCATTGACTTTAAACCCATTGGCTTGATTAATACATTAACATATGTTAGATCAGGCTACACTCCTTTAAATTGATGCTTATTTAACCTGATAGGTTAAGATTGTATCTTTATCTATAATTTAAAAAAAAAAAAAAAAAAATATTTCCCTCTAAGACTTTGTGTTTATGCTTGTGTGTGAAATGGTATCAGGTCGATCGTTCACAATGCGACATGCTGAAAAAGAAATCAAACCGCGTCTTACGAATCGAATGATGGATCGGTGCTGCCTCCTATTAAACTTAAATATTTACGACCTTCTAGAAATAAATTTATTTATATTTATAACACTACGCAGTCAATATCCACAGCAGAGATATATTCGACATAAAAGATAAATTTAAGGAGACCTCAACAAACTAGGTATTTTCTTTCACAGCGCCTACAGCTCATTAAAACCAAAACGATTTCACCGCATATCAACCAGGTTGGTAAAGTAAAAAAACTCCAGATTCTTTAGAACGATGAGTTACCCGGAATACGAACTTTTTCCAAAATACCTGAGAGTGTACTTGGATAACTAACGTTTAAGCAAAAACACGCCTGAAAAAGTAAATTTGTCACGCAACTCAATATCACAACATAAAACAAACAACGAAACTAACATCTACTGTTTGGGTCGTGGTACTTATTAACACGATGCTACCGGATATTCGTAGAAAAAATATCGAAAAAACTCGAGGTATCTTTGTAAATAAGTTAATGGCGAGTTCAATTCGTCCGAAGTCGAGAAGACTATCTTACTGCTGATCACTTATATAGCATAGTGAAATAGCGAGAACAATTGTACAACCCGGACAGAGAGAAGCAGATCATACTGCCCGACGTCGCAGTTAGTGGTTTTGATTTACGGGCGCAGGGAATGAATGCGCTTAATTCGGAAAGATCACGAGTGCTGTAGTGAAAATCTATCGCATACAATATAAAAAATTGTACGCACCGAGCTATTGCGTAACTACACACGCAAGACGTTTAGTGGAACTGTCAATGAAATTCACAAAGGTAACACATAGATACAGAACCTGGATATAACAATTAAAAAAAAAAATGAGTTAAAATGGTAATTATTGCCGTTCACTTAAAACGATGTTAGATCAGGACCAGGTTGTAAACTAAATATTAAGTGGAATGGATTTAGTGAACGATATAAATTCAGAAATATATAGTAGCTATTCTAGATCGAATTACATTCGAAAGACACTACGAAACACTTTAGAAAACTATTTAAACCAGAATCGAATTATTTTAAATGATTATTTCCTTAGAGCGGCATGCTACAAACTTCTAGACTGACTTTGTAACTCGCAGAAACGAATACTTCATCAGTCCGTCAGTGTCTAAGATGATATACACTCGAAAAATTGTGTGAGACAAACTAACTTAAATCTAGATGAAAAAACGCGACATTTCATTTCGATTCGATAAGAAAGTTCTTACGTTATTCCGGATGAACCCTACCATTCGCCTAAGGTTACCGTATGGTAAGATAGGGCATTGCATTGTTGACGACGGAATTTGTGCACGGTCTGAGTTGACGAAAATACGAAAAAACTACAGAACAGATAACCTGGGGGACGATGATCATTCTAGAGGAATTTAGCACCGTTTTAATTTCGTCCAATGTCAGTTGTTTAATCGATGTTCCGTCATTTTCTTTTTATGAATCTATTTCAAATTGAAAGCGCACCTGAAGAGACGTTAATCGATGCTGTTTCGAAGGCTTCTTTATTTTTTGTTGTTACCCTTTTCAACTCAACGATCGTTTAATATCCAGTCATCTAGAGAAAATGATTGAAATTCGTTAATTACCGCCACTCCTGTGATTGATAAAAATCAATTCAGCCGAGTATGCATATCCGAATTTTGTTTATAAATAGTACTAAATTCGTGAATAGTTGAGTTACGTGAGGAATTATCGACGTCTAAAATCCGATATTACCAGTCGCCTTTTACAGCATTCGTTCGCTACATCTGATAGTTCTATTTTACATAATTCGCTTCGATACTTCCTCTGATCTTATATTTTCTTATTTTATTCGTAGCCATGAACCGAACTTTCAGATACGGTCTTAATTAAATCGCTCAACCTGTTATTATCGTTCATTTGGATTAAAAATTTTACTTTCTTTGTTTCTCTATATTTTTCTTCCATTCTAAAATTTATTCAAAATTTCCGTTCGTAAGAGCTGCGTTCTTTCACGCTCATAACTGACTACGATGAAGAAAATACTGAAAATAATAATAAAGACAGGTATTCTTACACAGACGCAGAAAGAGTCGATAAAAGAAATGATCGATCAGCGAGAGGGGTCCGAGATAGTCCCTCAATTATTTCTTGTCCGCCTTCCTAGTCCGTTAATTAATGGGTCGTGTCAGCCGTATGAGCCGACAGGTAAAATACTACTTATAAACAAGCTACCGCGTTTATCTCGTCCGCATTAAAATAAAATACCGCACGTGTATCCTTTTTCTAATATATATATATATATATATATGATAGCAAACGGAAAGCTTTAGCTACCGCTGTAGTTTAGTTGGAGGTATTTGTCTATATTGGCGACTTAAACTATATGGTAATTTTTTTCTAGTTTTTAGTTCCCTATTTTTTATTTATTAGTTCTATCCGTGAATACGGAGCGTTATATTGTTTTATTTCTAGTTATTACGAAGGGAACCATCAAACCGAATAAGGTGATTATAAACGGCCGGAAAATTTCACGGTTATAATTCGTCCCGAGGCGATTTAAGGAGAATTTTATTAAACGAGATTAGATTCGAACCAACAGCGAACCCAAACTTGTTTCCGTACACGTAGACTATATTAATAATTGTCGCGAAGTCGATGGTAGTTATGAACCGTAATAATAATAATAATAGTTAATAATAATAATAATAGATTCAAATCGAATCAAATTTATTTTAATTCCGATACAATACAGCAATACATTTCAAATAGAAGAAATATAAAATAAAAATACAAATCGAATACGAATAAACGAATAAAATAAAATAAAAAACGGATAAATAGACGGTATTAATTCATTTGATTGTTTATATGAAACTAAAATAAAGGAAATAAAACCGCCTATGCGCAAATGCGATGGCTGGATTATTATTATAATATTAACTTATATTGAAATATTTATCCAAACTTAATTATTAGTAATTCACATAGCCTTTATATAAACAGTTAATCACATGCAGAGGACTGAACCGTGTGAATTTATACATGCTACAAAATACAGTAAGTTTTGATGAATGTTAATTTTTCTTTTAAATTTTCATAATTAATTAGTCAAAACTGTCATCGTTTAACGCTTTTCTCGTCTTCACAGCAGATGCATTTAGTTAATAGTTTCCTTCGCCTTCTTTCGTAATTAATTCGGCTAATTTTTAGTTCTCTATGCAATTGTACTCCACTGCTCCGGCATAAATTGCTTGCAATCTCATTCTTGTCCTATTATAATGAGGAACTATCGCCTTACCTCCTGACCGGGTCTTTCCATTATCCATTAATATGCCAAACTTATTACCATTTTCTAACGTATATAAATCTGATACAGATAGAAGTTTATTTTCTATATTCAAATTCTCATTTCGTCATTATTCTCTTCAAGACGTGTTTTTGTAAAATTTCAATCGGTTTAATTATCTCGACATCCCAATATTCCATACGTTAAGACCGGCTGATATAAAGCCAGAGATAAACACGCCTTAAATGGTTGACTGGAAAGTATTGTTTTAGATTAATTCAATTTTCTTAATTTTTATAAATATAAAACGAATGAGCATTCCATGATAATCTGCCGTCTATTCGAACCCCTAGGTATTTAATATAATCTACTCTGTATAACTTGTTATATTTAGCTAGTGCTATTTCAGTATTATTCCAAATCCTGAAATCTTGATTTGTATATATTATATATTTCGTTTTAGCGGCATTAACAATTAACGTATTATCTTGTAGCCAGTTTAGAACTTTGTTCACATTACGCTGTGCAATATCTTGAAGTCTATCAGAAAATCTTAGTATCATCAGCGTAGCTAAATATTTTCCCAACAACACAACTAAGTTGCATAAGTCATTTACATAGATTAAGAATAGATACGGACCAAGGACACTCTCTTGCGGTACTCCCGACATTTGTACATTACTTTCATCACTGTATTCATTGTTTATTTTGACGACATATCTCCCGTTCTCGAGATAACTCCTAAACCAGTTATGTACAATAACCCCTGAATCGACAATTATACAATTTTCTTTAAAAAATTTTGTTATCGATTACAACAAAAGCTTTACGTAAATCGAAATATACTGAGATGACGGATCTACCTTCTTTAAGGCATTATGTACGATATGTGTTCAAATATAATGCATCATCGCTATTTTTGCCCGGAATAAATCCGTATTGATTAACGGTAAAAAAAATTTTGTTTCTGTAGATAATTCAATATTAGTACTTTCATGCATTTTTCAAATATTCTTGAAAGCTTCGATAATATGCAAACTGGTCTATAAATTGTTACATCTGTTTTATCCCCATTTTTGTAGACAGGTGTTTTAACTTCTAATTTTAGTATATCAGGAAATTTACCAGATGCTACAGATTCATTAAAGAGACGTGTTAAAGGTTCTAAGAAGAAGTTAAGATTTATTAACCCTATAGAAATTTTATCATATCCGAAAGAAGGTTTATTAGACAACGATAATATTGATTTCTTTACATATATAGATTGATAGTAATTGCAGTAATACTAATAATAATAATAATAATACCAGTAAAAAGTAGAACAACAATGTAATCCATAAATGTACTAGAATCAATATCAACGTTATTAATAAATATATCCAGTCTTCGATTTGATATATATAATATATATATATATATATAATCATTTATCCGTTATCCGAGTATGGAGTAGCATCCACTATTTATGGGTCCTATAAGGTGGCAAATTAAACCGATGGCACATTCCCTCCTCAATGCATCAGACATATAAAGGCGTCAGTATTAGTGTAATCTGCTCAAGTCGTTTCGAGTAAGCCTTTACGTCGTTTCCATTTCCTTTCCTCCGCAGCTCGATCGTTTCGATCCGCTTTCTGCAGACCACATCCTACTGCTCGCATCCAGGTTTTCCGATCCAATACTAGTTTCTCTCATTTCTTAGAATCAATTTCGCATTCCTTCAGTATTTCACGGAAATAGTATTTTGCCAACACCCAATGCGACGACGGTTGCTAACAAGAAGCCGACCGTAAACGAACAGTATACTATTCCGATTATATGTCCCGTCCACCTCGAACTGTTGTTATAAAGCAACATTTGAATAGACTTACAATTAGCTCGAATTTAGATTTCACGATTCGTCACTCAGTCCTAACGACGAACACGCAGTAACCTGCGCAGCGCTCTCTGGTGGAAAGTTTCCAACAAACGCACGTTCTCCTTTTATGGGGCTCGTGTTTCTGAGCCATAAAAGAGCGTCGGTAAAACAATGGACATATGTTATTAGTTTTTGTCGACAATTAGATCTGCTCGATCAAGCTTATTTAAATCAGCCTCTGTGGAAGCTTGTATTCTACCGCAAACCTAGGTATCTAAGCTAACTTTGTTGTTAAGCATGCTGCCAAGATATTTAAAACTTTCCACCTGTTCTATTACACTATCGCTTAGTTTGAACAAGTATTCCTTTTGCCGTTTACCCGTAGACTTGTACGAGCAATGAAAAAACTAAAACTATAACTGTACATATATGTATATATATATATATATATACATATACTTATGACATATATAAGTGAGTTTTTGTGTGTGAACACTGGCATTGAGTACGTTTCGCTGTCACAAACTGAGATGAATTGTAAACAATTTAGCTATAGATACCTCATTTACCCGGGAAAAACTTCCTATTGAGGGGTTTATATGAATTTTGTAATGTAAACAACCTCGCGTACATAGATTTACAATTTTAAATTAATATTAACCGCGCTCATTTGCAAAATAATCAATTATTTGTTTCAATTAACTCGAGCATACTTTTATTTTAATAAATTTCCATTTATTGTAGAATCGCGCTTGATCGATTACGTTTCGCTTACTCAAACTGTAAACAACTTAGGTGAGGAAAATCGGAGAAGGGATGGAAATCGCTTATCTAGAAAATACTTCGTAATCGGGGATTGTTAGGAATTTTCTAATGGCGAGCAACTTCACGTGCGTAAAGGGTGACCCAGAGAAGACGGACAGTTTTTTGTTTTTTCAATAACTCGAAAACTACTCGATCAAAATTTTCGAATGAAATTTTATTTAAAAATAAGAAAACGAGGCATTAACTTACAATTATTTGTCGAACACAATATCGTTCAGATAGCCGCCATTTGCAACAATACATTCATTCGGTCTTTACAATATTTTCAAAAACTTTTTCGAGCGTAGGCAGCTGAATTTTTGAAATAAAAAAAAAAAAAAAAAAAATGGGGTAACTTTGAATTCTTTTCGAAACTTTCTTTACACCGTCGTGATCGAGTTACGCGGAAAATAATGTTAAAACCGAAACTCGCGCTTCTTCTCATTATATAAAACACCATGATAACGGGGGGGGGGCAAAAGCAAATCTCTCGTGTGTACACTAAACGTGGAGCACACGGTTTGCATTGTAGCAGTGTTACCAATTGCGCTACTGAAAAAACAAAACAATCCGTCTTCTATGGGTCCCCTTAAATTATTACGAATTTTATATAATCATTTATTTTCGTTAACTACTCATTGTATACACATACATACAGATGGTGACTAAGGACACTGCCTCATCCTATCTTTCACTAACTTTAAGTACACTTTGCAAGGAACCATATCGACATTCATTTTTTTTTGTATATGTGTATACGTTTTAGTAGGCAATAATTCCTTTCCCCTTCATATACGTGTGAATATCAAATAATACTGTGTAATCAGCGAATGCTACAATCTGGACGTTGGTTTTAATTTTTTTTTTAATGTTGTTCTCCAATCCGCACTTATGCGGTAGGGCAAGTGTA
The DNA here is from genome assembly GCA_032883995.1 of Coronaproctus castanopsis. Taxonomy (NCBI): domain Eukaryota; kingdom Metazoa; phylum Arthropoda; class Insecta; order Hemiptera; family Monophlebidae; genus Coronaproctus; species Coronaproctus castanopsis. Next base: position 270,189,078 of record CM065053.1, on the reverse strand, counting down.
TTAAGTAACTTGTGATAAAGGTTCAGGGAACCAAGAAATAACTGCGTGAGAGTGTAGTGTAGCTAGAAACAAAAGAAAATCAAACAATTATATTACAAAAGTTAATTAGATGTTTGTGACAGTTCACTGCAAAGTGTAAATAATAATAATAATATATATATATATAATACGGTAAGGGATGAGAAGCATAGTCCCTTAAACCATCGATGATGTGTGTAATGTGTTTGTGTCTTAATAATAATAAAAAAATAATATAACAACGAAAGAAAGCTGACTGCTAACAATGTAAGTAATACTAAACACAGAAGATAAATATTGAGTGTAACTTATGTATGTAACAATATAAAATAATACAAAATATTAATAGGATAAAAAACATTAATAACATAAAAGCATGCTGCCCAAACAACAAACTGTAATGGATTAACGGTTGGATTCCTCGTAATATAATCAATAACCCATTTTAAACTTATGAAGCATAGCTTTCTCCATAAATTGGAGAACAACAACATGTTTGGAAGAAATAGGAAAAATATCATCATGTTGCGAGTTAAATCTGATGGCAGAAAAGGCAGGACAATCAAACAAAACATGTTTGAAATCATCCTCAACATTAAGAGAACAACAAGTGCACACTGAAGAAGACCCAAAAAGCTTGAACCTAAATAAATAGGAACCAAACTTACCATGTCCAGTAAGCACTTGAGCATTATAGAAATTAACATTTTTGAATTCTTCAATTTTAACCTAGAAAATATACTAGGGAAAGATTTGTAATTTTTTTTGCCAGTAATAGAATTATTCCACCTTTCCTGCCACAGATTAACCAATTGAAGGAATACATATTTTTTGAATCGGACAAAGGAAGAGAAGGAAACTCAAAAGATGCGAATAATAAATTCTGACTCTTCAGTAAAGAATAGTCTGCAAGCCCCTGCCAACCAGATACAAATCAAGAGGAAGGACATCACAGATAATATAAGCTGCAGAACTAGGAGAAGTTCTATAGAACGATCCAATACTTAATAGAAATTTATTAATTAGTTTTCCATAAGTTGGTGAACTATCGTCGAATTTATCTCATCGAAGCTGATGAAAATTTTTGTCGGTGTGCAAATGTGACCGTTCTGGTAACTGATAAGATAGGAGGCGAAGTCGATATAAAAATAAATTGAAATAAAATACCTTCCAGTCAGACTGCGCAAGCAAGTGGTAGCTTTGGATTTATTATATAGAATCGATTTTTTTTCTTTTTCCTTTTAGAAACCAGTAAATAAGTTTTAACGCTTTTTAAGTTTTAACATTAATACGATGGTACCTGTGGAAATACAATTTGCAGTATATTTAATTTTATTCTTACGCGCCAGTTTATGTAGTTTATTTTTTGGTCCAGTTTTGTGTAGACTGTTAGAATTATAAATGTATTCTGTTGAAGATTTATTAAAGTATTCATACAGAACATACCTGATGTATGGGTCAGAAACGTGGAATTTTAACAAAAGAACGACGGAGCAACTGGAAATATTCGAAATCTGGTGCTGGAGAAGAATAGAAAGTGTGTCATGGACGGAAATGATAAGAAATGAAAAAATATTAGAAAGAGACGAGGAAAAAAGTAGTCCAATAAGAGCGTTTAAAACAAAGAGACTTAAATGGACGGTATATATATATATATATATATATATATATATATATATACATATCCTTCAATGGTGTCCATTGGATTCGAAAAGGCAAAGGGGCAGACCAACAACACGGTGGCGAGACGACATTGCCAAACATGCAGGAATCAATTGGATCCGAGTGGCACAGAGCCGAAGTCGTTGGAAACGTCTGGGACATGCCTACACCCAGCAGTGGGTCGATATGGACATAACGTGATAACGTGAACGTGATATATATATATATATATATAAACTTAGTTAGAGGTATATTAAAAATTCAGGATGTGTCCGTGTCAAAAAGAGTAAAAAGAAATAAATCACAACTAGTTGATCCTGATAAATTAATAAAATATTGAAGCAAATATCAAGAAGAACTAAAATTACAAATACAGAAATCTGAAGAAATTAAAACACTGGAAATAAATAAACAATCTGAACAGATTACTAAAATTATGAAAGCAGCTGCGGTTAAAGTTGCACCACGTACAAAAAAGGTAAACAGTAAAATAAGTGATGTAACAAAAGATTTAATAGCACGAAGGAGGAAACTAAAAGTGGATAAAGATAAAAATCAAACTGAGTGGGCAGAATTGAATAAATTAATTAGAAAACAATTGAGAAGTGATATACGTCAAAACAACACAAAGAAAATTTGTGAAATAATTGAGCATAACAGAGGGCCTAAAGTATTCAAGAAATCATTGTCGATGGGAAGTAAGCTGCTGACGAATTTGAAAAATCGTGACGGAAATATCCTTACAGACAAAACTGAACTATCCAAAGAGGTCGGAAGATTCTATACAGATCTCTATGACACAAAAGTTAATCCTACAATGAAAGATAAATTAACAATAAATGCGGATAAGGGAAACCTGCCGGATATAACAATAAGTGAAATCAAATACGCTTTAAAGAAAATGAAAAATAACAAAGCTAGCGGACCGGATGGTATAGTCCCAGAAATGATTAAAGAAGGAAATGAGGATATTTTGGATTTGCTGAAAAATCTGTTCAACAAATGTTTAAAAGAGAACTCTACCCCGCGACTGTGGAACGAAGCAGATGTTATCCTAATACACAAAAATGGTGATACAGCTAGTCTAGAAAATTACAGGCCAATTAGCTTATTATCACATATGTACAAACTTTATATAAGTATTATTACAAATCGAATGACGAAACAAATAGATTACTGCCAACCGTGCGAGCAAGCGGGCTTTAGATCCGGTTTCAGCACGCATGATCACATTCACACTATGAGGATTTTAATATCTAAGTGCAAAGAATACAACATGGAATTGCACATGGCGTTCGTCGATTATCATAAAGCGTTTGATACCGTGGAAACATGGACAGTGTTGAAGGCGCTTGAAGAAAATGGTATAGACGATGAATACATCAACATAATTAAAAATATTTATAATTCGCCAATAATGCAAGTACAGCTGGTGGAAAAAACAAATAAAATACCGTTAAAGAGAGGCGTCAGACAAGGAGACACAATATCTCCGAAGTTATTTATAGCAGCCTTAGAACGTATGTTCAAAAATTTGTCTTGGGAGTCTAAAGGTGTGAATATTGATGGGAAGAAAATTAGTCACTTGCGTTTTGCCGATGACATTGTGTTGATTAGTAATAATGTTGGTACCTTACAGGAAATGATAACTGACCTACATAACTGTTCCAAAAAAGCAGGATTAACCATCAATATTAATAAAACGAAGATCATGACAAATACACCTCAAAAGTTACAAATAAAACTAGATGACCAGATACTGGAACAGGTCAATGAATATATCCTAGGTCAAATTATTACCACACAGAAAGAAACAATACGTAAAGAAATTAAAAGGCGAACGCATCTATCGTGGATAGCTTTTGGGAAGTTGAGTACTGTCCTCAAAAATAAAGACATACCTAACAGCTTGAAGAAAAAAGTATACGAACAGTGCATCCTTCCTACGGAGCGGAAACATGGAGCCTAACGAAGTATGTTGTTAAGAAACTTGCAGTGACACAGAGAGCCCACGAAAGATTAATATTGGGCATCAAGATATCAGACCAGAAAACCAACACGTGGATAAGACAGCAGACTAAATTGTCAGATGTAGTCGGACGTGTAGCGCAGTTGAAATGGAATTGGGCAGGTCATGTAGCAAGAAGAAACGATGACAGGTGGACGAAACGAATAACAGAATGGCTTCCAAGAAAAGAACGCAGAAGTCGCGGTCGACCGGATACAAGGTGGCAGGACGATATACATAGATCAGCCGGTGTGAAATGGATAAACGAGGCCCAAGATTGCTACAGGTGGAAACAAAAGGGGAACGCTTACATCCAGCAGTGGATTGATATAAGCGCATCGTGATCGTGATATATATAAACAATGAATCTAGTACAAATAATAAAAGGAACCACAATAGGGAAAAGATCAAGAGGTAGACCGAGGCGGAAAAAAACAAAAAGATGTAAAAGCAGAGAACTATGGACGTATGAAGAAAATGGCTCTATCTAGAAATTTTTAATCACGGTTGTCCATTAATCTATTAATATATCGAGGAATTAATGATATTATATAAATTATGCGCATCCATCGAAAAAGTGTAGCATCTTGTTCTTCAACTTGTATTGGTAGCGTATTCTTTGTCGATAAAAGTTCGGACAAAGGTCTATTTTTTGTACCGAAGAAAGACCAAATCCGATTATTTATGTGCTAGTTCGCACACAGCCAGATTTGATGAATTATGTCGTTTATATATATATATATATATATATATATATATATATATATATATATATATATATATATGTAGGATGTTTTATTTATCATGTGCTATTATCCGAATAAAGTATGATTGATTTTAATTGTTATTATTACTACTATTTAAAACTGTATTTATTCTAATAGTGTAAATGGCTAAAACCGGAACGTAATAAATATCCTCGATAAACAGTTCTTTTTTAATTGTAATCGAAACTTATCGCGAGGGGAGACTGATTATTATATTCTCGGTGTTATCTACGTGATTATCCGTTAGTCATAAGTTGGTTATGACCACCACATGTATTTATATATGAAATCAACTTATTTCGGAACATAGTAATTAGCCTAACGTACATAAAATGAGCTAGAATTCAACGAGCTAATTATCTTCAACGCAGGTACGTAGTCGTAATGCTACAGAGAATGAGGTATCGCTATGGCTTCTCCATGATAGTTGAAAATAAAATTACACCGAGGGAGGTAGCTGGCATTGAAGTTGAACGGGTATCTTACGATGCTGCTCCTGATGAAAATACGGAGAATACATTAGGCAATAAGTGAAGGCAAAAGTACATACGTTAATAATAGAGTAAAAAGATGAATTATTCCTTATTAATTCTTATTTATATTATTGCAGTCTTCTTACGAATGAAGATTATTCCTCAACTCAATACGATTTAGAGAGACACAGCTGCCTTCAAAATTTCCATTCAATGGTACGAAAATGCCAAACACCCATTTACATTTCTTCTTCCACGCGGGGATCGTTTTCCACATTATTTTTTGTCTTAGTGCACAGTATTTATGATAATCGCAAACAAAAAAACACTAAATTATTCACGTGTTCGTGTTGTTGATAAAAATGAAAAATTAATTTAAAAATCATTAAAATCGAGAAAGAAAAAGATTAATAGCGTCCTTTAATTTATATATATATATATATATAGGTATATATATATATGAGTCTATTATTTATCATTTCATTTTTTTTTTTATTGTATATATTTTTTTCTTTAAGGTCAAAATAACTTTAGAAAAATTAATTATTTGCCGAAAACTTAAAAATTAGTCAAACGTTTTTCACACTTCAGATTATTGTTACTTATTCTGTTTTACTATTTTTTGTGTTAGGAAATTGTCTCCAAATTAATATTGAACCAGTAAGAAGATGGAAAAAGACCTCCCGCGTGGTCATACCCCAAAACAGACGTAAATAATTTTAAAAACTTAGTAGGTGGACAACTGCAAAACAAACAGTGTATCAACGTATAAATATCACACACACTTGTGTATTTATATGTACATATATATATATATGTATGCATATGCATATATATATATACGTTATTACGATTGTATATTATTAATATTAAAAATATATAGCCGGAAAGAATGAAAAATGTAAAGTATAAAATGTGTGAATATATTTTTCTGAAATAGTATATTAAAGAAACATAGTGGAAGGTGACATTTTATAAATACACAAAGTATTATACGTGTACATGCATATATAATATATGTATGCGTATTTTTAAGTTCGTGTGCTTAATGTATTACAAGCGGATTTTTTAAATGATTGGCCATAAACGTGATATGATAGTATATTTGCGTGTGGCACGTATATATGTATATGTGCGAATATATTTAAAGTGTAGTATTTATTACACCCCGTTTAAATATCACCGTCGGCTCTTAACATTATTTTCAGAGATCGGTGCAGCTCCTTTTTGTTGCCTGTTCTGCAGCCGCACATCCTAGCTATTAATTAAAGAAATACCGGTCATTTGTATTCCACTTAATAGTAAACGAATCTGTGGATACGTATATATATATATATATATATATATATATATATATATATATATATATATATATATATATATACACATATATATATGTATATACATATATATGTTTGTGCTTATTTACTGGAATTGCCGATTAATAAAAAGAGACAAATACATAAATATAAAAGGAAATAAAAAATCACTGATCATTTCGAAATTTATTGACCCTGGTCGTATGTTAATTTATTAACAGCGGTTAGCCCCTTGTTGTGAAATACATCTTTATTACCGTATCGAATATATTATATATATATAATATACATATATATATGTATATTATATACTTATATACATACAGTAATAATAATAATAATAGTAACGATATTAATGAACGGGAAAAACAGTTAACGAATTTATTCGAATTAACGCAAATGTATTAGTAATCGACTTCGATTTCTGAAAGTATTTTATTCTTCAAATTTACTGCATCCCATTTATTTTCTACCTTATAATATGTTTTAAATGATTTACTTTAAATTATTATTTATTATACGCGCGAACTAGAAAAAAACCACAAGTAATTTATTTCTCTGTTTCGAACTGAATACGTTGCGGTAGTTTGTAATAATTAATAAAATAATATTGTAGAATTTTCGTTAAAAGCCAGTCTGATAATTTGATAATCATCGGTATATCAGCCTGTAGGCCGGTTCGTTCCATGCGCCAACAGCGTCTATGTAAGTCGGTCAGCTGGTTTTCTTTTCATCTCAGCATATATCGGTGGTTTTGCATCCTCCAGTATGGTATCTATCAGGGTTATTCTTGATCGCCCACGTGGTTTCGTTCAATTACTTCTTTTTTTGGATATTTTGATCCTACCGTAATATATGACCGATTCATTTAAGCCTCATCTGTTTAATCTTCTTCAGTATGTTTCTTTGTTCGTCAATCTTGTCCGGTACCGAGTTGTTGCTGACTTTGTCAGTTCATTTAATTTTCCGTAACCTTTCTCTGGCACCACAACTCGAATGTCTGTACTTTATTTTTGTCTTTCCGCTTCCATGATCAAGTTTCTGCTCCGTATAGAGATACCGGCCGTATCAGCGTTTTCACTAGCCTCTTCAGCATTGGCAATGACATTGTTTTCTCTGTTGACAACGAATTAAATGCTCGTTTGCCGGATGCGATACGGCTGTTGATTTCTTGCATGCAGTCCGTGTTAGATGATACTATTTGGCCTAAGTATTTGAACGTTCTCTCACTCGTTCGATTACTTCATCTTCTATTTTTTTTACGCGAATATTTCGGACGTCCTTACCAATTACCAATAAACTTAGTCTTCTTTTTATCGATTTTCATGTCATATTTTGCAATTAGTTCGGCAACGTGGAATGTGCGAACCGTGTTAAAAATTGGAAAGCTAGAAAATGTTTAGCGAGAAACGATAAGGAACAATGTAGACGTTTCGGAATTAGCGGAAACTAGGTGGCTCGAAGAAGGCGAATTTAGAAATGGTGATACGCTCGTCATTCACTCAGGAAGTATAAAAGGACAAGTATGTGTATACTATTAAAGAAACAGTTAGCCGAAATCGAGTGTCAGCATGGTGGAAAACAGACTTATAGAGATCGTTCTGCTAAAAATTGTATCAATTAAAATAGTTAAATTTTTATATAAAAAAAAAAAAAAGATAAAATTTTAATTCCGTAAAAATTTAAAATTTTAACGTATGAAAAACTAAAAATATCCGTACATTTCGAATGATAAATGTTAGAAACGACATTTTTTATTAAAGTAGAAAAAAAATCAGACAAAAAATGAACGAAAGAATATTACGAACAAAAATAAAATAATCTTTACGAATAAAAATAATGTTATACTTTTGTAGACAACGGTCGTTTAGTTTGATCGAACGACGTACAGATAGCGTAATTAGTCGACTAGACTTGTTAATATAATCGCGATATAACGATTATTATTATTATTATTATTTTTATTATTTGAGTTATTTTCGTTTTTCAATATTTATCATCTAGGAGAAGCGCTACTACTTTTCAATTTTTTTTTTAAAAAAAAAAAACTTTTTTAATTTCATTACTTTTATAATTATTAATTATTTACGTAATAAAATAAAATAAAAATAAATTTAATCGCTATAACAATTTTTTATGAATGCAAAGCTTTTCGACGATTATTATCATCCGTATACAATATAAATATTACATGCAAATTAACTGCTTCTTTCATCGTTAATAAAAGAGTTTTCGTCATAGTTTTTTTTCTTTCCGTATCATATAATTTTCCATTGTATATTGCTTTGTTGAGAATATCGGGGATGGATAAAATCACAAATAAGGAGGTATTCGAAAGAACGGAAGAACAACCAGAGATAATGAACACGATTGAAAAGAGAAGAAATAGTATGGTCGGTCATCAAATCAGACATTGTAAATAGCTACAAAAAAAACTTAATGGAGGAAAAAGCAAATGGAAAATTAAGAAGAGGAAGACCAAGAACCCGATTTACAGACGTCTTGATAAAAGAACAGAATTATGTGAAGATAAAAGAAGCTGCTCTAGGAAATTGTTTGGTTAGCTGCAAACCATGTTGCCCACCAACCTAGCCGTTGAGGAGAAATGATGGTGATGATGATTGTTTTCTTTGTACCAGAGTATATCATTTTGCTCTATTCCAAAATCTGTTAAAATTGAGTTAAATCGATATGCACCAACCTAGCCGTTGAGGAGAAATGATGATGATGATAATTGTTTTCTTTGTACCAGAGTATATCATTTTTCTCTATTCCAAAATCTGTTAAAATTGAGTTAAATCGATATGCACCAACCTAGCCGTTGAGGAGAAATGATGATGATGATAACTGTTTTCTTTGTACCAGTGTATATCATTTTGCTCTATTCCAAAATCGGTTAAAATTGAGTTAGATCGATATGCCTTTTTCTATAACAGATCACTTCGAACGCTTCTGACTTACGACATAAAGTTTCGCTTAGCGTCCATGATTCAGATCCGTAGCTCAATATCGAAAATATTAACGTTTCAATTAGTCTCTTCTCAGTAATTATCCTATTTCAGTTAATTTCCGTAGCACTTTCAGCTTTTCCGATTCGTCTAATGATGTCGCTTATATTATCTACCTTACTTATGATATATGCTCCAAGATATGCGGTTGAAGTGGTTGTTTTTTTTTTATGTCAGGGTATAGACGTAAATGTTTCAGGCAGTTTGCCAGTTCAATCAATGGTGATTGCGGTGCATTTCGAACGATTTAATATTAGATTTGGACTGAAATGTTCTACTCGTTTTAAAAGTGTCGCTATTTTCAACTCCTAATAGTACTGTATCATGCGCGTATCTTAAATTTCAGATTTTTCTTCCACCAATCGTTATTCCAAGTTGTCTAAAGTATCGGTAACAGTATGCAACCCCGTCTCATCACTTTTTTTTGTTTCAAAACTTTCAAATAGTTTATCTAGTTTTATATGCGCAGTATTACCTTGGTAAATACAGATCCGAAAGGACTAGAAAGATTAACATCGAGAAAACCTGATTACAGATTAGCCGCAAAACTAATAGCAGATGGTTTTGACGCAGTTTCATCCTGGAAAGAAGATTAGATCCGTAAGAACCCAGACCGATACGGTACGATAGACACACCGAATTTCGAGCCACCAGGTTTTGAACTAGACCGGAAATGCTGGGTGCGTTTAAATTGTGTCAGAATAGGCCGTGGGCGCATGTGCTCTCAAGGTGGGATTTTAAAGATGATCCATCCTGCGACTGTCAATTTGTAGAGCTACCCGAAGATATACGATATCATCATCATCATCAGTATTATCTTCGTATAATTTTTTTTATTATAATTATGAGACAATACTCCGAACTCACTTAAAATTTTCCAAAATATGTTCCACTCGACCTTATCAAATGCTTCTGTATAGTCTAGGAAGCACAACTGGCCTGTTTTTCAATTATGTTCCTTATAAGCTGTTCTCGCTCGTGTGCCTTTTCTGAGCATAAAGTCTGCCCTATTGCAATTTGTGGCAGTATAGAAGGTTTTAATCGTTCTCGTATTATATACGGCATTCACTGATACGATTGATAAGAGCAAGAGGTCTATAATTTTTACAGTTGTGACTATCCCCATTCTTTTAAATTGGTACATATACTGATTTAGTCCAGTCCTTCGTCATTCTCCGTTGATCCATACTTGTTACAAATTTTATGTATTATATCAACAGATTTTCCTTTGATCGGTCTAATCATCTCTGCCACTATACCTTTTGGTCCTACCGATTTTTTATTTCTTAATTTGTTTATTGCCTGTACGATTTCCTCTCTAAGGATATCCGGTTCTTGCTGTGATATATTTGGAGATATGTATTGTATCTGTTAATTCTTTGCACAATATTCATACCATCTTTTGATAATTTCTTGTTTATCTCTAACGAATTTTTCCATTTCGGTCTTTTATTGATATGGACGTGGATGTAAAGTGTCGGTTAAGTGTTTCAGTTTTTTAAATAAATCTTTTGTCTCGTTCTTCCGGAAATGGTTTTTTATTTCATTACCTCTTTTCACGATGAACTTGTTTTTGCCTTCTCGACGTCTAGTATTGAGTCTTTTTATAAGTTCATTATATTTTATTCGTTTGTAACTTTCTTTTTTACCTTGTACTTTTATCTTTGTTTGATTATCATCCACGTTTCTTGAGCTATCCTTGGTGAACTAGTTGTAGTTTATTGTATATATATATATATATATATATATATATATATATATATATATATATATATATATATATATATATATATAGTTAGTACGATTCTGTTCTTATCCAATATTTCCATGCCACTCGTTTTAAGTCATCGGATCGACAGTTTAGCGATTTACACCTTCTTGTCAATCATTCTAACACCCGTTTTTTCCATGTGTTATCTATTCTTCGTCTTATGTGTACGGCCCATCACCACATTATTTTCGCCATATATATATATATATATATATATATATATATATATATATATATATATATATATAAATGTATATGATCTTGCCGATGCTTTTAAAAAAATGAATATTTATATTATCGCGAAAACCCTTAACTCTATTTAAGTATTCGTTAGTTTTTTGGAACGCATTCTTAAATAATCGCCTCAAGCGCAAGGTATCGTAGTAAATCCATTTCAGTCGACGTTTCGTAGCGAACGAAGATATTTTTCTACTTTCGCAACATCGTAATGAGACGATTAAATAATTTTACACCGTTTCCTAAACCAGAGGCAGAAAAACGCGCTCGATTGTTAAGAGAAAGTCTTAAGTTTTCTGGCTATCGCCATCAAACGTATCACGGCCGCTGCTCGCTGATCGATTATTATCTTAAAAAAAAATTAAAAAAAAAAGTAGGGAAGAAAAATTGCGTTTCATCAATCACTGTCCGTTCTATGGAATACGCTTTCTTGTATAGACTCTCACCCGCGCATGTAAGTAGAAAACACACATACACGAGGTAGGTGCAGGTATACGAATTGCTCGATGTTTATTAGATTTCTGGTTGTAACCAAATTTCTCGAAATTAAAATAAACGGCGTTAGTTAAATAAATAAACCGAAAGCCAGGTTTATTATTTATTTATATATACATACATACATATATATATATATATATATATATATATATATATATATATATATATATATCTGCAAACATGAAATTACGCTGCGACGTTTTAACAACAGCGAATATATCCATTTATGAAACTGACATCCCTGTTGCGTCATAATATTTGTACATATATATGTAAATGTATATATATATACATGCATGTATTAGAACATTATTTTGGACGCCTGGTTCTGTTGTGGTTACGTGAATAATGAATTTGCATATCGGTTGTTCAGGCAATTATTTATCACCATTGTCTACATTTAACTGTAAAGAATCGTGTGTCCTTAAGCGAGGTACTTAATTTTAAAAAATTGTTAAAAAATAATTGCTACCTGAATATATTTGTGTATACAAACATATTTATATATATATATATATATATATATATATATATATATATATATATATATATATATATTGTTTCAAGTTGTTTTTTATCGTGGCAAGTAATTCTATACCATCCATTTAATATTTTGACTCTTTCTGGGGCGAAGTATTTTACGAGAAACATGACATTTAGAAGATAATAAAATTTTCAAAGAAATTTGTAAAATAATTCTGAGCGTTATTAAAAATGAAAATAGCTCTCCTATCTTACTCCGCTGTTCTCTATATATATATATATATTCGCTGTTCGTTACACTTTATTTTTATCTTGGAATGTTTTGAAACCCTTTGGCCAGTTTAAGTTGCTGCGATTACAATTATTTCCAATTATTTAAACATCAATATTACATTCTATAAGGTATTTATATAAATGTCCTGCATAGTTGGACAAGTGGATTTGACAATATCGTTATCATATGGATATAGCGTACGGTATTGCTGGATTAGTCTATAAATTGTTTCCTCTGGTTTCGGAATGTATTACATTGCCGTAAAAGATGATTTATATTTTCTTCATAATTGTCTTTACAGAATCTGCATTTGTCTGATTCGGAGGTGTTTTTAATTTTCTTTTATCACTTTAGCTATCTCGCAATGTCCAGTTCTGAGGCGTATAATCATCCGTTTTATGTACGCGCTTTCTAAATTTTTGATTAGCATACCACGGATTTTTAATACGTTGGTCTTTTTGAACAATATAGTAATTCTTAAATACTTTTAAATGAAAATAATCTTATAACTTTCCTCATTCGCATTCGCATCTCTAATAACTTAATATGCGTATCTATCTTGTCCCGTTACGACAAGTCACTTTAAGGGTAAACAATATAGAGGAAAAAAACATTACTTAGAAAGTATAACACAGATAATCTAAAAATTTTACAAGTAGAATATAAATTTTAAAATGAAATTATCGGAAAAATTACAAAGCGCAGAAATAGTAATAATTTATTGAACACGATCAATTTTGACGAATTAATTTTAAAATAGTTTTTATTAATAAAAGTTATTGTAAAAATAAATTTTAATCGTAAATTATCTCCGGTTGGTTAAATGTATTGCGAATATATACGTTATTGTTATCTAAATATTAGAGTTAATTTATAAATAACGTTTTTTTCTGTACGCTCGATAATGACGTAATTGTTAAAAAAAAAAAGATTTATAGGGACTGAATTTTTTATTTTGTTTAATTTATAAAATCGCTACTATCCGATATATCAAAATTTAATAAAATAAAAGTACTATTCACACGTAAGGATCCAAATTTGCAAAAGAAAAATTAGACTGCTTCGATGTTATGTTTTAATCAATACTCTTATATCGAGTAAAATCATGGATTTTGACGGAAAGCATGTCGAAAAAGCTAAGTGCTTCTGAAATGTGGTTATATCGTTCGATTCTGGAAATTCCCTAGACGTAGAAAATGTTTTACTAAAGATGAACAAAGAACTGGAAAACACAGTGAAATCTAGGAAATTGTAATACTTGGGTGACATAATGAGAAATGAAAGAAGATATGAATTATCGCAGAGAATTCTTCGAGGCAAGATAACTGGGACGAAGAGGCCCGAAACGAAGAAGAATATCTTAGCTCAAGAATTTAAGAACATGGTTTGTAGTTAACATCCGCAGAACTCTTCAGCGTAGCAATGAACGAAACCATAATAACTAATTTGATCGCAAACATCCGTTTACGGATATGCACTGGAAGACGAAGAAGTGGAAGAAGAAAAGTTCGATGGATTTAGCAATCGCGTCAGTGATGGAATTTTCACTATGCCGGAATGACCAGAAACTACCCGCGCAAACTCAACTGCTTTATCAACATTATGCAGTTGAATAAAAATTATAAGTGAATTGGCGGAGAAGAGGATTAAATGATGAGTTCGTAATGTTTTAAAATAGTTTCTTTTAAAATCAGACGTGAATGCAAATTTCAGCTCGCATAATAGTATAAAAAATTGAAAATAAGTCGTTTATATATAGATTAGTATCTCGTTTCAAGTTTTTACTCAACTAATTTGTCAAGCACTCGATATACGCACACATTAAGCAGGATTAGACTGAACACCAAACCTCGCGGTATAGCTAAGAATACTTGTAGCATGATTGGATCTACTGTAAGGTCCTTAAAATTATTGAGAATTCGAAGAGTGGAAACATTGCGTATTGCGTCAGCAAAAGAAATATCAACGTCCAATGAATTAAGAGTCTTATGCAACATCGGGATTGAAAGAAAATAATGGGCTTTCGCCATAAAGTACGATACAAGATTTAATCAATTAGCGAGTTATAAATACGAGCAACTGTTTTAATTAAACAGTGCAAAGGACTCAGTTTATTACGAAAATTTTATATATATATATATACATATTGCAAAGAAAAGCATTTTACTTTTCGAGCCGCCAGTTAATTCTAAAATTTTCTTTCAAGGGAAGGAAATGGAACGAGAGAAGAAGTTAGGCCTTTGAACCGGAATCACCGTTAATCATAATCAATCATCTGGATAAACTGCGGTGTTCACAAGATGATTAAAACAGTTAACGGAAATACAGATTGAATATAATATAAAGAGGAATTGTTGTCAAAAATCGCAACGAATTGATTCTGGACGTTGCAAAATTATAGTCGGTATCAATAGAAGACAAGGAAAAGTTTATTTTATTGTGACACGAAAAAAATAAAATTAAAATAAAATGTTATTCAACTCAATACCGTCGTCATTATTTCTATCGTACTTTTAATTTATAATTTACTCTATTCTCTCATTTATCCATGTAAAAATCAGCTAGAATTGGTGATAATGAAAATCCAATCGTTAATTAATCATTTTGTTTATTCATTTATAGTCATTGTTCGATTCTTTTATGTATATACATATATACATTAAACGAACAATTCTTATATATATATATAACATATATGTATATATATAACATATATATATATATATAACATATATGTATATGTATATATATATATATATATATATATATATATATATATATATATATATAATCATATACAATCAATCGGTGTATCGGTCCGTGGACTGTTTCGTCCCTATCATCGAAGTCCTGCATTCTTCATGTTCTGCTGATAGCTTTTTCAGTTCAACGTATAGCTATTGAGAGAAATAAATTTATTAATATATTTTATTTATAATTGACAAATTAAAGCTATTTAATTTTTCTGATTTTAAAATAAGTCTACGTTTTCAGATTCGGACATCTGATTTCAAATTTACGGCACACTTTTTCTTTCAGTTGCGTAATTTGCAAATTGATAATTATAAATAACCAGTTTGATAATACGTTAATTATATATATATTTTTTAATTTTAAACATCTTTAATTACACTTTTTTTCGTGTTTTTTTCGTGGTTTTTTCGTGTTTTTTTTTTACCATATTAAAAAATGTTCACCGGTTACTATCCATCCGTTCATTTCGGTCAATTCTTGGGCGCTCTTCCGGATTGTGATCTGTAGACGACCTGGGCGCACTTCAAAGATTCCGATTGTGATCTGTAGCGGCTGCATTTGCTACCGTACCAAATGGATACCGCAAGCCATCACGCGAGTTACCAATAGCGGTAACAAATTATAAAATAATTAATTTCGTCTCATTCCGAGCTTCTTTAAGTAGGTTTTTTTTAAGTGAAGATAAAAAATATTCGATTGTAAATTAAAATTTTATTTCTCACGACGTCTAAACTGTAATTCGTCATTTTCGGTATCTCCGGACAGAAAACCGTAGTCCGTCTATATCCTCGTTGTAATCGTTAACAAGTAGAAACATAAGCATTTTATAACGATCACGGCGGTAAGTGAATATCGACGTTCGAACTTTCCTTGACCCGATTACCGTCATTTTACATCAAATTCGACGAACTTTACCGATTGATCTACCGTATCGTATACATCAACACCCTAGGGGCGATTAGGTTTTATATAATTTATAACCATCCCATCTTTTAATTAGGTCCATTAGCTGTATAACGAAATAAAAACCAAAGGAAGTTACTACATATAGGCGGAATGTTGATGGTTCTTCATCTGGTTCGAAACATTCTTTTTTACTTTACCTACATCACTTACACACGGACTACCGTCATTCTTGCATATATACCGTTCAGTTGTTGGACAGCAAACGTGTGCGCAAATAATCAACAATAAAATAAAAAAAATAATAAAAAGAATTAAAATATATATATATTAGAAGGCGTGGTCTGTTCAATAACGGACGATCGATCAGTCGAAATTTTCTTTAAAAGCAATTGCGTGTTTTTTCTATATATTATATATATATATATACTTAATATCTGTGTCCGACTACTTAATCACAAAGTGAGCATCTGTTGTATGTATATAGTTCATGTGTAGTATGAATAATAAAATATAAACGAATTAAAGTAGAACAAATGAATAAATCGAGCCAGATTTGCATGAATTACAATGAAGCCTTCCGGACAATAATTTATCATCATCGTCATCATCATTATTCCAATATAATCGATAATATTGTATAATACACGTCCATACAAAGCGGCCGGTAGTTGATCAATAAATTCGAGACTGGATATTGGTAATAACAAGAGTCCGGTATATACTTTTGTATGTGCATTTCTCTTTCCTTTTTTTCAAAGAAGTAACTGTGACTGATTCCATTCAGTACCGAACTTCGTCCGCAGACATAATACGTCCGATGAAACACATATTCATTTTGAGCACATTAAATTTTGTAAATAATTAATTCGTATTTTAAAGTAATTTTCCTATTAACCGGTCTCGTGCGAAAACAGTTTGACCTAATACTGTTCGAACGTATTAATTAAAATAGCTTACATTCCGATAACATATCGAAATCATATTCAAATGAAAGAACTGGATGCATTAAAAAACTATTCAGATTAATGGGTAGAGAAATATTAACAACAAACGTGTTATCTATACTGCGATTTTAAGGTCTGTCTAGACATACGAGGCACAGCTACGAGGTGGTGCAAAGCCGACAAATGTAAGAACTGTACCGACTGGACAAAATAAAATTATTCTGCTGATAACAAACGCGCCTTTGTATGCGAGTTGATTAAGTAATATGCACAGAGCCATACTGTGAAATACACTTGCACCAATGGCCGGCGATATAAGACGCTTAGAAAATCCCTGGACCTAATCTAAGGTCTTCATTATATGTACCAGTCGATACTGTACCCTTCCTGTTATGTTCTACTCCTAAATACTGCTAAATGATCTTGTTGGTCAGCTTGCAGTAAATATTTAAAAAGAAATAGCACGCA
This sequence comes from Coronaproctus castanopsis, assembly GCA_032883995.1. Lineage (NCBI taxonomy): Eukaryota > Metazoa > Arthropoda > Insecta > Hemiptera > Monophlebidae > Coronaproctus > Coronaproctus castanopsis. Next base: position 270,171,488 of record CM065053.1, on the reverse strand, counting down.
TAAAAATATATACCGAATTCGACAGGTTGTGTAGCCTGAGCCGCTCCCTTTACGATACTTCGTGCTTCAGCCCAATAAGTGTAGCCACGTAGACCGTTTTATAGTAGATCATCCGCATCACAGTTCTGATCCATCAGCGAACATCGGAGCAGATGATCAAAAGTGCAATTATCGTTTTCTTGTACCCAGGAGCTACGAGTTTTATACCATTTTCGTAGTCTTCAGCAAGTACCGTCCAAGATTGAAACCCAAACTAGACACGCGTACGAATTATATTAGCGTAAATCGGCAGTATTGAGATACGAATCCCCCCGATGAAATATGGAAGAAAGCATCCGGGCTCTTTAGTATGCGCTATCTACGGTCCGGTTTATGTGGGTGGTGAGGTTAAAGAAATTACGCGATGCCCATAATTGGACAATATCGAAAAAAATAATAATAGCAATAATTAATAGAACAAATATATGAAACAAAACGAATTTATATATGTATATATATATATATATATATATATATATATATATATATATATATTTTGCGATGCTATAGTACTATTATTGCTACTACTATAACCAGAAACATTGTCTGAAAATATTTTTGTTACATGTAAAAAAGGACAGAGATGGAAGTTTTGGATTTATGATTGTGTTAGGATCGTCAGAGATAATACAGGAAAAGGTTCGGAAGGTCAAGTTTGTTGGATAAGTTTGGAGAATAAAATATTAGTGAAGGATGTAGATTATAAAAGCATGTTCTTTTTCTACCCTAAATACATATGTGACAGACGTCTATATGTTCAGTTCGCAGTCATTTTTATTTTATATATATATATATGTATGTATGTGTTTTTATTTTGCTGGATATATATATACGTTAATTTTTATGTAAATGGATGATTTTAATTTTTGTCGTTCATGCGTTCAAAATTATTCTTCTTCATCAACGGTATATTCCCGTTACAAATAGATCGTTTCCATCCAATTAGGTCATTTGCTAGATCTGAACAGATACCGACATGTTTAAGATCCGTCCTTATAACATCGTGCCATCTTTGTTTCGTCCTTCCTGCTGGTCTTTTACACGGAACTTGAAACGTATGCGCTACCGAGTTGAGCTATAGCACCTTAGTCGTCTTTCACGAAGTTTGCTTATAATAGGAGCAACTGCTATTGCTGCATAGATTGGTTCGTTTCTGATTCGATCGGATTGATTGACTAACATGCGCATTTCCATTACCTGAATCACTTGTATTAATATTAATTGCATTTCAATTATTTGTAATTTCCTTTAAAAAAAAAAAATGAAAATTTGATTTTATTTATTAATTCCGTACTTTGGCCAATGTTGCGCACGGCCGGATAAGTATACATATAAATTTATAGACAGATCAATTTGATTCGATTTAATTATCATTATTATCATTAATAATTAACTAAGTAAATTAGTTTTTTTTTTAATCACACCATTCAGTTTTAATATTTGAAAATATTAATATTTAACTAAATTTAATAATTTTTTCAAATAGCATAATTCAATTAATTAGGGGTACACGTATGAGCGCTATTTTAGTGCACCCCGGGCTACAACGAGTCAGGTCGCGAACTTATGCCTCTCGTCATCAGGAGTTAGCATCAACAGCTGTTATTATTATTGTTCATATTATTATTATTATTGTTCATATTATTTCTATCATTATTATTATTATTAATACGTACATATTAATCATGGTCGAAAATTATACAAGATCGTATTAAATCAGGATTATTATTAATGATGTTTACCATCGTTTCGCCTATATATATATATATATATATATATATATATATATATATATATATATATATATATATATATTCATTTCCCTGTATACAGGCACGATATAAACCGGTTGCTGCTCTAGGCCGATTAACATTTCCGGTACACTGCCCATCGACTTTGGACGATGAAATTCGAACGAATTATTAACGCGTGAAAATTAACAATAATCCAAAGTACAAAACTAACATCCGCGTCAACTAGTTAGTTGGAGATTAAAATTAATTATCTAACTTTAATCGATCGGAGACTAGGACGCAATTTAGTTCCGGCATTTTTCTTTCTAAAAATAAACATTGAAATATTTGCTTCAGATAGCGAGCTGGTTATTTAAAAACGATTGTGCGACATAATGATAGCGAATTCATATATATATATATAAATAAAATATATATTGACACGAAATTGCGAGAAGCAACTGCTTAGCCTACTGAATAGGGTTTATGAAGAAGGAAAATGACCGAAAGATTTATTTTAAAATCCAAACATTCATACCGATACTCAAAAAGCCAACGTCAAAATCGTGTAACGTCGAACAATTACGCTGATAAGCCACACTATCTAGGATTAAACGAAATTCGGTCACGGAACACGGTAAAACGGAATACGGTTTTGTTGGCAAAAGAGACACCGGAGATTATCTACGCTTAGACGGTGATAAAACGCACGCTGAATGAAGGTTGTTATGTTATTGCAAGTTTCGTACGCTATGAAAAGGCATTTAACAGAAATTAGGAGAAATATTTTTTCGAATATCTTGCGCGCAATCGTAGTGGCACAGTTAGCCGGAATCAGCAGTAATATCGTTTCCAGGAGCAACGCGTGAAGGCCTCTGCCGTGCCCCCAACTGTCGGAAACGGAGCTGTTGGAGAGATCCAAACAATGTCGCACTTTATCAATTCGTGTAAAGTAAATAACTTTAATAAAGAACTGATTGGGGGGCTACATTCACTAGAGGAAGACGCAGAAGACTGGCTGTCTCGAACGTATAAATTTATAATGCAGGATATCTGTTAATAAGCGCGTAATTGATGCGATAATAAAATAAGGCAAATATCGAATAAGTATAATATAGATAACGAAGATACGCAAATATTTAGCGATATTGGGAACAATATGGAAATGTCAGAATAAACATGCCACATGTGTAGAAAGATGTGTAAGGTAAGGATGTTCGCTTTCATGAAGACTCTTCAAAATTGATACAGAAAAGATTATGAAAAATGGTTTTAAAGATTAACGAGCAATAAAATTTATCATGCAGATGATACAGTTTTGATTTCGCACTAGAACAGAGGTGATATACGGACTATGTGAAATAAGTTGAATAAGGAAAAAAGGAAATTGCGAATCGTTGGTAAAACAATAAAATTCGTAAGAACATCTAATGAAAATAAGTAAAAATAAACGCAGGAAATGAAACAATCGAATCAGTTAAGGGATTCTGATATACTGTTCAGGGCAGATGACCGAGAAAAGTAGCGGCGACATTTCGTAATTTACAGCTAATACTGACAAATCGAAAGTTAAGAACGGCTGCCAAGATCGAAGTAGCGCTACGTAATGTCGATTGTAAAATACGCATCGGAAAATTTGAATATGCGGAAAACGTTAAATAACCCATTCGAAATGTGAACATTACAGCGGACATCGTGGACGGCGAAAATAACGAATATGGAATTACTCCTGAAAAATATAATCAAGAAGATGACGCTGATGGGTGATATACGGAGTACTTAGAAGAATTTTGAGGGACACAGGATCTGTGAAGGAGGAATATTCTTGCGAATAATGAACGACAACTATATTAAGTAATAGACGCAGCCAGGAAAAGAGAAATACGAATTGATTTTATTTTATCGAAGAGACGCAGCCATTACGATGATATATAAAACGAGTGTGTGTGTGTGTATACACGTCTGTGAAATGAAGCAATAAACTCAGCCAGGAAAAGAGAAATACGATGTGATACATACATCGAGATGATATATATATATGTGAGTGTGTGTATATAGACGTACGTACAGTAGAGCTTCCGTGAACCGAGGACAGTTCGGATAATCGAAATCTCGGATCCTCTTCTTATCGTATAATCATCGGTTATATATAATTACACAAAATTCTCATCGTAAGTCTTAAATTTGTTATCCAGTCTATGGCTCCGTCATTAAGATTGTGAATGTAATGTTAAACCTACAGATGCAAATACAGTCTTCTAATATATGCTGCGTCGTTTGTCTCGGATTTCCGCACTGGCACGCAGCAGTTGTCGTTATACCCACTTCTGCATTAGATATCCGCATCTTCCCTGTCCGGTCCTAATTCGATCGAGTGTCTTCCATAGTTTCCTAGATAAATCCATTCCTTTAATTTGACAACTAAATGGGGGAATTTGTTGTATGCTCTAAATTCATTTTCCATTTATTAAACTCTTTCATATTTTCCGCTAATAATTCATTCATTGTTCAAGGTGATTTTCCGGATTTGAGTCTCGATACTGATGCGGACCTTATCTCTTCAGATATTGGCAGTTCGGGATACATCTGAAATTTATTTCTATCTCTGAATAATGCTGCCTCCCGTCTAATTGCAGCTGGAGCTATATTAGCTAAGACTGTAAGCCACATAAGTGGTGTAGATTTCAGCGTTCCTGATATGGTTCGGAGTGCTTCATTTAATATCTACTTTTTTAACACGGCAGCTATTACACCAAACTGATGAACAACATTCGGCTGCTGAGTATACAAGTGCCGAGGAAGAAATTCAGGTTCGATTTTTGCCATTCGGACGCTATCTTTGTCTTGTGGGGATTCGGTCGTAATTTCCATTTGTGCAGGTACTTACTAATTTGTGATAAGCCAGTTTCCATATACAATTCTTCAAATGTCTGTCACGGTCATCGCCATATCGTCCGCATACTGGAACATTATGCAAGATGTGCCAGGCATATCGCTGACATATATATATATATATATTAAAAAGTAACGAGGCTAATATTGATCCTTGCGGAAGACCATGATTGACTCGTCGCCATCTGCTACTATTTTCTCCTAAGAAGACACGGAAATACCTATCTGACAGCATGCTCTATTTACTAGTTGCATGGTGTAGTTAGCGGACTAATATAATGTATTAGACGCTTCCAGGGGCACCATTGCATTACTATACTGCTATTATTATCTATTAATATCTCGCGCTGAGGGGAGGTCTACATTGACCCTGACCACCGTTGTTCCGCTCATTCTCCATTTCAATGTTTTCATAATAATTTCTACTTTCATTTTTTCCAGTCTCTATATCCGCCGCCTCTACTGTCATTTCATCAGTCACATCCAATTATTCATCGGCGTTTTCAAAAGAGACTGTTTCATCTGCTAATCTTGGTGCTAATGCCGCGACGAAGTTTCTTGATTTTCTGCGACGTTTAATAACTTCTTCCTCGACTAAAGAAGAACTTTTTCCTTTTAAAATGAAAACATATTCTACAGCAACCTGGCAGGAATTCGCGCCTACAACGCATCGAAAGTTTCTTGTTTTTTTGTTTTTTTTTTGTTTTACTCCGAACGTTTGTACTAAATGTTTGGTCCGGCTCTTAAAAGTATATGTTTTATTTCGTTTAAATATAACTATAAGAAAACAGATAATATACAGAATTAAATATTAAATATTAAAAAGCGATTTTTTTATTCTTAATAGCTCTAATAAAACCGAGAGAAATACTCGTCGTAACTGTAGAGTGGAGAGAAAAAGTCCGAGGCGTTTTACGAGTCTGACAACTGCAACGAAGTTATATTTCTTTAAAGAGCCGTTTAAATTGAATTTAAATTTAAATTTAATAGGAATCTCGTGTCGAAGACATAAAGCTTACTTCTTTCATTAGTTCTATTTTTTCCCCTTATTTAACCGAACCTTTAATATTCTCATTACGTCCCTGGGATCGACGCTACAATTACGGTTGATGAGACTACTTAGAAGAAAGATAAAAGTTTATAGGCGCCCGCAGACAGGTGGGATAACAAGTCGCCGTATAAAGTGTACAAAAAAAAAAGATTCGTACCTGGCGAAAATTAATATTATTATTATTAATTATTAATTATTATTATTATTCATTATTATCGATATGCTTACTACCGAGCCCTTTGGAAGTATGCTACTTTAGCTTATTGGACTGAAACAAAAGTGAACGTTATCGTGGTATAGAGAAAAAGTTCGTAGAAAAGAGAACGAAAACGCAACTATTTCATCGCTGCTTATTATCTAGTATTATGATTGTGATTATTTTCTATTTATTACGATTATTATTATCGTTATAACGATCGTTTTGTTAGCCTCTAAATTGTTCGCTAATCGATTGGGGTTTAAAGGTTGTAAGAAAAAGTAAAAAAATTCGAAAAAAAAATTAAAAATAAAAATTTAAAAAAAATATATATATATATATAATATATATAATAAGATGCCCACGAAGTATACTTTATACGAGTCTCGTAAATTATTATTAATGAGAAACGTCGCCTGAGGGCAAGAAATCAAAATAGCTTCCTATTCTTAAAGTCGAGAAATACTCAAGCACACAAACACACCGGCATAGAGAGCACGCAGTTCATAACATAGAGGTTCAAGTTTTATGTAGCTACTTAAAAGGATATTATAGTCGAAGAAGTACTCTCGTAAATAGTGAAATAAAATACGTGTTCGATATCCGAATTGATTATAGGTCATCTATCTTCGTTTTCGGATCCCTTCGAAATAACGCTCGATGAAAAAAAAACAACTAATATATACGGCAACTGGAAAAAACATCCTGTAAACTTCAGCGTCTTTAAAGCGCGCTAAAACATAGACCTCAATAACCGATAGATCTATGGACCATCCGATAGGAAGCAAACCAACACGTGCGCCACCAATAACGTGGCGCATACGTCTTCCTTAAAGGTCGTATATGAAAATAGACGAAACACATATTTTTAACAAACTTCCATCACCAACATCTTATAGGTGATTTAACACGTCTCTTATATATTTATTATTTACATTACTTAAAGAGCTTAATAGAAAAATAAACATTAAACAAGGGGAAAACGATATTAAATAAGCTAAAAACGAATAATATAACGATAATTTGTCGTTTTTATTAAATGCTCTAATGACGTGCTCTATACTATCGATGGCGGATGAGAAAATCAATCCAAAATCAGCCTATCTTCCAGTCCTAATATGTATATTTAAAACAATTAAACTTCTTAAGCAAGGCAATCGTATAATACGCATACATTTTAACATGTAATAAAAACAAAGTTATTACAATTAAATATTTATCGCGTACGCTTGAAAATGATGTAACTGTCGAAAAGCTTTGCGCAATAAAAAACTTACTAGTGATTAAACTGTGTTCTGATTTTGTTTGGTTTATAATTTATAAAATCACTACACTCCAATATATTAAACTTTTGTTATAGATTTGAATTCTAAGCATACCGTCCGAAATCCTACGGCAAATTATTTCATTTATCGCATAGGAAAAAACTTACTTATTGTTTTGTGTTTTTTTTTTTATTATTTTTTCTTATATACACGACCATTATTGGTGCCGATAACATATGACGTCACTGTTATCTATATTACATATGACGTAATATCTATATTACATATGACATAATATCTATATTACATATGACGTAATATCTATATTACATATGACGTAATATCTATATTACATATGACGTAATATCTATATTACATATGACGTAATATCTATATTACATATGACGTAATATCTATATTGCATATGACGTTATATCTATATTACATATGACGTAATATCTATATTACATATGACGTAATATCTATATTACGTATGACGTAACTGTTTTCTATATTGTCCATCCCCCAATAGGGACAAACAACACCGATGATAGAACTACAACATAGTTGGTATACATCAATGATCATTATTAACTAAGTGACACCACGATCTTGATTGTGTTTTTATCAATTTATGTGCTTATTTAACAGCTAAAGCACGCTGAGGTAACAACATGGTTAAGTAAAGCCTATAAAATATCTCTCGACTGCTTTAAGTCTTCTTGCCGGACATCCTGGAAGCGCTGCTCGATGGATATCGGCTACGTTAATATTTTCGTTTTCTTTTGTATCGTTAGAAAATCGTATATAACGATGTTTATAATATTCCCCTACATACGGTAAAATCGGTACGTAGAGTCCGGTTTGACACGTGATACGAAGCATCCGCTATTATCCTCAGAACTTTTGACTGCAGCTCTACACTTCGGGAGCTAAACTATTCGACAGAAAATTGTACATTGAACGGTGTAATGTCTAAGAGAACTTACACGGTCGTCAAAGTTGTCGACAATCTGTTTCTTTTAATTGCTTCTCATTTAACCATAACGCTGTGTCTGCAGTTATCTCGCTATGAAGGAATTCCTATCGTCGCAATAAATGTACGGATTCGACTGCATTTTAAGAATTAATCGACCGATGTGAGAAGCCGCTTAAACAGTAATACGACTCTCACACTATTTTCCTTTTTTTTTCAAAACAACTCGGTTTCTCTCTGACCCCAATTATATAAAATCGTGTACCCGGCCGAATGTAACGGCCATTTTACATAATCGCTTAGATCGCTGTTAAAATTTGAACTCTAGCGATTTCTCTTAGTAAAAAACCTGAAGTAGGTAATAACTGCAATCGATTGTTCAGTTACTAAACTTTCTTCCACTCGGTACAACTAACTCGGTTCGGAAATTCCCTACACAGAAAAGGAACGCGATATACTCCCATCACTATATACAGCCATATCGACAGAGGATGAATGGTTCCAAAAATTCTAGTACGAGCCTTTCAAATAAGAATTAAAAACAGATCGAATTAATTATAAGCGGAAATGGAACGTATTGATTAAATATGTACGAATTACTTCTGCAACTAATTCTTGAAATATAATTCAAATTTGTTAATTTATTTCACTTCTCGCATTATTATTATTATTATTATTATTATCAGTTAATTTATAATGCTAGCAAGATACGGAAGTTGAATTATTTATTTTATTATTTAAAAACGTATTTCTCTCTAAACCATTTACATCGTTTTTATATAGTTTTATACCAACCTGGTCTTACCTATGATATTATACATTGGGGAGGAGCAGCAGAGTACAACCTAAATTCATTAAAGCAGTTCTTAGAAATATTTTTAATAATAATGCGAGGTGTATCCGTTTTAAATGTGCGGCAATTATACGAATTGAACATTCTAAATTTTGTGGTAAAGATTACTTCAATGTAGCAAATGTAAGAGGGAAAACAAGAACTGCCGGTACAGATAAAGCAAAAGTACCGCGCTTTAATAAGTCCCATTGCCGCATGCAGGCCATGTATGCCGGGGCTGTGGCTTACAATTTAATTCCGGAGTCTGTAAGAGTTGGTTAATTATAAACGTCGACGTCGTCTGGCTTCTTAAGTTTTGAATAAGAGTTAAGTTATAAGAATATTTTATTAACTTTTGTTTATAGAAATAGGTTCACTTACACGATGAATGGTAAGCAGATAATTAAAAAATCTGTGGTACGCGATCTCGGAGTTAATATTGATGACAACTTAAAATTTTCAATACATGTAAGCGATGTTGTTAATCGCTCTTATAAAATGCTATTATAAGAAATTCATATGTGTTTAGAGATCCATGGACGCTACTTTCGCTTTATAATGAACTAGTGCGTAGTTCTTTAGAATACTGTTCAACTGTTTGGGGTCCGTATTATAATGAATACATTAGGTTAATTGACAAAGTTCAGTGTTTAAAATATCTAGATTACCGTCTATCAGGTACACTAAATATATGAGTTACGATGTCTTTACACTACAGAAGGAAAATAGCCAAATTAAGGTTTCTTCATGATGTATGTAACGGTAGAGTTAATAGTGAATATTTAACATCAACCGACTCCTACATTGTGCCAAGACTAAATAGGCGATCGAATCGTTTTTTTAGCGAACCGCGTGCACGAACAAACCTCGGTTTAAGTTCTCCGTTGCCGTCAGCTTTCCGCTTGTATAATTCTCTTTTGAACATATTTCCCTGTATATGGATATATATATACTTTGATAACAGATATTTCTTTAATAAGTTGCTTCCCGAACATATTTTGCAGAACAGGAGTTTCGCTGTTATCTATTCTAATAAGTTCTAGATTGTTATTATGTGGTGGGTGTTTGGTATATGTGTTGCTTTACTAATGTACATGTAGTATGTACGTTAAGGTTTATATTGTATTTATTAATTTGTTTATTATTCGTCCGTTTATTTCGAGTAAGATTGTGTGTATGAATGATGTATGTTTTAATGAGTGAGAGACTTGTGAATGCGTGTAGTTTTTTCTGGTGTGTTTAATAGGTGTGAGGCTGGTGAATGTGTTCAATCTTATTTTTTTTTTGTATTTTATTTGTTTTTTACTTTTAAATTTATATTTAAGAAAAAATTATTTATTGTATTATTTTATTTATATGCCTATACTGTAATTGGCTTTTAGCTGTTGTGTGGCTTCATTAAATAAATAAATAAATAATTTCGAAGGTGATCGTTTAAATGGATGTGCGTGTGTGGGTGATTTTTTTTATTTTATTGTTTTAGAAATGTAAATTCGCTTTTTTTTTCTTTTTATAATCTAGCTCTAAATTATTTATTTTTAATTGTTACTTCTAACTTTTAATGCTAATCTTTTTGTATTTTTACTCAGTTCGCGTTACTCGTTAGTTTGTATATTAGAATAAGATCTTAGTTGTTAAGTTACTACATGGCAGTTGCGTGCATGTGATCACATTTTAAAATGTCCGGTACTCGCGAATTTATGCGCATAACCGGGGTTCTCTTGTATTTATTTATCTATTATCTTTATTTCTTATTACAATTTTAATGTTGTAATTATATTTTTCCAATATTAATAATATTATATGTTTTATAATTAAATTTTTTAATATTGTAAATATTGTAAACACTTCTGAAATAAATTTGATTTGATTTGATTTGATTTGATTTGATTTGATTTGATTAAACTAACTGATAAACTTCATAATCATACTACAAGGTATAAGGTCTGAATTACCTCGTCCTTTTGAAGAAGAATAAACGTATATATTTCAACATAATTAATAAAAAAGTAAATTTTAAATAATAATTACGTACGGGGCTGATGGTGCGACACAAAATTTTAATATAAAAACGCGTGACGCGGTAAATAAAAAAACAGTCGGGAGCACCGGAAAATAATTATTGGGTATTACATAAAGTTGATCATATTCGAAGAACTGCTTGTACTGCAATTGGGTCGAGCTACTGTCTATATACCAACGTCAGACCCAAGTCAACAGGTCGGTTAGCTCGTTTACAATTCGTCGCAACTACATAAAATATTATTGTTATTATTTAATATCGTTTATTTGGTATCGCTAATGGAGATTTCTTCCAAACGGTAATATCAGCTTTCGGTGATGGATGAAATGGATACGAAACGTTTTTATACCGTTCGAATTATATTCGGATAGATACGTGATACGAATTTATAAAAAGATCGGATTTTAATATTATTTACCGACGAATTTAATAAAAGCTGGAAAGTCTAACAGGCTAACCGATTGATTAGCCAGGTAGCGCTATTACCGAATTATTCGAAAAAAACTACTTCATTTTAACAACGAAGAAAAAAATCTTAATAATCTAGATTTTAGAAGGTTGAAACGTATCAAACCTCATCAATTGATCGCTACCAATTCATATAATTAGCCCCGAGTTTAGCCATTATAGTTGTGCGTGTGTCAATTTACGACTGTTATTCAGTTTAGATCTAAGGTTGCAGAAATAAAACGGCTATCCTTTTCAGGAGCTGTATTAAAACAAAGAAAATATCAACAATATATTTATGCTGTTCGACGTACATACGAGAAAAACAAAAAAAATATTTTTTCTGATTGGCAACTCTATTAAACACAACCGTTAAAATATATTATATATTATATATTATATATATATCGAGTTTTTGTAATAAACAGACTATTCTTCCGGTTTCTAGGAAACAAAAGACTTCAAGACGACCGACCTCTTATCGATCATCAACTAGAGTCGTCGCTTTACACCCTGGTTCTTTTTTCATTTTCCTACTATTTTTCAGGGAAAAAGAATCTCAAAAGCCGGAAGTCAACGTACTTCTGCTATGACGACAGATGCGTCTAGAAAAGGCTATTCTAGTCGCGTCGTTTGCGTTAAAAGCTAACCTTTCAACCACCGGTTCGTTTGAGATTCGAAGAACACGCCCCCCATTCTCTTCTTCTAGTTGTAGCACGCGACAACGTTCATCGCCCTTTTTCGCTGTTCATCGTAAAACGATACCTAGCAAAACATGAATAGAGAAGGACATGAACGACTACAGAAACAGAACATCTCGAAATCAACTTTGCAATAACTAGAATAATAATCTCTATATATCCTAACGCAAATAATAATAATAATAATTATTATTATTATTATATAACGGTCGTCGCGTAAAAATAGTAAACTTTTATTAAATAGGACTATAAAAAGAGCTTCTATATTTCCTTTCATTTCAGATTCAATAAAAAATTATATATTATATATATATATATATATATATATATATATATATATATATATATATATATACATATATCCTATAAATACAAATATAGGTAACAAAATTACGTTAAAATGAAGAACGCGCGCCGATATAACCCTCCTATATCGCGTTTGGAAATCAAATACGGCCACGCCCACACAAAGCGTTACGCTACTAGTGTCCTGATTTTCGCCTTTAACTAAACCCGATTGATGGAAGTTGTCTAAAATCCGGATGTACCAGTTTATTGAGGAAAAGGAAGTCTGTGTACCTAACACCGTTCGTTGTGAAATGCCTTTTGATTTTTCTTCTTATCCTAACTAGAACGATGTTATTTCGAAATGGAAAGGTATATTAATAATAATAATTATTATTATTATTATTATTATAAAAAAAAAGGTACGCAAACAGGAAAGTATATAAACGTACCGTTATTAAGGCGTCGTTAGTTTGCAATTTTTAAATCTAACGGTAAGAGTAGAAGACTCTTCCGCTATTTTGGATAGTAGATTCACGAAAACTTTTAAGAGATCGTTCTTCTACGCATATTGATTTATTTACTTTCCCCCGTTGATTTTTCAGGGTCGATATGTACGATAATTAAGCGGACAAGGAAATACTGTAACTTCTTCGGGACGAATACGAAATTTCTTCGTATATTTAAATTTCTCTCGACTTCGAAGTAACAATCTTCGACGTTGTTTAGATAACTTTTGCATTCTAAAACAAGAAAAAACAAATAATACTAGAATAGAAACAGCGCTAAGTATGAAAAAACTCGTATCATACAAAGCAAGTAGATGTCGCACTGAATTAAACAGTAAGAATAATAACAGGATACCTGAAACACCGACAAGAGTAGAGCAAATCTACCCACTGGTGGGAATAGCGCCGCTTGAGATAAAACGTGCGGTTGCAGGAGCTCTACACATCACAAATGATAGATAATAGACACCCACTATTTGGTCATAATGCCCCCCACGGTCTATTAAAATCAAAGAACAGTTTTCTTAAGTCATGTGAAATGCTTCTAGCTTACCCCAAATCAGAAACAGCTAGGGTGTGAACAAAGCTGCATCAAATAATTCAGCCAAGTTACAGGAAGTTTTGCCACCTGGCCATAACTTACCACGGAAAGTCTGGCGATCACTCAACAGATTGAGAAAACCGGGCGATGTTTAATCTCAGAAAATGGGGCATAGAAGAAAACGATAATTGCCACTGAAGGGAGACGCAAACTTTTGATCACCTGATGTCCCAATGATGGATCAGAACTGTCATGCAGATAAACTGCAGCAAACGATAAAGCCGTCTACGACGTTACATATTGGACTGAAGCATAAAGTAACCGGACACGGAAAGTAAATAAGTAAAAAAGAAACCTCGTGCAATTAGGAAATTACACTGGAAACAACAATTACAAAATGCAACGTGCTATCGGTATTAATACGGAGTGGAGACGCGTCCACGAGATCTGGAACACCCGAAAACTCGGATTTCTGAAGAAAGTTTAAAAATTCAGCGACCTATGCTCGAAAAAGTCTTTGTAAAGATTGAATGAATGCAAACGGCGGTCATCTGAACGATATTGTGTTCCACAAACGCTAATCTCTCATTTTCCTATTTTTAAATAAAATTTCATTCGAAAATTTTTTTGGTTCAAAAAACCACAAAACCGTCTACCTTCTCTGGGTCACCCTATACGGAGACGAGCAGGAGGGGCAGATGTTATATATATATATAAAGGAGCAGGGAATAAGGAACCTCGTATTTTTAAGGATATATATAAGGATGACGCTACCGAATTAAAAGTTAATGACATGTATATATATATACATATATATATATATATATTAGTGATGGACATAACCGACTAATTAGTAACATCGTTTCTAAAAAACCAACTAATTATTCGTTTGTTTTTTTATTTAGACAGATTTACTTTAATTCTTTATTAGTACAAAATGTAAACAGGGCATAATGAAAATATCCCTAAACGATAATAAGTCATATAAAGAACAACAGATATAAAATAAAATAAATATATTTAAAATTAAAAATTAAAATATATATTTCAGTCGAAGAGTAACTAACGGCTTATGTAGAGTTGTACGAACTTTGTGCGGTAAATGACGTAATTGTACAGATTTTAGAATTGAATATATTATAATACAACACGAGTATGTGCGTAATTAAATTTTAGAAGCCCATTAATAAATTAAATATATTTTACAAATATATGTAATCGGTGTTTTTAAAAATTAAATAATTTATTCCAGTACATAAAATTATAACTAAGAAACGCCGTATTCGAAATCCGACTAATTTTCAATCGGTTCTAGTGAAACCTACTAACATCGATGTACATCCAAACATTCCAGTCGGTTTAACAAAATCTACTAATTTAAGATAATCTAGAATTGTTCGAAATTTTGCGAAATTAATCGTGTAATCGTACAAATTTAAGAACCACCCCCGTTAATAAATTAAATATATTTTAATACAACTCGTATATATGTGTAATCGGTATTTTACAAAATCGATAATTTATTCTTGTAAAAATATAACCAAAAATCGTCGTTTTAAAAAAATTTTTAATCAAAAATTTCTTAAATAAACTTTAAACTTTTACTATTAAATCGGAAGTAAACTTTTATAAAAAAAATCGCACACAATAGAATATTTTAGTCGAAATGCGATTACTTCATTTCAATCGAATAACCGAATAATAAAATCTACCAACAGATATAAGTCGAAATGCGACTAAATTCAATCCGATTCGCGTCATCCGATTTAAAAACGGTCATCGCGCATTTCTTTATGATATACAAAACGAAAATAAAACATTAAATTTACTCTTATACAGAAAAAATTACATCTTTACAAGATTTATAAATATACGTAAACATCGCATCTTTATAATACGTATATATTTTTTTAAATAAATATTTTTCCATATCTTATTCCTAGCCTGCTTGGCTATCAATAGATGATTTCAGTTGGAGATAATTGCTCGAATACATTCAGCTATCCAATGATCGGGAGAATTATGGTTTCATGCTGAATCAAATACATTATCTTCTTTAGTCTGATGCTTTGACTAATCGACCAGATCAAATAGTTTTGTCCTCTTTAGTCTCCTAATCTCCAACGAATTAACGCAGTGTTATTAGTATTAGTGTATCAATATATATTTTTGCTGTTTCTTCAATGACGTCTTCTACATATCGAGTTTTTTTTGTATGTTGGTGAAGGGTATCATTGCTCACCAACCAAGGTGCGTTTGTCATTGTTCTCGAAATTTTGTTTTGAAATCTCTGTATTATGCGGATATCGCTTTTAGCACTGCAGCCCCACAGTTGGCATCCGTAGATCCAAACGGGTGCGATAATTTGTTTATATATTAATAATTTATTTTCAAGCGATAGCTTTGACTGCTTGCCTATTAGCCAGTAAACTTTCTTTAACTTTAGGTTTAGCTCTGTTCGTTTGCTTTGAACACGCTTGCCCATGTTAATCTTCTATATAAGTGTAGACTTAAATACTTTACCTCCTCCTAAGTAGGGACTTTTTTTCTTGTTTATATATATATATATATATATATATATATATATGCTTACAGGTGTTATGAATTTATTTGTGAAAGTAACACGAGTACACTTCGTTACATTGATTTTAATCCTCCATTTTTGGCACTGGCTTTTAATCTGGTCTACTGCCGTTTGCAAGGTGCGATTTGCAGCATGGGAACAATGATTTGAGCACAATATTGCCGTATCGTCTGCAAAAGTTGCCACAAAGCAGTTATCTGTTACTGGCAAGTCAGCTGTATAAATAAGGTACAAAAGCGGCCCTAATGTAATCGAATTAAACAAATATTTTCAGAAAACGACTGATTTATTCGGTTATTTTGGAAAAAAACGAATTAGTCTGTTATTAATAAAAAAAAAAGATAATGAAAAGAAACACGATTAACTAGTTATAAGTCTGTATATATATATATATTAGTGATGGGCACAACATATATATATATATATATATATATATATATATATATATATATATATATATATATATAAATACAATAGCAAAAGCTTACACTCGCACGCAAGATAAAAATATGCAAATTGTTCCAAGCAAACAAAAAATTAGGACACAATTGTAACCGGATTATCATCGTCGAGTAGATAAAAAATGAAGTTATTTATTATTCGATTTTTCTCCCTTTTTATTCTAGCACACCCGGCTAACGTCGAATAATTTCCATCCGGTACGTTTCTTCCGATGTATAACGACGCAGGTATTTACGTCGCATAGGGGGGATAAGAACGCCCTAAACCCGGCCGGCCGAAGAACAATATGGGAAACCAGCTGATTTTTGGGCGGCTGGATTTCGACGGTATTACAAAAGAAGAATTAAAACGCGATAAGTGTAGAATAATAGGAAACCCGGTCCTTTGGAATAATTTGCGCGCGCTTTTTTCGCAAAAGAAAGTGAAGTGATAAAATAAGACCAGACGAAATTTCTATTTCGTTTTCGATCGTCCTTCATAAAATTTTCGAAAAAATAAAATTTATAAACTAATCGAAAAGAAAGAGACAACCGTTTACAAAATTTCATATTCATTTATATTAAGAATTCGATTATAATCAGAATTTGAAAAAGGGAATTTTCTAAACGAGTGTGACGCCGTTTTTACTTTATTCGTTTAATTCCGTTTGTGTACACCATATTTGGAGATCCAAACCCTCACTGTAATTTCCTTCTGCCTACACTGAGAGTTGAAAAAAAATTTCCTCACTCGCGGATAACATTAAAATTTTCAAATTTATCTTCGTTGAATTTCGATTTTATTTTCAACCGGAATTGCTGACTACTTTTTTTTTTTCGTTTAACGATCGATCACAAAATAAAACGACCTGTTCGACATTTTAAACGATTTCCTACCGTATTTCGTATATAAGCGACAAATAAAAAGAAACCCCGAAAATAGTGCAAATAATAACAGCAAAGAACCACCTCCGATAACATTTTTTGGGGTTGTAGATAACGAGAAAAAAAAACTCTCTAGATATGATCTTACCCTAGTGACCACATAGAGTTTTATCCGGTAGCAGAGTTTAAATAACTGTATAGTTTAAAGATGAAAATATAAAATTTCACACGTATCAACTAAAAGCAAACGTAGAATCGTAATTAGAAATCTGCATCACTCCGAGGACATCATCAGTACTGTGGAAAAGCACGGACCCGTAGTAAGAAACATAATTGACGGTGTTAAACATATGAAAATTACCTTTACCATTATTTTTTTCGCAGATTTAGAACTTGGAAAAAATAATACAGAGGCGTATCAGAACATTAATGGCGCAGTATAATCGGAAGCTCCACATAAAAAGAATATCCGCAGTGTTGATAATGTCTTCACCCAAATGAACATACTGAAAACTACGTCAGTTAAACTAAACCGTATTAACTAGTCAAATTGTATATTCCTCATATAATAAACCGACGAAAGTTGTGTGTAAATGTACACATTTGCCGCCGTTTGTGTTAAGTTTATCACTAGTACTAATTTATACATTAAGTATAATTTTGAAAAAATCTATTTAAATTCGCTGAACTTTTCTTATAAAATTACAAAGCTTTCCGGCTGTTAAGCCGTCGTGAAAGTAAACATAATATATAGGGTGACCCAGAGAAGACGGCCGGGTTTATTTTTTGTATAGCGCAGTTTCTGCTACAACGTAAAACCGCGTACTCCACGTTTCGGTCTACACACGAGAGTTTATCTCCGCATCCTATAACCAGTAGAACGTTATTTTCGGCGTGAATTTATCACTACAGTGCAAAAAAAGAATTCAAAGTTACGCGGTGTAATACCATCTCTCATTTAAATTTTCAGACGGGTTGAAAACTTTCGAGAGACAGCTTATGCATAAAAAACGTCTTGGACGAAAAAAAAAAAACTTGTTCGTACTCCCGCAAGCATAGATAGAGCTCGATTAGAAGATCATTCTCGGACTCCCAGACGCTCTGCTCGTAGTCATGCTGTTTCTTTAAACATGTCTAGAGAATCTGTCTGCCGTATATCGCTTGAATGAAACCTTAGAAACTGGTACTAACTCAGAGATTGAAAAAGTACCGACTACTATGTATGCGCGACGAAAACTTTTCGCAATCGAAGACGAAGAGATCGATTTAAACAGTCTCTTGATGAGCGATTACTCATCTTTTCGCAAAACCGTTACTAATTATCGATTAGAATTTCATAAAATTTCGTTTTTAAGTATAATTTTTTTTCTCGAGGGAATTTTTTCATGTAACTACCACCGAACGAGATTATAACTAGATTGATTATTTTAAAAAATCAATTGGAAATTAGTTAAAATCACTAATATTTATTTTCTTAAGGAAAACACAAAGCTTTTCGGCATTTACGCCATTATCAAGTGAAAAATTTTAAAAAATCATAATTTTAAAAATATAAATTAAATATAATTACTTAAAAATATGTGATGGTAATCGTGAAAATATGATCCAAAAACGATGTCTGCTTCTGTCGGTCTATTTTTTTGATTTGTTGAAATTTAATATCAATATATTTGTTTATTAATTTAGTTTTTTTATATTAATTTTTTCTTCAATAGCATTATCAGATTTTTAATATTTATTTTCATTTTATTTGTAAAATTGTGTTTTTTTAAAAAATTTTGTGGTTGTATATTTTTATATTTTATATTTTACGTTTGGACATCATACATCGCAATAGTAAATGAAAAATTTAAAATTCCAACAGTATACAACTTTTACAGAATCAAGAAAATAATATTGAAGAAAAAATTAATATAAAAAAACTAAATTAATAAACAAATATATTGATATTAAATTTCAACAAATCAAAAAAATAGACCGACAGAAGCAGACATCGTTTTTGGATCATATTTTCACGATTACCATTACATATTTTTAAGTAATTATATTTAATTTATATTTTTAAAATTATGATTTTTTTAAATTTTTCACTTGATAATGGCGTAAATGCCGAAAAGGTTTGTGTTTTCCTTAAGAAAATAAATATTAGTGATTTTAACTAATTTCCAATTGATTTTTTATAAAAAATCACTACATTCCACATTATATAAAAAATTGATTATTTTAGTCCTAATTCGTTTTCTCTCTTCGCATAATAAATTTTCATCCGATTCAGATTAAATATATCGGTTATTTTTGTTTAAATAAATGCAACACCCATATTAAACAGATTGAATTAATCCTTTATAGAGTATAGTTCTTTCTTTATATCGTAAACAATCACTATATTATTATTATTATTATACTATTAACTTAATTGTAGTTTCAATGTGTGTAAATAATTTTTAAATACCCAAGAAGCCAAATGAGAGTGGATGGGAATGTTTGAATGTTTATCGGCAAATGTGTATATAAATTTGAGTGGAATTATAAAACTTATTATTTTAATCTATTTAATGTAGACAGTCGCTTATTATACAATATCTTTGTGGACCTTGTACACGTGCAGAATTATAACTGGGTTATATGTTCAGTACATAAATATAGTCTAATCTATTAAGTTCTCTATTACGTATAAGCTTCGTTTAAATATAAGTTCACATTTTTATTTACTTTTAAATTTTTTGTTTTACTTCTTTGAAGAATGTCATATGTTATGTTTCGAACTGGTTTCTTTTTTTATGTTTTGTATATATTCAAATGTACTGAACAAAAATCAAATAAATTGAAATTGAAATTATTTTATTTTATTTTGTTTATTCGTATTCGATTTGTAATTGATTTTTATTTTATATTTATTCTATTTTGAAATGTACTGGTGTATTGTATTGAAATTAAAATAAATTTAATTTGATTCGATTATTATTATGCGTTATATACGCGCACATTTATTTATACGAAATTATTGTTAGGTCGATGTACGTGTAATATATGTGAACATGTTTCTATTTGTAAAACTGCACACGAACCGTGTACATATGTTTTAATTAACCCGTAACCACGGACGTACAGTTTTTAAAACGTCGTCACGATCAACATTTTGACCGGCCTGTTTAAATTATTAATATATCTACTTAAATTTTTTTTAAAGTAATATTTTAATGTATTAAAATAATTTCTTTAAAAAGAAATCAATAAATTTGAAGTAAAATTAAAGGAGTTGCGCTGAAAAGAAAGTATATTAATAAAAGCGTTTTATGAAGTTTTAAACTTAATTTACGGAATATTCGTATATATATATATATATATATATATATATATATATATATATATATAAAAGGTGATTAAATATTAATTTTAATTATAATACGTTGTTAACTAACGTTGGTAAAAAATTCAAAATATTTAAAAAAACAAATATTTTATGTAAAAACGCGCGATGTAATTTGAGTGCATATTTTTAAATTACAAAAACGTCTTGTACATTCCATACATATAGAGGCGTCTTGAATATTAGATGGAACGTTTTTAATTTTCCGACGGATATTATCTGCTAGTCATTTTGTAGCTGGTCCATCCTCAGCGCCGTATCGTATATATTTAATTTAAGACTTATAAATAATCTCGGACTCGTATGATAACCGCTGTCTGTAATCACCGTTTCATTTCAGGTGTTACCGAAGCCACTCCCAACTGTCTTTTGAAATTATTTCAAGTTAGTTCAGGATTATCGTGCATTACGAACACGGCCGTGAAAAGCGAAATAATGTTATTATCACATCAACACGGACAACCGGTATTTTTGACCGTTAGCGATTTTTATATTTTAATAACTCTTTTACGACATAAGACATATAAACTCGTTACTTCGACTATAGACACGATAGTAAACTCTCAACAAAGTCCTGAAAAGCACCAGTACATAGCTAACCGTGATTCTTGAAAAACCCCAAAAAAATGAAATCACGTACCGGTCAAATTGATCGTTTGTCTGTAGTTAAGGGTTAAATATATTATTAATGTAGGATATTGTTCGCATTTTTTACAGTCCCTAATCTTTTTTTTTTTTTTTTTTGAGTTTTTGTGAATTGGATTTTGTTTATAAATAAAAAAACAAAATATTCATACTATTGAAGGTGGTAGATTAAATATGTATTATACTTCGTCGAGTTTTAAAGATGATTAACATTTGTTCGATTAACGAAAACTAGCCGCCTATTTGTTTATATTAATATAAAAGTGTATTTCATTTTTCAGTATCGTCACTTGCAGAGACAAAAACGGCAACACCACCTTGGGTAGCAACCACCAATTAGTATCAAGCTTAGAATTTCTATGGTAATCAGTTTATTGTATAATTAAGTGTATTAAGATTTTCTGCGTGTACTATATAATATATATGATTAAGTTAAATTATTTATAATGGCCACTTTATAATTAAGTTTTTATAATTTTTTTTTTCTTTAATATTTCTATTCCTTTATTTATATGTTTTTTTCTCAATAATGTTCTTTTGGAATTTTTTTGATTCGGCACTTTTTTCAAATCCCAATTTCATCCCCTTATCATTTAGATTATTTTATAGATAATTTCGCGTATATATGTGCTAATTTTTTAATTTCTGACAAACCGAATACTTTATTCATATTCTTCTTAATACCACTTATTCAATCTGAATTTCATTGTATATTTTTTATTCCACAATGTTTTGTCAGTCCCTGGGTTGCTACGCTAACCTTCACGTGGTGCAACTAATCCTCGAACGCGGAGAACTGTAATGTAGTAAACAGGTTTATGTCGATTTCAAAATTATTCATTCCTAATTGTCCAACGTCTGGGTAGGTTGTTCATAAAAAATCTAAAAATTAATTTTTTTTTTTAATCAATATTCTTACATTCGTATAGATTGCGAGTATGTAAGTCGTTTATTTCGATTAATAACCGTTTTCGAAATATTAGTAGTTTTAAAAATGAGGTTTTTTATAAGCGATTTTGTTTTTAATTGTTTAACGTCTTTAATATTTTATATATTACATATTTGATATATTTATATATATTTATTTATTTATTCTTCGCAGTGGAAAGTATTAATGTTTGAAAGATCTTTGATGTTTTCAATATTATTTTAATATTAATACATAAACGATCTTTTTATATTGAGACGTAATGTTTAGTACTTCCCAATTGCATAAAAGTGGGGCGAAATATTATCATAATTATAAGGATCTTCCCACTTGCGGAGACGATAAAGCGAAACTCCTTCATGGGTAACGGGCTTAGGTAGAACACCCAATTTATAAATGATAAAAAAATAGGTGGTACTTTTTTGATAAATATATATCGTACATCATGGAGTTTTAAAGACGATTAATATTTGTTCGATTAATGAAAACTAGTTTGTTTGAGTCAGTATAAACGCTTCTTCTCATAAACTACCTCGTAATATTTTTCATAAATTTCATTTTTTGGTCTTAACCTAATTCATTATTTTGTGTAAAAAATATAAATTATATATATATGTATGTATATATATATATATATCTTAAAGTTCGCGGATGACCAAGTATCATTGGCAGGTAGTCACAGATTAAGTTGCGTAGCAGGAAAATATGGAATGAATATAAATATTGAAAAAAAAACAAAATTATATGCGTGAGTAAAAATCAAGTGCAAATTAACGTATCAATGGATGATCAAAAATTAGAACAAGTGAAATACTTTAAATATCTAGGACACATAATAACAGAGAACGTATATTGCACCAACGAAATCCGACAAAGAATTGCAATGGCAACATTGGCATTCATGAGAAAATGGCAGAAGAACACGCTCTCCATTGGAGTACGTAAACGTATAAGTCGTATGTCCCGGCAGTGGCACTTTATGCGGCGTAAACATGGACGCTAAATAAAAGAGGTAAGCAAAAAATTGAAGCCTTTGAAACACGATGCTGGCGACGATTATTAAAAATCTCGTGGGTCGATACGATATCTAATGAAGAGGTTTTCCGTACAGTGCAAGAAGAAAGATCACTTTTGGAAACGATTAGGAAAACAAGGCTAAAATAAATCGGGCATGTGTTAAGGCATAATAGCCTACTAAAAGATATCATGGAAGGACGAATACCGATGCGCAGACCGAAAGGAAAAACAAGACAGACGCTGATAGACACACTCAAGAAGGAATCTAATATTAAGACCTATGCGGAATTAAAAAGATAGACAGCGGATAGGAAAAGGCGGAGGACGGACGATAGTGGCGAACCAGTCATATATATATATAGTCGAATCCGCTTATAAGGGACTCCGGATAAGAGGGACAACCGTTTATTAGGGACAATCAGCAAAACCCCGAATCAAACATATCCAATGAAGGTTGTTTTAGTTCGCTTTAGTGGGACAACGAGTTGGTTATAAGGGACAAAGATTAACAGACTTTCAAGGCAATAAATAGTGAGACGGGCGATAAACCAGCCGATATAAAATGACATTTCTGGTCGTAAAACGAAAATGTTCACATAAACAAAAATTGAATAAAAATTAGTAAAATATTTTAGCCATTTTTACAATTCGTTTTTTTTGTTTACGTGACATTTTTGTTTTTTCTTCCTTTTGTTTGAGATGTGCTTGTGTTGACATTCTCTCATTGAGGATACTGTTTTTTGCTCTGTTCGTTTATTAATTATGCGCCCATCGATAGCTCGTTATGTTCTTAGTTTAGTTCTGCAAAAACCGTAGTGCGTCTTGCGTTTTTTTTTCCTTACAAAAATTTTCTTTTCTTTTTTTAGTTCTGGTGAATTTTATGTATGAATGAAATGTCGCGTAAATGTTTATCATTAAAGGAAAAAATTTCTATTTTAGACAAAATCGAAATTCAACTCCCAATATTATGCCTATTCGGGAGTTAGCAAAAATCATGGGCGTCTCAAAAAACACCGTCTCCCGTTTAAAAACAAATGAACAGAACTTACGTAAAAAATGGAGTAGTACTGAAAAGGGAAGTCAGGTGGTGGAAAGGAAACGAAAAAGAGAAGGTAAAAACCCAGAGGTTGATGAAGCTCTTAATTTATGGTTTAGCACAGTAACACAAAGAGGTGTTCATGTCAGTGGGCCAATGTTGAAATTAAAATCTGAAGAGTTTGCGAAAAAAAATGAGTTATGAAGACTTTGCAGCTATGAATGGTTGGCTTGCTCGATGGAAAGGGAGACACGATATCAAATTCAAAAAAACTCATGGAGAAAAGGCATGCGCTGATTTGACAGGAGCTGAACAATGGAGTTCAAGTAAAATTTTCAAGTTCCTTCAAAGTTACAACCTGAATGATATTTATAATGCGGATGAAACTGGTTTATTTTATCGAGCCACTCCAGATGGGTCATTAGTATACAAACACGAACAACTTATTGGTTTGAAAAAAGCTATGGATCGTATCACTGTGCTATGTTGTTGTAATGCAACTGGAAGTGGCAAAAAAAAACTTTTAGTTATTGGTAAAACTAAAAAGCCACGTTGCTTTAAAAATCTCAATGTAAGTAATCTGCCAGTAACATATTATGCAAACAAAAATGCATGGATGACTGATACTATTTTTTCAAAATGGTTAGAAAACTGGGATATAGAATTACAGAGAGATTCTAGAAAAATTTTACTCCTTATTGACAATGCAACTTCGCACCACACTGTCGTTAAACTGAAGAATATTCAAATTGAATTCTTACCTCCAAACACTACTTCACTAATTCAGCCACTTGATATGGGTGTCATAAAAAATAAAAGTGCAATATAGGAAGATGTTGATACAGCATATCTTACAAGCTATTGAAGACGACCTGGTAACAGTTCCTACAATGGCAAAAGATATCAGTTCCACAATAACAATACTGCAGGCTATACAATTTGTTGCTGATAGCTGGAGAAAAGTCACTTTTATGACAATTCAGAACTGCTTTGCTTATTGTGGTTTCAAGGAGCCTGATTATGAAATTGTTGAAATGGAAAGTAATGAAACACCGAATGAATTACTACGTGTGACCAACTGTGAACAATTTTCAGATATTGACGCCAATCTGCCATGCTGTGAGAATAATATTGAAGATTTGGATAACGAAATTATGGAAAACATCACGAAGAAGAAACAAATACAAGAATCAGAAAGTGATGATGATATGCATGACATTTCCTTACCTCCTGTGTCTACTGCAGAGGCGAAAAAATGTATTGAAAAGCTCCGGCGGTATTTTATGCAACAGAATAATGAAGGTGCTCCTACGGCATCATTAGATAACTGTGCAGATTTTGTTCAAACGCAGCAGATGAAGAATTTACACCAAACAACTATATCGCATTTTTACAGTAAATGAACAATTTTTACAAATATCAGGTCAGGTTCTTCTACCTTATGTATGCCTCCTGTATTTTTCTCTTAATTTCCATATAAATAAATATTACGAATTAATAATGTTATAAGTATGTTAATTGTTTACTAAACTATATATATTCTAACACCCACTCGCTTCAATAAGAGATTTTTAAAAATTCGCTTTTTAGGGACAACCGGTTATAAGGGACAAATGTCTTCCGCCCGATGTGTCCCTTATAAGCGGATTCGACTGTTTATTTTCCTTTTATTTATATACGTATTTATAAAAATTTTTGATTTCTCTTATCGCCCATTATTAAAAGACGTTTGTTACGTTATTACACACACATTTGACAAAAGTCCAATAAGTTTATATATTTCTATCGTTTACGATTAACCGCCTTCAAAATGGTCACTGTCTTTTCTTCTTATTTCCTCAATCTGTTAATAGATTAACGAACAATCAAGACCCATTTTCTTCGTACTTCCACTGCTCTTTACATCTCCCATCGTATTTGTTTTACGATCTTCCCCTTGGTTTTTTCCCTTCCATGGTTCCTTCTATTATTTATACTAGATATTCGTTGCTTCTATACATATGTCCAATCCATTTAAGTCTCCTTGTTTTTAGTGTTAGACTTATTTTTTCCAACTCTTTCCAATATTATTTTTTCATTTCTTATCATTTCCGTCCGAGACAACCTTTCCATTCGAACGCTTTCAGTTGCTTTTGTTCAAATTCCACGTTTCTGACCCATTTTCCATTCGGATTTTTTTTTATGCTAATAAGCATTAGTAATATTTAATTTCTGCTAAAAAATTAATTCGGGAAGACATAATAATAATAATAATAATTATTATTATTATTATTATTGTCATTATTCGTCTATCATTTACAACGTCGTTATTATCCGTCCGATAACGCTCTAGACTAGTTGTTTGTTTAGTGTAATACAAAAGAGGCGCATTAAAAGTACAAAAATTTATAACACAATAATCGTCCACGCGCCAAAATGATCGAAAATGCTATCTGTACATTACCTCTAATAGTACGAAAATTTACCTATGCTTGTAACATATACATATATATATATATATGTACAAAATATACACAATAAAATGAAATGAGTCGTTGGTGTCTATTTCGCGGTAGATGAATTGTTTAGCATGTGCTCCTAAAGAATAGCAGATGTTTTGCGCGTGCCTAAACAGATTGCTACGTCTCGCGCGCCAACAATCAACCCCTGCTTCAATAACGACCGGTACAAAACGCGTTACTGTACTTCTAAACAACTGCAGAAGCAGCAACAGCCAACAGTACACTTTACATTAAACTTCGTAAAACATTATTTAAGCGCGACAATACGGTTTATTATATAAATGATCACTAGCCCTTCGACTAAGTTTATAAAGGTTTCGAATGAAAGATAGAGAGCGAACGATGGATCCTGCGCGAAATAAGATGGAGCTGGTAGTGGAGGTGCAGTAATCTAACTCGAAAAGACCGGTAAAAAGAAAAATAAGGTAATTTTTCCACCACCACTCCTAAACTCTTGATCACCACCCAGGCAAAATTTAAAGAGAACCTTACCGAATTAAAAGTTTACATGTATATATATATACATATATATAATATATATATATACACATATCGGCCATATCGTTTTATCGTCTCTCTTTCTAATTCCTATCGTCACATCTCTCTCGTATGATTCCTCTGTTCAACTCTTGTCGATGGTACACATCCCTTAATGTAGACGTAGCTGTTCAAATCGACCGTTCGTATCACCTGCGCGACTAACTATAGAACCGGCTTTAGGTTTTATAATAAAATCATACCGCACGATTATACAACTCACGACCGTATATCTATATGTGTGTGCTTGCGAGCGTATGGCTTTTTAGTTTTATATATTCTCTTTGTTATTATTATTATTGTTTGATCATCATGTTATTATTATTTACGTTAGAAAAAAGATCCTTATATATATATATATATATATATATATATATGTGTGTGTATATATGTATATATATAGTTCTATTCGGTGTAACGTTTAACGTTGAATTCTACATCAGGCGCAGTGAAAAGTCGCCTTGTCGGTTATTAGGACAAAAGGATTTACAACGAAGCCAAAAATATATAACCGTCACCCTAAAGTATATTAATAGATATGTGTCTAAGTATTTATATACATATATATATATATATATATATATATATATAATATATATTATATACAAATAAAATGAAGAGACTACTGGTTGCGATGGCACGGATTTGTTAGTAGAGACACCTGCGTAGTGTCGCACGTACCATGTACACATCACAATGGTAAAAAGATTCGAGAGTGCTCTATGGATATCCATCCCCTCTACGTCTACCTTTTTTCCAACGGTCCAGGTTACTGCCTTTAACGCAAATGTCTCCGTTGTACTTATTTTAGCTTTACGGTCGGTTTTTTTTGTTTTTGTCCTTGTCTAACCGACGACTATGCGATCTCTCCCTCCGATGGTCTTTTATTCTAACTATTAATAATAAGGTAAACAAACTGACGACGATGTTTAAAATCTGCATCCTATTCCATAGCAGCAGCAGCAGCAGCAGCAGCAACGACAACATTCGACAACGATTTATCCAGTCATCGCCGGTCCGTGTCAGTCTAAGCGTACAGTCTTTATTATTATCGGTAGACAGCCGCGGCATCAACTGTCTAAATCAGAGCAGTCTATCGTCATATTATTAGTGCCACGCGTCCAAAATTTTTACCCGTTAATTACCAACGGTCTTTCTTCCTCCTTATTTTCGAATAAGCGTACATTACCATTATTATATATTATTATTATTATTATTATTAACATCTGCAATACTGCAAATACGGACAATTACAAGGGGGCTATTCAGTAGAATCACTTTCGGTTTTATGAAAATTCCAAGACGACTTCTAGGACTTTCTCAATCGGTATTTTTATAGATGCCGTTATTTCGGGACCAAAATGCGAATTGAATTTTTACGTCTTAGGATATAATTCGATCGTAGTTAGAACACAAATTGACACTCGTATCTACGCTATATAATATATATATATATATATATATATATATATATATATATATATATATATATATATATATATATATACAGTATTAACATCTAAACTTCTAAACTGCTCCGCCGAAATCAGTAACATCTGTTTCTAACCGCTTAAGGTATTCGTCTTACCTACGATGTATGATCTTACACCTGAATGTATCAAAAATTCGGTGTAACGACTGAAGCAAGCTAAAGCGAAGTATACAGGTTAAATTATTGCCAACGGCTGATACATTGTTGTAGCTCCTACGTATAATCTACGTGCGTGTGTGTGTGTGTCTAAACGTCTGCCTTCGAAAGAGGATAATAATGTTTTGAAGAAAAAAAAAGGAACGATCCGTTTGAAAAGACGCGACATTCTAGGCACGGGTTCCATTCAATGAGGAAATCTTTGAACAGAGGCACCTTAAGGGTAATCGCCCTGCTTTATCTTCGAGTCATATATATATATATATATATATATATATATATATATATATATATATATATTTATATATATTCAGATATATTGAATAGTTATCTCATAATTCTATTGTGTTAGGAATCTACCACCATACTATTATTATTATTATTATTATTATTACTATTACTACTACTACATTACTACTTTCATATTCTCTTCCTGAAATCGCGATCTTTTTTCCATATTTCACCGGACCTTTATAAAACGTTCGAAGACGCGTTTTTCTTCTACTTCCAACTCGGTGTATTTATATTTCGGCTAGGTACGCATCCAGATTTGCTAACCAGAAAAATACCTTATCCGATATTTCACCTGCTCTGGCATTTCTTTTATAAATCGCAGACTATCTCGATCGACTTTTTTTCGTCTTCTTTAGTATCTTGTCTTCTTCACACCATCTGTTCTTTGATTCGTTTTATAGTTCAATATATGTACGTGCGTGTGTGTCTGTTGTGTGTACGAATTTATGTACGTGTTTTACCTGTCGCTTCTTTGTCGAACTCGTTAAAACCCGCGTATTTATAAAACGCGTGCGGCAAATCTCTTCCGCTTTTAAAATCTTCGAAGATATTACGGAAGTGAATGCGAGTTTCATCATTATTGCTTTAATAGTTTTTAAGTTAAATCGGGACAGAGACAGACAGACAGACACAAAAATTAAAAAAAAAAAAATGATTTTCTTTTTATGTATGATAAAAATAGCTCAATGCACTGAATATGATGAAAATATCGCCAAATCACAGACAGACGCTACAGTTTTATATATTAGTGTAGATAAAGAAGCATAGATGCGTACATGAAATTTGGATGTTTGAAAAATATACGGCCGCTTACACAGACACCTGGTGTTAACACTACAGCGCATTAATTATTTAACATAATTTAAAACCAAAATTATGCCATCATACATACCGCTTAATATTCAGGAAGCTCAGAAAACTATATTTTGTTACATATGTGCAACATTATTGCATTGCATAGTGTACAAGCATTAAAAAAATGGTGACTGTCTCACGTATGTATATATATAATGTTGATATATATGTACACATAATAATGATCAAGAAACCTATAGTTAAAAACGTACGACTACATTAAAAAGAATTACCTTACGAAATCACCATAATGTTTAAAGTTGCGAATCACACAAAGAAGCAGACATTTATATATATATATACATATATATATATATATATATATATATATATATATATATATATATATATTCATCATCATGTTGCGTCTTTCATTTCCAAAGGTTGCATCCACAAACATTATCTTCTTCCTCTTGATCGATTTCCCAAGCGGGGTGTTGTGATCATGACTCTGCCCGATAAGGATAATCCAACCAAACCTCTCCAATATTCCCGATCAATGGCTTGGTGACTGCACACCTGTGTGCTAGTGGTCGTCCTCTAGGTCTCTGGTTTTCCATTGTAGCCTGCAACAACCGACGCTCTATCTAATAAGATGTCCAAAAATTTATCTTACAAATTTGCACTGTCTTAGGCAAAAATTTTTTGCAGTAGAGTAACGTTAGATATTTTTGCACTCCACGACATTCTAAGGACCTTTCTCCACCGCCACATTTAAAAGTTGTCCATTCGGTTCAATGTTGTCTTTTTTAAAGTGTCCATGTCTTGTATGGAGTAACTTTATTTTGATGCATTTTTTTTATAGAATCATCTTTCCATATTTTTTTTCTTTAGACATGGTGCGCGAGCGATTTGTACACGGCGTTTCACTTCTCCTTCTGAACCACCCATATTATCTATCAAGTATCCTAGATACATAAATTTATCCATTATTTTATATTCAAAAACTTCATCTCCTTCCATGCGCATTGCATTCGCTCTCTCGATCACCGTTATCTCATCATTATTTATATCGAAACCATATGAAATACGAAAAACCCTTGGTTTCTCTAGTAGTTCTCTCATTTCATTAAAGTTTGCGGTGATCAATGTTATATAATGTGCATATCGCAGATTCGAGTATTTACACCTACTATTAATATTCGGCCCTTCCATTGATCCAACACATTTCGCATGATATGTTCAGAGTACAGATTAAATAGAATAGGTGACAAAATACATCCTTGTCGAACCCCTTCTCTTGTATAAAATGCTTTACCTTGCAGTTCTGTGTCAATTCTGACGATGTTACTATTATTTTCATATAAACTTTGTATCAGGTTAACCATTTGTTAAAAGCACGCACCATAGCTTACTCCAAATGACGTTGTCAAATGTTTATTAAAATCCACAAAACATAGAACTGCCGGTATCTCACGTTCGCGAGCCTTTTCTATGATTAGTCCTAGGTTCATTATTTGTTCTTCAGTACCACGTGCTTTCCTTAAATCCGCTTGCTCTTTCGCGATTTGATCGTCCAATAAGCCACAAATCCTGATTTTTTAATATATATGTAGCATTGTTTTACTTATACGAGGAATGGGAGAAATTGTTCTATAATTCTCGCATTTTGTTCTTTTCTATTTTTTAAGGGACATATATTTGCACCAGTCTTCCAACCATTTTCCAGACTTCCAAATAGAATTACGTAATAAATGAATTCCATTTATATCTGCTACTCCTGTTAACTTTAAGACTTCAGCCGGTATTCCGTTTCTTAAAAACTTTATCGCTTCTTCCACCTCGACTTTCAGAATATTTGGTTCCTGGCCATCTGCCTGTTCCCTTATTAGTATGTCTGTATGGTCGCATAACTCTTAGCAATAGTTCCTCCACACCATTGTGTGCCGATCGTATATTCTTTATTTATAAATCTTCCAGTAGCATTATTTCCATATGCTACCTGAAAATGACCGATCGCACATTTCACATCTTGTTCTCGGCCACCAAAGCGCCGGATGCCAGTCGAAGCATGTGGAGAATGATTGTATCCTATTTGACTCGCCATGATTTTCGAGCGAATAGTGATTTTCCGTTGCCTTTTGGAGGATTTTCTGTTACGAGTTTACTCTCTCAGCCTTAGGGTAAACAAAACCCATTCCACAAGGCAATGGACTTTGTTTCCTTGTGGTAAAAACTGTAACCGCCAGTGCCTATTTCATCGTTCTAATGTGCGAGCTCTAATTTCTTTAACCCTTTCGTCGGATATATAGAGCGACACTACTTTAATGGACGATTTTTAAGTATGCTATATTAATTTTAGCGCGAATTTGTCGTTTCTTATTTGCATTTATTTTCCATTATTTTATCTGTTTTATATATTTCGGTTTTTTAAATTAGGTCGCGTATCTCGAAATTTTAGGACAAACGTTTCGAAAGTTCCAATGAAAGGGTTAATATCTCTTCCGTCATTGATGAACAGAGATCCTAAAATATCTGAACTCTGTCTGTCTACCCGGTTCCTCTTCAATGTTTACCTATGGGAAGTAACTCACCATTGGGAGTTCGAGTGAACGTCATTATTTTAGTTTTTCTAAAGTTAATTTTTAACCCTAATTTCTATAGAGTATCCGTTAATTCTAAGGCCAGCATTTTCTCTCATCGACGATATATTATATATATTGCACACACCCAATATATATATATATATATATATATATATACATATTGGTACAAGTAATATTTATGTGTGCTTACAAAATTTAACAATATATTTATTTTATGCGTATTGTAAGACATGGGTGTGTCCGTGTGGGTGTAAATGTGTGCAAGTGTGTACATAAATATTTGCATTAAAAAATCAGTTACTTGGTAGTTAATAAAACAGCTTCATCTGCGTTGGTAGTTTTAAAAAAGAAACATACGTGTATATACGTATATATATATATATATATATATATATATATATATATATATATATATATATATATATATGTATATATAAAATATAAATACACTTTTAATGTATATAAATAATTTAAATAAATTTACAGGATGTCAATTTCGCTATAAATAATGGAAAATTTTCGTACAGACTCGTTGAAACGCTAGAATTTATTATCATGGCGGCGCTAAATTGTCCGCTGGTCAGATATTTTTTTTGTTACAATGTAGACTTAACGTTTATTACGCGTGTGTGTGTGTGTGTGTGTGTGGAGTGTTATGAAATAACTGAATTCGTCATAAATAACGCAGGCCAGCCATTATTGGCGATTGCCTTATAATATAATCGTAATACCAGGCTCAGACCTATTTATTATATTATAGCGTTTATAATATTATAATAACGTTATCCAGTTATAATATTATAAAAACTAAATTGTTAAAATTCTTAGAACAGCGATCAAGATTGAAATCGACAAGGTGGTCTTCAATTCGTGTCGGTCGCTAATGGAATTCAATTCCGGAATATATAAAATAAATTCGTTGTGATTTTTCTATATTTCTTTTTCGAATAATTTCAGAAAAACGAGTTGATTCGATTTTTATTACGCTCGAGGTGTTTTCGACTGACAAGTGTTTTCGTTAAAAAATAGAGGAAATCGATTAAACTGATTACAGATAAACGGTAAAAAAATATATATATATATAATATATATATATATATACCCCCATGGACACGTACATATTTTCGTGTGTGCTTGTGTAGGTGTGCGTGGTTTTACATGTATATTTATGAACATAAATATACACATAGCGGGGTACTAAAGTGGACGCCGCAATTATTTTCTCAAAGCTCATTTTTATTCGAGTAAATGTTAATTTCAAATATAATAAAACAATTAATTTTTAGTAATAAATATATTTCGATTAAATTCATTTGGCTTCTTGCCAGATGTGACGTCCGTTAAACGACACACGTTTTGCAATTTTTTCAACTGATAAAATCGTATTAAACTTTATATTGTTTTCTTGTTAGATCTTGTCTGGAAATGGATCATTCGGGAAACACAATGGAGGAGGATATTTTGAATTAGGATAGTTCGCATATATGGTAGGTGAGTGTATCTAATACAAATTCAACAAACATTAGGGCCAACTGGAATGTGACATAAATGCATTTCTACTCCCGTACGCGCAGAAAAACAACCCGGCTGATGTATTTAAAAATCACAAACAGGTACACTGACTGCCAGTGTATACTGATGAAGCAAAGGCGAATGTAGCATCACCAAGGGCGGCAGCAGCTTGTAGCATGTTCTTTCGAAGTGTTTGTCTCGGTCCACCAATTCCAACTATGCAATTACGTTGAATTATCATCCTATACTATTTACAGCATATCTACCTGGCTAAGCCTCACCCGACGAAACTCTTTATAACTATAGACTCAGTTGCTTCTCTCCGCTCCAATGCCAGTTTACAGCCAAAAAAAATATATTAATTACTCAACAATAGACCTTAGTTAATCTCGCAAAAGACAACTTCGTGACCGCACGGAAAGCAATCTACTGCCCTGTGAGTTCATATGACACCCGGTTACTGTCAATTGGAGGGTACACTGGAATTTTCAACAAACCTTGTTATCCTTCGGTCCATCATTTGTACCAAATTTACAACCGCTCATCCCTGAACTTAAATCTTCCTATACAAAAGATCCTCTTCAATGATCGTGCAACGGTCGTCCAGGCCAAGGTCAAGTCTAATCAGATCGTCCCAGTAATTTAATCATCAGCAAGTGTATATATACCGTTATAACCTCTATAGTTACACACGGCTCATAGTAAAAAAATGATAAAATCTGCACACATACGCATTATACGTATTTATTTGTGTCTCGGTTACATTTTACATGTAAAACAAATTCTATAGAATAATTCTATGATTACCCGACTCTTTAAACAGTATTTGATTGTACGTCTCAATTTTGTACCTATTTTTATAACATCTTCATTTATCATTTCATCGACGCTGTCAGTGCTGATCCCAGCGAGGCAAATGGTAAAATTCAATTTGAATCTGATTAGAAAATGGACCTGTGATTGGAACATAAAACTAAATAAAGCGAAATCAGTCCATCAGTGGCGTAGCCAGACTTGGTTGAAACAAAACTAAATTATAAAAGTAAATCCAAGTTAAATTGAACTTTAAGGAAATAACCAAAACTCAAGTAGGTTAAACCCCAAAGCAATCCAACTCACCGGAGTTATTTTTATACTTATTAGTCGCGAGCTAAAATAAAACAGCGATAAGTATCAATATAACGGAAAACGTAATCAACAGATGAACAGGGTTATACATAATATAAAAATTATTATTTGTAATATGTTACAAAACTATTTATTTACTTCAAACGAAATTTAAATTAAATAAATAAAAAAAAAATAGGTTTAACAAATGTAAAACTGCATTTAACAACGAGTATATATTTTGTTATTATCAGATTGATTCCAGGGGGGCGGTGCTACGCCACTTATACGTTAAGACATGCAGACAATAGGTATCGAGTATGTCTTGATAATCAACCTATTCCGTGAGCTGATTCGGCAAAATACCTCGGAATGCATTTGGACGCCAGAATGTCATGAAAGGTACACGTAAAGATGAAAGTATTACAAATCAAACGCAGAGTAGATTTGTAGTAGCTCATCGATAGGCGCTCTGTATTAGATGTACAATACAAACTATTGCTCTATAATCAGGTTATAAAGCCTATATATATATATATATATATGGACGTATGGGCTTTCATTGTGGGGATGCGCTGCCAAGTCTAACAGGAATCTTGTACAGAAGCGGCAGAATATCATTTTACGTGCAATTGTGGATGCCTACCGGTATTGATCAAGACATCACGATTTACAAATGAAGCTTGTCGATGATCTTATACAAGAGTTTGCTGCAGCGCATGAAAAGCGACTGCTTAAGCATGTAAATGCAGAAGCTCGTCAAGTTTTAGATACCAAAATATCTTGTCTCTAGTAACAGCATTACTAATTTAGTAATTCAAAGAGTTCTACTGTATAACTCCATACATGTTCACTTATATTTTTCTTTATGCTGTGTTACTAACATATGTACTTATATTTTTAATAGTAGTATTAAGATCGTACATAACAATATATTTAAAAAAAGAAATAAAAAAATCTCTGATTTTTAATATATATACATAGACGTGTACAGAAACACACATACATATATGCGTGTATACATACATTGCGGATTCGTGTATTAAAAAATTACCGTTTTTGAATATTACAAAAAATAATGATAATAATAATTTATTTTTTTTATTACAAAAGGAAAATTTGCAGAAAGTTACCTCTTTATGTTTATTTTTTTTTTTCACCGAACGAATAGCCTACAATTGATCACGTTTTTAGCGAAACCACTTAATTTCTATCTTCGTTTATTGGATACATTATACTATTATGTTAGTAGTGCTAGTATTGTTTTAGCGATTTAAGAATCTATATAGGTTAATATCAGCAGTTACGTACGCCTTCTAAGATTTTTATCAGTCATAAAACAAACGTAGGCGAGAATCTAAATAACTCGTAATGCTGAAAAACTAGTTAAAACGTTGATTTCGCTTTTGTAATAAGAGTTTCCGTCATGGGCAAGTTGTATTCCGGCAATTTACTTCTAATCATCGGTTAATTAACCTTTTCTTCGGTTAGTCTCCGTCTTTCGTTATTTTAACGCTTCGTATATCATCATCGGTTCAGTAGTGTATTCGTATGTATTTCTTTTAAATAGCTTTTAAAGATGGAATTAGGAAAGCAACACCTGTATAGATTGGAGCGAGAGCCAAATTACAAAAGGCATTAAGAAGAGTAATGTTGAAATAGATCAAAAATTTCGTTGAAAAATACGTGCAAGTAAATGTCTAATCGTAAATTGTTAATAGAGGAGGGATTAGGACAGTAAACGGAAGAAGATGAAATAGTTTTAAAATTATGTAGTCGAAAACCAGTTTAGATGATCGACAACGAATTTAGGAAGTTTATGCAATGAGATGCACCGATTATTAAAGATGAATAGACAGTTGGCAATAGATTGACCGATGTGTATTCGCGGAATGTTAACAATAAAGTGGTCAGCTAAGAAACTGGTAATGTAAAGAGGCGGTACACCCGACTCTAAAGCAACGACTGGAGTAGAAAGAAGCCATCCTAAACGGTAACGAAACGCGTATTTTATAGTTTAATCAATCCGATGATGACCACATCATCTCTGCGGCTTGTATATCCAAGGGTCGATCGAATGTTTCATTTGCCGCAGTTTGTTGGTCTGTGACGACGGCTGTCACTTCTTCGGCCATAATGAGAAAAGCCTATTTATGATGCGTATTTTTTAAGGTCATGCGCTGGAACTGGAACATTCGGATCCGGCGAGAACGTAGCAGCTTAACTGGCCGCTTTATCAGCAAGTTCGCCCCCCATGAACCATGTCACTATCTGACGCAATTAATAAAACTTTGGCTCCAGCGTGTTGTTCCGGCTGTAACATTATCCATTTCTCATATTCTAGTTTATTTGGCCCGCATACTCCTCGTTTCGATCGTCTCTTAATTTTCCTCCTTCGCTTCATGTCCTCTTCAAAGATGATCATGTTTCATTGTCGAATCTAATTACCTTCCTCCACCGTTCCAGTCTCTATTCCTCAATCTATCGTACCTCTAGCCTTGGCTGCTATACATGGCACGTTAATTTAGTTTAATAATAAACATAGTTTTTAATCACAGAATTTTACGAAGCGTTACCGTAAAAGGAACTACGTCAAATACGTATCGGATGAAGGATTTATAAAGTAACGATAAAAGATCTCATCCTAAGTTGTATGACGTCACATTTACATAAATTCTTTTCGTCTCATTCAAATTGCGTTCATTGAAAAGGCTCTTTTCAAATTAGTGAATTTTCAGTTTATTTGTCAGCCTATTAATCTTAATACGGCGATTGACAGCGTGCAATTACGATTCTAAACCTCGTAATAAGGATAAATAAAATTTAAAAACAAGTCGATTACTTTAATATCAAACTAGACTTTCGAAATCACGATATCGGTTATATATCGATATAGATATCGACATCGTTGAGTGGTCTCGTATGTTTCCAGGGTTTGTTCATTTACGAATATATTTCGATTGCGGTGCCGTCGGTATTATTATTAATCGAAACTATTTATTTTTCTATTAATTTATTTCTTCTTGTCGTTAGTAAATCTGCTACCGGTGAGATTGAATCGATTAAACATTTGAACACCAGCTCACGAAGTATATAGACATTTACCGCGACCTAACGTGGCCGAAACATGTAAATAAGTGAACGAATATGAAGCGATATCGACTGTATAATAAATTACAGCTCATTCTGAACAGGTGCCGTATAGAGCTA
The DNA here is from genome assembly GCA_032883995.1 of Coronaproctus castanopsis. Lineage (NCBI taxonomy): Eukaryota > Metazoa > Arthropoda > Insecta > Hemiptera > Monophlebidae > Coronaproctus > Coronaproctus castanopsis. The sequence goes on along the minus strand of CM065053.1, from coordinate 270,132,883 downwards.
CGTACTAAATGTTCCCCGTTATGCTTTGTTTCTCTACGCCGGAATATGTGTGTCCGGTGTGGAATCGTTCCGCACACGCTAAAAAAGTTGATATCGCTCTTAATGGAGCGCGTTAAAACACAAATAGGCCATTTATATGAATTGAACGACATCGAACCGGCGAATATTAAGCGGTATGTGGCAGCGAAGAAAGATAAGTGGAAAACACCTCATTCTACTTTCTAGCTACACCGAATTTGCTGATAAACGACGGATGATACCTAGAAACGGGTTTCTGCGGACGCGTTAATAAAAAATATTTTTAGAACCGAGACATTTCGTGTTTACCGAAAAAATATACAATTTTATTGGTATTAACCTTTTAGGTACCTATATAATAGTAGAATAAATAGATATATAAATACGCTATGTATATATATTAATTAGAAAAATCAGTTAAAATGACTAAAACTTTTTTCCTTGAAATTCACAAAAGCTTTTCGGCGGTTACGCCATTATCAAGCGGTATTTAAATTTAATTCCATATCTGAATCAGGTTTCATGATTTTTAGATTTTAACTGATTTTTGTAATTAAAGTAATAAAAAATCACTACACGCCACAATCTAAAAATTATTTATTTATATATATATATATATATATATATATATATATATATATATATATATATATATATATATATATAATTCCACCATTATGCAGGTAAAGATTTAGCTCGAGATAGACTCCTCAGTAAATTATTATACACAATAGGAAATTAATAGAACGAATTCAAAATAAAACAATAGTGATATTTCAATTATAGACTTCACAGCCCAAAAATTGTACATAGCGCTGAATGAATTACAAACATTATAATTAGGTATTAATACAAACAATAATCGTGGTATTTTAATTATAAGAAAATTCCTTCCGAAAATGCTGCGCATCAATGACAAGTCCGTTTGTCTTTGAGCAGTTTGCAAAATATTTAGATGTAATATTTAACACTAAAATGTCATGGAGTGAGGAGACCAGATTTTTGGTACAAAAGTGCAACAAAGGGCTTTACCAGGCATTTCGTTAATAAAATGAGGTGCTCATCCGGTAGTAGATCTTCAGATATATAAAGCACTCATCAGATCCCATATAGATTATATTGCGCCGTTTACTTTTAAGAAAACAAAGCAAATTAATTACAGCCTGCAGTCAGAAGCTGCGGAGCCTTTTCGTTAAGACAGAAATTCATATTCGATAAATATTTTACCTTAGAACACATAATCGACAACTTACACGTATGTACAAAGCTCGCTTTAACAAATACTGGACTGGTCAAAATTTACCTCCACTAGATAATAGTAACAAACCAGACGATGTAAGCTTTGTCCAGACGGCTTTAGATCTCTTCTATAAGGTTTCCTTCCAAATGTTACAGTCTCGATTAGAGGTAGATATCATTCAATACGTCCGAGGCTTTCTCAGATGTAGTTAACAATTCCGCTGTCAAATATAAAAAAAAAAAAAAGTTATACAGCAGCTTTTTCTTCACATAATAGAAACATCTCTAAGTTGTTTCGATATAAAAGCTCATAATTCTTTACGGTAATGTACCTGACATACGAAATTATTTCTTTTAATAGAAAAAATATCCTAATAACCACCGAGTCCGTGAGTGTTTTCTTATAACTCCCTACACTAAATTTACAACGAGTATATTAGAACTTTCACTACGACAACGGGTTTAGCAACATCGTAGCGTGCAATTTAAGCGGGTCCTTGTTCACTGCGGCGTCCGTAGAAATGAGATGATGGATGCGATTACACGATCGTACCTAACTGCGGCTATTGGGGGAAATACGTTAGCCTACAACATACCAAAACTGAAGGAAATATTTTACCGTTCTTTTCAATCATATTTCGAATGCAAAAGTTCGTTTAAAAACAATCCCGAAAGAGCCTTAGGTCAAACACGGCCATGTCAAGAAGCGGTCGTAACTGTGCACTCAGTCATCTTGCCAGATTAAGGATCATCAGAACTTTGGTTTTTCGAGGTACGTAATATCGAACATCATTGATCTTGCCCCAAATATAAAAATAGAGATGGCCTTCTATCAGAAACTTCTCTGTCGACAAGAAATACGCTACCGATATAACTTGAAGAACTTATGCGTGAACTCCTTAGATGCGTTTAAATTGTATGTAGTTTCATTAAGACCGGCAGTATAAACTTATAATCCGAACAGTTCAACATAATAATTTTCAATATCGGCCGAACGACGCATCCTAGGCGCGCCAATACGTAGTAAATATAGTACAAAGCATACATTGGACACGTAAGCATAGATAAATAAACGTATACACATAAATACGACGTATGTTTTCCAGCATAATTAGACGAATATCGATTGCCGAAATGTGTATAACAGAGTAGAACGTAATAGAGAGAAGCAAAATCGTTTTTTTGAATGGTGGTCGCTGCTGGTAGACAATCGACAGGTTATAGTATGAGCATTTAACTCGAGTAGCGGGAAAGTACTAGATTGAGAAGGCTCGAGACCGGAACAAATTGATGAAATTTGGAAATCCTACGTTCAATAGAGCACCTATAACATAGAATAAATATATATATATATATATATATATATATATATATACATATTATTATGTTTAGTCGAATTGTTGCGCTTTATATGTTTATTTTTCCTTTTTAAAATTCGCGAAACAGATAATTATTTAAAAAGATTAATTTGATACTTTCGCGGTATCCAGCCGTCGAATTATCTGTTGATGACGTTTTCAGATGCTCGCAATCTCTATTTTCGAACTGAACTCTAAGTGAGTGCCCGACAAAGTACGAAACCAGCCGTTAAGCTTGGTTAACCGATATCGTTCAGAGACTTTTTAGATAGGATGGAGGTCGGTCTATTCCCTCGGTTATAATTGGAAGATAGAAATTCGTCAATCTTCAAACGCTTGGTAAGGTAAAAATATTATTTCGCCAACGTCCTGAAAAAATAAAAAAAAATAAAAATAACCCTGGAAATACGATAGAGAAAATAGTTGACAACGCCTAATTAAGATGATTATCTATCGTCAATAATACAGTATAGCATAAGTATAGTATAGTATAGTCTAGTAAGGAGGTGCTAGAATGGATATTCAGGAGAAAATGAAAGTATTTCTTACATAGAATATATATATATATACATATATATATATATATATATATATATATATATATATATATATATTACCCCCGCCACCTGTGGTAGTAATTTCGAAATAGTCCACAATAATAAATAATTATAATTGTAATCTTCGTTTTGTTCCTTTCTGTTTTACTATTGTTATAACTATCCCGCAGCCGGTATTTATTATACACGTATATATAGTCATCATCATCATAAAATATATATATATATATATGTATATATATATGTATATATATGTATATATAAACGATGAAGAGATCGAAAATTGGAGCAAAAACGAAACTAGGCTAATTACGAACGCAAACAAGAAAAGCTGATTTAAATTTTTCTGTAGTTAAAAAAGGAGAAAACGCGACATATACGAAAGTCGGACAGAGATAAAGATATATAGGAACGAGACGTATTAAATGAAGTAATACCCCGATCGTGACTGGATGCTTCATCGACGACGATTTGCCACCACGTCTGCTAAGGTAACCGACTTTCGGACGATTATTATTAAACTAAAAATAAAAAAAAAAAAAATCACGAGAAAATAAAGAACTTTCAGCCGATTCGCGGGCGTCGACTTTCTACATATTTGCGAAGCGTTATCTAGAGCAAAGTAGTCTTTCCCCGGAGCTTCGAATTGTTTAATTCGAAGCGCCCGAAGCATCCAGTAGCGATAGTAATAGTAGTAGTAAAAGTAGTAGTAATAATAATTTAGTACGATACGACGATCATTCATCGTGACTGGCGGTTGCGCAACCACCCCTGCATAGAATCCTCCGTCGTGTGTTATGTAGATCCGCTCGTAATTAGAATAGCGATTGAGAATACGGCGCGATGCAATTAGCGAGATTAGCTATAGATCGTATTATTGCGCGGATTAATTGACGCGCGTATCGTATTATAATAATCGCCTTCTTCTATTATCGTAATACGTATCGGCGCTTAATTCCGCTTGTTCGAGTTCGGAGTTATCGTGTTTTCTTTCTACTCGTTAGAATCTACTCCGATTCTCGCTCGTTATTTCTATTCGTTTTCTACATAGTCCATCATTAGCTCTACGGTCGCCGTTTAATAGGCGACATCATTATCATCGAGCGAACCTGTATATCTTATTCCTAATTATTGTAGTAACAGCGAATGCATTGTTAGCTTTTAGACTTGTTTATTAGTAAATGATTTCGATATATATATATATATGTAACATCGCCTTCAGACTAGTACGGCTTCTGTTTTATTCGCGTTGAAGATGTGTTTACGATTTATCTTACTTTATCTTACGTATCGGAACCTAATTATACCTGTTTACATTAGGAAAACCTCGCATAATAATAATATTAATAATAATAATAACAAAAGTCTCTACTAAGCGCGAATGTAATGCAAAGCCGTCGGCAATACGCAGTTATTTCTTCATTTCACTTCATGCGCAGAAGCGTTTTACAACAATAAAACAAATTTAAAATTATTATTTTTTGTTCAAAGCTAACCAAATCGACATTTTAATACTTCGTAATCTTATATCGGTGCAAGAAGTACGTCCTCCCCTCCATTACATTACATTTTGACCATCTGCTGCTTCACCACGTTACAAAGTTCGATCTCCTTCCGTATCCAAGTATTGCGCTTCCGGTCGAACCATCTTATGTTAATCTTTCCTAAGTGTACCCTTATCATCCTTCTAGTACTTATTCTTGTGGAAGTCCATTATATATATATATATAAAACCTTATTTGTTTGGAATACAGCGTTGTACGGATGTGAAACATGGATGATTGGAAAGGCGGAGAAAAAAAAACATAGAAGCCTTCGAAATATGGTGCTATAGGAGAATGCTGAAAATAAGATGGACCGATAAATTAACAAATGAAGAGGTGTTAGGAAAAATTGGCGAAGGAAGAACATTATGGAAAAAAATAATAAAACGAAGAAATAATATGATCGGTCACATTTTAAGACATGAAAGCCTATTGAAGATAATTATAGAAGGACGGATGAATGGGAAACGCGGAAAGGGAAGACCAACAAAATCAATATACGCAGCAAGTAATAGAAGACACTGGTAGCACATACGGATATGAAGAGGAAAACAGAAAACCGTCAGTTGTGGAAGAAATTAGCAAACCAGTCTTAGGACTGATGACTACATGATGATATATATATGAAGTAAAGAAATTTTTATCAATTGGAGAGTCATAGAAGATGTGGGCAAAACGATTTCTGTGGAATCATAATGTATGTTTTAACGAGTGTAAGACTTGTGAATGCGTGTAGTTTTTCTGGTGTGTTTAATGGGTGTGAGGCTGGTGAATGTGTTGATTTTTCGTTGCTCTCCAGGCTTTTTTTTGTCTCGCAACAAGCTGGTACTCATTATTGAATGTACACCTGAGTAGGTTATAGATCTTTTTACTATTTAAAAATTTTTATATTTCATGTGATTCGAAGCAAAATGAGAAAGAATTAGCGCACTAGGCCACAAATACTATATATTATATATATATATATATATAAATATCATCATCATCGTTTATCCACTTGGAATGCCATCTTCCTAATGTGACTAAACAGATTGTCGCGTCACCCAATTCATTTTTTGCTAGATCTGAAATAATAGTGGCATCGCAAACATCTATTGTATTTCCCACATCGCCTCGGAGGACATAGTATTAATATCCGAATTTTACGTTACTACGATCAAATTTGTTGTAGTCGCGACTAGTTGTTAACGAACAAATCCATCTGTTGACTCGGGTCTGGTTATGTAGACAGTAGCCTTATTTAACAAAGGCTGTGGAACGCCGTCATTGATTCCTACTAGGAGCATCCGCGGCCGTCCATAGGATAGGTAACCCATTTAGATTGCACTTAGTACGTGCCCATCTCAAACCCTCCATACATCATTTTATTTACCGAGAAGCTATAGGATTTTCGTCCACACTTCCACCAGGTTGCTCAGTTTGCTGGCAGATGTCGGAGTAGGAGTACACGAGATATGAAGTTCGTTTGCGAACTTTGTGGCGCGCATCACACTCCATGGAGTTGCTCCCATATATATAATATGTATATATATATGTGTGTGTGTGTGTGTGTGTATATATGCCATCGTCCATCATCGCTGCGGTTATCGTATTGTTCGTCGCGAAATATAGTGACTCGCTCAATGTACATTATTTTTGCGTACGAAATCGGCTAGCATTCGAGACACTAATAGTGTGCAATGTAGGTATGTGTGCAAATAGCACATTATGCAGAATGAAGTGGACATATGATGTTATGCAGTTTTGGAGTGCTAATCTCTTCTTGGATATATATATATATATATATGCAAATTGAACAGGTGGACAAACATTTATTTGGGCTAAAAACTTACGACAAATAAGAAGAACACGACGGATGCAGTAGTTAACAATATGATTGCCGTGGGTGACATTTGATTAGCGGCGTACTCAAGAAAAAAAAATTCCAATTAACTTGAAAAAGAATCTGTATAATCAGTGTGTATTTCCGGTCCTGACATACCGTTTGAAAATGAGGCCATTCGCAAAAACAGGCATAAAAAATATTAGGAAAGTCCAAATTGCGCATGAAAGAACAATTTTAAACATCAGACAACTGAATGGCATTCGTAATACACGGATACGCGAGCAAACAAGACTAGATGACGCAGCAGAGCGGATGACAAAAATCGAATGAAGTTGTCCCGGTCATGTGACCAGATACAGCGATAATTGATGGCCGAAACGTGTCCTGCAATGGTGGCCAATAGACAAAAGTAGAATTCAAGGGTGACCGATGGCTCGTTAGCAGAACGACATAATAAAGGTGGCCGAAAAGAACTGGATGCGATATGCACAAAATAAAAGCGAATGGAAAGTGTTGGAAAAAGTCTTCGTGTAGAAGCCGATAAAGACATATGGTGATCGTGTGATATATGTAATGAATTTCGGAATTATCTCTAATTCGATCTTCAATGACTAGTTCTTCTTCCCGATTACTAGATGTTACTTCGATGGTGTTCTATTAAATGCTACGAAGAAACCACGTTAACGATGGAAACGCTGGTGCGTTGTAATTTAGTCTTCGAAAAATATAAGTAATCGATGCTGTTAGTTTTTAAAACTTCCCTAATACGTGGACAAACTGTCTCTTTATTATGTGCCTCGCGAACCCATTCATTAATACCCATCTTCGTTCCCGTAATTCTTTCAGTATTAACCTGTTCGTCATCGACGTCGTTAATTCGGAGGATTCATCGCATCCGGTAATAATTTTACAAACTTAATTTTACCTTTCAGTTTTTACTTTGCATAATTATCGAGAGATTTACTAGGACTATAATTCAGATATATATATATTTATATTCGCTTAGTAATGTCCTTAACAATCTTTTTAACCAGCTCCAACCGCAATATTTCGAGTATGCAACATCCATCGCTACCAAGTAATCTCCGATAAGAAGGCTTAAACAAGACACTTTCTTAGGATTGGATAACCTTACGCTATAATCGGCAGTCCTAGCGTTTCATTGAAATAATTATTTTATTAGTTCGTTGATGTTCTCTACAACCACTGCATATATTTTCTTTGTACCTTCTTTCTCTCAGATCTTTCATGTTTATCTGTCCTGCTTGCTCTGTTGAGAGTGATCGGTATTTCAATACCTTAGATATAAGTTAATTTGTTACTAACTTATAGCGGTCAGTTTATTCTGACTGGAGTGGTATTTAAAAAAAAAAAAATGTCCCAAAAGCTAACACGCGATAAGTTACAGTCGTCCTTATTTATTATGTCTAGTAGGAAATGTTTAAAATTTCGCTCAAAATAATAATTCCAGCGAGATTAATGTATTCTGTAAATCGCTATAAATTACAAATACGAACCGATTTCATTTTTAAATATTTTTAACGTCAATTCACCGGAAAATAGCTCTGGCGAATAATTCGGTCTGGGAGTAAAATTTATTATCAGCATATATATTATATATATATATATATATATATATATATATATATATATATATATAATATATTACGCATCCTAGATAAATGGCCGATTGAATTTTTGTGAAATACTATTTATTATCGATATCAAAATAAGGAATAAATCTCTATTTCGATCGGTTGAAAAAAAGTGAAAGGTATTAAAAGTGAAATCTGGATTAATCGTACGATATATTTCACCCGAACACAATATTAACACAATCTTCAGAAGTTGGGTTGTCCATTAAAAATAATTTGTTTACAGCCTACGTTACATAATAAGTCGGCAGTAAATAATCGTGTGTAGGTCTAAGAAAACTATCGGAAATAAATTGAGCCATTAACTATCACGCATTTAACGTATCCATCCACCCACATACACACACATATATATGTATATCTTATGTGCATGTGTACGAAACTCGCTAAAAGCGTCTCTTCAGTTTGTGTTTTTTTCTTTTTTTTTTAAATGTTACGTATATATATTTAGACAAGACGTCGTGGAATCAGAACTTTGAACGACTAGCGTTCCTAATTTGAAAATTATTAATTCGAGCCTACGCGAATCGTTTGACGCAATATATATATATAGCAAATATATACACAAACGATGTGAAACCAAAATTAACGTTGAAAATCGTTTTGCGCAATTTTTTGTTCGCGTCTGTCTCAGTATTTTTCGTTATAAAATGAAGTCTCTCCCATTTAAGTCGTGAAATTCTGCGTTGGCAATTTTATCACCGAATAGTTTTTTCTAATATCGTCACACTTAAAAAATTGCGAAATTATTCGTATGTATGTTTAAAAGAAACTGAAAAGTGTGGAATGTAGTGATTTCTAAAAAATAAAAATAATCAACAACAAAAATACGTTAAAACCGCTAAATTTTCTTTATGAAAAATCTCAGAGCTTTTCGGCCGTTAAGCCATCATCGAATTTTTCGTGGAAAAAAAAATAAAATACGAAAATGTATACAATTTATAAAAAAAAAATATAAAATGTAAAAATGACAAAAATTAACAAAGCGAAAAAGAAATGATATTTATATAATACAATTTGGTAGTGAATGTGTGGTAAACGACCAGCAATATATAAAATTTATAACACAACAGCCGGTAAAGTAAAAAATAACTTTAAAAAATATAAAAAAATGAAAAAAAAATATGATATACTTCTCAGAAATTCTTCATCAAAATTTAAATTTTATGTCATTCTTACATTATTTTTATGTTTTCTGACAATTTTCTTTTATTATAACGTCTCTTTCCGTGTGTAAAATTTTATAATTTTGATTAATATTATCGTTTTTTTTTTTTATATCGTTTTCTAAATAACGATTTTTCGTCGTTATTTATATATACACGAAGTTAATTTAATAAACAAGATCAAAGTTAATCCTTATAATGCTTTTTTATTTGCGCAAAGCTTTTCGACGATTAGTTAATTTGTTACTTAAATTTTATTACGAACTGTCTGCCCGTTCCCACTGTGTATTGTTTCTTAAATATTCCTTTAAAATATTAATCATTTGCATTAATTGCACGACGTTGTCATACGGGATATTTAATTTTTAAAAATAAAGACGAAAATGAACTAATAATTATTTACGTTTTAAAATCAAATCGAATAGCTCTTCTCGGGAGTAAGATCTTTTCTCGAACTGTAAGACGTATAAACCAGTCCAAATGAAATATTAATCAATTAAAATGATTAAAAAGGATACGATTAATTAAATTCATTAATTGTCGGTTCGTTAATTGATTTTTGTTTTTATCTTAAAAGCAAGTAACTAAGAGTTTCGTATTTATCGGGAAATGATCAGTTTTACCGTCTACTTTCTACGATTCGGAATCTGGAGAACAAATTATTAATTATAATTTATTATTTTGTACTTTTTCTATTTCATTTTTTATTTTTTCACGTAAATTAAAAACTCGTCCGATAAGTCGCGCATAGCTCTATATTTCAGCGTTGAAAAATAGCTCCCTCTATCGACAACCGCCCGACATTTAATTCAGTTAACTAGGAAACGTCTAAAAGAAGTATTTATTTAAATTCTTTTTAATTCGAAAAATTTACGAGACAGTTTTTATTCGTTTACATTGTAGCATAATTTTATCAGTGACGCACCCAGGATTTCTATCTGGGGTGAGCTGAAAGATCGCTCCCTCAACAAAAATCGTTGGCAAAATCTGTCTATCTAGATTGAAAACAGCGGTAAATAGAGCGTATCTTGGACATATACTAATCATCCACTCGTACCTGCTTGGTAACCGGCCACCACCTGTATGCGATGAATGTCAAGCACCATTAACCGTCTCCATCATATACTCAAGACTTGCCAGAAATACGTTCAATATCGTGGATAAGCTCAACTATCCCGGACGTCCACAACCTGGAAATTCTCACAGCCTTTCTCATCAAGACCAACGTTATTAATTGCGTCTGATTATAAATATTATAATTCATGATTATGTATACATAGAGATATATAGCTACATTAGTTTTTTTAGGTTATTTCATGTTTTTAATTACGAATTTTTCAGTTTTTAACTTCATCTTTTATACGATATTTCAAAGTAGATTATCAAAGTAACTTAGTTTTTTCGTGTTGACGAATTTTATACAGGTATTTATTATACAATACTGCTTCCAAGGTGAAATGTAGATAATTTTCAGTATGCCTACAAATATTTTTTAAATTGATACATTTCACGTCAACCAGGTGACCGAAGTTGTTAATAAGCGGACAAGTAAAATTTACCGGACATCTTTAATGAATTTTTAACGTTCCGAATAGATATAATTTTAAACGAACAAGTTTTTCAAAAATTTCGTTTTATCTCGTTATCTTCGATCGTAATACTGTTCATAATAAAATTACATATTAAAAATTATTATTAAAAAGCTAATGGAACGCTCTATATAAAAAACTAATGGAACGCTATATATATATATATATATATATATATATATATATATATATATATATATATATATATATATATATCATCATCGACACTTATCCACTCGTGTCCGAGTATGGAGTACCATCCATTATTGATCTGTCCTGGAGGTGACTAAGTAGCCCAATCTTCGCTGCATACGATACATTTGAAGGTGCCAGTGTTGCTGGATATTGTTCCTGCCCCGAGCAGGCGATTACGTTTTTTCTTATCTACCACGGTTTCAGCTTTTTTATCCGCACATTGTAGGCCATTTGTAGCTGCACATTTCCATCCTTTCCTATCTATTGCTACTTTCTCCCGTTTCTTGGGATCTATATCGCAATCTTTAAATATTTAAGTCTTTGTACCGCCATCGCGGACGTCCGATACGACGCTTTCCATCCAACAGTTGACCATAGAAAAACCTTTTTGGGAATCCTGTTTTCACCCATTCTTATAACATGTCCCGACCATCGTAGACAATTCTTGTAAAGCAACAGTTGAATAGATTGGCAATTTGCCTGCTGTAAAATGTCTTGACACACGATCTTGCCATCGGACACGCAGTATTCTGCGCAATAAACGCTGTTGAAATGTTTCAAGTGAGCGTATGTTTTTTTTTTTTTTGTATGGAGCCCCGGTTTCTGATCCGTAGAGTAACGTTGGTTATATTACAGCTTTGTAAATTATCAGCTTTGTTGGCGAGAAAATGTGTTTGTTATTGAAGACTATTTTATTTAGCCTATTTACAGCGGCTGAAGCAGCTTGTATTCTGCCGATTATCTCGTTATCTAGACTGATATTGTTACTTAATATGCTTTCAAGATGTTTAATGCTATCCACTTGTTCGATTTCACTGTTGTTTACTTTAAGCACACGCTCGCTTTCTCCTTTATTTGAAGGCGATAGTTGCACTAGTAGTTTAGTTTTCTTCTCGTTTGTGGTTAAACCAAATTTATTATAGACCATCTCTAACGACCGCAATATATTCTGCAATTCTTGCAAGTTAAGGGCTACCACAGCGCAATCATCCGCGTACTGGAAATCTACAATTCCGGTTTGCGAGCATTTGGAAGTAGCACAGAACCGCTGTAAGTTGAAGAAACCATCATCGAATCTACTGTTCATTATTATGTTCGTGGAGCCTAGTTTTTTGAGAGCGAGTGTATGTATAAATGTCATATGCGAAAAGTGTCGGAGCTAATACACAACCTTGTTTGACTCCTGTGTTTATTCGAAATGGCTCTGATTCGCGATTTTGTATAAATATAGTGCCTGTGTTATTTTCAAGTAGTAAGGAAAGCACTCGAACAAGTTTTGGCGAGCACACTAGTTTCTCCATGCATTAACAATTTCCTATGAACTGTATCAAACGCTTTGCTAATGTCAATGAACGCGATGTAGATCCCTATTTGCTCGTAACACTTGTCTTGCAGCTGTCTTAACGAGAATAATCGAAGTTTCAGGAAGAAAGCGTTCTAAAACCGGTGTAATGCGATTGAGTATAGTAGCGCGATTCCTCTGTAATTGTTGCAGTCACTTTTATCGCCTTTGCTCTTATATATTGGTATTATGGCTGCAATTCTGAAGTCTTTAGGGATAGACTCGCCAACCACATAGTCGATAAGAGCTTGTGTAAAGCGTTTATCATGTTTTTGCTTTCTAGTTTAAATATATCAGGTGGTATTTTGTCCGGACCAGCAGCTTTTCCGTTTTTGATTTGATTTATTGCGACTTTTATTTCTTCCAGTGATATGTCCCCAACTAGTTCAGTTAATTGATCACAAGTCGGTATTTCATCCACAACTGAGGAGTCTACATGAGTATCGGTGTTTAAGATATATATATATAAGATAAATAAATATATAGCGGTTTTGTTTTCTGAATAGCGTAGTTGGTAAGACTGCTACAACGCAAACTGCGTGCTCCACATTTAGTGTCCACATTCTTCTGTACACTAGGTTTAATTTAATTAGTGTTAGGCTAAGTAGATATATTTTAACATGCCTCTATCTCTCCCTAAATAAGCTAAAAACCAGAGCTCTGTCATTACTTGACCAGACATTGAAACAGCTTCCGAACTGCTATCACGTGGTCGTTGGGGACTTTAACATTAAGTTGCCAGTAATGGAGCCTCGTGTTAGGAAAATTAAGGACTCTATTGATTGTTGGTCTCTGCCGGAGCACCCATTCAGTATCTTAAAAGTTAGTTGAGATGGACCTTGCGTTCCATCGCAGTTTTATATTTACAATTAATGATAATATCAGTCGCCCACCTTCTAAACGGTTTAATAAAATTGATATCGAACAATTTGTAAATCTTACCAACTCTACCTATATTCATTTTATTTTTAACGTAAATAATTGTCTGTCTAGGGTGCGGCTTGTTCAACAAGTATTTCGTTGAGCTGATTGGTCGATGTTTATTTACTGCCGACTTTCCACGAATAGACTGATGGAACGACAGTCTTCAATTTTTTAAAAATAAGATTAATGTCAATAGGAAAAAGCGATCTAAATGTAAAAAATCCTTCGGTATATTTATAAGTATGTGCTGAAGGAGTTAAAATGGGTCATATAAATTTGAGGTAGTAAGAGCTAAGTTCCAACATTGGATGGCCTTTGTTAGTTCGAGTTCTGCTTGGGGTAGACCATATAAAATGCTATTTAAGCAGAGATCTGATTCTCTTTACCTGATTGGAAGTTTGGTAGACAAATTACGGTTTCCGATGGTGGAAAAGTAAGTGCTTTATTATATTCCCCCAAGTTTATATTCCCTTGGCGGTGGTTCCTGTTGGTGGCTGTGTTCCTCCTGTAATAAATCCGGACAACATCACATTCATTGTTAAAAACTTACGCAATAAAAAGGCACCTGCTGATGATAGGATAAGCAACATAATCGTTAAAAAATCACTCTTTGTATCCGATTTTGTTGCATACTATCATGGATAAATCTATAAAATTTGGTATGTTTTCACATTGTTGCAAGGCAGCTTCTTTGAGGCTTCCAAGCCGGCCAAAGATCCGTCCGAGTTGTCAGCGTATAGGCGTATCTCCTTAATTAATTGTATAGGAAAGGCTTATGAAAAAGTCGTCAATGAGATACTGGTACAGGAGATCACTGCTATGAACACGTTGCACCACCTTCAATTCGGTTTTCGCTCAAGTCTATCAGCTAAGCATGTTCATTCTTTAGTTTCAACGATCGAGCAGTACATTTCAGATAGTTGCTCGGCTGTTGTTATTCCATACGGTATTAAAGGAGCATTCGGTAATTTCTGTTGGTGTGCAGTTGTTGATGTTTTAAAGGAAAATTTAGTGAATCCTTTCATAGTTAATATTATTATAGATTATTTTAAAAATCGTTCCGCTACACTTAAACTTCGATCTTCAGCTGGAGTTAGAGCACTTAGACATATAAAAAATTTATACGCGATATCCGATACCGGAAGCAAACGTAATGAATAACCGGTGCCCCTAATAATTTCTTAACAACCGGTGCAATCAGTTTTATTCGATATTCTTACATGTATATACATATATATGTAATATCCGTATGCATTGGTCCTTGGAATGTGTGCAAAGTGCACAGTACAAAATAGAAACATAGAGAAAAAGCTTGCTTGGAACGTCTAATCGACTTGTACCAATATAATTATTGCGAAAACTTGCGAATAAATATTGTCGCAAACACACACACACACATGTTTATATACATTACAGGTATTTACACACGTGAGACGCATTTTTAATACGATTGCAAAATATTATCTTATAATTATCGCTAGTAAGAATTTACCGATCAGTTTATCTAAGGGTATATTATTATTATTATTTATTTATTTGTTTATACGCGCATTTTAATAAAAATCCGTCAGACGGTGATTTCCCGCGGCATAAGCGTGTCCAGTACCGCAGCCGAATCGGTCGCTTTAATAGAGGCAGGTTAGGCCGTTGGCTCGTTCATTATGAAAATGCTAAAAGGTAAGCAACCTCCGTTTCTCTCGAATATTACAAACTAGTCACGATATTTCTTTATATATATATATATATATATATGTGATGAAATATGGACGAATATTATATTTCATCTGAATAGAGAGTATCGATTTTTTTTTCACCGAAAGCCATTTCAAAAGGTACGCTAGAAATACTACTTCAATATTGTAAAGAAGAGCCCACAGGCAGCACCGACTTAATTGCTCCAAAAACGTCATACTAATATCCACGCCCAATTTTATCTGTAGAACAACAATAACGACAATCGACAGAGAAATAGATTCATTATCGTTACAATACTCATTCTGCGGGTATCAACTATTATCATCGTTCTGCGAGTACACCTCATCTCTACCGTGTTCAATCTTTGATATAATCTTTAAGCGTATACCACTCTCTTTGTTTCTTATATCTCTTTTGTTCCATTTATAGTACATATATATTATATATATATATATATATATATATATATATATATATATATATATATATAATAAATCGCATTTAATAGATAAATAGATTAGTAGATAGGTATACATGTAAACAAGCTTAACTATTTATTTTCCAACGCACTGCGCAAGGCTGGTTTGTTCCAAATTTCTACCTGTAAGCTGGATATACGAAACAACGGACCTCTTACTTTATTTTACTGCGATAACTTTTATGCCACATTGTTAGCGGTAACTTTTTATCTAATCGAGTGTTTTCTATACATGTTAATATCCACATTTTGATGATAATCAAATTTGATAGTAATAATTATAATGAATAAAAAGGAGTAAGAACGTGTATCACACGCTTTATTAGAAAGTAAACTCTTCATCTAATATAACATAACATAATCGAACGACTTACAACGTAATAAGCAAAACAGTGCCGCCACTATTAATACATAAAATTATGTTTGTACGTTACACTTAACAATAATCGATGTTATAAAGAAACCTTTCCTTAAGTACAACCATATCAAACGTCAATCGAACTTACAAAAAAAAGTACACTGAAAACGTATATATACATATATGTTAGATGACGCAGTGGAACGAATTGCTAGAATAAAGTGGAATTGGGTAGCCCGAAGAGATGACGACAGATGGTCAAAGCGGGTCCTACAATGGTGGCCGATAAATAAAAGAAGACCCCAGGGTAGACCGAGGACACAATGGCACGATAATATATCGAAGGTAGCGGGAAGCAATGGTTACGAAATGCACAGAACAGAAATGAATGGAAAAGATTCGGGAAAGTCTTCATCCAAGAGTGGATAGATAAAGGCATATCGTGAAGAAGAAATTCAATCATACCTAAATTAGGATACAAAGCGAACTTTCGCATGGTTTTTGAAAAGGTTAAAAACTGAAGTCGATTTACAAAATGCATCAAAATAGGTTTGTAAGGAATGGAAAATCCTAAATAATTGCCCTGCAGGTATCGCCATAAATATAATCATCATCATCGATTCCTCACAGAGCGTAGGTAATCAGTCGATCAGACCTTGCACTGTCTTGCATCCGTCAGTAATTGCTGTAGAGAAAACTTATTTGTCCGGCTTATAATATTTTGCAGCCGATCTGTTCTCCTTCTTGACTTCTCCTCCCTTCCTTCTTTCCTTGTATTATCGTGTGGAGTATTTCATATTTTTCGTCCCTGATGATATGGTCAAAATATGCCATATTTCTTTGTATAATGTGATTTTTTAATATTCCGCTTGGATCAGCCTTCTTTAAAATATCTTTATTTGATATCTTGGAATTCTCAACATCCTTCGATCGATCCAGATTTCTACAGATAGGCATAGTTTCGATTCCATATAACAAAATTGAGTGGATGTAGCCGCGAACAATTTCTTGCCTTATGCTAAGATATAATGAATGTCTCATGTTATTGAAAAAGTGCATCTCGCTTTAACTCAACATCCGTATCTAAATTATCATGTATATTGTAATGTTGTTACATGTTAAGGATTAAATAAATAAATAAAATAAATAAATAAATAAGATGAGTTTGAGAATTAAAAAATAAGTGAAACTAAACATTATATAAGAGTGAGTAAATATGTGTGTATATATATATATTATGTATATATTATGTATATATTGTTAGTAAAAGGGTCAATAATAAGTTAAGATGACTCACAAGGTTTATTAACCTTTTAGTTGCTTTCTCGTCGTACTAATTATACAATTGAATGTGTATATATATATATATATATGTATGTGTAAGTACATGCCTAATTTTCCCACGAAAAAAAATGAGGAGAAATTTAAAAATGAGGAGAAATTTAATACATTTTGATCGGTTATTGAAAATCATCTGATCGATGTATTAATAATAGAAACACACACACACACACACAAATATTATAATATATTAAATGACAAGATAATTACTACACGTGAGATGCTACACGTGGAGCCGGTAAAATCACGTTTATGATTGGATATTAAAAATTATGTTAAACCAATCAAAAAATACACTCATACATCACACATATGTAAATGTACAAAGAATTTTATAGGAGTCCCATAAATATATACAATAATAATAAACGAATCTTTCCAGAAAAATCTAGAAAGTTCTAATTAGGTGTGTATATATGTATATGTGAGTATATATATGCATATTTATTAGTATAAAAGGAGATGTTGAGTCTAATTTTATTTCAGTTTATTCAGTTTAAATTAATCGGTACAGTTTTAATTAATTAAAACATCAGACGATGTTCGCAATCTTAATGACGGAGTCATAGACTGGCTATTAAAGAGTTAGACTTATGATGGGAATTTTGTGTAATTATATATAACCGATGATTATACGATAAGAAGAAGAAGAAGTACAGTTTTAGTTTCAAGTTTAAGTTTTTGATTAATTTAGTTTAATTCAGTTTAATTAAATCAGTTTCAGTTTTAATTTAATTCAGTTTAATTTAGTTTTAATTTAATTCAGTTTTAATTCAGTTCAGTTTTAATCAGTTCAGTTTTAATTCAGTTCAGTTTAAATTAACCGGTACAGTTTTAGTTTTAAGTTTAAGTTAATTTTAATTTAGTTCAGTTCGGTTTTAATTTAATTCAGTTTTAGTTTATTTGAAAATTACGCGCATTCGAAAATCCGCAATCTATTATATTAATTGTTTTTTAATTTTAAAATCGAATAAAAATATAAAATGCATTTTGTTGTGTTGCGTTCATTTTTTTTTTATTAATGGTCGTGGCCCAAGTCACGTGCCATCTGGACAATTCTTATTTTATTGTAGCTAAGCAGACGGCTTAAATAGAGGTAAGTACGGTATTTTCTGTAGTATATAAGCAGAAAGGATCGTGCTAATGGACACAAGCTATTTGATGGTGATGAGAGATGTACTGCAAGGATGGATCCGAAGTCCGTCGTGGTGTAATTTTTCTAATGTTCTTATTATAGAATATATCAATAATTAGGATATTATATATCCCGGGTTTGGTCTAATACTATCCGCAGTACATACAAAAAATTAGAATACAAACACAGACGCGTAAAATAGATTTTGAAATATTTACATCGATTTCGACAATTTATTTATATCGATATTTACCGAAATATTTTCTATACAATGTCGTCTATTTAAAATTATTTAAATTATTAATTGAAAAATTTCGATTAGATTACTTTTATTTTCCGCCGACATTTTAGCGATTAATCTAACGCGAAATGGCCATGTTTTCAGGAGGGTTCGGTAATGTATCCTCTAAAACTTTATAACGGTTTAATAAAGTCTAAAAGTACCCGATCCCAGGAAGTTATTCAATAAATTGCTAACGAATGAATTCGTACGAACAGCCTAAGTCAGCGACATTGGCTCTTCAAAACCTTTAAGTCATTCTGGCGGATACGAGATGTACGAAGTTATTTCAATTATCGTTATTTTATCGCTTTTCGTTTATTCATATTCTCCTAGTTCCAATTAGTTTTTATTAAATGTTTTTTTTTTTTAATACCGGTCGATACTTTCAAAAATTGTAATAAATTAATTTCCGTCAATAACGTCTTCCTATTTATTTTCGAATCGTTACGACGATGACGATGATAATTAATAATTAAGGTTATTATTACCGTTCGATTAGCTTAGTCGGCAAAACGAATATTTATCGATAAATTCTAACGATAATATCGTTTAAAATCGAAAGTCATCTCGTCTTCGCAGTTCCAATAGAAATTCGATTAACTAAGAACGAGAATGTGTTACAAGTAAAAAAAAATTAACCGATATATAACAGCTGACGAAAAGTTGTTTATCTTAAAAAAAATAAAAAAACTTTATCGAAAATTGAAAAAAGTCATAACGACTGTGTGTAAAGATGAAAAATCAAATTCCAGCAGGACCGAGTGTGAAAAAGGACGGAGATATATTTAAAGAAAGAAAAACGGGAGTAAAGACAAAGAGTCAGAGTGTTTTTGTTTTATTTTATTATTATTATAAATATTATTATTAGTTAGGTTTTCAACTAGTCATTCTGAAGTAATCAACTAGCTAAACTGAGAAAGGTTTCTAGTTAGACATTTCGCGTGCCATGTGTTAGCCTACAGTTGTTGGGTATATCGATATCAGCCTATATTTTATTATACTAATGATCTCCTTATTACGACGATACAATAATACTTTCTCCCAGGGTTTTTCTTATCCAGAACCATCCCACTTGTTCTTATACGTATAGATATATCGTCCGAAGTCGATTAGACGATATCGATAACTTTCCTAACATTTTGAACGATGATACAACCTCGGGCCCAGCTTAAAAATGTGTACGTCGATATACGCGTGTCGCTTCTTAATCATTTATACATCTGAAGGCAACAACGTCTACACCCGACCGGGGTGACTTACATCGTTGTTCACAATCCTGTCGCCGATATTATATATATATATACATATATATATATATATATATATATATATATATATATATATATATATATATATATATATAACGTATAACCGCGAGTTTGTTCTTTACAACTCCTACGCAATGGGACTTCAAATATTATTTTCGTTAGTTTTCAATTCCAGTTTAAACACAACGTCAATGTCCGAACTCCGGGGGTCCTCAGTCTGCCTATATTTCATATTTGATTTTTCATCTGGGAATCGTTTTAGAAAATATAATAACAGGTACACTTCTCGTTCGGTTGTGATAACTTTTTATTTTTTTACACTACTCCGAAACGCGGACAGCGAAATTTATCGAAAATCGGTCGCGATTTTGGAATGCCATTTGGAGATAGTTTTAAAGTTCTTTAACCTTTCGCCTAGACGACGTTAAGGCGTCTTTCTGTCCTGTCCGAATCTGCATCTGAACGAATAATTTTTACGAATTATTATCATTATTGTTATTACTATTAAACGCGCCTCTTCCGCTGTGGTAAAATTGGACGTGTTTAACATAAACATTACGAACATGCGTCCATTGCATGATTGAGGAATGTGTTCATATATCCGTGACGCTATTTAGTAACATGATTTTTCATCATATATATATATATATATATATATATATATATATATATATATATATATATATAAGATAATCATCATATTCGTTAGCTCGTTCCGAGTGAAATTACGAATTCAAAGTCCTTTCAAGTCGTACGTCCCTATTTTCCGCGAGTCTTGATGTGGCCGTAGTTAATTGTTTTATTCTATCTGTATATATCCGATTTCTAGGGGCGCACCCTTTTGCCTTTTACCATCCCTTCGAGAATTAATTTTTCATTTCCGTTCCGACGTATCAAGTGTCTGAAATACCTTATGCGATTGCTATATCTCGCAGCCATACATCAGACGATCCAATATCGTTCAACACGCAGAGACGTTGGTTCGTTTTTCTTCCTACGAGATTCGCAACATTAAATTGATGCGCAGGACGTCTCAAATGCATTAATTCGCCGGATATTAGCTGCTTTTAATGTCAAGCATTTATAGAAAAACGTAGGAGACTGTACACGTTCGTACTCATCGAGATGTGTCGTGATTTTTCCATATCTCTCGTAATTGGCTCGGTGCAAATTTAGCCGTTGATATTTTTAATTTCATTCGTGGGTCCACCGTGTTCGGTAATTAGAGATTCCAAATATGCAAATTTATCAACCATTTGCATCGTGTGCAGTGTTTATACGTTAAGTTTCCAAGTTTCTGTGTTTGGTGACGAAAAACTAACTGATACGATTAAGAATCTTTCACTTGTTTCAGAGAAACCGATAGAATATACTAACGATCTCAGATATAATAATATATGAAAAACGTTCATTCATCCGCGACTTGAAATTAAACCTGAACAAAGCGTGTTGCTATTTTTAACAACAGATTTAGTAAGATATCAAAAAATGTATGTGGTCTTGCCTTCGAGGAACGCGTCTTCCTGTGTAAATGTTTTTGATTTAGACCCTTTTATGGCTATGGTGCAACAACTTACGTTAACTCCAAGAACCTTGAACTTATTCGACAACAGCGTAAAGATCTTCACGGGATCGTTGTACAGAACTACTCCTGATTACGTTGCCTGTGTTATCTACGGTGTCCTGCCACTGGACTTATATCTATGTTACGTCACAGGTTTTGTAAAGAATATTCCATTTGATAAACACTTTTGATTTTTTTTCTCATTTATTCAAGAGATATGTCTCCGCTATATTGATTAATAAGTGGCAGAAGAGGTGGAACACATTCGCCACTAGTTGTAACTCTTCCCGATTGTCGGTCTCGGTCGGTGTCGCGTATTGTGCGTTCGTTCATGTAGATAATTTTTGTTACACGATCGCACATCGTCCATCGTATTAATTCGTATTAATTCTTATCAAATAACATTCACGTTGTTACCGGTGAGATAAAACCAATTTATATTATTATTAACTATCGGTTACGGTACACACATACTAATACTAAATTATTGTAATTTGTAGAGCGTCGTTTGTCCGCCATTATGGCGACAACGGCTATTTCTACTTCTATTATTTACGCGACACCATTACACTCCCAGCAACACACTCAATCATTTACTTATACAACAGTGCCTATGCAAGAAGCGCATATCGTACAGTCTGATAACGGTATTTATACTTCATCTCACCAACCTGTTTATTATTTATCGCAACCAGGCCCAGCAATATTACTTAATTATTCACAACGTTTCTCTAATTTGGAAAGTAGTTCAAATCAGCCATCGTGCTCTTATGATAATATTAACGATCAAATTGAAGACGTGTGTGACACCTTGAGCGAATGTAGTCCTAATGAAGAGTGGCAATTACCTAAGAGAAAAGCCAAAAAGCGACCAATTTCACCACAAAATATTGAATCCAAATGTAAAAATAGTAACCGTTTCAACCGTCTGTCCCTTGATGAGGAAGTTCCGAATCACGATCACACTAAAAATGTACAACCCAAAGCATCACCACCGATATTTATACATGGAGTTACACATTTTTCGGCAATGACCAATAAAATTGCAGCGATTATAGGTAAACAGGATTTTGTAGCGAAAACTTTAAAGAATAATACGGTCAAGGTAAATGTTCAGGGCATTGATGACTATAGGAAGCTTGTATGTACGTTTAAAAAAGAGGACGTTAACTATCACACGTATCAATTAAAACAAGAAAGATCATATAAAGTAATAATCAGAAATCTTCACCATTCGTTAACGAATGAACAAATTATAATAGCTCTTAAAGAACAAGGTTTTAGTGCTCGAAATGTATTAAATGTTAGACATAAAATTACTAAAGAGCCTCTTCCATTACATTTTATAGACCTTGAGCCCACAGACAATGTTAAAGAGATATTTAATTTAACTCACTAGCTTTACACTAAAATAAAGGTTGAAGCTCCACACCCTAGGAAAACAATTCCTCAATGCGTGCGCTGTCAGTCTTGGGGGCATACTAAATCTTTTTGCAACCGGCCATATAGGTGCGTAAAATGCGGTAGTCATCACAATACCGCAGAATGCAAAAAAGATCAAAATTTTGCCCCGAAGTGTGCATTATGTGAAGGAAATCATCCTTCAAGTTACAAGGGTTGTGTGATCTACCAGAAACTACACGAACAGAGATACAAATCGGGAAACAGTGTGCTGTTCAAATATCAGAGAAAAGAAACAACCAAAGTTCAACCAATCCAATAGTGTCGTACGCTGAAATAACAAGAAACAAAACTGATGCAATTAACTCTCTTATCAATAATAACGAACCTTCACCAGGCTATAATGTTAATAATAACGTGAACGGTTCATTTAATAACCATCGAGAGAACAATACTGACTTTAAAAGTATCATAACAACTTTTTTAAATGAATTTAAATCAACGTTCAACCAGCTTATGCAGCAAAATACAGTCGTACTAAACCTGCTCACAACATTAACAAATAAATTAATTAATTAAGAATGACGTCGTTGCGGATAGCCACGTGGAATGCCAATGGTGCAGTTCAAAATAAGTTGGAAATAGAGATGTTCCTTACTCTTGAGAAAATCGACATACTATCTGAAACGCATTTCACAGATAAAATATATTTCAGTATTAAAAATTATAACGTCTACAAAACTTCGAGACCTGACCATAAGGCGCACGGTGGCAGCGCTGTTGTTATTAAAAGTACAATAAAACACTACGAACTAAAAAATATATCCACTAAAGAAATTCAGGCAACAAATATATATTCATTGAATGGTAAAATTGCAGTCTCAGCAGTGTATTGTCCTCCAAACCACAGATTTAATGAACATAATTTATGTGAATACTTTACTATTCTAGGCCATAGATTCATCTCCGGCGGTGACCGGAACGCGAAAAATATAAGATGGGGTTCACGGTTTTCTAACCCTAGGGGAAAACTATTAAATAAGATAATTTTAAACAAAAATTTCGGTTGTGTGGCGTCAGGTGCACCAACATATTGGCCCACAGACTTAAACAAACGTCCTGATGCTTTAGATTTTTTCATAACTAACGGAATTTCAATGTTGAACATAAATGCCGATTCCAATTTTGATTTATGCTCTGATCACAGTGCCGTAATTTTAACCGCGAGTACAGGCTTAATAAACCAAGAAACTTCTCCCTCTCTACACAATAAATATACAAATTTGGAAGATTTTCGAGCATTCATAAACTCAACATTAAAAATAAATTTATCACTAAAGACTGAATCAGAGATAGATGTAGCGGTTCAGTATTTTACTGAAACTATTCAGAGTATCGCATGGAAATGTACTCCAAACATTAATAATAAAATGAAAGAAATAAATAATATTCCGCGATGTATACTCGATCTGGTGAAAGAAAAAGGAAATATCCGTAAAAAATGGCAATCATCCCGAAATCCCTATTACAAAACATTATTAAATAAAAAATCGAAAGAACTAAAGATTTTACTTAAAAATCTTAAAAATGAATCCTTCGAACGCTGCCTACAAGAACTTTCACCCGCAAAAGTGACAAATTACAACCTCTGGAAAGCGGTTAATAGCAGAAACAAACCTATACAACCCCTTCCTCCAATTCGTAAATCCGATGGTAGATCGGCTAGAACTGACAAAGAAAAAGTTGGAGTATTTGCCAAATATTTCTGCGATGTCTTTAAACCAAATTTACAGACTAATGATGCAACTGACATTCTTGAATTTCTAAGTGTGACATTGCAATTAAGTCCTCCGATTTCGCCAACGTCTCCCAGTGAAATCAAGTATATAATTGATAAATTAAAAAAAAAAAAAGAGTCCGGGTTTGATTTAATTACTAATAAACTGTTATCGGAACTACCCAGAAAAGGTATACTATTACTTACAAATATTTTTAATGCTGTTTTTCGACTTCAGTATTTTCCTTTGTCCTGGAAATTGGCGCAAATAGTGGTTGTACCAAAACCAGGTAAGGCACCGGACGAGGTTTCATCCTATAGACCCATTTTCTTACTTCCTATCCTTTCAAAACTCCTTGAAAAAGTAATATTGAAGCGGTTGAACCCCGTTTTAGAATTGGAACATGTTGTTCCTCAGCACCAATTTGGTTTCAGAAAAAGACATGCGACCATTGAACAAGTACACCGAATTGTGCATACTATTCAAGAAAGCCTTGAAACTAAACAAGTATGCACGAGTGTGTTCTTGGATGTCAAGCAAGCTTTTGACAAGGTATGGCATGATGGTCTGCTGTATAAATTGAAAAAAATATTACCGCATCCTTTCTATTTCCTTCTAAAATCCTACCTTGAAGATCGCACATGCCAGGTTAAAATCCAAAATCAATTGTCTGATATCTATCCTGTATCTGCTGGCGTGCCTCAAGGAAGTGTCTTGGGTCCGGTGCTTTACTTAATTTATTCCGCTGATTTTCCAATAACGTGATAACAGCTACGTTTGCTGACGATACAGCGTTGTTAGCTGTTGTTAAAGACAATAGTGAAACTACTAATAAGCTTCAAAAAACCCTGTTAAATGTTGAAAATTGGCTGAGACGTTGGCGTATCAGGGTAAACGAAAGCAAGTGCACACAGGTTGATTTCACATTGCGAAATTTTATGTACCAACCATTAAAAATAAATGGGGTAATTATTAGCCAAGAAAAAGATGTCAAATATTTAGGCATGTATTTAGATAGTAAACTGACATGGCACAAGCATGTTAATAAAAAAAAAAAACAGTTAGATTTAAAACTGCATGAATTAAATTGGCTTCTTGGCAGGTACTCAAGTTTATCACTGGAAAATAAACTTCTGGTCTATAAAATAGTCTTAAAGCCTATTTGGACATATGGTTTAATGTTGTGGGGTTGCGCAAAAGATGTACATGTAAATAGAATTCAGCGATTTCAGAACAAGGCCATAAGACTCATTGTTTCCCCACCGTGGTACATCGAGACTTAAACATCCCATATGTAAAAGATGAGGTTAAAGTGGCTGTTGATCGATATGTAAGTCGTTTGGAGACACACACAAACGTACTGGCGATCAGTCTACTTGACACTAGTCTAGATGTTCGCAGGTTAAAACGTAGACGACCGTTTGATCTAGCCTAATTTCTCAGTGGGGTCCATCATTGGATGCTAACCCCAACATGTTATTTCGCGTTTCAGTCCAATTGCTGGATGGCTGCCTGGCCAGTTGTAATTAAAAATATATTAATAAAAAAAAAAAATTTTAAGACATGAATTTTTTCGTAATATCGTAATAACGAGATTAAAGATGATGAACGTTTAAAAATTAATTTCTGTAAATGCTTAGATGCTTACCGGGCATGACGAGTTTAGATCATACTTGTATAGGTTCACGACTGTGAAACCCATAAAAGGAAAAACACGCAAAAAAAAAAAAGATAGAATCAAATCAAATGTTATTAGTTTTTATTTCAATAATAATAATAACAATATTAGTAACCAACGTTGTAAGGGATCATTGAATAATAGACATTCACAACACTACGAAAATTGAAAAATCTAAATTAATCGTTCCCCTTTGTGTGGCAGAAAGCATGTTAATCTGAAAAGTTGATAAACAACATTCTTTCTGAATATATATATATATATATATATATATATATATATATATATATATATATATATATATATATATATATATATCGACGATTGTCGTATGTTCACGTTATAATAAATCTAAATTTATTATATTGAAGGTGGAAAACTAATATTTAATTTAATTAATATAATAAAACAAAAATATATATATATATATATAATTATTTATTTAATTAAAGTAAAATATATTAAAATTATTATAATATAACCAAACCGGATTTGTAGTAGATAAACTATTATTATATAATAGTTAAAATTAATTTTAGTTAGTCAATGGAAAAAAACCAGTAAATTAGTTTGACCGAATAATTTTAGTTAATACAGCCAGTAAAAATAAATTACAGCCAGTAAATAATGAAGAAAATCCAGTAATTTTTGTTTAACAAGGCTTAAGAAAAATGTATAAAAAGGGATGGTTGTTCATTTTAAAGAGAGTTCTAGTTTTTCAGTTACAAAGTTCATTTGTTAGTTTCTTAATGAAGACGGTTAGAATAAAATGAGAATGGATGATTGAAACAATTACAAATCCGGTCAGGTTAGAATTTAGCTAAATTATTATTTTTTTATTAATAAATGTATATTAGTTTTTTTTTTTTAAAATATAAAATAAAATTTTTCTTTATAAATACTTTATTTATTTTTTTTTATTAAATAATAATATTAATAATAGTATATACGAGGTATCTTGTAATATATATATATATATATATATATATATATATATATATATATATATATATATATATATATATAACTCAGTAATATATTTTCGCAAACAAAGTTCCCTTTACCTTATAAAGTTATGAAGTCATCCAGTACTACAGTCGGTAAAGAAGATATCAGAAAAGTGGCTGATGACAAAGGGGTTCCTGAGACGTCTGATGAAGATACATTGGACGGAAAAAGTAACAAATGCGGAAGCCTTGAAAACGCATCCGTTAACAGATAACTGTGGAATGTCGTTACGGAAAAGAAAAATTGCACACTTTGCTAATTCGTGTAGAAGAATTAAAAACTATATTGCAAAGTAAAAAAGACGACCACCAACAGCTAGAAGAAAGTTCAGATGAATAATGAACATAAAGGACCGAACGGTTCGTCAAGGTTAATCGCGTATATTTATATTCGACGATAATTATCGATAATTTTATCGCCGGTACTAACTGTACGATAATTTAAAATCAGATCTAAATTGCTTTCTACCGACGATAATAGACAGTCTCTCTCTCTCTCTCTCTCTCGTTAATTTGCCTCAGCGCTGAACTACCGAGAGGGCGGTATTTACATAAATTTCGCTCGTATTAATATTTTTACTAAGGGACGGAATCTTTTCTAGATTTTACCACAGGTCTACCGTTATCCAGAATTAAATTATCTAGCGTGCAATTCGCGAAGCGATAACTGGCGGACTCGTTTTTACTGTTACATATTTCGCTTTATTAGATCTTTGTCGCACAATACGCTTCCTATGTAAATATATTTATTCCCATAAAATGTAGCCGATATAAATGGAAAATATTTTATAAGGATCAAACTGGTCGGATAAATTACGCGCCTTCGAATGCGGTTGTTACTGAGTACGGTCATTACGACGGTACGTCTTCATTAAACAGATACAACCAATCGATACGCAGTGCTAATACTAATCATAACGAACAGAAGAAACTATTTAATTGCTATCCCCCCCCCTTCATAATAGACGCTAACAGAATATAACACTAAAGATAACTAGTTGTAGCGTGTTTAATTTAAATATTTTAATTCGATATAATCAGTTTGTTGTTGATAATCTCCTTCGTCTTTAACAACAGACGGTGTAATTGAATTACGACGATTATAGGTTATAATTTGTATGGTAACAAAAACAAAATTCTTATTAAGCGCGGTATAATTAACCGTGTATAACAAGAATTGTATCACTCGATTTGCCTAGCCAACACCGGTGATATGGCTGTTAGAAAAAGAATTCCCTTATCGCCTAGATTAAATGTGAAAACACGAGTAAAACCTATCGGTGGAGGAATGATATGGATTCGAGCTGCACAAGATAGAAAACGTTGGAAGTGTTCGGAGAATGCCTCTACATACATCAGCGGGTTTATGTATATATATATATGGTTTCGGAAATACATATTTAACTCGTGTACGTTACAATAGAAGCGGCATAATAAGAATTCTGTCATCCGGATTTAGACGATCGAATACAATATACATCATACTGTTCTTCTTCTTCAACGTGCCATATACTGCTTCAAGGCCGGAGACGCGGATGAGAAGACTCAGATTAGAAGTGAAAGGCCGCCGGATGGTTGGACGAATCGAAGATGCGTATTATCTCGTCTCGAATTCAGTAATTCATTCAAAGTCGTTGGCAGAGCTAATTTAGTGCGCTTTGCGCGCGTATAGCGGCTCCATAGTTTTAACAAAACATAAGCCAGGATGCTCTCAGCACATGTTGATCAGCACCTACTGTCGACAAAATTTGAGTATTTAATTTTTCAACCTAAATATTTAGGATTTACGGTAGTTCTGCTCCTTTCGATGTTAACTTCGACCGACCGACGTTTGGCTTGATGACACGGTTTTGAAGATGGAAGGAACATTTTCTCAGAGTACGTTGTAAAGTTTTATGTTGCGCTGTTAGCAAACGGTCATCGGAATATAGAAAATGTCGTATCGTGCTATCTATTGACCGACCATTGGAATATACATTGCATACAGACGACCGATAGTTCTCAATCGGACTTTTATAGCGAAGCATTCAACAATTAAGCAAATTCATCGAGTTTTATAATTTTTAATAGTTTTCCAAAACAATAGTAGCTTTCTCAGATATTAGACTTTTAACCGTGTATTACGACAAATTGCTGGAAGAAAAATATATATATATATATAAATTAACATGCCGTGTACAGAATCTAAGGCTAAATACACAGTAGGAAAAGTGGATTAGATTGAACCCGGATGGGGAAGGTAGAGTCGACAATGAAACATGATCATCTTTCAAGAGAAGATGAAGCGAAGATAGAATATTAAGAGATACGCGAGGAGTATGAGGGAAACTAGAATAAAGGATAACCCCACAGACGGAACACAGTGGAGCCAACGTTTTATTGATAAGATACGCACGAGTGAGACGCGTATGACCTAAGTACAATCTGGTGATAACCATATCGTCTCTGCGGCTTAGAAGCGAAGCTATCCGGGGATCGATCGAATGTTTGATTTGCCGTAGTTATATTTCGTGAAGTCAGCTGCCACTTATTCTGTTATAATGCAAGAAGCCCATTTACGATGTATGTCTTAAAGTTAGACGCTGCAACTGAAACATCCGGGACCGGCAATAATCTTCCCTGGCCGCTTTATCAGCTCGTTAGAAAATAATTACTTCCTTTTCTAGTTAACTGATTGATTCGTTCAAATGAGAGAAATTTAAAATTCCACCTTGTTAATGTTAAGTCATCCATTAATTATATATCACGTAGCTTTGTTGAAGCTGAAGCCGTATTGTTTGCGATGATAATCTCTTTCTCTCGAGTTTATTTCCAGTGCAGATCAGAAAAAAAAAGTCTTTCGCGAATGGAATAATAAATTGAGAGTAAAAATAAATAGTGAAAAATGTATTCGGGTAACATTTACCACACGAAACGAAACACGCCCTCCTGTAAGTTTTGGTGATTATCGCAGGATGTAAAACTCCCTAAAATGCGATAAATTGGCTTTTAAACTACTTAAAAAAGTAAAAATTATGTCGAGGAAACGAAGTTTCAATTTAGTTACTCCTGGACAGAAGCTCTGAAGTGTATGTTTTTGAAATAGCAGCTGGTTGTATATAACACAGACTGTGTATCAAACATAAATAAAAGGCAAAGTTCCCGATCTAAGTTATTTTAACCCCTTCAATCGTACATTACAAAAATTTTGAGACAAAATTCTAAATTCTATATCAATGTTTATTATAAAATATCGCTTCCTATGTGAACTGTAGATAATTTTCGATGTATTTATATAAATATTTTTAAAATTCAGACATTTCACGTCAACCAGAAAATGAAAAATTTTGTTGACATTTAAATTTCATGTACCATATAAAACTGAAACGGTTAAAGATCACACGTTAACACACATTTACGCGTTCGAAATAATAATCTACGAACCTGCGATACAATACTGAGCAACCACCCGAATTTCCAGTTTTTATCCTTGCAGCTGGAAAATCTAATTTGTTTAACGTTCATGTAAATAGGCGACCTAAAGAATGTACTTTACCTTTGGTTATATGGCAAATTATTTTTCTTGGACCATGAACTGCGATACAATACTGAGCAACCACCCGAATCGACTAAAAATCAATCGTTAACTAGGCCGAGTAATAAAACGCTTAAATCGGCCGATACCGTTTAATTAGGAGATCGTCCGGAAAACGTGCAACACACAGACGATCGAGTTATATCGTCGAATCCGAGACGGTACCCATTCACTAATCAGTTTGAGCACATCGTCATTATAAGTTTTACTCCGTAAATCCGTCATAACCGCAGCGCTTCTTACGATATATCAGTATGTTCTTTCAATTCAATGAGAAGATTTTTTTGGTAAAACGAATTTCAGAAAAATACGAAACATCCTTTTCTCGGAGCTAGTATGCCACTTTCTTTTTTCAATTTAGAATAATCACTTCAGTAAGATGAACTTCATCGACACATTGCTGAGTTGAACGTCGTTCATAATACATAAGAAAGACGCGGCGCAGATTCTGAACGAAAATGTACATTTTTCGAAATTAAATAAATATAAAATAGAAACGGCCTTAACTATCTTTGATATATATATATATATATATATACTAGAAGTTACCCGTGGCTTCGACTGTGTAATTATTTTTTTAAGCTTTGTTTTGCATTGATATCACAAATAGGACAGAAATTAGAATAATTTAAAGTTTTAAAAAGTAGTAAACAGCGATATCTCTGCCAAATCGTTAAAATTTAACACGTTTTCCGGTTCGAATGTACTAACAACACCTGTAATACAAATCAGGCCGAAATAATGAACAGATATATATACACGTATACTATACTAATATATACAACTGTTAAAAGAAAGAGATAGCGATATTTTAAAACTTCAAATTATTGGAATTTCTGTCTTATTTGTGATATCAATGTTAAACAAAGCTCAGTAAGAATC
The DNA here is from genome assembly GCA_032883995.1 of Coronaproctus castanopsis. Lineage (NCBI taxonomy): Eukaryota > Metazoa > Arthropoda > Insecta > Hemiptera > Monophlebidae > Coronaproctus > Coronaproctus castanopsis. The sequence goes on along the minus strand of CM065053.1, from coordinate 270,101,029 downwards.
CGATAACATAGGCTATAAGCTATGCGAATTTCATCATTATCGCTTTAATAGTTTTTGAGTTAAATCGGACAGACAGACGGACAAAAATTTAAAAAAAAGTAGATTTTCCGTTTATGTGTGATAAAAATAGCTCAATGCGGTAATTATAATGAAAATATTCACAATCACAGGCTCTATAATTTTATAAAATAGTATAGAAGTATAGATGATATATATTTTAAACTTTCCTACTTAAAGCTTAAAAAGCCAAATTTACGTTAAGCATTATTTCGTCTTTATCGACTTACTATGTTAAAAGTCGATACATATTAATTCTTCCTTCGCTGTGATTTAACTTATACTTTCATATCGAATATTATTATGTTATTTTTTCCATTTATCGGGTGAACATTCGACCGTGTACGGTCTGCGTACCGCTATTATTTGATCACCGCTAGTTAAATAAAACACCAAAGTTCATCAACTTATATTCAGCCATGGTACCTTTGAAATAAATATATATATATATATATATATATATATATATATATATGTATATACAGAAAACGTACGTTCGTCACAGTTAACGCTAACACGTGCAAACTCTAATGCCGGATGATAATCTTCGACAAAAACCGATTTCAGTTTTAGTTCTTTTAATCTAGAATCGTTCATTGTCAGTGACCAGCTTCAAGACGCATGACCAGTAAGCTGACTTACGAAGAATTACTCCGACAGTTCACGTGACTTCATATTATTTCACTCCGGCTATCTAACCCTCGCGAAAAATTTTCCAACTCATTCGGAATTATACCGATCTACCGACTGTTATACCTACAACGCGGGTCCCCCGTTTTACAATATAGCCGACGAAAAAAAAGGGAAAGAACAAACAGCTGAAATTACTTGGGAAAATATTCGATAACTTTAACCCTCGCAATATCACCAGCAGATATACAGCGAAGTCGTTCGCATCGCCACTATCGCTACCGCAACCGCCACAATGAATGCCGATCACATCAAACAGGAACACGCGACTTTAACGATCATGATAAACCTAAGTAGTATCGATGAGCAGATACCATCTGATGAACCGATTGAATTATTTACAATATACAATTAGATTTAAGTTAAGATATATTCACATATATATATATATATATATATATATATATATATATATATATATATATAAGTATGAATGTTGAAAAATTGAAACTAGTGAAATAACTGGCTCGTAATAAACGATTTTGAGTAAAAAATAATAATATTTTAATTTTTTATAATGCGGAATGTAGTGATTTTTTATAAAAAATCAATTGAAAATTAATTAAATCACTAATATTTATTTTCTTATGGAAAAACACAAAGCTTTTCGGCATTTACGCCATTATCAAGTGAACAAAAAATCTTTAAAAAATCATAATTTTAATAGTATAAATTAAACAGATTTTTCAAATACTTATTTTCATTTTACTTGTAAAATTGTGTTTTTTAAAAAATGTTTGTGTTTGTATATTTTTATATTTTATATTTTACTTTTAGACATCATACATCGTAACAGTAAATGAAAATTTAAAATTCCACCAGTATACAACTTTTTCAGAATCCAGAACATAATATTGAAGAAAAAATAAATATAAAAAAACAAAATCAGTAAACAAATATATTTATGTTAAATTTCAACAATTCAAAAAATAAATAGAACAGAGCAGAACAACATTTTATGGAATATATTTTCACCGTCACCATCAAATATTTTTAAGTAATTATTTTTAATATATACTTTTAAAATTATGATTTTTTTTTTAAATTGTTGTTCGCTTGATAATGGCGTAAATGCCGAAAAGCTTTGTGTTTTTCCATAAGAAAATAAATATTAGTGATTTAACTAATTTTCAATTGATTTTTTATAAAATAATAATAGTTATAAGAAAAAAATGGTACTTTTATTTCCGAAATACCGCAGTTTAGTTTATCGAGGAAAATTGTAATATATTAATTGTATTTAATTAAATCGATAAAAAATTGAATACATTTTCCTCATTTTATTTATCTTTATGAACAAATAATCGGTTTTAATCGTAGATTTGTTTGTATTTTTAAATAATTTTATCTAATTCAAATGGAACTTTGTTTTTGATCGTTTAATATATTTTCGATACAGAATAATAATTTTAGAATATACGCGATAATTCCAAGCCATATTACGAAGATTATGTATTTCGCGAAAAAAAAAACTGTTTATTAAAATATAATTAATACTTAGACCATTTTTCAAGATAGAATGTTGCCAGATATTGTTATATCTGCAGACGGTTTTATACGGAACAATCTGTAATTTTTTTGGTTCTGAGACGTGTAATGATGAAAACTATTTTGAACCCGAATTCCGAGTATCTGGTTAATGAAAATTTTCATGTTTCGCAACGATGCTTTCGGACGATCAGCTACAAAAAAAAAACCATAATAAACCAATAATAATAATATAAGACGTAATAATTCTTCCCTTTAGTGAAAATCAGATCAATAGCTGCATCACCTATTAAATTTAACATAATTATAGTCACAATGTTCTAAATAATGAAAATTATTATAATAATAATAATAATAATTTGAACATCAAGGTTTCTGTAATACAGTCCTGTACATTTTTTCAATTCTTTTAAATTCTTCAAACGGGTTTTCCTTATTCTATCGTTTGCTTTATAATACTGTCATCAGTCATTAGTCCCAAATATATATATATATATATATATATATATATATATATATATATATATATATATACATATATAAATAATAATAATAATAATAATAATAATAATAATAATAAAACCTTTATTTCGTTTACATTATCCAAAAAATACATGCATAAAATAATGTTAAAATTTTCACATTGGCAAAATTCCAACAGCTTTGACCCTCTAAGATTCCGTTTTCCCATACCCATAAGAACCCAAAATTCCTTCCTCTCCTTTCTGTCTAAATCCAATTTGTTAAAACCTCCTAATATTAGTATTTTCCCAGGAACATTACTTTTAGATTTTTCTATTGTATCCTGCAATTCTTGGTAGAAATTATCACTTTCCTCTTCTGATGATATATATATATATATATATATATAATAATTTATGTTCCTCACAAGATGGCTAGGGTAAGGTCCTTTCCTGCAGAGAATTTGCTAATTCGAGTACTTTATTCAACTATCGCATTTTGAACTTCCTCCAGCATAGTCATATCTGAAAGGCATTCAGCTTGTTTAATTGATTTTTTATTTCTCTAAATTTCCACTCCATATAATAATACAGACTAATATATAACATTCAATTAATCTTAATTTTTGTAATACATTTAATCACACTTTTCGCTAATTCCACGTGTGGCATTTAATCATTTTATTTTGTTTGTGGTTCTTTTTTATTTTTTCCGGCCATTAACGTACTTTTTAGTGTATTTATTGTAAAATCTTCAATCTGCTATTATTTTTCTCTACTATTGTAGGATAATGTACTCGGGAATATTCTTTTCTTAATCTTCTATCTTCAAACATGCATACTACCACACATACACATCCAGGGCAGTTATTCTACAACACTGTATATAGCTAATTACCCATTGGCGCCTTATATGCTATCTCAGTTTTGTACCGGAAGTATAATATCTGTACCATTGTCTTTACGCGAGCGTGTCTATTAGTCATTCCATTATGTAAGTTCGGTTGACGTTAAAACTCCGAAGTGTATAAAGTATGCTATGAAACAAAATGTAGTACACCGCAATTGCTTCTAATAAGAGAACAAGTTGATAGTGTTATTATTGTATTTGTTTAATCATTCGGTGATTTGTTAGTAAGCGTCTCACTGTTGAACTGGATATACAACACTTTTTATAATAACAAGTAAGTGAATTCTAATTATTAATTGTAGTTTATTATTACTGACGTTAAACGGAATTTCTTGTGTTTATGTCTTGTATTTAATTCTAGCTGTAATTATTACAATTACATCATTATTATTATTATTTTTATGTCATATTATTATTATTATTGTTTATATATATTACTATTTACACTTCCAACGAAGTGACTGCAACTTCGTCATTACTTCAATAGGTCACACATGGATCTCGAAGCCGTCTTAAACCCTAGAGTTGTTCAAGAATTGTATGAAACATTACTGTACTTTTCCAGACTTTTTTTGGGCGTTTGCAAGCAGACGTGCTAATTTCATCGATGACCGTTGGAATTTTTAAGTCGCGGTGTACGTCATTATTGCGTTCAAATCGATATGCGAGGATGATCGTACGAATTTTAACCGCGCAATTGTATTCCATAAATTCAAATAGGTTTAACAATATACAAAAGTCACTTATTTTCAATAAAAAGCGTCGAGTTTTAGCCGATAGATACTTTTCATTTTTGCTTTTATTTCTAAACATTTCCGTGCTTCCAATTATGCGCATCCGTAGTTACTTGACTGATTCTCTTTTCGTGGGACTATCCGCCGATTCGAATATATTCCGTTAAGTGGAGTTTATGTGCACGGTGTAATAAATGAAATTAATATAACGCATTCCGAACACAGTTCTCGCTAGTTACACTAAATTAGACACATAGTTGGTAATTTATATAAAATAAAAAATAGCCGGAAAATCACCGACAAAATCTGCATACTAATCAAAAATAGCTGCCTCTATGTTTAAACTTATAAATATTTAAGATAATCGGATAAACAATATATTTTACGTGTATTATAAAAATAAATTTCGGACAAATGCCAGCTGTACACATCGTAAGAATATAATTAGCTTGGAAAAAATATATATATATATATTTTTTTTAATATCATGTAAATCTCCATATGCCGTTTGTAACTACCAGGGTTATTACAGCATGAGGAGACATGTGTCTAGTTTATATGTATGCTAGGAGTCCGCTTTCTCTGGCAAAAGTCAGAATTCGACTTATTGATTGAAGGTTGTTTGAGAGTATTTTGTGTATCGTGCCCTGAATTTTGTGTTTTAACATTAGTCTCTAAAACGTATATATTTAATGATTCATTTGGGATTATAGCGAAAAGTGAAGTATTCGATAGTTGTGTGGTTCCAACGCTGACATATGGCTCTCAAACGTGGTCCACAACTAAAATGTGAGAAAATAGATAGTAGTCAGAATGGAATGTATAATATTAAGCGTTCGACGAAAGTGTAGGATTAGAAATACGTTTATCAGAGGAAAGTTAAAAAAAAAATGGTAAACTTTGTTCGCGAATTCAAGAGGAAAAAATTAGGCTGAACATGTAGTAATAATAGATGGATATGTAGGATAAAAAGTCGGTTAAACGAAGAAGAGGTAGACAATTTTTGGGATGGGAACACTGAATAACTAAATTTATATATAATAAACATTACGAGAGAATTGTGGGCAAGGTTGAGGGATACTTTTGCTCTGAATATAGACTTTTAGTTTTACTTATTGTAAATTTGCATTTACTAAGTACCTAATGAAGAGTTTTATTATTATTATGTCATCATCGGTGTATCAGCCCGTAGGCTGGTTCGTTCCATGCACCAACAGCCTCCATGTAAGCCGGTCAACTGCTTTTATTTTTATGTCAGCTTATGTCAATGTTTTAGCATCTTCCAGTATGGTATCCACCAGGGTTATTCTTGGTCGCTCACGATTTCTTCCCGATAATCTCCCCCTTCAATTACTTCTTTTAGGATATTTTGATCCGGCCGCAATATATGACCGGTCCATTTGAGCCTCGTCTGTGTAATCTTCTTCGGTATATTTCTTTGTTCATCAATCCCTGCTCCGTATAAAGCCACTGGTCATACCAGCGTTTTCACTAGCCTCATCGGCATTGGCAATGACATTATTTTCATTATTATGTACACTATATATATATATATATATATATATATATATATATATATATATACACGTGTGTGCTGCATCGAAACAAATTCGAAATTAATACTTTGAAATATAACTCGTCGTCTTATTATCCTATGCTGCTCTCTTCAAAAGGGTGTGAACATATCGGCAATATGAAATCTGTCGAACAAATAAGAAAAAATATCATTTTTAATCCACCCTGCTCTTTTTTTCACATAGAATTGACGAAATATAATTAGTTGGGCTAATAATTTTAATTTGTACATTCGTCACCACCCATCGTGGAAATAATTTTCATCGACCGTGGTGTTACTAATAGCCGATGGATTAGCAACGGGGGGAAAAAAGGAAGAAATACTTCGATACAAACGTAGGACAAAACTTCCTAGTTTCTCTTGTAGGTTTTTTGTACACGATAACCCCTCGAGAGAACACTAGAAAGTATAAACAAACATCTGCCATTGACGCGTGCCCATCTTTCATAATATATCGTCCGCAGCGCATAACCGTTTCATCATCGGCTGGACCAAAAATTTTCTTTCATCTCGTCACCCTATCGAGCTACAATAAAAACGTCCGCTAACAATATTGTTCCCATCATTCGGAGACCGGACGCACCAACGGGTACTATAGAAAGATGATGATCATCTCGTCGACGTAGTAACTCTCTCGTGGGAAATTACACTTTCGATAACCTTCGGCGGGGTGGTGAAAAAGGAAACCTGTCAAAATAATAGCCGGTGCGCGTTACCACTAGCTCAATACGGACGAAATTAATCGACTAAATCTTCTGGTCGCAGTTTCCCAGACATTTAGGCTACCCGCGCACTCGTGTAAGCGGTTATGTATGTGTGTAATATACGCGAAAGTAGGTTCCCATAGTAGAACGTAGTTGACGATTAGACTTTTATCCGTCACCGGTGAATGTAGAGTACAAATTTCGATAACGCAATCGAAATTTCTGGAAACGTTTAGGAACAGAAAGATGTGGTTGTTGTCACGAAAAACGATTTTCAAAGGAAAAAGGACGCGGATTAGTTTAGACGACAGAAGGTCAATATTTTTAATATTGAGACATCGTACCGAAAATCGACAAGCTCATCTCTCGATCTATCTGTCCGGCTATATATAGTTATATTATTGGATTTCAAAGTAATACGATTATATAAAAAGTTAAATTATTTTTAAAAAATCTTCTATCAATATTTTTTATAATATCAAAAAAAGATGGGTAAAATTTAAAGTTAGACATATATGATATATTTGAATCGGAAATTCTTTTATATATATATATATATATATATATATATATATATATATATATATATATATACACTTGATTACTAAAAATAGTTAAAATCACTAAATTTATTTTTAATTATGCGAAGCTTTTCGGCAATTACGCCATTGTCAAGCTATATACAGTTAAAATTAATTAATATAAAATCATAACATATTAATTTAAAACTAAGTTTACAATTTTACAATTATGAATACTTTAAACTATCTGACCCTGACTGTGGTACACAACACAATCAATTGTCAGTAATATAAAATTTACAGAACAGTAGCTAGAAAATAATTATTTTATAAAAATATGTGTTTGAACAATGAAAAATATATTTATGTGATTAAAAACTTAATAGTTAGGAATAATATTTTTACAATACACTTTTTAAAATTAATTCTTCCTCAAACTTTACCATTGAATTTAATAAATTATTTTTATCCCTTTCTTTTATTATTTCCATTTTTTCGAGTAGTTTTCTTTTTTTAAAATGTTTTTCTGTATGTAGAATTTTATAATTTTGATTAATATTATTTATTTTGTGTTTTAATTCGTCAGGGTCAGATAGTTTAAAGTATTCATAATTGTAAAATTGTAAACTTAGTTTTAAATTAATATGTTATGATTTTATATTAATTAATTTTAACTGTATATAGCTTGACAATGGCGTAATTGCCGAAAAGCTTCGCATAATTAAAAATAAATTTAGTGATTTTAACTATTTTTAGTAATCAAGTATAAATAAAAATCACTACATTCCACAATCAATAACTTTATATATATATATATATATATATATATATATATATATATATATATATATGTATATATTTGATCGATTTAACATTCTCATACATATCTGCTTTAAATATTGCTATGCAAATTATTGCACGAGTATTTGATCTATATATTAAAAAAAATGATTAATTATTTTCGAAATTAAAAGAGAACTTAATGCTATTAATAAATGAATAACATCTTAAACAACTCGATTTACAGATTTTTAATGAATTCAAATCAACATATCACAAATTAATGGTAAACTTTTCGTTTTCCTTCTTATATCTGCGAATTTATAACTAGCCAATCCGGACTACTATCGAACAAATTTTATCTCAAACGAATGAGGTGGAAAGAGAAAAGGGTAAGTACTTGTGCGGAGGATACGTCATATATCATCAGTTTGTTTTATGGAATTAAGTTCACAATCTTCGTTCTTTTAAGTCTCCAAGGTGTCTCGGCCGGATGCGACAGTTATAAGTTCATTAATGCGACCTTGTAACCTAAGGTCGTGTATTCCGGTTTTCCTTTTTGATTTCTTCTTGTACCGTGCAAAATGTAAATATTAGGCGGATAATGTCGTTCGTTACGTACCGAGGTATTCGAATGATTAATTTTAATTGTTAATCATAATTTACCATTCGAATAAACTTTTAAATGTAAGAAATAATGTTATTCGCCAAGATTTACGTGCTCGCAATGGTAAACTGCAATTGATAATTTTTTTTTCCCGGATGTAATTAACCATTTTAAAAATCCAAAGTTTTAAAGTAAATTTTTACATGACACAGATACTAAATGGTCATGGTTCTCTATCGGATATTATTCGAATGAATTACTAATCGTCAATGATAAAAAATGTCGTAATTGCGTAACTAATGAAAATAGATGATGCCCAGCACATAATATACACATTTAGTCAATATGTCCATCTGAGAAAATTGTATAATATCGATTCCTCGCTTAATTGTAGTGAAATTATATTCTATTAGAACAATTTACTTTATTTATCTCGGAATTATTTAACATTAAACATAGATATTAATAGTCACTACCGGTTAAGCTAGTTTCGCAGGCTACTGTGTATTTATTATTTTTTTTATAAATGATTTATATACATATATATATATATATTTATATTTATTTATTAAAGGTAATGCCTTGTCGTTGCAACGATTGTATCATGTCGCTTAGACAGTGTCTGAAGTTCTTAATATTTACTTACATTCAAGCGATCATATACACTACTCATTATGGTTGTTCTTAGCATTTCCTCTTCGTCTTTTAACAGTTTAATTTCCCGCTTTTTATACGATTTTATTAAACTTATCTTTTCACGTATTCCTTTTAGGATTGTTTTGTTTGTTTTCGTTTCTTTCCAGACGTCTTCGTTATTCTGCGCCAGATCAACATTTCCGTCGAATTCAATTTATGTATTTCCCGTGCTTTTCAAACACCAATTTTCACAACTGCAATTGAGCTCACACCAAACGTATGATTTTGCAATTTTTTTTTTCCCGGACGTCTATACTATGTTCTTATCCGTTATTGTTAAATGCACATTCGGCTTGTCGTATTCACCTTTTGAATATCTGTATATATATATATATATATATATATATATATATATATATATATATATATATATATATTTGAATAATATTTACATGAAGATATAACAATAAAAAAAAGTCATAACGCACGCCATATAGCGGAAATAGTTGCGGTCAAGCCGATATCTGTAAATGTTATGAGTAGTAATCCATACAGCAGAGCAACGAAACTCATCAAAATTATTGCTCGGCTAATTTTAGGAATAACCGAGCCAAATAAATACTGTTTCTCGGATGTAATCTTGAACAACCGCATCTAATCCTAGATAAAGATGATATGATGTTAAAACTGACAATAACATATCCAACGTTTCCGTTTGATAATAAAATGCAGCCGGGAACGTAAATATCAATAAAAATGAGCTATATCGTTCAACTATCCAGTGTGAACTATGGTCTGGATGTTTATAGCTGAACAACTTCCACGTAATCGATCTACATTGCTTATCCTCCAAAATTGTTTTCGAATCTGAAGATAATAATAGTTTCGATGCAGCACTGGTGCATGTATAATAAAATATCGTATCAGGAACAAATAGCCTACAGGTATTTTGAAGCAAATTATTAGTTATGAAACTACTGCGATAAATTACAGGAACGCAAGTTACTTTGTATCGAAATAAATTAAATAACACAGACATAGTAAAAATCAAGCTCTAAACATCAAATAATTAACATTTATTTATACAATGAACTTCGAACTTTCAATACTTTCAACTTCAAGATTTCAACATATATATACACGGTTTTAACGATTGAAATTTTGTATATACGTGTATTTAAGTAATTTAAAATTGCCTTAATGGAAATTACGTAATTTTGAAATTTTTGGCCCCCAGTATGGAATTTCGATTTTTTTTCTTTAATAGACTTTTTTACATGATACTTATCTAGATTTCAGCTCGACCGCATTAGTCGTTCGAACGTTGTGAACTCAGAAATTTGCTTTTTACCGCTTGTCTGTCGCCAAATCAAATTTAAATTTTTACAGTTTCGACTTAAAGTATCGGATCTTATGTTTTGTAATTTACGAAATAATTATTTTAATTAAAAAAAAAATCCGATCGAAAAATTTCACAAATTTATTTCCAAAAGAAGGAAAAAAGAACATATATATATATATATATATATATATATATATATATATATATATTTTAAATATTATGTAAATCTTCATACGCCGTTTTTAACTACCAGGGTTATTACTGTCTAGTTTATATGCATGCAAGGAGTCCGATTTCTTCGGCAAAGGTCAGAATTCTACCTATCGATTGAGGGTTGTTTGAGAGGATTTTGTGTAGCCCAGTATTTTGTGTTTTAACCTGTGCGGTGTGAGTGTTTTGCAGTTGTAGATTAAGTGTGTGTGTGTGATTGTTGATTCTTTTAAATGTCCGCATAGGGGGCAGTTTGTTGGTGGAAGGATTTTAGTATACAGATAATTATGCGATACGGCTGTATGACCCGCACGTAGACGATTTAGGGTACCATATTCTTTTCTGCTTGTACCATCTGGAGGCCAGCCGGGTTCTATGGTTGATTTTATACTCCTCGAGAAGGTTGTTTGCGAGGTCCAGTCGGTTGTTTACTGTTGTTCATGTGTGTACGTGTGCTAATGTTGATGGAGGTGGTGAGTATTCTGGTACTAGTGAAAGTACGATACTACCGTGCGTTCCAATGTGACTCGACTGGATTCACAGAAAGCGGATTTTCCGTTCTCTTCTTACGTTTTGTCAATACTGACATTTTTGGTTATAACTCCGGAAATTAACGAAATAAAATTCTACAAGTTTAAACGACACAGTTACGTGTGTTTTCTCGATTCATACTTAAATATGCGTTCCGAGAAAACGAGATAATAGCGAGAAAGAAAACGCCGAGTAAAGCCCGGTCGTCTAGGTACTTTCGTTAATACGCGCATATATCATCGGGACTTTACCACGCCGTGATTAGCTCTAGCATTCGAGGCATTTATATGCGACGCACATGCGCGCGCATATGATGTTATACGAAGTGAGGTGTCACTGCCTTCTCCCTGATAATTAAGAATTAAATAATGAGGTGAAAACTTTCTACGTTGCGTGTTGGTTTCGAACGACCATCGAGTTGACAGTCGAGCATAACAACTACGCTACTGCGACGTTATTAAAATTTTTTTACAGTATTCGTATTGCAATCTTAAGGAAAAAAAAATGTTAAATAAGTAATAATTAAAAATACATAATTATACACGAAGAAACTAAAATAACGTAGAAGCATTAATAATACACAAAACGTATTAATAACTTTTTTTTAATAAATCACGCGGTTTAAAGTAACATGCCCCATTCGGGAACACTATGATCGAAGTGTTAACCAGCTGCAGTCTAGGTTAATTTCTGCGCTTCTATATTTACACGAGCCTGTAAATGCAAAATCGCGAATTACTTCATGCACAATGTCCCGATGTAATCGTTACGCTGGAACCATTTCGCTCTTGAGAACAGGCGTATAACTTTGTTCTCTGCTCTCTGCATGATCGCACGATTGGATGTTGCGGCACATTCCCATAGATCCGAAAAAAAAACCGTACGTCTATATCGGTCTGAGAACGTAAATAGATAAATCAGTCTTTTATATTCTCTAGTTCGCGTCTATATAGATAATCGTATACTTAATTAATATCGTCATCGTCGTCGTCTTCCTATTGTTCATTTCTGAACGTCGCGACTAGTCATTTTTTATTTTTACCTATAAAATGAGTTAGCATTCGAGGCACTATTTACACGATGCGCAGATATATATAGGCGTATGATAATCATCGTGCCGAGTCGGGTACCACTTTCTTCTCGGTGATAATTAAGAATTAATTTAATTCGTATCGTACGAGATTTGAAAGTTTTATAAATTTTACGAAATACATTAATAATTTTAACGAGTCTTCTCGATTGGAAATATTTGCGAAAGTGTACATTAATTATTAAATGATATTAAAAATAAACGAATTATACCCGGTACGTCGTAATTTGGTAAATGATTACGAGTAAAATCGATTTATATCGAGGATTGGAGAAGTGCCATTCTATCATCGTCCACCACTGCACTTCGTAGTCTATATAATATAACCTGTTAATTTAACCATTTAACCTTAACGATAGATTTATAACAGGTATTACGTATAATTTAACGAAATGACTAACAAGTTTCAACATCGTTGGAACTTCCCATAATTCCGCTCCCTATAAGTTAATTCCGCGATTATCTCCGAATGATTTGAAATATTTTAAACCGGATTATTATGTTACACAGATACCTAATAACGACCTACGGAAAATTCGCGGAATATTTTGAACGCTTTAAAATTAAAACTATCGATATCAGCTATCTTATTGCTGCAAGAATATTGTACTTGATTGGAATAAAACTCGAACGATGTTAACGATATCGATAACGTAGTACAGAAAACAAGCATTATCATCATCAACATCATATATTATGCTCAATCCTACGATTGATTTGTCATTGATTTCAATCTCTTGCAATCCGTTTCAGTTTACGATGACGCCGTCACATCTGACAGTATCTGCGAAATGTAAAATCTGTGTTCGCGATCTTCCAATCACATTCTTTCCCGGATGCATACCTTCTATTAGACGAAAGCCCTTCGTGTCATTTTTAACAACGTCGGTTTTTCATTAATTCTTCTCAAAACTTCCTCGTTGGTTACGTCCATTTTATTTTTAATAATCTTCTGTAACACCAGCGTTGTTCTAACGCCATCAGTCTTCGCTTCTCGTCTCTCGTTATTATCCGAGTTTCGCAGATATATGGAGGGCAATTCTGAATACATATATTTGCAGCGGTCTTTTCCTAACGGCTAGATCTATGTTTCTCGATGTCAATTCGAGTTCTTTCCGTTAGACACTTCTCATTTTTTGCTTTTATTTCTAAACATTTCTATACTTCCAATTATGTGCATCCGTAGGTACTAGACTCTGATTCTTTTTGCGGGATTATATGCCGATTCAGCGTCATTGGAATATTTTTTGTTTTCCTCTCAAGGTGAAATTTATGTGCATCGATTTTTCGCTGTTAACTTTACCTTTCCAACGTTTCAACCCAGCACTTGATTCATTCATCGTTAGATGTAGGTTTCTCAGTACCACGCTGTTGAATCTTATCTGTAGGTAGAATTACTGCGCCATCGGCAAACGTAAAAATGACTGTACGATTGTTTGTTGGCATATCGGCAGCGTAAAGGAGATAAAGGATAGTATGAATAAACAAATTTCTTAATTAAAAAAATATACATTTTTTGAAAATATCTAAAAACAAATGTAAACAAGAACGTAAACAAATTAGTTCACAAGTCGATAATACTCACAATATATTTCTACACATTTATACGAATTGTGCATATAAACTATCATATTCTAAATACTAATAACGAAGAATACAATACGTTTGCAATGTATATATATATATATATATATATATATATATATAAATTAACAAAACAAAGTTAATCACTGTAAAAGTTATTTTATCAATGCAATGCTTTTCAACATTAACGTCATTTTCAAGCATATACAAAAAAGTTACAATTCATAAAATCACTACTCTCCAATACATCAACATATATATATATATATATATATATATATATATATATATATATATATATCACCTTCTGAGTGTATGTGTCCGTGTTGGTGTTTCTTACTAAGTTCATCATTTTTTCAACATTTCACACTTTTATTTTTTTAACATATACTTTTAATTTTTAAATTTTTTTTCTTCAACTGTTTAAAAAGTTTTCAAACAGTGCGTCTCCTGTTCGTTTGTTAGTAATAATGTATAAACGTTAGGCAAAACCTGAAATTATGGTTGCTACGTTTATACATTAACTAGTGTTGTCGTACGAATATTCTGTATCGGAAAAAACTAGTTCCAATAATTAATTTCCCCCTTCATCAACACAACTGAAAGTTCTATATACGTCAGGTACCCTTCCGTCTTCGCTTATTTGTTGCACGTTGATAACATATCCCATATGTTACCAACGATGTTTACTACCCACTGTTGGATCATCGATATACGTAAATGTACATTCGGAGTAGAGATAATCAATTAATAACTAAAAACCCGTATCGTCTGCCAGACTATATTCTCATATGTCTAGAAGTTTTGCTTCGTTATAGATATGTATATATATATATATAAAGAATGCTTACTAGAACATTTTACAGACCACAACGTAATAAATAAACACCCTACATTAGTCGTTGTCATCTTCTTTCATTAATTAAATAACTTCCAGTTCGCACCTGTTTTCAGTTGCCACGTCATCACCTGCTTTTTCAATACTGCCCACCAAAGAAGTACTACTTAATAAATTGGACCCACGCGCACGCCTAATAAAACATCTCGATTAGTACCAGTGTTTTTCGAAACACAATGTTCCATCTAAAATGATATAAAATGTATATACATTATATATAATATATATTTTATATATATATATATATATATATATATATATATATATATATATATAAATACTACAACTGATAAAAAACTTTTTTGCAATATTTCCACAAATAATAACGAACGATAAACCATTATCTTATCTTATACCTCTATTTACTCTAGAGGTATAAGACGAGATAATGGTTTATCGTTCGTAATTATTTGTGGAAATATTGCAAAAAAGTTTTTTATCTGTTGTAGTATTTATATATATATATATATATATATATATATATATATATAAAAGTTGTCTGGAAGTGATATTGATTTAAAAAATAAAAGCCAACTAAAGTGGGTTCGAGAACGTACATACCTCGAACGATACAATAAAGATCCCTAAGTAAAGAAATGAACGGAAAAATAGATTTAAATGAGCCTAGACGGACTCAAATGATTTTCGAATCCTCAATATGTCATTCTAGAGCAAAAACAAAATCTCTCGATTAATATATATTATTTCAGCGACGAATTACGGAAGGCGGATACTAACGGCGAATCGCAAGCAGCCTTGAATGTGCCGACCGTGAGACTTCGGGAACAGATCGAATTTCGACGGGAATTTTTGATATCTACGGTAAATGACGGTATTTCGGGTGAAATAACGAATTATGACAAAACTCCAAGTCGCTCGAGACAGAATTACACCTCGGATCCCGAAAGTGGTGAGGAATAGTAAATGAACAGCGAGTTGTTTAATCGGAGATTCAAGAAGCCTGCATTGACGTTCGCATATCGCTGCATTTTTACGTATGCTAAAAGTTCTTAGCGTCTCTATTCTACTTGATCCAAGTATAATGCTGCTTTCGCATTACACGCAGAAGAAAAAAAAGTCTGACGCCTACATTAAGTATAATATCAGAGATCGTTTCCGAAAAAATATCGCGAATATTCGTCTATTATTTCCACCAGAAGGTTAGGCTATAAATAGTTGATAGAAAGATGGAAATTACGTCACATTCGCTTACGACACCCCCCCCCAATTATAAAAATAAAAACAGTTAAAATCGCTAAATTTTTATATAAATAAAAATACCGCAAAGGGTTTCGACTATTAAACTCATTAT
Organism: Coronaproctus castanopsis; assembly: GCA_032883995.1. NCBI lineage: Eukaryota > Metazoa > Arthropoda > Insecta > Hemiptera > Monophlebidae > Coronaproctus > Coronaproctus castanopsis. The sequence goes on along the minus strand of CM065053.1, from coordinate 270,084,898 downwards.
CGAGAGGTCATAAAGCAATCTCGAAAAAAAATAAAAAAATAAAAATACGCGAATTATAAAAAATATTAAAGAAAAATGAAATGAAATGTAAGAAATTCATAGGTTTTTTTTTTGGCTTCGCTACTTTTTACATGGCTAGCAATGAATTGACAGAAGTAGGGGAAAAACCCACTTTTCACAATATTGTCATCTGAATTGATTTCTCAGATTTTAATTTAATTTTTTTGTTTTCTTCTCTTTTGTTTTTTGCTTTTCTTTTTTTATATAAACTGTATATATATATATATATTTTTTTACGACTACTTGATAGCGGCTTAATAGCCGAAACGGTTTGCCGTCTTTTTATATGAAAGTTTGGTGATTTTTTTTGTTCGTTTATTTTTTTACAAATAATAAATTCGACGATAAATGTTTCATGTTTACTTTTATAATCCGTATATTACAAATAAATTTTCCAACTTATTCGATATATAAAATTACACAAAGTAAACTATTTAATTAACGAATTTTCGTTGATATTCGAAACTTTCATATATATGTATGATATTATAAAGTTTTTCATCGCCGGTAAGTCTAAATTATCGCGAAGAATGGAGCGCTGCCATATTTTTATACGTTATCCAACTAAACATCGTATAATCAGATTATAATCTAGATGAAAAATACCGCGTGGAAATTGAATAATTTTCAATTTCACCTCTCCACCGAGATCATCTCGTGTCGGTAGTACTTTATCAAATAATTACCTCGAGACGGAACTAATAATTAAAAAATGAACGCCTTATCTATATGCCCTATAACGACGATTTATAAAACAGCATTTTAGAATTACGTAGTTAATTCGCATTATAACTAATCCTTATTACTTAGTAGTAGTAGTAGTAGCGTGTCTTACATACGCCAAGACGATCTCTTATGCGAATATAGTAGCGAACCGCTTGGAATATATCTAATCTGATAGTATATAGGTTAATTCGAGTTTAAATAATTTTATATTCATTTGTGTACATATATAGTATAATAAATATGATTATACAGAATAAATAAATAGTATTTTACGTGTTAGGCGGTTAAATCAAATCATTCTCAATTCTATGCATTATTTTGTACGGCCTGTTAAGAATTCAGCCCCGCAGTTGTATCTCGTCCACATTTCAGATGATTATCGTCGTAACGATTAAGCGCAACCTAAATTTCACAAACGGCGCCTATATTATTCCTATATTAACACTTATTTTTTTGCAAATATTAACGTCAATAAAGTCCATTCATTGGTTAGTTTTAAGAAAGTCGTAGAAAATTATTAACTTGAAAAATATCTACACAAAAACAAAGATTACGCTTATTATATGTATTATGTGTACGCATGTATCTCCATTGTTATATTATCCTAGTTCAGAGTTGTGCCATCAACAACCCCCGAGATACGTAAAGATAATAATATTGTATGGGTTAGACCCGAACAATTTATAATTTGCGATAAACTCTTTACTCTGATGTATATATATATATGTATATATATATATATATATATATATATATATATATATATATATATATGTGTGTGTGTATGTTCTATATATGTAGATCTACATGTAGAACCTTCTACCTAACAACCAATGTCTTCCGTGATTATATAATCTTCTTCTGCGTGCGCATGTGTATTTTATGCGTATATTAAACGTCCTATAACCAAAAACTAGACCCCCAACGAAATGGAACCTGATAAAACTAAAAGATCGTACGAGTAAAAGTTTAGAAAAATGCGTGATAAACTTTTGGGAATAGAAGAACAAATAACGGATATAGAAGAAAATTGGTCAAGGTGAAAATAATTCAGTCAGCGGAAAGAGTAGTGGGGAGAAAGCAAAATAAACAATGCAAAAACAACGAACAATTTAAACATAACAAGATGATGGATATAGTGTAGAAAGAGGAATTGATGGTAAATACAGTCGGCATTATCTGTCAGTAAGCGTCCGAATTGATCATCATAATACAAAAGAGATAGCAATGTGCAAACAGGTCAGTCAAGGTTGTACCTATAGTCCTCGGTGATCCTCTTTAATATATATATATATATATATATATATATATATATATATATATATATATATATATATATATATATATATATATACTCCGAAAATATAGTACAAATTTTAAAAAGGTGCTAAAATGGGCATACAGTAAATTATATTAAATACGCGGACGATACGATCCTAATAGGAAATAATTTTAAAGAATTGATTCCAAGATGCAGTTACTGTCGTGTGTGATGATTACGGATTGCATCTAAATGTTTCGAAAACTAAATATACGGTAAATGGAAAGATAAACATGAAGTCACCTACGTAGAAACTCGTGACGTAGAAAAAAAAAGTGAAGAAAATTAAGACTACCGATTATAATTATCAATGGGACGCGCGATGAAAATTTGAATTGGAATTGAAAATAAGATTAATGAAATGGTAATACATATTCTCGATATTATTTTAGTTCCGCAAGCTAGGGTAATCTTAAAATCGACAGATCAAAAACTGGACACCTTTGCAATATCCTTGAATAAACTTCGCCATAAAGTGGACAAAGTACTGCAACTTATGAATGCGAATGCGACGAAGTTGTGAAGAAGTCAAATATCGTAAACTGATATTTTGGTCATGTTATGCGATACCTAAAACGATAGAGTTTGTCCACGTATTAATGCAAGGAAAAAGACAATCCAGTTAGAGAATCCGTCGGATGGGTACAATTTATTACTAGCGACGATTAGTTTGTTCCGATTTAGATGGACATAGGGCTACCAGCGTGTCAGCCCCTACGACATCGGTCACGGCACTATAATGAATGTTTATATATATATATATATATATATATATATATATATATATATATATTTATTTATTTATTTATTTCTAAAGCCGTACTGGTACGGATCTGACAATGCCGATTTATCAATTTCAACGTTAAGAAGCTTAGGTATAATTTTTTCATACAGTATTTTCTTAGTGAATTTAATATCGTTCGATAACCGTTTACTTCGCTTAAATCTTTATTCGGCTTATTTAACATAATTAAATTTACACATTTCCAACATTGAGGGAAAGTTTTAAATTCTAGTAATTTATTCTAAGGTAGGTATATTATAGGATATTAAAAGAAAATTATTTTCATAATCTTATTCGTGATACCAACTTCAGATGGAGATTTGTTATTATTTAAATTTATATATTTTTTTTAATTCTTTATATAAATACCGAACACGCTTATTATTGCCGTTTAAATTATGTAGACAGATCGAGTTGAAAGTTTATCGAATTAAAAAAACATAAAAATTTCAACGTATACATTTTATTATAGTTATTAGTAGAAACCGGTATATTATGTGAAATTAAATTTTGAAAATTTAAATGAAGACGATCTAAAATTTTATACCAATCATGCTCCGGAGGAACTGCGAATGTTTCTCCATGCTTGCTGTTTAACAAAATGAATTTCTTTTCTACATAATTTTAATAATATTTTATTATAAATTAATTGAAATATAACATTTTGATGCTATGAATAACTATTACTTCAAAGTATTCCAAACGTTCATTTCACCGACAGTTATTATTATTATTCCTAGTTACATTTACTTTAGATCGAGACAACGAGTTTAAATTTTTCTGATACATCATTAATTCTGTTTTCGGAATTCGCTAATTTCAATCGTTTCATAATGTAACATTACTTCACGATCCGAGTTATTTACATGACAACATTCGTCACAGCTAAAATAACCTTTATTGACAATATTTATCAATACTGAGGTATTTATGATCACTTAAGTGAAAATTCTTAACAAAAACATCGGATATAAAAAACTAAAAATTATTGTTAAGTATGGAATTTAAACTTCGTCAGTTATGATTTGCAAAAGTAAAAACATTATAATCATTTTTTAATAATTAAATCACCGGAAAAGATAACATTTTCGAATTGTATATTTACTAAATTGCGAGTAAAAATTTGATTTTCCATCATTTTTAGCCTAGCATTGAAATCGCGAAAAATTATTATGTTTTGTTGAAAAAGTTCTTTAAAACAGATTATAATTATTATGTTTATATTTAATAATATTATATATATACATATATATATATATATAAAAACCAAATGTTTTAAAATTATATGGGAACTATAATATACAATGTTCATAAATTACATTTTAATATTAACAAGAAACTGTTTTACATATATATTGCATCAGCGTTGCCATGAGAAATAAAAATGCTCATCAGTACTATTACTGTTAATACAAAATGCTAATGAACATTTAAACAAATACGGGTTTTTTTACAACGAAAACAGAGTAAACACGATTCGATTTGTTTTAGATTATAATAAGATAAAATTTATTATCCGAGAAGGAAAATAATTTACATAAAAATTTCTCCACTCCGTAGCTGTTTCCGTCATAAATTTAGATCGATAGGTAGTTGATAAATTCGTATACTTAGGTTCAGTAATTACCAAAGATGGAGGATCGACCGATGAAATTAAAAGAAGAATAGGAACTGCAAAAAAAATGCATTGGCTCAACTGACAAGAGTATGGAAGAGCCACGACATAACGAAGAATACAAAAATTCGCCTCATGGACACCTTAGTCTTTTCGGTTTTTCTGTATGCATCGGAATGTTGAACTTTAAAAAAAATGGATGTCCGGCGAATAGATGCTTTTGAAATGTTCGGTTGGAGAAGGATGCTGCGGATTCCCTGGACCGAAAAGAGAACAAACCTGTCGGTGTTAAAGCTGTCCAAAAATACGACTGCGAGATGTAGTAAGGCAGCGAATAGTAACTTACTTCGGTCATATCATACGTCAAAATAGTTTGGGAAAGTTAATTTTGGAGGGTATGGTCGAAGGTCGGCGAAAACAAGGAAGAACGCCTACACGATATACGGATGGAATCAAAGAATTGCTAAACATTAAATCATTCCAGCAAGCGGTTTGATATGCAGAGGACCGAAACATATGGCGGACGCAGTTACATAAAATCAAGGTTTCATAGTATCACGATGCTCCGATCGAGCCTACGATGAAGAAGAAGAAGAAGAAGAAGAAGAATGTCCTATTCTAATGATCTCGCAGAATAGCCAGTGAAATATCCGATTATACGACGAATCTAACGAGGGTTTAATTTATCTTCCGGGTTAATCCCATCTTAGTTGCTGAAATGCGAGATTTGATCGAAGTTGAACGTACATATTTAAAATTGGTTCTTTTATATTTCCTTCCTTTAAATCGGCCCGAATTAGTTAATTAAATATTTCGAAACCGTTCGAAGAATTGATCTGGACACAACCGTATTAGTAATAAAAACAAAATTGTAACTGTAATGCCGACGTAAATTAACGAAAAATAATCGCAGACGAATACATAATTTCTCATACAACTTATATTAATTGTTACATGGGATTCGGTCAATCAATTTTTTGTCAATTTTTCGAATCCGTAAACCGTAAAAACAATGAAGTTTAGATTGTGGAATGTAGTGGGCTTTTTTTATTACTTTAATTACAAAAATCATTTAAAATCGCTAAAACTTTATTTTCTTGAAATTCGCAAAGCTTTTCGGCAATTACGCCATTATCAATCGATATTTAAATTTAGATAAAAATAAAGATTTAAAAAATAAAAACACAAAATATAAATTTAAATACAAGTTCACCAATTTATAAAAATATAAAATGAAGAATAGATACTTAAAACAATGAGATTGTTTATTCTTCATTTTTGAACTTATATTTAAATTTATATTTTGCGTTTTTATTTTTTAAATCTTTATTTTTATCTAAATTTAAATATCGCTTACAAGGAGGCTGGGCCGAGATAAAGGATCTCACGCACGATGCGAGGGAATGGCTCAAACGATTCGACACCCGAAGTTATAGGACGAGGCAATATAGATCCCGTGCCCGGGGACATATGCAAAAGTAAAGTAAAGTAAGTAAGATAATGGCGTAATTGCCGAAAAGCTTTGTGAATTTCGAGAAAATAAAGTTTTAGCGATTTTAACTGATTTTTGGAATTAAAGTAAGAACAATGTCCAATTTTAACTATTCGTTTCTGTTAAAAATTTAAAAAAGTGATAACAATTTTTTAAAAATTTTTAAAAATGTTTAAAAATTTAAAAATTTAAACATCTAAACATCTAAAAAATATAATCTCTCTATTATTACTATATCGTTAACTTCGTACTAAACGGGTTTTAGAATGAGAAGGGAACTTCCGCGGTATAATTAGGTCGCGGAATCGAATGCACTTGTCAGTCGCCGCCTGAAGCCTTAATAAAAACAGTGCGTGCACACCGAACAAATTCACGATATATATATATATATATATATATATATATATATATATATATGAAAGTATTCTGCAAAACGGAGGGAAATATACAATATATTATATATATATGCATATAAAGTGCCTACTGCAAAAACAGAGTCTTAAACGGAAGAATCAATTTTCTATTGGCATGCCGTGTGTGTGGGCGGTCTATTCCCGAGTGAAAGGAGCTATGTAAGAATCGCAGTCTAAATACACGTGTAACAATACACCGAAGACAAAACGCACGCGATATTTACTATATGAATAAAGACGAATTGAATTGAAAAAAAAAAGAGAAGATGCAAATACTCTACACTATACACGCACACAACTTACACAGTTATAAATGATATATGTATACCACGCAACGTACACAGCGGATGATGTACAAATATATTATGATTACGAAGTCATTGCGTTTTCCTATGCCCGATATCGCATATTGCATATTGCGCGTTTACGCAACGCGTTAGAACGTCAGCAGCACGACATCACCTAGGTAGTGGTAAAGACCTATACGCTACGGGACTTTACCGGGGATTGAATCGAAACCACCTTTAGAAATGCCGATAATAGAACTAAGTTCCACGATTTTCCACGCCGATTATAATATAGAAATATAAAATATATATATATACACAAGACGCACACTTTTGCGCGATATCCACTACATTTCTCTATCTATTTTGCAACTGCTTCATCTACTTCGACTTTTATTATATGTATATTTATATTAATATATATTAATGTAATGGGAATTTATCCAGATGATAAACTGGCCAGTCTTCGACGCTTTCCACATTTTCTTCCAACCTTTATTTTTTTTTTTCATTTCTCTTTTTTCAATCTTCCATAAACTGGCTTGTGTTTAACGTTATACTACACCGATATAACCTTTAGCTTATTAACTGTACTCGTTCCGGGTATACAGGTATATAACAATAAAATAAATATCGGTATTCATTTATGCGCTTATATTAAAACGTTTACAATCTACTTCACGTGATCGCACCGGCTACATTTTGCGCTATAACAATAAAATTACTACCTCACGAAGTAGCGTAGAAAGGAAATAGATTAGAAATTCAGACAATGAATTTTATATATATATATATAATATATGTATGTATATAATATATATGTATATATTTTTATTACGTATTCAGGACGGTCAATTTAAAACCGTGCGTTACATTATTTCAATATTACGCCAGTGAATATTTTAGTTTCAGAGATGACCATTGATTATGAAAACTATTTTGTGGTCTCGCCATATTTTTCACTTACCATATTAATATTAGTATAAAAACGCAAAAATATGACGTAATAAATCCTTCCACATTTTTATCATTATTATACCGTTCCATAATAATTCATTATCGCAACTTTTCGATCAACGTTCTTTCATTTTTTACCATGTTGTTACTATTATTATTATTATTATTATCTATATGTATTTATTTACAAAACATTAGGGCATACACAACACCAATTACAGTGCATGCACTTACAGAATAATTATAAAATGAAAGTAGGAACAAAAATAAAAAACACCCTAATTAATATAAATTATATTAAAAATGGGAAAATTAATTACTAATACAACAACAAAAAATTAATATTTCTAATGAATCTACCGATAGACATCGGAAAAGAACAAAAAACAGAAAACCAATCATATTCCCATGTAAACAAACTCTCCCTTAGAGACACGCACATAAATTCATAAATAATAAAAAAAAAAAAAAAAAAAACAGGACTGCATACAATTCATATGCACATATTCCCAATAAAAAAACAAAAAAGAAAAAAAAACAGGACTGCATACAAACCATATGCACATATTCCCAATAAAAAAAAAAGAACTGCATACAAATCATATGCACATATTTCAAATAAAAAAACAAAAAAGAAAAAAGCAGGACTGCATACAAATCATATGCACATATTCCCAATAAAAAAAAAAGAACTGCATACAAATCATATGCACATATTCCCAATAAAAAAACAAAAAAGAAAAAAACAGGACTGCATACAAACCATATGCACATATTCCCAATAAAAAAAAACAAAAAGAACTGCATACAAATCATATGCACATATTCCCAATAAAAAAACAAAAAAGAAAAAAGCAGGACTGCATACAAACCATATGCACATATTCCCATGTAAGGAAACTGTTAATAAATGATGGTGATAAATGGGGCTTTTTACAACGAAAATAAAACAAACTTATTGAAAAGTAAGAACTGAAATATATATATAGGTAGTTTAAGAAATTTATTATATGTAATAAATTTACTATCAAAAATCTAACTGTGGATGAATGTTTAGTATGTTATTAGATAGACTCCAGATGAATAGAAGTGGGTGAATTATAATCTAGATACCATAGAAAACACAATGTGACTTGCTACTAACACCAGGGACCGTAAATGGGATTGTAGATAATAAATGATCATCTATGCGAGCATAACGAAGATCATGCGAGAACCTCAGATTTACTTATCTTCTAGCGCTCGAGGGGATTTAATACTTAGGAAATCGCATAAAATATTATAACTCGAAGTGTAGGTTAGACACACTGGTTTGACAGTAATAAATATACCTCAAAAACTGAAATTGAACTTTTCTACCGTACGAATATATTTAGTGCAGAAAGGATCCCAAACCACAGATGCTTATTCTAATTGTGATCTTACGATGAAATCCTTAATTCTGTACACATTTTTGGTAACATTAGCAATATGATTTTGAAGAATATTTAGTGATTTCCTGTTAAAATAAGCAACGAAATAGAACTTAAAACTAAATTAATATTTTTTCATTTTATGTTTTTATATTGTTTAAATTTTCACACAATCGAAAAGCTTTTTTTCATGAAGAACAAATTGTTTAACGAGTTTAACTTCTTTTTTCTCATTTAGTCGCTACATGGCGCCATCTACACAAATCAACAATTCAAAATCAGTAACAGCGTCAATTGATATAAAAAAAGGTTTAAATCATCAGCAAAACAATATTTGAAGATATAAACGATTTTTTGAAAATTATAAATAATTGGACGAGATTATTCAGCTATTCCGACGATAAATATATTAACAGTTGATATTCAAACTGGCTACAGAAATTAATTCGAGAACACGAATTGGCTAATCGATAATAGATTATTTGCGAATAATAATAATAATAATAAGACGAAATACAAAATCTATACAAATCGGGACAAAATAGATTAGAATAACTCGGAAGTAAATCTAGATAGATGAGGGTTAGCGGAATTAAATATCCGGGGAGTTTTATTAGTTAAAAATTGGAGCGCTCGTTCGGTTCGGGGTAGTGAAAAAATTGTTGTGGGAAAATTAATTACTCGGTTTATTATTTAAAGCAATTCATCTCTAGAGAAAACATTTGTTTAAACTTATTAGCATCATATAAAATATATAAATTGGGACAAAACAGATTGGAATAACTCGGAAGTAGATCTAGATAATAAGACAACAATGACGGTGTTAGTGAAATTAATCATCTAGGTAGTTTTGTTAGAAAGTTAAAGTCGAAAAATTGTGGCAAAATTAATTACTCGTTTAATTATTCGAAGAAATTCATCTAGACGGAACAAACGTTTATTGCATATAAGAAGGTTAAGAACTTGCGAAATAATAATAAGGATAAAATTCCCGATAGTCGTACTGCAGGGTTAAAATTGTTAGCAAAATATAAATTTAGATCGTAAATTAAAATTTCTTCCACATTTGGATTATTTAAATCGTAAACGCATAAAAATTGAACTCCGTAGTTTAATCCCCGACAATTATGGACTTCGATACAAAAAGCGTATTGTTTTATATAAAAGACTGATTCAGTCTATATTTAGATATGGAGCACATATTTATATTAATCATAGGATTCTTACGACTGTCGTCGAAAATCAAAGGAAATATCTATCGAATATATCATCATACTGAACCCTGCTCAGCGGCATGTGTTATTGCAAACATCTTACCTGTGGATTTATTTCTTATCGGAAGAGCCATTCTAAGTGAATACAGAATTACGCTTAATCTTAATCTAGTTAGATTCTTAAAATTTTTTCACAAAAATAAATACCTTAATTTCTGATCTTGGCCCAACACCACCAGTTAGTAAATTGAAAACCTATCTAAAACATAAATTAATTGACATTTGGCAACTGCATTGGGAACTGGAGACTACTGATAGGAAAACATTTTCCGTTCCAAACATTAATTATAAATTACACAACCTTGAAATTACTTAACGCGCAGCTTTTGACTGGGCATGGTAATTTCCGCCGAGAGTATTTACATCGATTTAAGTTGACCTCTTCGCCTTATCGCCAGTACTGCGATCTCAAAGAAATTTATAATATACATTATACTATCTTCAAATGTTGTGCCTTTAACGAAATAAGGAATAAATACCGAATTAATGAAAACTCACCTTTAGTTCTAAATGTAAAAAATGCTGATCATTTGTTAGAATATTTTCATATATTCGAATGAAAAGGAAATTAACTTTGAGACTGCCAGCGCCTGATCAATCCTTTTAATACATGTGTGTTTATATGTGTGTATATGTGTATGTACATGTGTGTACATATATATATGTATATTTGGTAAATCTTGTTAGCTAGTCCTTATACTATTCTTTTTTTTTCACTCTTTAAATTTTGTACATATGACACATTTCACGATAATGGCTGGGACTATGTTTTGTCATCCTGTCTGTTGCTCAAAACAAGTATACCCACATTTGAAATACTTGTTTTCATGTTTATGAATTTATATACGTTGATTAAGTAATTTGCCTTTTTTTTTTTTTTAAGTAATAATTTTTCTGTTTTTTGTTATTTTTTAATTACTTGCCCCTTTATATAATTGTGATCGTCTATTGTTCGTATTGTATAAGATAATGAAGTTAGTCATACTGCAGGTGTGTATAAAATTCGTTGTTCTCATGGAAAATACTGCATAGGAAAAACTGGAAGGTCTATTAATACACGCATTAAAGAGCATGTTACTGATTGTAAATAAAAAAACGTATAGGTCAAGCAGTGGCAGAACATCTACCTACACTGGTCATACTATAAACTTCAAGGTGAGGAAGGTACTGATAAAGGAGCAAAAATATGGGAAACGAATAGTCTGAGAGGCTATTGAAATAGAGAGAAGCATGATAATTTCAACAGGGAAGACGGATTAAACCGATATTACTAAATAATAGAGAACTAAACGTTGATTACAGAAAATTATTAGGTGATGGATCACCTGACGGTAGGACCGAATTGACCAATCACAATGCAAAAGTATTAGCGATGGTTATCACAGGCCTGGAAATAAAAGTTCATATTAAGAAGTGTAAGTCAAGGGTCTGCGGTTTAGTTCGCTTCTGATGATGGTTAGTCCACTAGAAACGTTAAATTCTATCAATAATCGAGGACGTGGTTTTCACGAAAAATAAGTTTAAACGGAAGAAACACAATCGCGTAAATATGTAATAATGAGACATAACAAAAGTTGAAAGAAGACAGACTATTAAGGATCGGTTATCGATGAGAATAAATATAGACAACGATTAATGAGTTAAAATCACTAAACAATTCATAAAAAAAAAAGAGTCACAAATACCTTTTCGGATATTAAGCCATTATCGAGTGAACACGTATAATTAAATTGTATACAATATATAAGAAAATGTTAAATTAACGTATTAGACGCACATTAATAGATTCATTCCAGTCGAACAATTTTGTATAAATCACATATTTAAATTTGTCTTCTTTTTCTTCTTCTTATACGCAGTCATAATAGGCGATCACGAATATGGCAATCGGATTTTACGTTGTCTCGCATCTGTTAATTGCTGTAACCGAGATGTGTTGGTTCAATTTTTGAATATTTTCCTGTCAATCGTCCTTCCCGGACTTCTTTTCCCTTCGGTCTGTCCTTGTATGATGTAGAATTTTGTATATGACCAAGATATGAACGTGTCTCCTTATAATGATATTCGGCTTTCATTAATACATCTTTGCCGTCCATGATATCTTCAGCATTCTATTTTCCATAGCCTAATACCGTTTAATAAAGTTTGCTGAATATACGAAATATATCTTTTCTTATCTTAAGACTAAGTGATCGATCACCCAATAGTGGTTTCATATTATTGAAGGCTGCTCGCGCCTAACTACACTATAACCTTAACCTTCGTATCATCGAGATTATTATAGCAGCCGACATATTTATATATCTATTCGCTTTTTCCAATATTTTCGTTATTTACGGTTATCGCACTACTACAAAATCTGTTGTTAACCTATCAGGGCATCCGCTTGGTTTTCCTTATATTTATATACAGACCGTAGAGGTTTTGCCAACTTCATCAAATCCTTTTAACAGTCGCTGTAGATCTTGAAGGCTGTCGGCTAGTACAACCGTGTGATCTGCATATCGGGTGTTATTTTTGTCGTTAAATTTCATACGGCGCATTTGTATAATTACATATACTACTTCCGATTCCAGAATTATAGGTCCATTGTCTAAATCGTCGCCGAGTGTTGTTACCTCGATTATCGTGGAAGAGTTTAATCGTTTCCAAATATCCTTTTTGACGTTTTCATCGACAGCGACACCACGTTCGTCTGTTAGTCTTGTAACTCCTTGTTTAAAAGTTTTATAATATTCTTTATTTTCACATTTCATATTTCTTATATATCGCATATTTATATTATATTTTGATAAGAATCCACGGTATGTCAACAACAGAACCATAGAGATTACGTAAATACGCTTTGGATATCAACGAACGTCATTTCACTTATCACGTTTATGCTCGGCTTGTGATTGGTTCAGGAGGGTGTCGATAGAACATATCGTGTGACAATGTGACAAATAGTTTGATAAAAAAAAAACAAGAAAGATTATTCTTAAAAAAGTACAACTAACATTAATTATTAAGATAATAATCTTCTTCTTCTTCTATATATCTTCGGCGAACGTTGGCGATCATCTGCTTGACTTGATTTTTATCCGTAACTTTTCTAAATATTTCATCTGTATTTAGTGAGCCATTTTTTTTAAATACATTATTCTAATACGGCCACGCCTGCGACTACCATTTATTTCACCCTGTATAATCAGTTGAAGCCACTCGTTATTCCGCATTACGTGGCCAAAATATCCAACTTCCTTATTTTCACTGAATTCATAATATCTGTTTTTTTTTTTCTTGTTCGATCGTTGTAGAACTTCGGAATTAGTTATTTTAGCCGTCCGAGGAATTTTTAATATCCTACGGTATGCCCGCATTTCAAAGGTTTCTAACTTTTTGCATAATGCCGTTGATACCGTCCAGTATGACGCCGTATAGCAGAACGCTGAAAACATAGCAAATCTTGTCAAAACTTTATTCTTCTTAGGCGAACTATAAATAATTTTGAATGTATTTATATAAACATTTTGAAAATTAACCAGAAAAAAAATAAAAAATTTCGTCGCGCACCATATAGTAGACTGGCTGGAGAAAAAAAACTATCTATAATTTTTCGTACGAACGCGGTCATTTCGTAATAGAGCTAATATTCCAGCGTACTGTGTTTAATTCCTGCTTACGTTCCGTGTCTGGAAAACTCACTTATCTGCCCAGTATCGTAAATGGCTTTGTCATTTGCCGACCACAATATCACAATATTCGTTCATTAGCGAACAGCATACGCGCAGACGTTTGAATATCACCGCAGTCACATCTATCATCTTCGATAATACCGCGTCTTTTAAATTACCTTTACACCGTGTCGTCATGCCGGTTCTCAAATTTTCCACCATATAAATCACAACCCGGTGCTAGGTTCTCTTGAAGACTTTGCGCATTAGTTCTAACTGCGGTCTTCCATAATCGCTCTTTTATAAATCCGTTCCGTCGGTACAATGGTTGTATTCAGGAAACTCTTTCTGAATTTTGGTCAACTTTTTGGAACAATCTGCCGGTAAAGCGGATGTCACGAGGATCGTTCCTTATAGGCTGCTACTTCTCTTCTTATATTCCCACGAGTGGGGATATATATTGTCTATTTTCGTCGGCTTCAAACAGCCTGCTACTATTCTTGCTGCGTTTAATTCCTTTATAATATAATATAGATATACTAATAACAACGATATGCGACAATCGCCGATATGATCCTTGTGTGTATGCTTTTAAATTATTATTAATTTCGTAGTGTTTAATTTTTTCACTCATGGCGAACTCACGATAAATGAACACACCTGAGGTAGATGAAAACGTGAAGAAGTGTAATCGTGCGTAAAATTACCTATCGTCGAAGCGCAGTTAATAATTGGTTAGCGTAAATGCAGATACTGATCTCGGTTATTAGATCATCAACTTGCCACTAGTACCGACCTAACTAACCTTCGTATATATATATAGATATATGTACATATATATATATATATAAAATATATATGTATCTCCAAAGTAAGATATATCACACATTTCTTATTAGGTTAATATGGGTATCACGTAAAAATGCTAAGGTATAATTTTCTTCGAATGAAATAATAAAAGCAGGTGAACAATTTTTTTGGCTTGGCTACCAGGTAAAGTACGGCGATATATATATATATATATATATATAATATATATCCGTGTTTCAGTTATCTTCGTACGAAAAATCATTTCTTGCGCTATTTAGTTTATAATATGTGCTAAATTAAAGTACACTTATTATAACTAACACCTAGTTCACACACACACACACACACATATATATATAGATATAGATATAGATATAGATAGATATATAGATAAATAGATATGTAAGCATATATATTACCCGATGTTTTCATAGACATAAAAATTAGTGGTCTGTCACTACACCTATCTATAAATCTAATCGTCTCCTTCACGTAAAATTTTTCGGGTCTAACTATAAAGATGTTAATAGGGACTTGTTGTAAAATAAAATGAAAAAAAAAGTATATTATAAATAAATTATCAGAACACGACTTAAAGTCGTTATATATAATTTGTATATATACATATACATAAAGGAATGAATCATCGAGAATTGGTTAAATTTTAATCAGCGAGCTGTTGAAGATGTAATAAAATATACTAATTTCTACAGTATATTTAAATTCTTAGAAGGCGATGTCAAAACTCCACGCGCAATACCATATGCGCGCTAGTAACAATATAATACTTTTAAAAAAAAACACACGGGGTTGCGTTGTGTCGTGACAACAAAACGTTTCATATTGTTATTAACCTTGTACGCTACTTACAGTGTACAACAAAATATTTATAGGTAAGTAATCGCCAACCTCCGATACGGAGACGGCACTTCGATGATGATATTTAAATTGTTCCTCTGTAGGGAACGTATAAATAATAATAACGAACTGATACTAAATTAAACCGGCCGGCGTTATCGCCTTGTTCGCCCGAGAGTGGGTGGGATAATTAGTTTAATACAACGGACTTATGAAAATTGACGAACTAAATCCGGTTTTATTGATTGTTACGATTTAGACAATAACTTAGTTAAAGATGACAAGGCCTAAATATTTTATCCGAATACAACGTATCAACTTAGTGTCACATTAATCCTCAATATCGAAAAATATTTTCTGAAACATGTGACAAATGCTTCCAAACGGACGTAGAAGGAAAAATAATCGGTAAAGACTCCGACGATAAACAATATAAATGTTCCGACAATAAACAATATAAGGGCTACGAAAATAAACAATATAAAGACGCCGATTTGTAAAGTTATTGTTGGCCGCCTCTACAATGGTAATAATAATATGGATAATAATTCTAATATGTGGGGTAATCAGTAATACTCAAATTTGACTCTAAATGTAGGACACCAAGATCGGTAATATCCACCAGAGGGGAATAATACTGCTAATTCCTCATTCGCTGTAAATTCAAAAAAAAAAAAAAAAACAATTTCGTATCTTCAAACCCTATGGTATAGAGCAGCTTGGTAAAAATCACATTCTTTCTTTTATGGAAACTTTTCCTTTATCGAAGCTCTTCCAGCTTTAGTAACTGCAGTATTATCTACGCTTCAATAGTTCCGGATTCATCATTTAAAGCACAGGCTCGAAGCCATCATTCAATTGCTCTGTTGTTTATAAGGCTTTTTTTTTAAACACTACATTGACTTTGTGTTCACTGCTTTACTCGGGTCCATCCGAAAGCAACCATCCTTCATTTTGATCAAATGCGAAAAGATATCACCCTAACGGAAGAATTGTTGAGTAACAAAAAAAAAACCGTAATCGTTAAAATCTTTTTGATATTTTACAATACAACTCTCACAGCCTGAAATATGACTGTGGCAGCCCTGAAAAATTAATCGATGATCATGAGACATTGATCCCGGTGAATAATTTATTAACAACAGTTTTTACTGTTCATCAAGACCAAGACGACAGCGCAGAAAGGTATGGCGAGGTGGCAATTTTAGTGTGTAATCACATTATTTCTGTTTTTATTTCCTGTAGTTTATCGAAAGATATCTCTATCTCACTACATACACTTGTTAGGCCCTAACATTACTATAAATTTATCGTTTTCTCTATTTTTCTATTTTATATATATATATATATTAGACTATATGTTGAATCTTCTTTCTGACCAAATACTTCTTCATTCATAAATATTTTTTTATATCGTTGGTGGTAACCGGAATGTCTACAGTGTAGTCTGGGCTAGTCATATAAATAATTATTTGGGGCAGCTAGTATATGACGATTTTTAGAATTAGACTGTTATATATTAAGTGATGACGGTCCAAATCATTTTAGTAGGCATGGAACTAATCCAGTAGATTTAACGTTCTGTTTACCTTAATTAGATTTACTAGGATATTAGAAGACCATATCGGACAATGCGGGAGGTTAAATACACACGGCGCACACGATAATAACATCTAGGACACTCCTCAACACTTGGCATCGGTCCTCGGCACAGCTTCAGATGTCGCAGTGAAACTGATCTCAGAACCCAGTTTTAACTGAAAGCTGTCAGTAATGTTCTCTTTAACTTAATAATAAATTCAATAAGAAGTACAAACGTAAATGAAAGCTTTGATGGCCAGATTGCTGTGAATACGTAACCTGTGATAGAAGGAAAACTTTTTCACAATACCGGAGTACTGGTACTGCTGAAAATTATCTAACACTGGAGAAAAGCTAATTCGTTAAGCGTGAATCTAAACATACAAAAAAAGAAATCGTGGCAAGAGTTGTTTAATCGACAAACTCCAATTTGGAAAATGTGAGTTACCAAAAGCTTTCAGATATTCCACCTATAACCGATTTAAGCGATTAAGCGACGAAATTACGTATTCCTTTGTCGAGGCCTTCTCGTCTATCTTTTCACACTGAAACTGCGCTGGCATGTAGGATGAATATCGATCGCTTCCCTTTATTTAATACGTTCAGTCAAATTCATATTCGATTGCCTTATCTCCGAAAGATTTCCACAACACACCCTCATTTATACAGTTGGATCAAAGTGTCAACTCGAGGAACGGGAGCAGCGGTGTTCATTCCAGTTCGCAGTATTAGTAATATGTACTAACTACACCACCATTGTTCAATACTTACTTCTGAATGAGTAGCAATAGCACGAGCATTTACTATTTGAATAGACTCGAATCTTTTGGGAATTAGCTTATTATTACGGACTCGGAAAATGTGTTCGAGGCTATAGACGAAAAATGGAATGTTGTGTCGGATACATTTTAACTTAAATCTTAACGAATATTTGCATTCTTCTTGAGGATGCCGGGTTGTAAAGGTATTCCGAACAATGACACGTTTTAGCTAAAGAGTAGTACTTTCTTTAGGTCCCACGAGGATATCATTCACTCTTTACAGCTGGCGGATTATTAGGAACTGATGTACACCGATAACATTAGGCTAATTATCGTCAACATCAACCGTCTCTCGTCAAACCTCCGTGCTTTCATTACTTCATGAAGATTAATCGCAAACGAATTCTAACTCTACGGTAGATTACGATTTAGGCACCACTTGTTAGTTGATCGTCTTTCCCGTATGCAACATAAACAATGTCCCTTCTGTCTCCTCCATTCATAACAGGTAAACACGGTACATTTTATATTATGTTATATATATATATAAAGAATCACGTAAGCTATAATCAAAAAAGTCGTAAAATATGATTCAAATATAAACCTAGTTGTCGTTCATATAATAAACCACACGTTTATTAATTTCCCGGCTGGTCGAATATTACATATGGTCATCATTATCACAATCATCACTATCATTTTTGTAATCAGTATTAATAAGTACACGCCTTATCACGAAACCCATCCAACCGCTGTAACTAGACTGATGAGAACCTCCTCTATCCGATTACATAAAAATAAAAAAAATAAACGTCTTTTTAACTTACAGAAAAGTTCATTCGGCCATTTTATTTTACGACTTACTTCCGACAGCCAAGAAGGCGAATAAATTATTTGTCGTTCGAACGTCGCTATTTTCGTTACGCTTGTTCTTTCCTCAAGCGCCAGATACCTAGATAGTTTCTATTTAATCGTTTTTGTTGGGTTGTTTTCTTTCTATAGTCATTCTAGCCGTGAACCGGTTTCATTTTCAAGATACAGATAATATAGATAATATAGATAGTATAGATAATATAGATAATAGATACTAGATACGTGATTTACGAATAGTTGTCCGAGATCTAGGAAGCTGGATTATTATCCACCATTTTTGACTAAATTTTACGAGTACGTTCAATTAAATTTAGCAAATTTCCGACTATAAATTCTAATCGTTAATAAAACTTTATCGTTCAAAAGCACAATACAAATATATATATATATATATATATATATATATATATATATATATATATATATATATATATATATATGTCTAACACTCCTCTTCTTGCAATAATACTAATTATACCAACTGGTCTAATTAAAGCAAATAAATTAAAGAGATAAACATAAATTTATGAAATCAGCGGAATATACAATGGCAATAAAAGTACATAATAATATAAAACCCGACAGTAGGGATAAAATGTATCTCCAAATTTGCCCGGCCAGCACGGAAGATTAGGCTATTTTCCCCCCTCAATTATGAAAAGAAGGAGAAAGAAAGGGCCTAGCAGCCAAGGTCGTAATGGGCAATCGGATGTGACTCATGCCTCCTCACCGCCTAGTATAAATACAAATCGAGGAGGCAAAACCCGGCTAAAGAAAGTGCAATCCAATTTTTAAGGGCTGTTTTCCAATCTTGCGCCGAAAATTCTCTTCCTATACGTTAAAAGCTCTTTTTTTATGTGACATCTCGCTGTGTAAATATCGCGATTTCGTCCATCAAGATGTTGCATTATTTTTTATAAATAATATTCTTCTCTTCGAACTTGACGCCATCTATCGACTACTAGTGAAAACTAGCAAACTTTTTTATTATCCTTCCTTCTGGCAGTATGTTGTTTTTTCTTCCTCTCTCGTCTTACATTAATCACGATAAAATCCGTCGAATTTTTAAAATTTTATTTCTAAATTCCGTTATCGATCGTTGCATCATCGATTTTAGCATTTCGGCGAGATTTCGTGTTCAAGAACCACCTCGGGCTGGTTTTATGATGAAAATTTCTTTTCGTCAGTTCGTTATTATTCTTCCTCTGAATAGGCGCGTAAAATGACAATCTCCTTTTCCTCATAACGTCAGCTAGCCTAATTTTCTTTATTAGGCCTGTAACATCTTTCCTGGGATCGTGGATTTTTTTTATGATTTTTTTTTTACCAGTTTTTATTCTAATATTTAAATTTTTCCAACGTCATTTAGCTCTAAACTCTCCGATTTAATAACTACAACGTCAAATCTCAGAGCATTTATCGATATTGATTTTTTTTATATTAATATCCATATATATTTTTAAGATAAACATTTTATATATATATATATATTTTTAATCGTCGATCGGATTATTATTATTGATATATTCCCTAAAACATTTTTTTTCTCAAACCGTAGTAGAGTTTAAAAAGAGTTTTTTTCATAATCATATAGTTTTTTAAAATTTTTTAAAAATAATTTTATCTACTTTTTCCCGTCTAAATAGTAGTAAAATCATATAACCGGTTAAATCCGACGTAAAAAATTAATAAACAATTTTAATCGAATTACCAACGAGGCAACCTTTATTATCTAAAAAGGGAAGGTAACCATTTAACGACGTAATAAAAATTGAAAGTTTCAGACGCACGCGTACACTGGCGTAATAATAATAATAATAATAATAATAATAAATACATATATAAGACGATCACAGTGGGATGTCTGCATATATCGATTAGAAAATACAAACTCCATTAAAGTTCTAGAACGGTAACAACCATCCTGTTACTGTATATACACATATATATATATATATCTAACATATTCCGTCCGTACGACTAACACACCGGGTACCATTACAAATTATAGTGTTCGGAGGATCCGGGGTGTTAATTAATGTCTGCCCCTGGAACGTGTAAAACTGCCGCCAATGATGGGCAGATGGTCGAACTTTATCGAAAAACCTCTTATATACCGTCTCCGGGTTTGACCGCCGCGTATTGTCCTCGATTAGACTAATTCGAATCATAAATCATCCTTAACCAGAGAACCAGGCTATGCCTATCGTGAATTATGACAGGTATAATCGTAAGGTTCGATTTATTCCTGTTAGACACCGGCTCGTGTGTCGCTTACGTTGTAATATTAAATAATAAATAATGGAAAAAAATTAAATTTTTAAAACGACAAACGTCGAAATGATTTTAGGTTTTTAAAAATCGCCAGTTTCAAAATTTAAACACCAAAAAAGGTAATACTAAAAAATCCGTAAAATGGAAACTATGGGAAAATAAGATAGATAGAACAATTATCTTCTGAATATTTTCTTTTGTCCCTAACTAAATGTATTGCTCCAAGTTTTTTTATCCATGACATCCGTCTTCTACCTGGTGGATCGCTGACCTATATTCTCTTCAAATAAATTGTTTCTAATATCTCGTATTTCTGATAATATGCCCTAAGTACGCTGCTGTTTTTCTCTTTTTTTATAATTGCCAGCAGTTCTCTCGGTTTTGTTCGATATGTGATCAACATATGCTATTTTTAGCGTTCTTCGGAAAATCCACATTTCAAATGCCTGGAGTCGGTTTTGCTTCCTTTAGCGTCCGTGCTTCCGCTCCATACAGTATACGTAGCATTTCGCCATTCTATACCGTATATGAAGACTGAGGTTTTTATTACCAAACATAGATAGAACAATTATCGAAGAAGTTTTTGGAAATTTTGTTAATGAATCGATTTCGTGTAAATATGAAATTTTTTTGTATAACGGGTGGCATTTAATATAATTTTACAACGATCCTTTTGAACTATCTGAAGCTTCTTACTACATGTACTATTAGAGATAGCAGACCATACGGGACAAGCGTAATCTTCGAACGAATAACAATGGTTTTGTTAACTTTTTAAATTCAATCTAGTGCAGATTCCCTGTTAAATATTTGGAAAAGTGCGTGCATTGCTTTTTCTCTATCGCATAGTTAATATGTCCGTTAAATGTTAATCTATCAAGAACTACACCTAATTTTTTTTATTTTTTTTTAATACGACTCCTGAGATAGCCGCTTTATTTCTGCAACCTTAGATCTAAACTAAATAAGCGGTATCCTAATATTTATTTCGGACAGAGGTAGTGAACGTCTTCTACGAAAATAATCGCTTCGGATTTATATGAATTTTTTTGGAAATTTCCCGTCATATTTAGAAATTAACAGCTTTTTGCAATCGATTACGAATTGTGCGAACTCTATGCGAAGAATAATGCTAGGTTATCGACATATAATGCAGTTCCGACAAAAGTTATACTTCCTTATGGTACATACCTATAGTTTGATTTTTCGTAGAAGATACTTCATAGTTTGTTTATAAGATAGAATTTTCTGTTAATTAGGAAAACGGGGGTCGTATTAATTTATTACGTAGTATTAGAAATTGAAATTTAATCATTTTGTATAATATTCCATCATGCCGTATCGAATGCTTTTTCAATATCGATTAATACCGTTTCAGCGCTTTTCTCGTAGTCCGACAGATCTAATGCGTGCATTAGTGTAAGATGAACACCGAGTGAAGAATTTATCGGATAGGTTTAATATATAATCCTTCATATAATTTAGGTTAGTAATTTCACGCATGAGATTCTTTCGTATTTTGACTAATATGCATCGGATATTTCGTATAGCTTGCAATTGACGCTGAATTTAAAAGACCATAATGGGCACGCGTAAGTTACTAACGGGCGTACAAGAGTTTTATAAAGAATCATTTTATTACGAAAGTTCAAGATTTTTTGTTAAAGATAGATGGCGAAATATTCGTTTTAATATTAATACGAGATGCCGAGTAAAATTTAGGCGGAGATCGAGAAAGACAACAAGATAGCGTAAATTAAATGGGTTTATTCGTATGAGAATTCGGTTAGATGATGTTGGATGTCTACGACTAACAGAGCTTTAGTTTGGATTAATATTAATTTGTCAGTTCCTAAAATAGCCCATCGTTACGAACCTTTTTGAAGTTTATCACTAATTGCATCGGGTCTGAATGAACTATAATCCAGTATCGCAAATACGGAATTAGCTGAAAATAATTTTGGAAAGTCGTATAAAAATAAATTGCTAACCTAATACGGCTATCTAACAAGACGGCTCGATGTTTTCGCACGAGTGAAAGTTACATCCTGTGTATAATCATACAATGATCAGTTTACTACTAATTTATTTCAGTAAGATTCGCCGGTTTCAGCCTTCTTGTCACTGTAGCACGCTTTAGTTCTGAAATCAATTTATTTTCGTGATCCGATAGACGTGATGCGTGTTTGCCGATCGTCTCCCGAATTACGTCGTTACTAACGTACCGCGGCATCCGGTAAATTAAACGTAACGTTTTATTCCAGAATCTTTGTAGTATGTTGATGTTAAAGATTTCTTTGAACATACCCAGAATTGAGCGGCATATGTAAAAACTGGTCTTAACACACGGTAAAGGAGCATCTCCTGTTTTCTAAAGATAGGTCGCACCTACTATATCCTAGGAGCCGGTACATCTGAGTTTTAGATCGTCCTTTTTTTTTTTTTTCTATATGGGTTCTTCAAGTCAGCCTTTTTGTCTAACTGGACTCAACTCAACTGTATCTGTTTTAGGTATTTGCTCACCTCGTAACGACAGTGTTTATCCGTAAAAGAAATACACGCTGATTTCTCAGGATTGAACTGCATGTTTTAGCCGATACGTAAGTTTTTTCTGGAAGTTTATTAATAGTTTTGTTAGCGTCAATATTCGAAAATACGAATTACGTATCATCGGTAAATAATTCAACTTCTTCTTGTTATGTCCGCTGTATAAATGTTATATAAAGCGGTCCTAGGACGCTTCCCCGAGGAACCTCAGCAGTCTGAAGTATCTTCACCTGCTTTCACTTGAAATTATCGATTGCCTAAGTACGACTTCTAAAAAAAAAAACACATTTTAAAATCTCGAGCGTTTAGAGAAATAAGAACAGATCTTCTTATACCGGAGCGAAGAATATTATACACGAACAGAGGCCTATTGAAAATGAAAAAACCTCTGAATTATAAAATAATAAATTATCGATCTAACATTTTCTACTACCGCGTTTCACATACACATCGGGTATAATATGTATATATATATATATATATATATATCCGAAATCATTAGCATAATCATCGCTGCCCTAAGGTGTAATGCACGATCGCTTTCATCGAATCAATTAAGAAAATGAAAATTTAAAATTTATATAGCGCTCGTAAATTAACACCTTCAGTCAACTGTTTCTCATAAATAAAAGATGAAAAATGCCCGCAGACGAGTTAACACTTTCGATGGCTCGGTAATACACGATCAGATTATGCGTTCCGATGAAACAGGAATTTATCTACATATAATCTTAAACGTTGTTCGAATTCAATAAGAATACATTACAGAAATAGTCTTATTATTATTATTATTATTATTGGGCTTCCACACAGTTTATCCATAATTCTTCAAATTTAACACAAGGGAGTAATAAACGAAATGTAAATATTAGAAGAAAAAAATTAAATAAAAGGAAAAGAACTTCAACAGTGGACAAGAGAGATGAGGAGTTAAAAGAGCTTAGAGAAATATTAAAAAAGCTATTCAAACGGCTTCGAATATATATAAAAAGCGCCGGAGGAAATTAAAATATTTATAAAAATTCTCCATAATTTAAATACGCCGTGATGTCAGAAAACACTGTCGCGAAAGAAACTTATCAAATTAGTTTAGTGAGAATTCGATAATATAAGCGAGATTTATTCGTAAGTAAAAAATCCTCTAATCAACTATCCATACAATCGGTCGTGACCAGCTTATTAGGAAAGTGAGATTGGTAATGCAAACAAACCCGTATATTAGTTTGCCCTAAAATCGCCAAATATTAGAGTAACGATATGGAATTAGTACACTCGAGTATTCTGTATAGAATTTATTACTACAAACGATTTCAATTTCTTTATCGAAAACTTAAACGAAATATTCGAGTGATCGAAAATAAATTCTTTCGTACGATAACTAATACCAATGTGGGTTTCAACGAATTACCGCGCGCCGATTAAACAATTAAGCGGGCTAATGAGGTCATCGCCGATTTGGCTTACCGACGTGATAAAAAAACCCTGTAATCAACCGAATCCAAAAGTTTCAATACTCTTACCTACTGATCAAACGACCTGCTGACATAAATATTGACTAATATAAGGATATATATGTATAAATAGCAGCGTCTTTAGTAATCTTTTCCATTAATTATAATTATTACTTATTTACAATTATTTCCAAAATTAAAATGTTTATACAACGTCTGCTGTTTTAAAAAAAAAAAAAGTCTTCGGGGTGCTCATCGAATGTGTTTTAAATAATTTTTAAAGTAACATATATGTATGTATTAAAATTCAAATTGAACATTATATAAATTTTAAATTGTTTTTATATAATTATATAAATTTTAAATTGTTTTTATATAATTATATAAATTTTAAATTGTTTTTATATAATTATATAAATTTTAAATTATACTTATATTTAATTAATACATTTCCGGATACTCGATTTCTATCATCGATTATTTAGATCAAACGATTTTCTCGATAGTATTTATTCATCATCAGTGTAATGTTCTGATTAAAAATTTCTCCTAGGAGCAGCTACTTAATAATGGAAATATTTTTATCGCATTGTGTAACGTTTTAAATTTTCACTTCTGCACATTCTCTATTTCAGTAGTTAATTTTTTTATAATATTTAGATTGTGGAATGTAGCGACTTTTTATTAATTGAATTACAAAAATTAGTTAAAATCACTAAAATTTTCTTGAAAAAATCACAAAGCTTTTCAGCAATTACGCCATTATCAACTGATATTTAAATTAAAATAAAAATAAATATTTAAAAAAAAAACGCAAAAATTTTAAATAAATGATCACAAATTTACAAGTATAAAATAAAGAATAGATACTTAAAACAATCTGACAGTGAGTAGGTAGCGTGATAAATGTATTCATGATCTTATAATGTGTAATATAAGAATTTAAGGTTTCGCTAACAATTTCGCTTGTGTATCAGGTATTTAACGAATTGGATAATCGCGCAACTCGGAAAAAATTGTAATTTTTTCATCTCGATGTGTATAGACAGTCACTGTCAAATTGTTTTAGGTATTTATTCTTCATTTTATACTTGTAAATTTGTGTCCTTAAATTTATATTTGTGTACAAACATGGAAAATGAAACACATACATTGGTAAGTAAACGAATTCATCAAATAAAAATGGATTTCATTATATCCATAATATTATTATGACACATCACACGATCAAATATGAATACATTTATCACTCTACTTTATATATATATATATATATATATATATATATATATATATATACATATATGTGTACAAACATGGAAAATAAAACACATACATTGGTAAGTAAACGAATTCATCAAATAAAAATGGATTTCATTATATCCATATTATTATGACACATCACACGATCAAATATGAATACATTTATCACTCTACTTTATATATATATATATATATATATATATATATATATATATACATGTGTACAAACATGGAAAATAAAACACATACATTGGTAAGTAAACGAATTCATCAAATAAAAATGGATTTTATTATATCCATAATATCAATGCTCTCTAAAGAAAAACATGATAACTAATAGTTTCTCATTCCTACACTAGGTAACGCTAATATATATATGTGGCTATGTGCATTATTGTATGTAAGTAAACGCCGAAAATAAGCTTTCATCGCGTTATAGAATGTCCTGATAATTGATAAAAACGAATCTCTCGTATGTACACTAAACGCGGAGCATGCGGTTTGCATTGTAGCAGTATTATCAACAGTGCTATTTAAAAAACAACACCACCCGTCTTCTCTGGGTCACCCTAATTTTCTTATTTGTTATTATTTTTACATTCTCTACGTCTGTCATTCTGGTGGGAATTATCTATAATTTTCACTTTTCACCATATATATGTATATATATATATATATATATATATTGTTTAAAAATATAACGTAACTGGACACAAAAGTCTACATGACAACGTTATTCAATGGTCAGCCAATGTGTTGTTCAAAGGTCAGCCAACGTGGTTCATTGTACAAAGGTTACATTATCTAATCAGAGATTTGTTCCTACAATTTCTCTGATTGATCGATCTCTAGTGAATAAAATGACCCATCCCGATAATAAGATGTGTTTATTAATTATTGAAGATAAATTGATTGTATTGTGCGCGTTATCTCAATGCTTTCTGTTAAATTTAATTCAACCAAATTCTGTATGCCAGCATTATTTTCAGGTTCAAGTTTTTTGTTCATAACTATTGGTCCTCCAGGCTGGATACAGATTCAGACTGAAATTAAACATTTCCATTACGTGAGTGTTCAATACTTTTTTTTTCATTTTCCTTTTTAATTCTATTCTGAACTATTAAAATGTCTGTATTCTCAAACTATATCAGCATTATGTATATTGAAAGAGTTAACAAGAATGCTCAGAATGGCAAAATTAATACACTGAGAATGTTAAAATGTTTTACGTCACGTGTACTTTACAAATGAAGCCTATTATGTTGCAAAACAATAGTGTTTAAATGCAAGTTTTTGAAGAGATCTGGAATTGTACTGTTGATTTTAGTATAGTTGTGATTCCAGTGTAATTTATCGGTCATTTTGAGGTTGTGTTTCATTTTACATACAGAGAAGAATTTTATGACACCTTACCCGACAATAGGCTATTAAATTGTATAAAAGCAACATTTTTTAAATGGAAACCAAAATTAAGTTTTGGGTGAAATAAATATCACTATCAATCCTTGTACGTGTGATGTACGGCAGGCGAATGATAGTGTAAATTGTATATTTTATTGTTGTATGTATGCTGAGGCAGTTATAACGTAAAATGCTTTCTTGATGAATGTGTTTTCCATTACATTGGAACAAGACTAAATTTAAAGTTAGCTAACACATTTAACTTTAGATAATCTTCCAAACTATATACCTTGGGATACCGATATTTTTGATGATTCAGATGATCATGCAGATGACATAAGTGATAATGAAAGATATAAGTGTAAAAATTGTTTGTATGTTTGTATTATTTTTTTTGCATAAATGCACACTAACATTTGTGTCATCACCATGTAAAATTAAGCATAATGTACAGCTGTTTCTTTTATTTGTGAAATTTGTACAAAATCATGATTTTATTAAATAAGTGTCTTTTTGGAAAAACGTCTTTGTTTCACTTCTTCCCTGCGCCCCAAGGCTCAGATAGTCTTTTTCATTCAGTTCATGTAGCAACTCAAACTTCAAGTAGCCGTTCATTCAGCGTCACTCAATAATTCTTCAAACTATTCTACAAGCAATAAATGTAATACTGTGTTATTGGTCACATGCCAAGATTAACTTCATTAACCAAATGATTCTACGGTTCAAGTACATATTCTGCTAGAGTCAGAATCTGAATTAACTTTCACTTTTGAACAAGCCAGCGCTAGATTAATTTCAGAAATGAAATAAAATAGTGTAGCCAACTATCTGGAAGAATTAAGTCCAAGTGAGGACATAAACTACTCTTTGTGGAAAGCAACCAGCCGCTTCAAAAGATCAATAACCAGAACGACACCATTGAGAGATGAAACTGTAAATTGGATACGGAGAGGTGAAGAAAAAGCTGAACCATTTGGTGGGCACCTACTAAAGATATTTCAACCACGTGACATCCAGTCGCAGATAAAATCTAATATCATAGAACTACCTCATCAGACGATTAAATCTGTAACTCCCTTGAAGTTGCAAAAGAAACAGATAACTTTTATCCTAAAAAATCTCCTGGAATTGACAAAATATCGCCAGCATTGCTGAAAGAAGTACAAAAAAAAAAGGAATTGTACTACTTACATACATCTGAAAGAACTACCAAAAAAATGAAATTGTGCTACATTTTCAATTCTTCATTCAGACTTGGACACGTTTCAGAATCCTTCAAAAAAGCGCAGATTATTATGGTTCAAAAACCAGAAAGTTAGAAGTAACATTTTATTAACCAATATCACCTTTACCGGCAATATCCAAATTATATGAGAAACTACACCTTAAACGTCTCAAACCACTAATGTGTATGTACTAAACCATCAATTTTGGTTCCGTGCTCATCACTCTACTATTGACCATGTAACGGCAATAGTAGAAAAAGCGTTTGAAGAAAACTGTGGCGATGCTTGGAAATAGCTGGTTGCCCATGGAAATTTGTTTCAATTATAAAACAGCTGCATGATGATATGGAAAGCTTGGTAATTTGTGACACCGAACTGGCAGAACCTTTTCAGTGTGCTTGCACCGTCTTTGTTTAATCTTTATATGGGAATGATTTTCTTAACATACAAAAAAAAAATTGAACAAATAGGTATAAAAATAAGATATTGTTTTGATGAGGTATTATATAATCTACAAAAATTCAATACGAACAGCAGGACAGAAATGTTTGTACTGCAAAATTTACAATATGCTGATGATTGTGTTATACCGGGTGAAACTTCTGCAGAATTACAGCGCGCGCTAAACTGTCTGCATAATACATATCGGGATTATGGATTAAGTATAAATAAAACAGAAATAATGATATTGAATGGCACGGAAGAAAATTTTCATATAAACGGATCGAAATTAAAAATTGTCAAAAGCTACAAATACCTTGAAAGGATAATTAGCGATAATAATGAACTAGATGAGATCAAATATAGAATAAAAAAATGCAATGATCGCCTACAACAAGCTGGCGCAGCGTGTATTTAGGAATAAAATTTACAAATTAATACAAAATTTATAGAGCAGTAGTATTATCAACTAACATGGAAAGATAAGATCTCGAATGAAAGAATTTTGAAAATGACAAATTGTAATAAAATAGAACAATATTTAACCAAAGCTCGGCTAAGAATGGTTGGCCATGTTATCAGAATGGATAACAATCGCAATTGTGAAATACCAAAATTAAGATTTAAAGATATGTTATTAAATTCGATCAAAAAGAACGATATTAATCCAAAGAAAAACAAAACTTGGGAAGAATAGGCATTGAATAGAACTGAATGCAGAAAATTCATCGATGACACAGCAAGATTAGCAGATGTTCATACCGCCATAAGTCGCGCAAAAGGAGGAAGGAGCCTAGATCAGTATGAATGTGCACACTGCAGTTATAAATCTAATCATAAAATTGGATTTTAATATCACACATAGGATTCACACATTGAATTATTTAACAGAAACAGATATCATTAGAAAAGGCACTCAAACTAGTTAGAATAATAATTTTATATATATGTATATCAGGAGGAGCTCCCCATATATAACTACAGATAAGACCGGATATATTCGGACTTCGTTTTTTGGAGGCAACTCGACATCTTTAGACAATTTATATGGTGCTTCAATTTCAGTATGTCATCGAACGCTAGTCGAAGATACATAATTGAGTCTGGAGTTGGGTTTAGTTTCACTGTAAGATGATAGTTCGAATTCGACAAAAGTGCATTGCTTTTGTTTTTTGAGTGGAGAGCTTTAGACTGTTTTTTTTTTTTTTTTGTACCAAATAAACAGATTGTTGTTTCTTGAAGCGCAGTTTCTCCTGGGTTCACATCATTGCAGGATATAAATACTGTAAGGTCATCTGCAAACAGTGCCATTTGAACTGAAAAATGGATCATTCCTTTATGGAGTTTATAGCTATATTGAATAAGGTTGGGCCTAAAATAGAACCATAAGGAACGCCGTTATTTAAAGGATAACCATTTGACATTTACCAAGTTTGATATGAAAATTCCTATGTAGGAAAAAGTTTATTATAAAGTTAAGAAAACGGCCGCCTATATTCCATTATTAATTATACTTTTTCTGCGAACGGTATCGAAGGCTTTTGTAAAATCGAAGAATATTGCTAGTGCATGTTGTCTATGGGAAAATGAGTGCAGAATAGAATTAAACTTCAAATGGTGTATTATTTAAAATTCATTTTATTTAATGCATCGTTATATTTGAGTACGTGTTAAGGTATATATATATATATATATATATATATATATATATATATATATATATATATATATATATATATATATATGATAATTTTAATAAGAATAAAAAGTGTAGTAGACACGAATTATGATTTTTGTTTTACCTATTAAATAATTACTTGCGATGGCTAATACTTCGCTATAAACTTTACCGCTATAATTTTTTCATTAAATTTCAATCTTTTTCCTGGATTTAACCATCGGCTTTCTTTTTCTCCAATCACTAGGACCAGCACCAATACTAGGACTAAATGTATGTTCACCATCACCCAGCTGTAGCCTTTTTTTTGCAGACGCGTGCCCAATCTTGCGTTTAATCGTATTCTCAATATTTTTCACGTATCTATTACAGCTCTATTCTATCAAAGTTTTATGCACTGTCTATTCGATTTTCGACATTCACACACCCAAACACACACATACTCACGTAATGCGCATCATTCATATTACATTATCAAACGTTTTACCAATAAAATTAATGCTTTAATAACGAATTATCATACAAAAATTCTTAATTGTTATTTTTACAGCCGCCAGCAGTAGCACACACGTACGCACATGCTACAAATTCTATTTTCTTATCATTTACGTGTGGTCCCTACAAATGACCTGAATGTCTCTATTCCAATCAAATCTTAACTAGAAAAAAATTATTATCGATATCTAGATAATTTTTTTTTTTTTTTTTACGTTTGAAGACTGCATTCGGATTTAATATTTTTTGATCGTGATTTATTCTCACACTCGCCGATAGATATTAGATTTTTTTTATATCTTGAAATTTTATGGTATCTGTCAATCAGGCTTAACGCAATGTGTATTTACCTCTGTTCTCGTTTACAAACTATTATCTATGAACTCGGCCTTCTTGTCGGTTCATTTGACAGCCTTAACTTTCTCACTGTTAGTCTTACATATACCAGCCCTCGACTGGAAGAAATTCGATAGACAATAATTTAGTGCTTTCGACCCAAAAACTATAAATCTTCACTATTCGTCCGTGCCACTTGATCACAACCTTCTTTTGATCGTTTTCCCTAAATAAACAGATTCTTACATGTATGTATATTATGTGTGGGCGTGTGTATATGTGTGTTTATATATATATAATACTTTTTTTTCTCTTATTTTATTCCACATATATATATAATAATCTGTTCCTTCCTGATTTTATTCCATATTTTACATATATATATAAAATGTGTGTGTGTATGCGTATATGTTTGCTTATCTTATTTCATACCATATATAAGTTTTGCCGTCGTCTTTATTTATGTGTTTGTGTTGGTTATGAAATATTAAACGTATTTTGTGGGTTGCTACAAAACTGCACAGTGAACATTTAAGAACCGTCTGAGATACACTGTTATCCACTACTATCGGTTTTAATCTGTTTCTTTTGCCCATTGATTACGATCCAATGCCAATTTTTCCATCGGTCGTTAGTTAGTTAGGTTGCTGATTTTTCTTCTAATTTTCAGCAATGATATATAGATTTTTGAAATATTGTTGAAATTATTAGAAAGAACCGGTGATAAATATGGTATTACAATTAATACTAAGAAAACTAAAGTAATGGCGACAGTAGATAAAAGTAAGCCAAAGATAATACTAAGTAATGTGGAATTAAAAGTAGTGAACAAGTACAGATACCTCGGTGCACGGCTAAACAAAGCCGGGAATTCAATTAAATGCAGGATTGGACAGGCAAGAGTAGCATTTATAAAAATAAAAAAGACATTAACATCGCATGGAATATCTCTCGAAGTAAGATTCAGAGTTTTAAAATGCTACGTATGGTCAGTGTTGCTGTATGGCTGCGAAACATACTGAAGGCTAGAATAATCAAAACTATAGAAGCCTTCGAAATGTGGTGTTACCGTCGTATCATATCGTGGACGGCAAACAAGAAGAATAACGAAGTATTGGACATGTTGAAAAAAGATAAAGAATTGTTAAACACGATCGAACGAAGGAAAACAACGTAGACACATATTAAGAGGTCCGAAATATGTACTGCCGCAGACCATAAAGAAAATTAGGCAGGAGAACGATTGCTTGGCTGGATAATATCCGAAAATGGTAGTCGATGGAGGTATATTGTTTCACAAGGCCAGAGACCGAAAATTATATCAAGAAATTGTCGCCATATATCAACGACTGAGAACAGTCAATTGAACAAAAGAAGAAGATATTCATAACGCAAAAACGACGGCGGCCTAACGGTCCTTTCCACTTTTTAACAAACCCTCGCCTGTTCTAATTACATGTCCTATTCATTTGGCTCGTTTTTCGATTAACATTTATTCTACTGAACTGAACGACGTTGTTATGTATTCATTTGGTAAACACCATCCTTCCATGTAACCTTTAAGATTTTTGTTGAAGAATCTTAAATGCAGAATGTCCAGTCGTTTTTCTTTTGTTCTTTTTATTACTGACCACGTCTAGTTTTCATAAAATGCCCTGTATACGTCCATCTTTGTTGTCGATGATAAATCTTTATTCTTGAATACTCTCCGCCATAATCTGTTGTACGCTGCGTAAATATCCATTATATATATATATTTATATATATATCACATATTATATAAAGCTTACTGGAAAATTCAACGCAAATAAAAGTAAACGTTGATAATAACGAAATAATACAGTTACCCGTATTGAAATTGTTGTACAACAAACACACATACTGCATTAATTCACGTATAACGAGACGTTTATACGGTAAAATAATTACAAGACAAAATAAACATAAGATTTTAAAAAACAAATACTATATTAAATAAACGTATTTTATATAATTTACATCAAACTTATAATTTCGCGTAAAAACCTCGTTCACCTTTTATAGCGTGTTTGCCTCTAAGATGTGTTGGTAGAGGAACGATACCGGGACACGGTACTTGTCCTAAAACGTCGCATATACAATGATTTTTACACATAAAACCGAAATTTGCTGGATTTTCTTTACTTTCAGACATCATCAATTCCTGTCGTATTTTGTAGCTGTAATTAATTAAAATTTTTAGATGAAATTATTTACATTAGAGGACAAAAAACAAAAAAATTGCGTCATTAAAACAAGTTTTAAACAAACTGAATTGTTAACAAAAGGTTAATCGATGAAAACATGTTTTAAACTTAATGTTTTCCCCCCGTTTGCAACTCACCGTGTTATCTAGACGTCTCACATGTTTTCTGTTCATGTTTAAATCAGTTTAGAAGTTCACCAGTTTTGTTCCATATGCCTAACACGAGTTTTAGGTAAATATTTTGACTGTAGAATACTCTTTAATTTCTCGGCACACTTCTTTCGCAATATTAGAAACGGTAAAATGTCCCGATAAGTATTGCTTGTAGAGCCAGTAGGTGTAGGCCTTTTTAACGTTATTTTACAAGTTTCAAAATATTTTGTCATATATATATATTAGATATATTAGTTAATATATAAATATAAAATTACAAATTAAAATAAAATAACGAAACGTTGATTTTATTAAAATTAACTAATATTATTTATTCGATGAAAATTATCAAATCTTATATATACATATAACAAATCAAATTGGCACACGTTTTAATTATTATTTTTTAAATGCAACTCACTTTTTCAATAACGGTGTGTGTACTAGACATTTTCGAATATTTACAAAACATTGCAATATTATAAGGGTACTAATTTTAAAATTTCGTAGAAGAAAATTTGGACTAAAATGAGTAGATAAAAGGTACGAAGATTAATTTAATTTTTGATCGATCAAATAAATAGGAAAATAGGACCGGTATAGGGTGATTCAGAGAAGACGGACAGTTTTTTTTGTTTTTTGAATAATTAAAATAAAAATTAAAAGAAATTTTATTTAAAAATAAGAAAACGAGAGATTAGCTTACAATCATTTTTGAAAACACAACATCGTTCAGAGGACCGCCATTTGCAACAATATATTCATTCAGTTTTTACAACATTTTTCAGCATAGGTTGCTGAATTTTTTATTCAAAAATCCGAGTTTTCAGGTCTTTCAGATCTCGTGGACGGTGTCTCGTAAAAACGGCTCTTACTCTTAAGGCATCCCCACAAAAAAAATGGAATTTTTTTCGAAACTCTCTTTGCGCTGTCGTGATCGATTCACGCCGAAAATAACGTTCTAAGCAATACGCGCACTCCTTCTCGTTATTGAAACTGGACACAAAGAAATCTCTCGTGCGTACTGGAGTACTCGGTTTGCATTGTAACGGTCTTACCAACTGCGCTATTCAAAAAACAAAACCGTCCGTCTTCTGTCGGTCAGCCTATATTTGTTGTGAATACACAAAGCATTAAAATAACAATAATAATGTTAATAAGATGGAAACAAATAAAAAATTATCAAAAATCAATTGAAAATTAGTTAAATCACTAATATTTATTTTCTTAAAGAAAACACAAAGCTTTTTCGGCATTTACGCCATTATCAAGTGAAACATTTTAAAACATCATAATTTTAAAAATATAAATTAAATATAATTACTTAAAAATATGTGATGGTGATTGTGAAAATATACTTCAAAAATGCTGTACGGCTTCTGTTCTGTCTATTTTTTGATTTGTTGAAATTTAATATCAATATATTTATTTATTAATTTTGTTTTTTTTTTTTATTAATTTTTTCTTCAATACTATTTTCCGGATTCTGTAAAAGTTGTATACTGGTGAATGAAAATAAATATTAAAAATCTGATAATCTCTAGTTTTCTTTAAGAAAATAAATATTAGTGATTTAACTAATTTTCAATTGATTTTTTATAAAAAAATCACTACATTCCACACATTGTAAAAAATTAAATACGATATTTTATTAACTTATGTTTAAAACGGATTCACAAGTAACTGTTTTATATTCGATGCTGCATCGTGTATTAAAAATACCAGCCAATATAATTCGATACAAAAAATTAAATTACTAATTTTCCAAAAATTATTATCATTACAAAAATAAAGGGCCACAAGTTCAAATCGATAAAATTTATCAAAAAATTTGAACTGAAATAAGCTACAAGAGAAATGTTACGATTTTTGTTATTTTATAATTGCTGCCTCTACGTTATTTACTTTTAAAAAAATGTTTGTTGTTTTTTTTTTTTACGGTGTACAGATATAAGAGCGTAATAGTTCTATATAGAAAAATAAATTATCATACGTTAGCACAGCAATACCTCTCCCGATAATTAATCGTATTGTACTTGATCGATGTATATTAGGTATTATATATATATATATATATATATATATATATATATATATATATATATATATATATATATATATACATTTATATAATTACATAACATTAAAAACCTCTAACTACATAACTATAACTATAACTATTCCGGAGTTATAATTAAAAATTTTAGTTTTGACAAATATCAGGAGACCACTCGTAATTTTTTTTTCGGGAATAAATTTCGTTTTTTTTCCCTGAAAATAATCCTTTCATAGGTTCAAATATATTTCCGGAATACCTTAAATCGAAATAATTACATTTATCAACACATATGCATCAAAAAGCAAATAAGCTTACGACATTCGAAAAGGTAAATACGATCGAGCATACGAAAATTTCTCGTTTAATAATGGCTGCGTGGTAATTACAAGTTTTGACATTTTTTGAGCACCAATATCGAGTACACCCTCGTAAAATTTGGAAAATTTTCATTTTTTTTTCATCGTATTTTTCTCGATACTTATCAAAATTCTAGCTCGATCACAATTAACCATTCAAATGTTATAAGTTTCGAAATTTGACTGCATACGTGTTTTGTAAATATGATTAAAATTTCATATTTCGAGTACAGTTTCGATTTAAAGTACCTACCGGATCTTCCGGAAATTATTTAAGGAAAAAATTCGATCGAAAAATTCCAAAATCCGTTTAAAAAAAAAAAAACATTACAGCTTGTTACTCATTCTGATTCGTATTTAAATATATTTTCCGAAAAACACGAATTTACAAAAAAAAATTACTAGACACTTTATTTATAATTTTTACCTTTTAGCGCGTAAAATTTTCAATATTTGCATTTCTATATTAGCATCCTTTATAAATTAATATTATTCATACACATTTATTACTATTCGAGTAACACTTGAGGGCAGAGATCTTAATGTCGGTAATATTTTTTTTTTAATAAAAATCTTTTTTCTCGATTCAATTTGTCATACGGTCTCATCATCGTGTATTCCATTGGCCCTAAATCGCATGCCGAGCTGTTAACAAATCGTAAACGCCTTAATGATGTCCAACGCGTAATTCGCATACCGCTTTTATACAATCCCTCGTTATATATTCTTACTCCATATGCAATGGATTTCTATCGACTGTCTGTTTTTATATATATATATATATGGTTTTCGTTGGACTTCTATTCTATACATTTGTTCTCATTGTCGATATAACTGATCCTTGATAATTGTAACATAATCTTTAGCTTTATCTGTTTCATGTAATTCCATTCACTTTCAGTGAGTGTATCAACTGTCTCTTTTCATAAAGTCCAACGTGTCCTGGAATCCGCTTAAAAACGATTTATATTTTTAACCTTTTAACTTTAACTAGTTTTCTAATTTTCATTTCTATGTTTTCAAAATATATGCTTTGTAGCTTACTTATTCCTGAAGGAGAGTCATTAAAATGTTTTGATCTCGACTATTTCTATATAGTTTGACGCTATCATTGTTGCGTATAGTTCCACTGGCGTTAAGTATCGCCAGCTTCGCAGTGGATATTATCTTTAAATTATGGAAATTAACAAAGAAGAAATATTTTAACGTGTCCAGCATTTATTGTCCATTTCGTTATTCTACGTTTTAATTTATTTCATAATTAAAAGATATACCTGGTCTTTTAATTAAAAAAATATATATTGTGCTCTTGACCGTATAGGTGAATCGAATATTTCTAACATACACTAGCAAGAAGTAAGGTTATCAGACTACCTTATTTTGTATTGTTTGTAATTTTTGAATGCACCTTTTTCTTCAAGTTGATAAATGGGACTACATAATCTATCTCAGATCTTATTAAAACTCTATATATATATCATTGTCCGAAACTGGATATGCACCATATTTAGCTCTGAAGATAGCCCAGAACAGTACAACCCATTTTTGTTAATAGACGTCTAATCCGACTATTTCATTTTGAAATTAGATATAACCCCTAAGTATACGTCGGTTTAAATTGTAATTCATTCTAATTAATGGATAGGTAGTATTCTTTCCCTAGAAATAGCGTTATGGTTTTGAAACATTTATCACCAATAATAATTTATTTAATATATTTAGTAATTTTCGTGTAAATTCGTTTACTCTTTTTAATAACTGCATTTATTAATCAATAAATATCTATGCTGTACCGTTACTTTTTAAATGTTTAAATCATTTTATTTCATTTCACAACTCCTTAGTTTATTTTCGACCCAATACTACTGCAATATGTTTACTAATCGGGTATTTTTAATATTCTAAAACATTTCTTTAGTAATTGCCTGTTCTCTTTTATAATTTATGTAATTTTCAATCGACGGTTCTCTATTAAATATAAGGAAATCCGTCCTTAATTTAATTATTCGATTGCATTCTTCATTCCATCAAGTTTGACAGCAAATGTTTCTAGATGTAGTGCCATTTTTTTCATTGTTCTTCCGGAGTTGTGGAACGTAATATATCTTCTTGAATATATGTTTTTTTATCGGCTCTACATTATAAGAACTAGAAAAGTATCGATAGCAAGTAGAAATTGATTCTCGAACCTTTCTCCCGAGGCTGAAAATTCCGAAACCAGCGACAACCGCTAAAATTATAAAACCATGCCTAATGGAGTTACCGACCATTAATAAAATGTTAGTCGACTTTAAAAAAATATTACCAATAGATAAAATAAAATGTAGATCTCTAAGTAATAAACGTGTTAAAGTTCAAACAAATGAGATTGGTGAATATCGTAAGTTAGCACAATATCAATCTAGCACACGTATCAAGATAAAAGCGAAAGACCTTTCCGAGTTGTTACTAGGAACCTACATCATGCCTGGAACTGCAAGATATTAACTCGGTCTAGCTGAAGACGGACATTTTGTCAGGAATATTATTAACATTATACATCGAGTAATCAACCCACCTATCTTTTTTGTCGATATCGAATCAAATCCTAATAAAAAATAAATTTAAAAATTGCAATACTTGCTAAATATGAAAATCAATGTTAAAACTTCCCGTATAAAAAATGAAATTGTGTAATATACACGCTGACAGTTATATATACGTACAAAAAAATATTATAATGGACAAGCCACTTGTGTCAAATGTGCATTACCAATCAATGTACGAAAGACAACAAGACACCGGCCAAGTGTGTAAATTGCGGAGACGATCATCCTGTCAATTACAAAGATTATGCACTATACAATTACAACAGCTCCGTGCAAATCCGATCAAAACACTTAGTAGATCATTAAGCATACAACGGCAACCCAGCGACCCCCTTATAAATAACAACAAACAGTAAATCAATCCAAGTTACAAACTGTAACTGCAATAGGGCAATAAACGGAAGGCATTCCAAGGACGCAGACCTACGCTCAAGTAATTTCTAAAAGTTAAAACACCGTTTCCACCAGCACTACTAGCAGTAGTATAAGCAATTTTCTTGTCGAAATAAAATCTCTATTTAAAGAAATGATTCAACGACAAAATTAAATGCTCAGTAAGATAATTAGTGCTATCATGTCCGCTCTTGTCCATAAAAAATGATGTACAATACACAGGAAGTGTCCTACAAAATTGCCTTATGCAAATAGGCTACCACAACATAAGCATGAATTAGAGCATTACTTGAATTCGAATAATATCGACGTAACACTTATCTCGTTAGCACGGTTCACCGATAAAAGCTACATAAAAATATCAAATTATACAGCTTATTGTGAACTCTACATATGATTATTAGAGAAAGCATATAATTTTTTTTTTTTTTGGCGATGGTATTTGAGTAAGAAACGAAGAATGGTCGTTATATTCTCTTCTACATTTTCCTATTATTATCGGACTCGGTGAATTATATTGCCGTTTGTTAGATCCTGTCAATTGTTCTTCTGCGAATATCTTTACCTTTTTAACACTGGTGTGAATCTATCCTATATTATATTCTTAAATTAGAGTTTTTCATAGTTAATATTTCGAATATTGCGTAACTCGTTATTCATTTCGTTACAGTTTGATAGTAACCAGAATAAGATATAAGATTTGCAAAAGGCTGAAACGATAATATATTTTTGTTACTTGAATACGACAGTTCCTTGTTAAATGTTATTCCTGATATGTTGTTCCCCTGTTAGCTTTCGAGAAACTTTAATTTTGACACGCCATGAATTTTTCAAACGTTCTGGAAAATCCTGAGAAGTTGGTGAGTGGCACGACAATTTATGCAATATTTATTTTCCTCACAATGAATACCGATAGTGTGAATCCGAAGAGCAATTAACATATCTCTTTTTATTAGCATTATTGCAGTACAGGGCTACATATAAATAAACAAATAAATATTTTATGAAATAATTAAATACAGTTAATAAACATAATTTATAAATATATCTCGTATACCGGGACTCGCCTTACTACGGTAAAAATACAAGATTAATTAATTAAAGCAAGTAACAAATGCGTCAACGCAGAAGAAAACGGAAAAACCCGCAAAACAAACAAAGCAAGCGTAATATTAGATAACGTTTTAAACGTCACACTAATAATTAGAATAATATTAATAAACGAATGACTCATTATAATAAATTGTGTTTAATACTTCTATGCTTATATAAACATTAGCTGCCTTGAAGTAATTTCGAAATATTATGCATATCACCTATACTAGTACGAGCATTTAATACATGCACCTAACGCAACTGTTCTGAATAAGTTGCAATTTATTATAACTGTCGTTCGATGTCGAACACCAAACGAGACAAGCGTAAATGAACGAGGACGTATTAATGTTATAAGTTTATTGTATGTATTAAAGAATGATCTATTAAACATTATATATGTGGAACAAATGAATTTATTAGTCTTTGTATTAACGTAGTTTATATGTTTAGTGAAGTTAACTTTATTGTCGATTATATGGCTCAACTTCGAATATTTATATAACCATACTTAGGGATATTTTGACCATTAATAAATATCTAATATATGGTGCAAAAGTAGTCTATTCAATCTCACAATCTTAATGATCGTATATAGTCCGCAGTTCGTTCCTCCAAAATTTATGTCTATATCCACGTCTCCAGATCTTTTTTTTTTTTTTAAAAAATTTCAAATTATTCTTTCTAGGTATTCTAGTTTTTAAAGTTTTTTTCAACTTTTAAACTGGGTATATTAACGTCTTGGATGCAAGGCTCGAAGATTAGTATTACTATTATCGTTATTTATACCATTACTCTTTATATCGGCACTGTCATAAATGTTACCCACATTATTTACTTCGCATACAATAGAATCGTTATCTCTTATTTCTTCGCTTCTATAATTATTATTACTTACTTAGTCTGCATTGTATTTATTTACATTTCATTTAAGTTTGATGCATATATATGCAAAACATTTTAAGCTAATTAACAAATATTAACACCAAATACTTACGGTGGTTTCCCGAGTACTTTTATGACGTGATTCAATATTTCATCTTTAGTCCTATTATCGATATCAACGATAATGTCGTCTCCATTTTCTTTCAAGTGATTAAAAAAATAACATATTAATGTTTAAGACCTTTATAAAAACTAATATATATATATATATATATATATATATAAAATAATAGTATTAATATAAAACAAATATACGCATATTTATGATCGTACTCAAAATTATGAATATATCCGCTACGAAATTTAAAAAAAAAAAAAATTAAAAACGAAGCATTTAACGGAACAACCTTGGTGAACACGTAAGGAAAAATTAACCTGCTTATTGAACTTAATTTTACATCATTTGATAATAACGGAGGGTCAATACAATCTGCTATCAAGATCAATGTATCTTGTTGGTAGATCGATTATGTATCGATACTTAAAATGATACAAAGTAAACTTTCTATCTGTTATGTTTTTTGTTTTTTTTTTTAAGTATTACATGATAACGGGCTTCATGTTGATATGTTAAATGTATAATTTATAAATAAATACATAAATATATATATATTAATAAAAAACTATTCCATGCCATATTATAACATGTTAGCAGAGCTCCGTAGTTCGTAACAATAGTAATAGTAAAGAAAAAAAAAAAGATTTACTATCGCGTTGAAGTGTTTAATAGAATACGGGTTTATTAAAATTACTGAAATATGGAACAACTTGGATGAATTCCGAAATTGAACCTGAATAGAAATTATATATTATGGCAATTACAAATATCGTCGTATATTGATGCCAAAGGATGGACAGGAGGTATTACAAAATCGGATGATAAACATGAACCTCAGGAAAAAATCTTATAATATGTACTGTCGAAGATGAAGTATTGCAAATGATTTCAAAATGTAAATGTGTATCTGAAATGTGAGAAAAATTGAAAGCACACTTCATTGGTAATGTGGAAAATAGGAAATATCTTATATATAAAAAGTTTCGATATATTAAAATAGATCAGTCTGAAAGTGTAGATCAATTTATTAAACGTTATGATGATCTTTTAAAAGAATCTTCAAACTTACAATTAAATTTGGAACAAGAGTTTATCTATATGAACTTGTTCGCTGCATTAGTCACGAGATGAACTTAAAACAATAATTACCGTTCTTGAGAATGAAAAACACATCAGTTATGAACAAATTAAAACACAAATAATAATAGAAAGTTACTAAAAATAAATCGATAAATAAAAACATCCCAAATAAAGCTGTTCTCACTATTAAATGTAATGGTTGTGGTCGTTTAGGACATAAATACGTTACATGCTATTTTAAAAATAAAATATGTGAAAATTGCAAGATTAAAGGCCATATTGCCAAATTTTGTAAAAAATCAAATACGATAAAAACTAAACACAAGTCAGCAGCGATGTTAGTTAAAGTGTTAAATGTAACTGAGCATAAGAATAAATAACAAACAAACATGAATTTTTTAATTAATTCTGGCACAACACATCATTGTGTTAATATTGTTAAATAACTATAAAGAATTTGAAAACCCTGCACAGGTCGATGTGGCTCAAGAAGGTTTGTCTTTATTAGCCTATGGATATGGTAATGTTATTTTTGATAGAGATGTAACATTTCTAAATGTACGGTATGTACCACAATTGCGTGAAAATGTGATTTCTGTATAGCAAATTAATAAAAACGGTTTTAACGTTAGTTTTAAAAGTAACAATAAAGGAATAATCTATGGAAATAGTTTCTATAAAGTATTTAATTTTGACACAAATTGTGGAATGTATACATTAGAAAGTAATAAAGCTAAATTAATGTCAACATGATCTGGCATAACAGGCTAAATCATCCAGA
The DNA here is from genome assembly GCA_032883995.1 of Coronaproctus castanopsis. Lineage (NCBI taxonomy): Eukaryota > Metazoa > Arthropoda > Insecta > Hemiptera > Monophlebidae > Coronaproctus > Coronaproctus castanopsis. The sequence continues at coordinate 270,041,174 of CM065053.1, read as the reverse complement.
AAATAACATTCTAAAACATTTATGTGAAAGAAATTTAATCGATAAAAATTATAATAAGGACAAAATATGTGAAGTATGCATCAAAGCAAAATTTGCGACACCTAGTTTTAATAAAGAAAAGGTAAAATTAGCAACCAAACCACTTGATAACATTCACTCTGATGTTTGTCGAAATAAAAAAGGAATGTGAATACAAATATTTTATAACCCTAATTGACGAATATACACACTATGTAAAAGCATACCCTTCAAAGTCAAAAGATGATTCATTTAAAGTAATAGAAGAATATTTTAATAAAGTACAAAATCTATTTGATCGTAAAGTAAAAATATTTACATGTGATAATGGTTTAGGTGAATACAAATGTAATTAATTTAATGTCTAAAAATGGAACTACACTTAAACCTTCGGCATCATATACATCACAGCAGAATGGCTTAGCGGAACTTATAAATCGTACAATTTTAAATCAATTAAGAGCCGTATTAATTCAGTCTGGTGTACAAGAAAGTTTATGGTACGAAGCTTTATTTCGTGTAATATTTACTTTAAATAGAATTCCGTCGCAAGCAATTAATAATGAAATACCTTTTGAAAGATGGACGTGTAAAAATGTATCATATAAATATCTAAAAACATTTGGCTGTTTAGCATATAGTATAATCCCAAAACAAAAAAGGGCAAACAAACTAAATGAATTATGTGAATTAATTATACTCGCAATGCCTATCGGTTGTGGAGCATTTTTAAAAGAAAAATAATTGTTTCTCGTAATGTAAAGTTTATAGAGAATGTTTCTCCATTTCTAAATGAAAATTTGATAAAAAACGATACGGAACATACACACTTTTAAATAGTGATAACCATAATAAAAATAATATATATGAAACATGTGATGAAAATGACAACACGAGTGAAGAAGAAACAGATTGTGAACAAATAGAATGCAGAACAAAAAGAATAATTAAACCACCAAGTCATCTGAAAGATTATATTATGACCTTAAAATTAAATAAAGAAAAGGAAAAAATATTGAATCTATTTGGATTAAAGCTATGACAAATGAAATTGAATGCATGGAGAGATATAAAGTGTGGGATATTGTTAAAAAACCGGTTAATGAAAAATGTATTGATTCTAAATGGGTACTAAAAATAAAAAATGATGGTACACATCGAGCTCGTTTGGTAGCGAAAGGGTTTCAAACCGATAAACATGGTGAAACATATTCTCCAACCTTACGAAATGAAACAATACGTATTCTTTTAAGCATAGCACAAAAAAGAAAACTAAAAATTACACACTTAGATGTTGAAACTGCTTTTCTTAATGGTGAATTAAATGAGGATGTATATATATGAACCCACCAGATAATTTTCATTTGGATAATAACTGTGTATTAAAATTAAAAAAAGCGTTATATGGTTTAAAACAATCACCACGTTGTTGGAATCAAAAACCGAATGAAGTTTTTACGAATATTGGTTTCAAAAAATCATTATCTGATGAATGTCTGTATCTATCAGATGGCATATATGTAGCAGTGTATGTTGATCATATTTTAGTTATAGGAGATGACAGTATAAAGTTAGTACTGAACTAAAAAAATCATTTGTTATAAAAGATTTAGGAACACCAAAAATTAAACATTGATATAAGAGACAACAAGATATATATTGACCATGAACATATAATTAAAAAAATAATCTTAGAACATAAGTTACAACACCTAAAAAATAGAAACACACCAATGGAAAAAACCTACAATTAACAAATGAAAATTGCAAAGAAAGTACTGGTAATATAACACAAATTCTTGGATCATTACTCTATCTTGCACAAGAAACTAGACTAGACATCTGTTTTGCAACAAATCTATTATCAAGGAGTACTGTTCTCAATAATCAACTTTATAAATACGTACTACGAATTGTCGGATATCTTAAGAAAACTGAAAATCAAAAAATGGTCTTTGATGGCAGTTCTGATTATCCGGTTGTGGCATATTCAGGTGCATCATATGCTGAATTAGATGGAATCGAAAAGTATCGAATATCAACAACAGGTTATATTATAAAAGTATTTGGAACACCAGTAGTCTGGAAAACGAAGAAGCAAACCAGTGCGCATTGTCTAGCACTGAAGCAGAGTATGTAGCACTCGCGGAAATAATAAAAGAGCTAATATGGATCAAAGCAATATTAGAAGAATTAGGAATTGAATGCGGAACAACTACTATATATGAGGATAATATTAGTTCTATAAGAATTGCAAATTCAACTGATAACCTGAAGAGGTCAAAGCATTTTTATGTGAAACTTCACTTCATCGAGGAACATATTGAAAGAAAAGAAATTGAAATAATTCATATTCCATCAGAAAAACAAGTTGCTGATATTTTTACAAAGACATTACCAGCTCAATCGTTTAAATCTTTTTGTAATGAATTGAATTTGAAGTAATATTTACACTTACACATTTGTATATAAGTTTACTTTGAGGAGTGGTGTTGGTAGATCGATTACGTATCGATACTTAAAACGATACAAAGTAAACTTTCTATCTGTTATGTTTTTTTGTTTGTTTTTTTTATTACATAATAACGTGCTTCATGTTGATATGTTAAACGTATAATTTATAAATAAATAAATATATATATTAATAAAAAACTGTTCCATGCCATATTATAACATATCTTATTTGAACTTTTACAACAATCAACTTGTTGAATAATGTAGGAAACGAATATTCACGATTACAGTCAATCCAGATATCCACGTTTATAATATATCACACAAAAATGACTTCTTAAAAAGATCTAAAAACTTTGGATGCCTTTTCCTTCTTTAGGTGTAGTACTAAGATGATAGGGCATTTGTAAAAAGTAATCAAATAGTCTAATAACGAAACTTCCCCTTCAAATACACGAATTAAAAATAAAACTACTCATCCGCTAATTTTTCAGCATTTTATCGATCGAACGTGTATTTTTGTTTATTTGAAAACCATAAATGGTTTCGATGAATATCAGGTTTTCTTGCCTGTTTATACTAAAAGAACGAAAATAAAACAAATTAACTAAATTATATTATTTAAAAACTGTTATTACCCACAATGCATAATCATTTTTTAATTTAATTCAAAAGTACAAAAAAAAAGTAATCAATAATACTGACAGTCGGTGAAAAAATTAAACAAACATAAATAAAATCACTACATACCCGTGAAGCACCTTATAAATGGGGATGGGGTTTTATTGACGATTGTTTGACACTGCACCAGCGGATTTTTGAACTGCACTTGAGGCAAATACCACGTAACAAATTCTCTAAAAAATTGAAAATACGTACATCACGACGGTGTAAAACAAATAAATAGATTCTGAAGTTAAATGATATATCCTTACTTTGTGTCAAATTACTAACAAATCTGAAATATTTACCTGGCACCTTCATGTCGAGGGTAATAATTTCTTCCGGTACAATAGTGGATAATAAAAATCTTAATTCTCTCTTTAAGATAAACTTTACCGGACGAGAGATACTTCCACGTTCTTAAAACTGGATTTGGTCCTATCATGAACGGCATTTTGAACAATTTGAAAATAAATCACTTAAATAAATACACAGTTCGAAAATAAAAATATAACGATTTTTTTAGCATTCAGGTGATGCGTATCCTTCATTGATCTACATTCAATCTTAGTTTTCTGTAATTTTAATTTTTTATTACATTTCACTTAAATTAGAAAAACGATATCACTTCAAAACTTGGTTTTTATATTTCAAAATACTTTTTTACAAAAAGTGATTAAAAATTTTCCATGATTATTTAATAAACTAAGACAAATTTCTTGTCTTTGTGTATAAAATATAAACCGTAATTTTATTTCCTAATAATTTAACGTGATGCTTCGAAAAAATTTTATTAATGTCCTGGAAAATATTATAGCAATCTATCAAAATTTGTTGTTTTTTTTTTTAAATGAATACTTTATTGGTACTGTAAAACTAATTACATTTACCACAACTATATATAGGAGGATTTCACTAGTAGTTAAATTATTTTATTAAAAATAATAATAAAATGAAATATTATGAGATCAAGCTGATGTTTTCTTTTCAGCCGATGAGTGCCATTAGAACCATCTAATAATAAAACTGTTTCGACGTTCGTGTAGAAGTGAAGACGATTAATTTAGCTGTTTGCCTTCTGGTGAATGATAACAAAAACTGTATCGATTTTGAGATCGGTGAGAAGTTGGAAGTTCAAGACAAACCAAAGTGCTCTTGAAATCATACGCATAAACTTGTTTTGAAATTTTTCAAGAATTTCGAGATCGGATTTGGCTGCGGCTCCCCAGATTTCTGCGCCATAGTTCCATGATGGTCTGAAAATTGTAGTATAGGTGAGCCTCTTGCTTTCGAATCGGAGTCGACTTCGGTTGGCGAGGGAGCAGTCGCTCCCTCAAAGTTATTATACGGGAGCTATGGCCCCTCAACGGTTGTTAATTAAGTGCTTTTCCCTTTCAATGTTTATTATTCAAGAATTATTCAGTACCATAAGTTATACATAAAAAAATATAGATCAATTTTTTTCTTAAAAAAGAATTTAAGTGAAAATTTGTTTCGTCTGCTTATTGTATTTATATTTTATATACTAGCTGACCCGGTGAACTTCGTATCGCCCCACAATCAATAAATGTATAAATTTATTAGCTGAATTAAATAAAGCACAAATACCGATGGAGAATTAGGAACTATACAAAAAATTAAAAAACAAATTTATAACGAAATTTAAATGATATGCCGATACTTTTTAATTTTTGTAGATTTATTGAACTTAAATGCATTGTAGAATCGGCCGATTGAAAATCGTCGGCAGAATTTTTAAAAATCGAAAATGAAATATTTAACTCGCGATTTCTCGTTACCGGCTAATTTTTAAAACATTTACCTCATAACATAAATTATAGATCTCAACGTCTACTTTCTTTTAAGCCCAACCCGACCCACCGATCTATCATAGGAGCTTCAAAAAGGGCCCAAACCCCGAAAACCCTTCAAGCCCAATTTTCTCGGCGAGTATTCGATATAAAAATATTGCAATACCATCGTTAGACGCGTATTTTAATGACAAATAACTTTTGTGTAAACAATGTTTTCAAATTTTAAATCGTTCGCGAATTATTGCGACAAAATCGAAATTTTGACAAAATCGAAAGGTGTCCCTTTTGAAATTTTTAAATATTACTTGCTTCTTGAATTTCAGATTTACGTTAGTAAAGAAATAATATTGAAGTAGAATGCTATTGTCTCAGCATTTATTCGAAATTGGTTTCGTTGATTGGTGTTCTATTCTCAGAAAACCGTTGATGATGATTTCCTGTTTTTCTGATTTTATATTTCTGTTTTTGTTTTTTACTTTTGTAATTAAACATTCCCTTTTAAATCAATTACGTTCTCACATTCTTAATTCTTGAAAGCGAATGGTTAGGTGCATAAATATTTTTTCTGTTTATCAGTAACCGATTTTATTCTACATTTTTATGAATACAATACTGTTCAACTTATTAAAATAAAACTAATGGAATGATTTATAATTAAAACAGGTAAATAATTCTTAGATTCGAAGGGTCTAGACTCCATTATGACTTAAATTCTAGTTTTAACCTAAAAATGTATACATATTAACGCATACACTCACATTTATATATATATATATGATTTTTATATGTAAGAAAACGATTTTATTAATGAGTTATGTTTATGGAACATAAAAAAAATATTGTTTTGTCCTCCAAAGTTTTTTTCAAGTCGGCGCCCCTGAGCTGATTCAAGATGTATATAGAACTGTCGATCAGTTAAGTATCATATGAGTAGTTTACAAAAACTCGGTGAAAAATAGCTTTTAATTTTGTGAATTAACTCTTTCAAGCACCAGAATAGACATTAAAATATTGGCCCGTCAAGCACGAGATTTTATTTTTTTTTTATTGAGTTTCCAATTATCTTACTTGCTTAATGATGATGTGAAACAAATATTTATGTGAAATTTTAAATTAATTTTTGCTTACATAAGCAGAAATCCGATGGTACACATTTTGTACCACCGTGCAACAAACTACTGATTACAAGTATTAGTTGATATAAATAATTTTGTAAAAAATAAAAGTATATTACTTCGAAACAAATTTTATTATTACCAATTCAACGCGATTAAATTATAGTTCAAAAAAGTAAATAATGAAAGTAATATTATAATATACACACAAATGTCAAGAGTACATGAAATAAAATAAAAATATTATTTATGATAATTTTGGAAGCAGTTTTTATTTTTACTTAAACATAAAGGAACGTTACACACGCTACAGGTCCATTCCGTTCTGATATGCTTCTTCGACGTACTGCAAACTGCGCATCTTCGTCTTGTCGATCTCACTGGTTGATGCGCTGAAGCTTGTTGCCGTATTGCAACTGGAATCCACGGTTTCAATTTTTTTTTATTTGGACTGTACGGGAGATACCACTAAGATTGTTCACCAATTCTTTACTTACTAATTTCATGACAATTTCACGACGAAAATCTTTTAGACTTAATGTGGACACTGGGAGACATTTATGTAAAATATAAGAATTAATTACAGCAGCGTTAATAAAATAAAAAAATATTCTGTGCCACCATTTTTTACTTTTCCTATCTATTTCATACGTGGATTTCAGTTGATCGAAGTGATCAACACCATTCATGTGTGCATTGTAATCAATAACCGCCTGTGGACGACACCCTTTTAACGTTACCATCATGCTGTTTTCTGTTTACTTGTTTGGATGTAAAAGTAGAGTGCAAATTGGAAAGAACGTGAACAGACCTCTTATCTTTCCATTTTATCGCCATAACGTCGTCAGCAGTAAACCACTCGGACTCTCCTTGAATCATAGATTTGTCATTTTTAAGTTTTCGAGATTTATTCACAGTTCCACACGCATAAATTTTGTCCTGTTTTAATTCATTCATAAAATTGTACGATGTAAAATAATTGTCGAAAAATACTGTATGAAACATGTATAAATAATAGTAATGAACAGCATTGTATAAATAATAGTAATGAACAGCATGGTGGTACTGAAATTAAACCACAGCAAATATTGATATAAAATTTGTCAACTTACCGTAAAAAATTTTCCCAGGCGTGTATTCTTTTCTTACGGACTAACAAAACACGTGTAATTCACATTAACAGCAAGACACGAAAATAACCAAAACAAATAATGATAAAAAGTTGGAACAACCACATTTTCACTCAAACCAGTTCTGTAATATCCGTCAAGGAAGTCTAATGTTATTCTGTGAGATATTTTTAGTTTCGTAACATCCTACTGGCTGGAAGGAAACATGTGACACAGTTGGACATATTTTGAACCAACGTGCTGCTTTGTACGAAAAAATATATAGATGATCCACAAATCGTACCACTATGCAGCCATTGTAATGAAAAATGTGGTACAACGTTTGTACCAGTGTGCTTGAAAGAGTTAAGCCAAGGTGCCAAACTTTATCAAAAGCAGCACTGACATTAAAAATACTGCTGTAGCAAACAAGTGCTTCAGTTATAGCATGTATAACACGGTGAATTTGCTCAACGGTTGCATGCTTTTCACTAAATCCAAGCTGAACATCTGGTATTAAATACTTGTTTACAATAACTGTCCGAAATCGCTGTGAAATAATGTTTTCAAAGATTGTCGCAACGATATGTAGTAGGGAAATGGGCCGATAAGAATCAAGATCCTCGGCTGGTTTCCATAGTTTGTGAATCATGATCATTTTCGCAATCTTCCGAGTGCAAAGTACATACTTATCATCGTCGACAGATAGATAATCCCTTTGATAATTCTTTGAACATAACAAAAGAAAGCCTATCATGCATGTAGTTAAACTTCAGGCTATCGATAACAAGACCAATCAAAATGTTCCTAGCGATTCTATGAAAAATTCTAGAATTTTAAATAAGGATATTAAAAGGAATTTAAAGCACAATAATTATATAATAATAAAAAACTATATCACAATGATAATCATAACATTAATTTAAAAGCAAATTTATCTTTAAATATTCCAAACTAAAAAAATATATATATTTCACAGTTCATCAAACAAAATAGAATCCACTCGTGGTAAAACATAAAGACTAGCATTTTGAAATCTATTATTTCTACACAATGTATGCTTGTTTTATTTGAGGTTTTGAAATTTTTCAAAAAATGGTAAATTATCTTTGTTTGAGTTTATCGGAACATGCACAGATTACTGGCTCCTTTTTAGATTTAAAAATGCTAGTCTTTATGTTTTACCCCTAGTGGATGTCAATTTTGATGAACTGTGAAATAATTAATTTTTTTGGTTTAGAATATTTAAAAATAAATTTGCTTTTAAATTAAATGTTATGATTATCATTGTGATATAATTTTTTATTATTATATATTTTATGTGCTTTAAATTCTTTTTAATATTTTTATTTAAAATTCTAGAATTTTCGGGAAGAAACGTTAGGAACATTTTGATTGGTCTGTTCAACAAAAGATTGCATCATCTATTTGACCTAAACTGCTCATCTGTTTATATGCGTATTACGTGATATTGCGTTAATTCTAGACACGTTTATGTTTATTGTTAGATAATTAAAAAACACGGATTTGCTTGTGTAATACGCATTAGAGTCAGAGTGTCATTCGTTCAATTGTTCATTGTCTGTACTGTATTTATTTATTTATTATTATCGTGGTCAAAATTAACTTTTCTTTTATAAATTTCTCAGTTTATATTTATAAGAAAGTAAGTATATTTTTAATTATATGATATAATTTTGCATATAATATTCAAGTATCTATTTTTTTTTTTAATTTGATGTACTTAGAATATCGAAAGTAATACATAGTACTGCTCTCACAAAATTATTTTTTTATAAATACTTTTGATGTATAATTGAAGCTTGTTTTAAACCATTGTTAATGTAATCAGGGAAGTGAATTTTCGGATAGAACAAAGATTTTATTTTAGATAGGTATATTATTAGATATTGCATATTTTACGTACATATCTATGTAGAATGAAGGTAAGTAATATATTTCTAGGTGAGATTAATAAGTAACTATTTGAAATACAGTAGAAAAAAGTGAAATGAAAATTGTAATTATTTTATTCAAATCATTTTTTATGTTTTAAATCTTCTTTACACGTATGGTGGTAATACTGTAGGTAAGCTGTTCGGTATATCACGTGCCTATATATAATGTAATAGTCATTTTCAAATTAAAATACATTGATGTAAGTACTTGCATTTAAGGATGCATGAAGGTAAATTATTGGTTTGGAATATAATCATGATATTAGTAACATCAAAATATGAGTATTATTTATTTGCTGTGTTCCTAATACATCGTATAATTTAATTCTATGTCTTCATATTAGGGCTACCAAAATTCGTTTTAAAGGTAAATTTAAATTATATACCATATCGATGCGTATTTAAGCATATTTTAAGCAATTTGATAGCTATCGATGTATACTGTAGAGCATGAAACATGTCTGAGGTTACATAATCAGCAATTGAATATAATCTCTAGTTTTATCGCGCTAATATTACAATCAATAATACATTACTTTATTAAATATGTAATATTTTTGTTCATGTTCTAGCAAAAATGCAGATATTTGTTAAAACGTTAACTGGGAAAACGATCACATTAGAAGTTGAGTCATCTGATACGATTGAAAACGTGAAGACTAAAATTCAAGATAAAGAAGGAATTCCACCGGATCAACAACGTTTAATTTTTGCTGGAAAACAATTAGAAGACGGTCGTACATTATCCGATTATAATATTCAAAAGGAATCTACATTACATTTAGTGTTACGTCTTCGTGGTGGAATGCAGATATTTGTTAAAACGTTGACTGGGAAAACGATCACATTAGAAGTTGAGTCATCTGATACGATTGAAAACGTGAAGACTAAAATTCAAGATAAAGAAGGAATTCCACCGGATCAACAACGTTTAATTTTTGCTGGAAAACAATTAGAAGACGGTCGTACATTATCCGATTATAATATTCAAAAGGAATCTACATTACATTTAGTGTTACGTCTTCGTGGTGGAATGCAGATATTTGTTAAAACGTTGACTGGGAAAACGATCACATTAGAAGTTGAGTCATCTGATACGATTGAAAACGTGAAGACTAAAATTCAAGATAAAGAAGGAATTCCACCGGATCAACAACGTTTAATTTTTGCTGGAAAACAATTAGAAGACGGTCGTACATTATCCGATTATAATATTCAAAAGGAATCTACATTACATTTAGTGTTACGTCTTCGTGGTGGAATGCAGATATTTGTTAAAACGTTGACTGGGAAAACGATCACATTAGAAGTTGAGTCATCTGATACGATTGAAAACGTGAAGACTAAAATTCAAGATAAAGAAGGAATTCCACCGGATCAACAACGTTTAATTTTTGCTGGAAAACAATTAGAAGACGGTCGTACATTATCCGATTATAATATTCAAAAGGAATCTACATTACATTTAGTGTTACGTCTTCGTGGTGGAATGCAGATATTTGTTAAAACGTTGACTGGGAAAACGATCACATTAGAAGTTGAGTCATCTGATACGATTGAAAACGTGAAGACTAAAATTCAAGATAAAGAAGGAATTCCACCGGATCAACAACGTTTAATTTTTGCTGGAAAACAACTAGAAGATGGTCGTACATTATCCGATTATAATATTCAAAAGGAATCTACATTACATTTAGTGTTACGTCTTCGTGGTGGAATGCAGATATTTGTTAAAACGTTAACTGGGAAAACGATCACATTAGAAGTTGAGTCATCTGATACGATTGAAAACGTGAAGACTAAAATTCAAGATAAAGAAGGAATTCCACCGGATCAACAACGTTTAATTTTTGCTGGAAAACAACTAGAAGACGGTCGTACATTATCCGATTATAATATTCAAAAAGAATCTACATTACATTTGGTGTTACGTCTTCGTGGTGGAATGCAGATATTTGTTAAAACGTTGACTGGGAAAACGATCACATTAGAAGTTGAGTCATCTGATACGATTGAAAACGTGAAGACTAAAATTCAAGATAAAGAAGGAATTCCACCGGATCAACAACGTTTAATTTTTGCTGGAAAACAATTAGAAGACGGTCGTACATTATCCGATTATAATATTCAAAAGGAATCTACATTACATTTAGTGTTACGTCTTCGTGGTGGAATGCAGATATTTGTTAAAACGTTGACTGGGAAAACGATCACATTAGAAGTTGAGTCATCTGATACGATTGAAAACGTGAAGACTAAAATTCAAGATAAAGAAGGAATTCCACCGGATCAACAACGTTTAATTTTTGCTGGAAAACAATTAGAAGACGGTCGTACATTATCCGATTATAATATTCAAAAGGAATCTACATTACATTTAGTGTTACGTCTTCGTGGTGGAATGCAGATATTTGTTAAAACGTTGACTGGGAAAACGATCACATTAGAAGTTGAGTCATCTGATACGATTGAAAACGTGAAGACTAAAATTCAAGATAAAGAAGGAATTCCACCGGATCAACAACGTTTAATTTTTGCTGGAAAACAACTAGAAGACGGTCGTACATTATCCGATTATAATATTCAAAAAGAATCTACATTACATTTGGTGTTACGTCTTCGTGGTGGAATGCAGATATTTGTTAAAACGTTGACTGGGAAAACGATCACATTAGAAGTTGAGTCATCTGATACGATTGAAAACGTGAAGACTAAAATTCAAGATAAAGAAGGAATTCCACCGGATCAACAACGTTTAATTTTTGCTGGAAAACAATTAGAAGACGGTCGTACATTATCCGATTATAATATTCAAAAGGAATCTACATTACATTTGGTGTTACGCTTGCGTGGAGGTTTTTAATTTTTATAATCAGACGTATTGTATGTAACAAAAAGGGTATAATCTGAAATTTGTATTTGCATTTCATATTTCTTTTAAAAAATTTATATAAAATAATGTGTTAAATAATAAATCCTTATTCCATGATATTGTCGTGAACTTTTAATTTTGAGTAATTGAACTATAAATCACTCAACAATTTTTAGGTTATTTTGGAGCACATGAATATGATTATAATTTATTGAAGAATTTGATAGAATTTGTTATTTTAATATAAAATGTATAGTATTTGTTTTCTTGTTAAATATAAATTTTAATTCATCATTTACGTAATAAAAGTGAACATAATTTTTATAATAATAAGTAAAATATTTATTCATTTGGGCTGAATTTAAAATTGTTTATAAAAAAGAAAAGTGTTTAGTACAAGTGGACAAAATTTTTTTCGCCTGCCATTAAACGTACCAATTAGGTACTAGAAGCTATTTCATATTAATCATAGCTCCAGTGCACTTATATATATGAAAGTCGTACACTAAATTCTTTATGATTGTTCCTATTTAAATATGTGTTCAAATAATTTATATTTCCATTTTCAGTGTTTTTTGGTGTGTATGAATTAAACTATATTTTTATTCGCATACTTTTCTATTACTTCTATTCATACCAATAACTTTTTGCGAGCTTAATTAAAACTGAAATATCACCTTCATGAAACGTGTATATTACACCACCTTTTTAAAGAATCATCATTTTTCAATGAGTAACTGTTAGAAATAAAACAGCCTAAATAAATCCACATTAAAAATGCGGAATGATAAAAAAAAGTAATTTCTTCAATTTGATGTTTAATGTAATGCTGAGTATTCTTAATTAGACTGAGATTTTCTGTAATCAAAGTAGTGCAGGAACTTTACTGATTTGTTCCTTGTTTTGCAATTAAAAGTTAGTTGTTATTTATAAATTGCCAACGTTATTTTTCATCGTAATACATTTTACGGTTATTACATAATTTAATATTCAAAATCATAAAATACGTTTTAATATCAGTTAATGATATCGTATTTTATCATTATTTACTCATAAAGTTAAAATGACTGCAATTTCTACATAAAAATAGTTTGGCATAATATATGGCTTTAGATTTTTTTTTGACAAATTGGTTTTTGATGCGGATGCAGATAATCATTTTCGACATTTTCTCTTTTTTAATTTTATTCCGCAGAACCTTAAAAATGTTTAAAAACATATTTTATTCACTTCGTTCTTACTTTTGATAAGATTCACCAATAACCTTGTATTTAAAAATAATTGTTTAATTTATTATAAAACGAAGTTTTAAATATTAAGGCATTTAAATATCCTATTTGGTGATAGATATGTATCAAAATATCTGAAATTACATTTGTACATATATACAAAAATGTTCATTGAAAATTTTTGGAAAAACTCAAAATAGTTTTACTTGTGAAAAATCTTCACCTCTTTTAATCATAAGTTTTTAACGTAAATGAAAAGAAGTATCGATTCTTTGTTTAATCAAATAGATAATTCAAGAGATAAGTTATTTGAAATATATTGGTAACGCAGTCCAGGGATTCTGATTTAACACAAGTTATATTTTATAATTTAAATTTCACTGAAAAAATAATTCTAAAAATACTGTTTTTAAGAATTTGCTCGATTCCTATTGGTAAATTTATGAGAAAATTCGAAATATAGATAAAAAATACATTTTTAATTTTTACAAGAACTTCGAGGTTTATCGGAATAAATAGTAAGAGGTGAATATTTTGATTTTCATGGGGCATTTAATTGATGTCGCCAAAAGTTAATAACATTATTGTAGATATTTATTTCATGAACAATGTACAAATGATATTTTTTTTAATGCATTCTATTACTAGTGAATAACGTTATTGATCCCGAATATAAGGAAATATTTAAGTTTCTCACAATTATGATGATCGGATGCTTGAAATATGTACTATTTGTCATAGTTTTATATTTAGAAAAAAAAAGTATACCCGAGTCTTTATATTTATGGATCAGATTTTTTTGCTGAAGTACTGCGTTTGCATTTAGATGAACTGATTAACGAAATGTCTAAATATAGCGAATACAAATTTTAATTACAGAAAAAGTTAATTCGTGTAAGAAAGATTCTATGATAATATTCAAATATTTTACCGCATATTATTCGGTACACTCTAAATCATTTTGAATTAACGTTGTAATGAAATGAACTAGAATTATAACGTGTAACAGAGCTTTAAAATATAAACTCTACCAAGAGTAGGTAGCCCAGGGAAAAATGTTTCACAGTAAAAAATATCGCAGATTAGCTAAGTTAATATATGAAAATAAAATTATATTACTACGAAAGACGATACCAATGAATCTCAGTAAACATAAAATGTATTTGATTATTAGCACTGTACTGTTGTGTGCTGAGATGTTGATCATGAATAAAATCATCTCTTGAGTTACAATCTTTTGAGACGTAATGCGTAGGAAAAGGCAGAAAATCACAAATGGAAAATTATCAGAATTGATGAAAAAAAGGATGTTACTCAATCAGATAAAGAAGCACCGATTAACCGGGATGGACGTGTCCCACGACACGACAAATTATTATGAGGTGTATTGAGAAACCATACAAGGGAAAAATCACAACGTCAACAAAGGAAAACATTTATCAATGTTCTCGAAAACGAAACGGTATAATGGAAAAGCACTTAAAGTGAAATAAAACAATGTAATACTGATCATGATTAAAACATTAAAGAATGTAATAAATACTGATTGTTGTCAACATGCTGGTTTTTAGGTAACTAGAACTACTTTTAACTTGCAATAATGATAGATGTTACCTATTGCCATGTAAAATTCCAAGCCCATATTCAAAATTCAATTTTCACAATTATTTCAATAATTAATATTCATCCTCAAATGTACAGAAAAACAAAAAATATATTTTAACTGCTTTTGCTCTAACTTGAAATTAACCCGTTCAGTCGCTCTTCCGGGATTTATAAGATTAATATAAAAATTTGAAATTTCGTGTGTGATATAACAGTATTAAAATCTTTCAATTGCAACTTCTTCCCGATAATTTAACTCCCCCCTTCAAAAATTATACCATAGTTAAGGACATGACGCAGTGTGAAAATTTAAACGTAACATTTAAAGTACGTAAACGCAACATTTTTATTGAATGCATAATAGTTAACTACATATTTATTAAAATAAATATTTAAAGAAATGTTTTTACAAAATTCCAGGGCGAAAATATAGTATTAAGAAAAAATGAAAGGTATATTACTATAATTACGATAAATATGCTTATTTTTAAACTTAAATTTGCATTATTATTAATTTGGTGTGATACTCTGAAAAGCAATTTCTATACATAAATTTACTTTGCACTTAATACAATAAAATTTAATTTTACTATTACACTTCTGCATCGTACATCTTGTGTTATCGGGTTTATCATTCACTACTAGTAAATTATGAAATTTATCATACTGAATAGCAACATATGGATAGTGTAGAAGCGCGTGATGTAAAATGAATAATCTCGGAATTCATATTGGATGGACGACCACAGTTTTGAAAGTATTACCAATAAAAAATTACATAATACTTCCGTGAAGTCATATAAGTTTAATGTTTAATTGGTTTGAACACCAAACGCCAAATAATCTCTTTTGTATTCTAACTATTGACGATTGCAAAATCTAAACCATAACTTATCATCCGTATAGTCCATTTTTGTGATTTAATATGTGATCGATAAATTGAAAGTAGATAATTTTTATCAACCTTACCATTTATTATACAGGCTTATAACTTCCGGGCAGGGTACATTTTGTTAACTATGAGAATGTTTATTCTAACGAAGAGAACTAGTTTCATGTCCATCGTTACAAAAATGGAACCAAATAATATAGCTTTATTTTCAAACCACTTTGTAATAGTACATTTCTTTCGACGATCTGCAGGCCAATATGTTGGCGCACGTGCGGATGCAAAGCTGCACTGTGAACTTTGGATCGCTTGAAGCAAGGAGTTGCCCTTAGTATGAGCAGGACTAGGATTCATAGCGTTAGCAGAAGAAAATCCCCATGCTTCATGTTTAGCATTGAAATCGCCTCCAATAATAAATCGATTTCCAAAATTCTTTAAGAACCGCAAATACTGGTGTCGTTTTAGTATATGTTTCGGTGGAAAGTACGCTGCTACTATATTAAGTATCGCATTGTTCTGTGCTACTGCCACTGTTGTCGCCTGTACATGTTCTTCATTATATTCAGCTTCTTCGAAATGTTGAATATTCTATTTGATGATAACTGCTGACCCTCCTTGTGCACCGCCATCTGGATGAGGGGTGTGATATATAGAATATCCGTGTATTCTAGGACAATTTTTAGTAGTGAAATGTGTCTCGGATATTAGCGCGATGTCTACTCGATAATCTGACAGGAAAGTCTCAAGCTCCTCAAGGCGGTTCTTGAGGCCATTTGCATTCCATGTAACTATTCTTAGAGAATCAATCATTTGTGATTCTTATTAGAACGTTTGCGAACAGAATGACTATTTTCTTTCGCTTTCGTTTGTTCGAGCTTAGTCAGTCTACTAGACACTGTTGCTATCACACTGGTTAAATTTGTAAGAGCCTTCATAATATCATTAAGACTAGGCTCTGACTGAGTTAATGTAGCTGTCGGTTTTGGTTTTCACAACTTCAGCAAAAGATGTGCCTGGTTGTACTTTTTTTGATTCTTTTTTCTCCTGCTGTATTCGCTGCACAGCCGACGACTTAGGCTTTCGTAGAGCCTTCTCTAAATCGCGGTATACTTGGCAGCCTCTGTAATTTGATGTATGGTTCAGACCACAATTTGCACATTCAAATTTTTTTTCATTTTTCAATTGACACGTAACAGAATCATGTGTGACCTGCGCACTTGAGACACCTTGTTGGACGATTGCAGTTATTTTTAGTGTGATTCCATCGTTGGCACCTTTTGCATTGAGGAATTGCAGTACTCTTATGTGGTGGCTCAACGATTACTTTGCTATGGACTATATGAGTAATTTCATAAGCAGTCTTATTATTTTCCTTGGGTTCAAGGTCAACATAAAATAAAGAGAATGCTTTCGCTTCCCTTCGTATTATTTTATTATTCTGATCCCGGAATTTGATTGTTTTTCTAATGTTTACCACATTTCTCGGCATATGACCCATGTTGATAAGTTCCTGTTTTATCAGGTCAATATCAGTAGTCGGGTGTAATCCTCTTATCACCACCCTGTATGGTTTTTCAGCCTTTAAGTTGTATACTTGATTACTAAAAATAGTTGAAATCACTAAATTTATTTAATTATGCGAAGCTTTTCGGCAATTACGCCATTGTCAAGCTATATACAATTAAAAATTAATATTTTCTGATGTTATATTAATTTTTAATTGTATATAGCTTGACAATGGCGTAATTGCCGAAAAGCTTCGCATAATTAAATAAATTTAGTGATTTCAACTATTTTTAGTAATCAAGTATAAATAAAATCACTACATTCCACAATCAAAAAATTTTAAGTTGTATGTATGATATATAACTTTACTTTGTTTAAATGACTGTATGAGTGTACGGAAATGTTTGTCAGTTCTAGGGGCAACTAATATGTCGCCATTTGAGATTGCTTTGAAGGTTACTGCATTCTCCCCCTAGAGCATAACATGTAAATTATATCGTTTATAAATCTGAAGATTACTCAACAGAAGAATGACTACACTAACAGCGGTCAAAAATAATTGTAGAACTACGTATTAAATATGAATTTATTTTTCATACTAATCTATTGGTCATTTGTCTGTCAACACAACAAATGTTTTCTAACTGAAAGTCTAAACATTGTATTCTAATAGCTTCATATTAAATTCGTACTTTTCAGAATCAGTCGGTATTTTGATCCGGTCTAGTTGTAATATCAACCAAATGAAAGGCGTTTCTGAGTTTGAAGAATCTGAAATTTCAAACATTTGAATGATGACAATTATATTCTCATAAGTATGTTATTTTATATTTTATTATTATGATTTTTATAAGTTAATTGTCTGGTTTAGTTATATTTATTTTATTTGCAAATCACATTTGTGTATAGTTGCGATTAGTGATGAAAAATATTCGCGCCAAAATTTTAAACATATTAACAGTGTTTATTTGTGTCGTCAGCGCTAGTATCGCTGTTTTTATACATTAAATTGTGTCGCAATTCTCTAAAACAAATTTCATTTCCGGTGAAATTAAAAATTTCATTTCCAATGAAATTTTCTTTCATACTAGTCGTTTTTATAAAAACGTGGTTTGGGTTCCAAGAATCACAATTTTTGAGGACTTGTGTATATATTGTATGCTCAATTGCTCCCTACTTTTACTGTATTTTTTCCGGAATGTTTTAAAATAACAAACGGAAATTTAAATCATGAATACATAATTATAAAAGGTATAAAGATGTGATGTACGTTATTTGTTTAAAACAATTTTTTATAATTAATTTCAATATTTTATTATAACATCCGGGTTTATGTATCGATACTCCAACGGTAATTTTGTATGTTTACTTTTTGGTTTTTAGAATTTAGATTTCTTTGTACCATGTTAAGTTTTGTGCATGCTCATAAATATGGTGAAATTTAATTCGAGTGATATTGAAATTATTTTTGTAAGTATTCTAGAATTTTTATATTAATGTATTTTAAAATATACTTTTATAAATAACGCCATTATTACTTTAGTTAGATATTACAATTAATTTACAAATTAGAAATAATAGGTTCAATCATTTTATTTAAATGATCTAATTTTTCTAATTTACATAACGTTTGTAATTAATTGAAAATCATATTTTATATTTGTTTCTGTAATGTAAACGTTTATTATAACTTAGTATAAGAATCTTTTCTAAGTTGTTATTATATGTTTACCTAAATTCCTGCTAATTTTGTGTAACTTGAATTACTGACATTTAATATAAATAAAATTACATAATCACGAACCGATTATAATAAAACAATTATATATAGCGACTAATTAAAAATATAAACGCATATATAATTCTAAGCAATGACAGAGTTATATATATTTTGTAATTCGAGAACTTAGAAGTATTTGTTTTGTATCAGTGTTTTTATTAATAGTAAAGTGGTTATTTTTGAATTGCACAACTCGCGAAAGCGCTAGAAATTCATAATGTAAATCGTGAATTTTAGTATGCTTCGTTACATTTATTACTGTGAAAACAACTTATTATGAACATTTCGAGCGTTTTAAGAATATAATGGTTTATTTGCATTTTAAAAAAGAATGATTTTCGATTGATATTCACAATTAAGCCCTTATTTTTTGGCATTATTTAATTTATTTTAGTTTTGTTTTTAACGTAGTTCTAAATAAATTATAAAATTTCTTATTCTTTTTCATTTTGTTTCCATTTTAGTCACAAATACATACCTTCTCATTTTCGACGAATTTTTTTACGAGTTTGGTTGACCGTAAAATAAAAATGATACGCTAATGAATTTGTAAACTAACTGATCGACAATATCTGAAAAATTGATTAATCTATCGTCAACAATGTTACACAAGCTTTCAGATTCATATTTATCACATGGAAAAAATGAACGTTGTTCATAATAGCATTATCATGAACTGTCACACCATATTTCTTTATTTAGCGCGTACTATTCTACTTCTAATTCATTCAATATTTGCAAAGGTTGTATCTTCACTGGTTTCATCTAAACAGTATTTATTTCTTCGTTTTTCCATTTTCTTCTATTCCACATCGGATGTTTTGTTAAATCCGGAGTCTCCTTAATTACTGGACAGTTCTTAGAAAGCTGTATGGTTTTGCAAATTCGCTCCATTCATTCATTTACAACTTATGATATTTGTTTCCTTGCTGCCACTATTTATCTTGTGTTCGGAGGAGCGATACCGCTCAGCTCGTATAATTTTTATAAGATTGGATCGTAAAAATCCGATACTTAAAGATACATCATTTATTTTTTTTGCATATATTCCGAGCGACTCAACAGAGCACCCACATTCTCCATCAGAGCAACAAGAATGTCCACAAAACATGTATGCTGTAGTAATTTGTGCTGTTTACCAATTTGCATATTAAATTTGCCAAAGCTGGAACCTTCAATTTTTCTTGTTCCGGAATGCTTTCTATAAGTCAGAAATCCATACAAGATGATTACCAGATATTTTAAGATAACCCGTGTACTATAATACTGTTCTTTTCACTTAGTTTTCATGTGACGTTTGGTTTGTTGTTTTTGTAGATGAAAGACACTTGTTTTTATTTTCACTAGATTAAATTTTAAGTAATTTTGTTCATAGTATATATCAAGTTTGTTTGCGATTTATTACAGCGATTTTAAAACCATGTACTTTGTAGTATTTTTATTTTACAACCACTTGGATTTCGAGTTTCCCTAGTTCATCCATTACACATACAATGGGTGTCAACACTTATTTCTCATCTCGTTGGAAATAACCATGCGTCTTTAAGGATATATTATATTTTTTAAAGATAACATGTAAATGATATCGTTTATAAATCTGAAGATTACTCAACAGAAGAATGACTACTTTTCCAGCGATCCAAAATTATTGTATAACTACATATTAAATATGTTTTTTTCCCCATACTAATCTACTGCTCCCTGTGATGGTATGATTAATATTTCACCATCCATTTTTAGTTATTTAATGTTTGCTTTAGATGTTGGATTAAAAGAAACCTTTGAGACAAAGAACTTTGTATTAATTTGCATCCTAGCTAACTGGGTCCTGACATGACGTAACCTGGAACTGTATTGGGTTTAATTTTAAATTCACTTTTGTACATAGTTTTCTAGTTTAATTCTTTTATATGTTCTCATTTTGATCTTCGAATCCAGCGTAATGTGTTGTTGCAGTGATGTTATACGTCAAAATGATCAAATAATGATGAAAAAAATTACATGTAACGCTCCGTGTATTTTTGTCTCCGTAGAAAAAATTAAATTCTCTGTTAATATTTTTGCAACTTTTAGTAGGTGTTTCTTCTATAAGTATTATAATATAAACCTGCTTCAATGCGAGTTATTAAAACTATGACCTTTCACAGCATGATCTGTCAGCCTCATGATTTAGAAGATGATCTTCGTCTATGCGGCTAATCATGTGGAGTATGAAACGTTTCAGTTTTGTGAAATGTATTTCGAATGAACAAGTTTATTTTTATTTCTTTAAGCGACCTTAACAGTTGCAACATTTTAGTCAGTTTATCGTTTTTAATTACGTTGTTAGATATCCGCAGAAGGAATACTTCGGCCGGTTGGACTCGTGTATTTATTTATATTTTTTTAATGATACAACTTCCTCATAATATCATTCATCATAAACAAGGCAGACTATCTAATAGCTATAAAAGTTATAAAATTGTTTCGTCATTTTCAACTTTACTGACCTTCATGAACTTTTATTTTTCTTGTATTATTGCATCCATTTCTTTTGCAAATAATGTCTTTCTTCTAGAATGGTAAAGATTTTTCTATCTGTTTTCGTTTAGAGTTTATACGAACTCATTTTCTCTGTCTACATTTTTAGCTTTCAGATGATTTACACGCTTTATTATAACTGGAGTGTACGTTTTTCTTTATCATCTAGGACTGTTAATAACTGTTTCAGAGTGAGAAAATAGTAGTGCTCTTGCCCTGCTTTAGCTTCGATATGTTGAAAATGTTTATCTAACTCTGCATAACATTCCTAGCCGCTGTATAGATATCCCAAACGAGGTTTTGAAACCGAATGTACGGTTTTATTTTTATGTCGGTTTCAGTAAGAACTGAACCATGTTGTTTATGTAAGAAATCTCGATTTTGTGGCTTGGAGTAAATTTAAAGACGTGATAAACATTGTGTTTTAAGGAATGCGTAGTATTTTCTGAATAACTGATTACTGACAGGTTATTTGTCTCTACTTAATTTGTCAATTTCTTATATTACGTGTCCGTCATAAATATTTAACTGCGATTCCCTGTTAGAATGCTATAGACAAACTGTTAAATTTGAAATACGAATAGATGTGAGCTAGGTCGTAACATTTTAAATACTGTAACGCCTTCAATACAACACTCTATTCAATTCTGCGGTCTACAATTTATACTCATTTACTGATTTCCAACCTATGTGGATATATTTCATATCGTCCAAATTAGATTAGATTCAGGCAATGTTTATGTAAAGTCTTGTTTTCGTACTTTATCGCGTTGTAATCAAATTTTGCAAATATCTGCGATATTTAGTCGAAGTGCACACAGATTCCTGCGGCAATAAATACGCATCTTAAATGCCTATTTTGTATTAATTATAATTTATTAAAGCTAGCTTTCGAGATAGAATAATAAACGATTTATAAACGTTGAGCTTATTATTAACATGAAGGTATTAAGGTACGATTTACCATTAAATAACGGATACACTTACTACTTTATTTGCTTTTAGAGCTGCGTAATTGACATGTGCCGGGAAGGTTAGACGTTTATCTGATAAAGCATCCAAATATATCCGACCAGTTTATAATATCGACTAGAAGTTCAGATGGCAAAATTGTTAGATGACGAATAAAAAAGGTGGCCTCAGTTTTGAATGCATTTATTTCGATTTGCCATTTGCGATAATACTTTAAAACGCGACATACACCAATTTTTAATTGATTTCTAATATCAGTTTATAAGAATCGCAAAAAATATTGTTGTATCGTACGCATACAAAGAACTTTGCGTGTTTGTCGATTTTAGAAAATCGTAGAGAAACAATGTGAATGAAAACATACCTAAAATACTACCTTATGGAGTACCTGGAACACAAGTTTAAATAGTCAATTTGGATTTGTCTACTGTTACAAAACATGTTCTATCACTTAAATAACCATTAATTAAGTGTACCCAATAAGAAGGAACCGAGTTAGCTGCCATTAGAAAAGCATCACATTGGGGTTTCTATCGCGCCTGTAATAATTAATGTTAAATTAATGCGTGTTCGTTGTGTTTTATTTTCGACCTTTTTACGACAGATTAAAAAAAGATAACATTTCTTTTTATTCCGAAATCGTCATTGAAATAATTTTTTATTTTACATTTAAACTTGTAGGAAGAAGATGATTTACCATATGAAGAGGAAATTTTGAGGAACCAATATTCTATTAAACCATGGTTACGGTATATTGAGTTTAAAAAGGATGCTCCAAAAAATGGCGTAAATATTATATATGAACGAGCACTAAAAGAATTACCCGGAAGGTAACGCGACTAGGTTAATATTAATGTAATTTAATGAAAGTTAATTTAATAGTTGACGAAAAATTGAAATTTTCGTAGCTGTAAATATCTTAGAATACAGTTTTAAGTTGCTGTGTAGGTTGCTTTTTTTCAATTTCATTTAAATCGGGACAGCGTTCAATACAAAAACTGGCTTTCGCAAAAATATTTTCGAAATGGATAGATTAAATGAAACAAAACATTAAAATGCGAATGAAAAGTTGTGTTAAGTAATTTTAGTGGAAAAGCGAGTAATTGGGAAAATAAAAATCAAAGCTTTAACTATATAAACATGAAATAGCAATTTATGTTCGTAATATTTCTATTAAAAGAACAATAACTCTTAATTAAATAATTCTGTAAAGATGATGAATTTTAGTCGGTTATATTTTATATATTTTATTTATTCGTCAAGCATAAAAACGACAAATTCGTTGTAGTTTATATTTATATTATATATTAAAAATGATTAATTATGTAATTTTTTGATGTTAAAAAAAAAATGGTTAGTTGTCGGATTTGAGACGC
Organism: Coronaproctus castanopsis; assembly: GCA_032883995.1. NCBI lineage: Eukaryota > Metazoa > Arthropoda > Insecta > Hemiptera > Monophlebidae > Coronaproctus > Coronaproctus castanopsis. Next base: position 270,017,294 of record CM065053.1, on the reverse strand, counting down.
TATTTCTATATATACGAGATATCCATGCATTAATCAGTTTAAGCACATCGTCATTGATATAATACTTATGCTCATGATAGAGCACGGAGTTTTAAATAAAGTCCACTGAGCTACGTGCGTTATTTTATACTTTTCGTGGATTCGAATAATTTTATTATTTAATCGAAAATAAATTTCCCATTACGTAATTGATTAGGACGTTGAAAAATTCGGCTATTTATTTTGCGTTTAACTTTTTGATCACGTATTTCGTGTATTTTTGAAAATAACGTTATTTGCTTTTTATATTAATATTTTTTCTCTCGTAAATGTTTCAGTTATAAATTATGGTATAGTTATTTAAAGTTAAGACGAAAACAGTTAAAAGGTCGATGTGTCACAGATCCTGCGTATGAAGATGCTAATAGTACATTCGAAAGATCTTTAGTTTATATGCACAAGGTATAAGCGAACTAAAATTTAATTATATTAATTCTGAAAATTACGTCGAAACGGTTATGTCTTTATCGTGGATTATTATTTTACTTTTGTTGCTTTTAAACGACATCGTATTACGTTATTATTGCGAATCGGCAACTTGCCGAATGTTACATAATAATGGCGGTTGACGCTCGCCAAATTTTATACGTACGTAACAAACTGATCTAAAGTTATAAACATATATAACATTATTAAATGTTCGTAGTTATTTAATTTGTTAAGATTTTTATTTAATTTGTTATCTATCATCGAATATTTTATTTCTTGTCATTTATGATTCTTTTCTGTTTTTTTGTTGTTTTTTTTTTAAACTTAATATTATAAAGTCACGTTCATTTGAAAAGAATACTACTACTCGAATTTTACTTAGTAAAAAGTTCTCCCACGTAGTATTTTAATATTTTATTGTAGATTATAAGACATCAACGGGAATTTCAAAATGATATCTGTAGAATTTAACGTTTTATATATATATATATATATATATATATATATATATATATATATATATTTATATATTTATATATATATATATAATGAACTTGTAGAGAAAAAATAGAGAATTATACCTTTAGATATGTAATGCCAATTTTAAATTAAATTCGATTATACACGCGCTCAAAAGGACAGTACATATATATAAAAAATTTATTTTGAAAAATTCGTTTTTTTTTTAAAGGGGCATTTTTGAATTTCGATTTTTGACAAATTTTTATAGAACCGATTTTATAGATATTAAAACAACAAGTTCGAAATAAAAAATCGTTTTTAATTACGATGGATAGGTCTGGAGTTACGAATTTTTAAATATTTCCGACTTGCCACTTTTGACTGGGCGTAGCGCGCGACGTAATTATTTTTAAACGATTCCGACTCTTGAAATAACGATTTTTGTAATGATCTATCGTATAAAGTGAAAACGCCGTAAAAAAATTCAAACCGATCACGAATTAGCGATTTTTTTAAAATTTCACTTTTTACGCAAAAAATCGGAAACAGTTCGAAATCGGAGAAAATAGTTTAAACGAAAGTTATGCGGCATTGAAATACGTGTCTAACGATAGTATAGTCGTATACCAAATACCCATCGAGAAAATTCGGGTTAATTAAGGGTTTGGGACCGTTTTTAAGGGTCCTGTGATAGATAGGGGGGTTCTAGTTGACGTTAGACCAAAGTAGACGTGGAGATTTATCTAATAACGTAAATTTTACCTAAATTAACCGTTTAAAATTTGATTTCTGATTTTGAAAAATTTCTCGAGCGATTTTTGGTCGGTCGATTCTACGATGCTCATAGCATAGGCATGTGATATATATCTTGAATATACACTAGGCATTAGATAATATATATATAATACTAAACCGAACAAAATATAACACAATCACTAAAAGTTGTTTAATCGCGAAGCTTTTCGACAGTTACGTCATTTTCAAGCACGCACCAAAATTATTTTTGAAGATACAAAAAAAGATGTAATAATTTTGGTGCGTGCTTGAAAATGACGTAACTGTCGAAAAGCTTCGCGATTAAACAACTTTTAGTGATTGTGTTATATTTTGTTCGGTTTATTATTAATTAATAAAATCACTACTCTCCAATATATTCAACATTATATATAACACGATTCAGCCTTCTCTTATTCGGGTATCGCCCCAGAATCAATAAATGTATTAATTTATTAGCTGAATTAAATATAAGTTTTTATTAAGTTAAATAAATCTACAAAAATTAAAAAGTGTCGCCATATCATTTAAATTTTACAAATTCGTTTTTTTATTTTTTTTTGTCTAATTCCTAATTCTCCGTCAGTATTTGTGTTTTATTTAATTCAGTTAATAAGTTAATACATTTATTGATACAAAGTTTACCGGGTTAGCTAGTATATAATATATATTCCAAAAATTTCTACTGCAGATTAACTATGAATCATTATCATTAAAATATAAAAAATACAAACATAGAAAGACTGAAGCGTAACCTGCTTTATTAAGGTATTTACCGTACATTAACTTCTATAGATACCTTCTCGTTAATATATGCTATGTATAATTTTATTTATAACAATTTACGTTACGTGTGTCATTGTTGACGGGTTTTCTTTTATACTTTTTCACTGCTATTTAATGAACTTTAAATTTTATGTTTTTGTTAATAATATTATTATATACAGTTCTGGTATGAGAACACTACTTGTAACAGATGCATAATCTTCTCGTGTGTATGTACATATTTAATTCTTTGCTTTATGTATACAAATATAAGTTCTTATTCTATGTACACGATCGAAATTTTCGACATAAAGTGATTTTTTACATCTGAAAATTGAACAAAAATATTTAAATCGAGAATAATTTTTATTACATTTTCAGATGCCGCGTATATGGATCGATTATTGTCAATTTATGGTACAACAAGTTCAGTTAACTAGAACTCGTCATTTGTTTAATCGAGCACTTTGCGCGCTTCCCGTAACGCAGCATTATCGTATTTGGCCGATTTACCTTTCGTTCGTCAAATCGCATAATATACCCGAAGTTGCGATACGTGTTTTCAAACGATATTTAAAGGTATTTATTTTATTAAGCGAGTAAAATCCCATCACCTCAAAAATTGTTAAGGGACATCTCCTCACTGATCTTCGTTACTTACCTGATCGATAGACGGAACAGTTAAACGACGGATCTTGGGCAAGCCAATACGAGGTGTTTTGCAATTACATTCCCGGCTCCGTTAGTTTTTACCGCGAAAAGTTCTCGTCCTCTCGTACGTGCGAAACGCTAAAACATTACTTTAGGTTGCGAGTCCATACACTCTCTCTCCTATATGTGTGTGTGTGTGTGTGTGTGTGTGCAAGCAACCAGATATGGAATGCGGATTAATATAGAAAAAACTGAAACAGCCATGACGTGGAATAAGACAGGCAGATTTAAAACCGAACTAGAATGAAGAATATTACAGTAGATTAGAACCTTTAAATATTTGGCACGGTTGACAACTGAAGATGCGTCGTGTTGTTAAGAGATGGCCGTAAGAGTGCCCATGGCATAAAACGCGTTTGTTAAAGCGTATTTTTTTAACATTATACGGGATTCAGACATGGACCATGAGCAGGAAGGATAAAAAGAGATTAGAAACACTGGAAATGGAGAAGATTATTGAAAGTATCATGGTGAGACAAGGTCGCAAACAGAAACATCTATAACAGAATGGAAAATAAGCAGTACAGTCTTACTCGCAACACGCAGAAGACGTTTGAAATGGAGTGGACATTATAGCGGCCGCGAACCAGTTTAAGGACAAATAATATATGTTGAAGGAAAAGAATTATAAAGTATTCTCACCTGTCAAAAATAATTAAAAGAAATGGTTTCAACTGTATCCCTTAATTCTTTTAGAGATGAGTAAAATAATTTGGGATGCACAAAAGAAATATGTGTGAATTTTTACAAACATGAAATGACTGTTAATTGGTATTAAAAACTATACGTATATATTTTGTAAATAAATAAATAAATGTTTTCCCTACACTTTGTCAACATGCACACATTTCAGGCGAAAAAGTAAAACTAATATTAGATGTGTTTTTTTTTCTATTGACAAATTCAGAAAATACCACGGTCTGTGCCTCGACACCAAAACTCACACCTGGAGTTGACGTATTAGCCACGGTCAAGCCAACTAGCTAACTGTGTATCTAAAATCTTATATATAATTTACTTTTGTACTTTTGTATTACATCAATCAATGCTTCTGATTATTGTATTCCGTCTGTATCAGAAATGGTGGAGAAAAAAAGATATAAGATTTTTTATTTTATCAAATTAAGAAGCTGCACTAATCCAGCAATTCTGGATACGTCAACACGGAATATTCCACACGCTTCGTTACACCGGCTGAAGCATAATTTAACCGAGAGATAATATTAGTTCGATGTGAAATAAGTTGCAAAAAAAAGTTTTTGAATGTAAAAAAAAAAACCAACGAGTATGTATAAGAAATGAATATCCGTTGTAGGCTGTACTTTGAAATTTGTTGTTTTTAATATTTCAATTATTATATTAGCAATATTTCATATTGTATATACACGTGTGCGTATAATTGTTTTTATTAGTTATGCCCGGAACACGCGGAAGATTATATCGAATATCTGACTTCTATTGACCGTTTAGACGAAGCCGCTGTAAAATTAGCGGAAGTTGTCAATAATGAAAGATTCATTTCTAAGCACGGAAAATCGAATCATCAGCTGTGGAACGAATTATGCGAATTAATTTCTAAAAATCCGGACAAAGTAAGGTAATAACCGGAGTTTTTTTTTTTCATTTACATTTAAAGAATGTATGCATTTGTTTTTAAAAATTAGAATTACGTCGCAATTATTGTTTAATCATTAATTTGTAATCGATATTTCAATATTTGAAATCTATTATTTAATATTTTCGTTTCGCTTTTTCGAAACGCTGATTATAGAGTACTAGAATTAAAAATAAGTCTTATAATAAGGTCTTAATTTTGTATTTGATTGTTTAAATTAATTTATTACATTATATCGTTGTTTAGTTCTTTAAATGTTGATGCTATTATACGAAGTGGTTTAAGGCGATATACCGATCAGCTTGGTCATCTGTGGAATTCGTTAGCCGATTATTACGTTCGTAGCGGCCTATTTGAAAGGGTAAGTTTATTCATATTTCGTTTGTTCGTGTATATAATTTAAAAAACGATTGTTCGATTTATTAGATTTTAGTTTCGAACACTTTACTCCAATTTTCAGTTCGCGTACTAACATTATTGCTCTAGTTATCGAAGTTTTCTTCATTCTGTTAAGTCGAATGTCGCGATCTTATTTAGTGCAAATTACAACATGTCCGCTACTTATATCGATCTGATGCTAAAATTCGTAAGTTTTTGTTTATTCAATTTGTTAATTGATATACCGTCTCATTGGTTTTTATCTCCTTTACGATTCATCCGACCTCGCGGAATCATTTCCCTCGTTTGTTTGCTTTTACTAAGTAACCGAAAAAGTTTAGAGCGTCTTTCTTAATAAATAGTCGTATGTTGTCAACAATTTTCATCTCTTTTAAAATAGTTCCGCTTGTTTTACAGGCTGTCCATGGAATTCTTAAAACTTTAAGATATTTCCTAATATCAAAAGATTATCTCTTTTTTCCACCGATCCATGTGTACCTATAATAAGAAAAAATAGCGTTTTGTAAGAGTCGAATCATAATTTTGCAGAGATCTCGTGATCATTACATATATTCACGATATTTACATCGCCTGTTTATTTCCTCGTCTGATCCGAATACGCAGTTATCCAAATAAATCAATTTTCTTAATAGTTGTTGGATTTTATTTTTCTCGTCATTAATAATAAATAATTACTGTTCAGTAATAAAAAAAAAAGAGACGTTTCAATGATTTCTAATTTCTTAATAATAATCAAGACATTTCCACTACGCTGGTAAATATTATCGTATCGTCGACAAATCTTACAATTTCAATTTTTCACCTACTATGAATATTCTTCAGCCGTTCATTGTCAGTTTTTGAAGTAGGGCTATTGAAATTCAAAATCACAGAATTAGTGCAGTTCGTAATTGCGTTTAAAAGTGATCACTGACAAGTTTAGTTCCTTAGTTCGCCAGCTATGTCGGTCTTTTAAATTAATTTTGGTATGTTTTTAAACAACATAAGCTATGTCTTCTATCAGTTCTTTGTTATATGACATACTATTATTATTTCAATAATGTAAGAATTTTATTTCATAAATGGAGAGGAACATCATTTACGGTACATTTATTATACGGTTATTGGCGCACATATCTGTAAATTGTAAAATTAATGTCAAATATACTTTCTTTCTTATATACGTTTATATTTTTTTTACGTGTATGTTTGTATATTATACGCTCAGATTCTTACGTAGGCCATAATCTTATGTCCCTAGGCAAGAGATATATACGAAGAAGCTATACAAAGTGTAAATACAGTTCGAGATTTTACGCAAGTATTTGATAGTTATTCTCAATTTGAAGAGTTAATATTGAGCAAGAAAATGGAAGAAACTGTTAACAATTCAAATATATCGCAAGAACGTAAGTAACTTACTAACCATTTTCGAATTATTTAATACGGGGGTATTCGGATGCCGGCGTGTATATATATATATATATATTTTGAACATACACTGTTAAAAATTAAGTTTCTGCTGTTATGTCTAGAGTTACTGCGGTAAGTTTATTTTAAACGGTACGCAGTATCATAATTATTGCTTTTGTAATGCTTACTGATGTGTAAATATACGTTTTCTTTCTTTCTATATTAACATTAATAACCGGTAAGAGCAGTTTTTTTTAATGTACTTGTTTAATTTGTTCTTCCCCAGGTCAGTTAAAAGATGTGAAAATTAGAATACAGTAAAGAATGAAAAAGTCTGGAAATAATATTATGAATTATTGAATACATCACACAATCTTTAGAATACGTAGAAGCTGAGAACAGAGTGTAATATTCTATGATCTTTGTGTTTATCTATTGTAAGTAATCAGTGAGAGGAAATTGTCACTTTAATTATTTACATAGGTAACACATAGCCAGAAGAATAGGTAACAGATGGACAAAACGCATGTTGGAATGGTGGCCAATTGACAGGAAAAGAAACAAGAGTAGGCTAAATCTTTGGTGTGATGATTTAAAATAAGTCGCTGGAAACAATTGAATAAAGATAGTTCAGGATCGTAATAACTGGAAACAATTGGGGAAACCTACGTCCAGTAGTGGACTGATATAGGCTGACGATGAACAATAATACTGTATAATGTGAAAATTTGGAAAGAAACGAATGAATGTTCATATAACATTATGAGACATTTTCTACTTAAAATCATACAGTTTGCTTTTATGACTATTAAAATTTATTTTTTTTACTCTCTCGCAGTGGACGAAGAAATAGAATTACGAATGGCCAGACTTGAAGATTTGATGGAACGTCGTCCGTTATTATTAAATTCAGTTTTATTACGTCAAAATCCGCATAATTGTTTGGAATGGTTAAATCGCGTCAAGTTATATGAAGGTCACCCAAATGAAGTAAGTTTTTTCTTCTCTCTAAATCATTTTTAGTTTCATGAAATACATCTATTTATGTATATTTAGTGTAAATTATCGGAAACCTGCCGATGAGTAATTTTATTTTTAAACATAGCAAATTTTGAATTTTATATATATATATTACAACCATGTTGTTACATTTTAATTATTAAATAAATAAATAAATAAGATGAGTTTGGGAATTAAAAAATAAGTAAAAAGAATAATGATAATGACAATGGTTTAATCTGTTGCTTTCTCGTCGTATTAATTACACAATAAGTGTATGTGTGTGTATATATATATGTATGCCTAATTTTCGAATGAGAAAATATTGAAAATCATCTGATCGACATATTAATAATAGAAACACACACACACACACACACACAAATATTATAATATATTAAATGACAAGATGAGATGCTCCACGTGAAGCTGATAAAATCACGTTTATGATTGGATATTAAAAATTATGTTAAACCAATCAAAAAATACACTCACACATATGTAAATGTATAAAGAATTTTCTAGAAGTACCATAAATATATACAATAATAATAAACGAATCTTTCCAGAAAAATCTAGAAAGTTCTAATTAGGCGTGTATATATGTATATGTGAGTATATATGCATATTTATTAGTATAAAAGGAGATGTTCAAATTTTTATTCAGTTTAATTTAGTTAGTCAGTTAAGTTATTTAATTAAGTTAGTTAGTTTTAATTTTAATTTAGTTTAAGTTATTTCAAATTAATTCAAGTTAGTTTTTAATTTTAAATTCTAATAAAAATAGAAAATGCGTTTTATTTTGTTTTGTTTATTTTTAATTAACGGTCGTGGCCCAATTCACGTGGTATCCCATCTGGAGACTTCGTAAATGTCGGTAATATATATATATATTTTAAAATTTTAATTTCAACAATTTAATATTAAACTCTAATAATAACAATTGTATGTGACGTCACACTAATCAGGATATGTACATTATTAGACGGTGTAGTAGTGGGCGTTGCAATATATATGTTTGTAGTCCACACAACAGCTAAAAGCTAATTATAGTGTAGGCTTATAATTATTAAATAATACAATGAATAATTTAAAAATTACAAACAATGAAAAAAGTACAAAAAATTACATGATTCACAAGTCTCATATCCATTAAAACACATTATTTACACCCCAATCATATAATCTTACTCTAAATAAAGCACGCATATTGCTCGACAGATTAATAAATACGATATAAACTTTTACTTACCGGGTGTATATCAACAAAGGAACACACTCACCATATAATACAAATCTTGAACGATCAAAGCAACGTATAGGATTAGCAACATCGCGAACACGTTGAACATTTAACGAATATTCAATTAAAAATTAACTTAAATTAAAAAAAAAAAAATTACTGAGTAAAGAATATCTCAATATTTAAAACAATAACAAAACTGATGACTTCGTCGAAAAATATGTTCGTAAAGTAACTTATTAAAGAAATACCATCAAAATATATAAACGTAGAGATTTGTTCGTGCACGCGGTTCACTAAAAAATCGATTTGATCGTCTATTTGCCCTGGGTACTATGTAGGAGATTGTTGATGTTAAATACTCACTTTTCACTTTACCGTTACATATATCATGATGAAACCGTATAATTCTGCTATCTTCCTTCTGTAGTGGAAGGACTTCATATTCGTTCATCATCATTAACTTGCATCTCCAAAGGAGGTTGCGCATCAAGTGCGTTAGCCTTTCCATCTTCCTTGACTCTATTAAAACCAGTGTTTATTCCAATATTTTCCTTCCTCTTGTTGCTTTTCCAAGTATTTTTCCTTGAAGTGTTAACATAAACAGCAGCCCCTCTTCTCGGAGCTTGTGACCTATATACTTCAATTTTCTTTTCGTAATATCTTCTACTATGGTTAGTCTGCCTATGTTGCAGTGCTTTCACACATTCTTGTTGGAGGTGAGATCTGTCCGTCATATTCTTAACAATCGCCGATAAGTCCGCATTTCGAATGCGTCCAACATCCTTTTGCATTTGACGTTAATAACCTACACTTCGGCCGCATATTTTAATCCTTAGCTCCATCGAGAATTTCCTCTTCTTCATCAAGGAAAGTTTGTTTTACCATTGCAATTCTGGCTGCTATTTCTTTCATGTACCAGATATTTAAATTCAGTTACAATTTTCCATCCATTCGTTGTCAAACTTTATTTTTGCATCATTACTACTTGTCTTTTTAAATTTCATTATTTTGGGTTTTCCCGTTTTATCTTCCTACCAAAATTTGATTGTATCTTGCATCTTCTGTATCTGTCCCTCTGTTTCAGAAATTAACATCTTGTCATCTGCATAGCTTATACTGTTAACTACTTTTCCATTTATTTTACAGCCAGTTTTCTGTAAAACATCATTCTTCATTATTTCTTCAACATAAGCGTTGAATAAACGCGGCGACAATGGATATCCTTGCCTTACTCCTCCCTGTATTTTACTCCTTTCAAAGTACTTATTCTTGATTTTAATATCGCTGATATTACATTTCGAAACATATCTAAGGTATTTAGGGTAAATATTATAGATATTTTAAAAATTTACACCGAATTTCGTGGACTAACCTAATGTATTTATTATAATACAGATATACAGTTTTCGATTACTTCCAATTATCAGAAGTGTGGCATAAATTTAATCGTATTTCGAAACAACGCCTATACTTTGTCTTGCATTTAAATATTTATTTTCCTTTCAGATTATTAATACCTACGCGGAAGCTATTCAAACCGTAGATCCGAAGCTAGCCGTAGGAAAATTACATACGTTATGGGTAGAGTTTGCGAAATTTTACGAAGAACACAAGCAATTGGACGAAGCCAGAACTATTTTTGAGAAAGCTACTCAAGTTCCGTATACTAAAGTAGATGATTTGGCTGCCGTTTGGTGCGAATGGACTGAAATGGAAATGAGACATAAGTAACATTTTTTAATACAATTATCGTCTTTATTATTTGTTTAAAATTTTTGTTTTAATCTTTAAGGTTGAAACGTATCAGAATCAACATTATATATCTTTAAACACAGTCTGCACCTAAACATAGACAAAAAATGTCTTTCATTATATATATATATATCAATATCATCATCATCATAATGGTGGCATCTTTTTGTCAAAAGATAGCGTACAACAACTTTGAACCAAACCAAATCATATTTCTCTTTTCTTGGCTGCGTGTATTATTTCGTTTAGTTGCCGTTTTCCAAATCCTGTTGTTATCATTTCCATTCTTCTTTGGTCTTGCCTAGCATTGCAACCCAAAAAATTCCTCCTCGGATCTTGTGTCCTACGTATTTCTTTTTATTTTTCTGTATATCTTCTACAAGCGTCATGGTCTTAATTCCACTTCTCTGGAGTATTTCCTTATTCGTTATCTTCGCTGTCCATGGTATCCTCCACATTCGCCGTAATGTACACCTTTCGAATGCATGTAACCGTTTAATGCTCTCTGCATTCAATGTCCAGGTCTCTGATGCGTACTTTGCAACCTGCATTACATGATTTACTCTGATTTTGGTTTCCATTTTTAACTTGCGATCTGTTAATACTGTCTGTAAATTAATAAACGATTGTTTCGCCATTGCAATACTCGACCTAATTTCTTTGATGTCTCGGCCATCAGTCGTGAAAAAACCGGATTTCTTTGGTCATATTATTCGTTACCGAACATCGTGACTAGCCTCAATATACGTTATTTTTGCGAACGAAGTATATTTGCATTTATATAAAATGATGGTGTACGTGCATATAATGTTATGCATAGTGAAGTGACGCTATGTTGTCCGTGATAAGAGTTAAATATGATGATGAAAAACTTTTAAACCGTGAGCTACGATCGAATCTTCGACTGTCAAGTTGAATGGACATCCGTTTATCCAACCAGGTCAAAAAACGTATTCACACACCGATAGAAGTTACATCCATTCTATGTAAGCTACGTGAGAGTTGTCCAATTTAGTATGAACACGTACGACGGGCACAGAAAGCTGAAAATGACTCGACATTTCAAGTGCCAAAGACCGATGGGTAGAAACAAGTTAATGTAATCACTACAAATCTCAATGACGCTGATATTGATTCGGGCTTCACGTTAAATTTAAATAGTTGGAAACGATCTATTCACACGGCAGACCTCGTGACAAATGGAAGAATATATATATATATATATGTTGTGTGTGTGTATAGGAATACGCCATTTTCAATACACGATCAAAATTTGATAATTAAAATGTTTTCTTACTATAAACGAATATTGTTCGTAATAAATTCACGAGAACAAGCAGCGTATTCACAATAGCGACAGTTGTCATTGAATGTAGTATCTGGCGACAGAGGTTTAGCTCTTTTTTCACATATTTAGATAAAAATCGCACACTGTTAAAAATCATTACATACGTAACTATTGTAATCGTGTGCAATTTCGCTTAATAAATTTTCGGAATTATAACCAAAAATTTCAGTTTTGACAAATATCAAAAGATAATTTTTTTTTTAAAATAAATTTTTGATTTTTTCGATGGGATCTTTTCCTTAAAATAAATCCTTCATAGATTAAAAAATATTTCCGGAACATTCTTTGCCTTAATTCGAAACGGTACCAGAGATATAAAATTTTAATTATATTTACTAACAAATATGCGGTAAAAAGCAAATTTTAATGTACGATTGGGCTGAAATTTTTGACGTACACACTTAGATACGTGTCGAAAAAAAACGACGGGAAAAAATCTACATTTCCAAAATTTGGGTTGTGCACAAAATTTACAGGTATGCGCAAAATTTCATCCAAATCATTAGAACTATTTCGGAGATAGTGAATATATATCTATATATCTATCTATCATGTATATATCTTCTTCTCGCTTCGTTATCTGATCCGGACGTCGTGAACTTATTTGATGCAAGTTACAAGACGTCGCCATTTATATCGATTCTGCGCTAGATTCATGATTTACTATGTGTCTAATCTACATAACCTTGTGATTTGATCAATGTAACGTCTCATTGGTCTACCTTGCCTCCTTTTTCCATTAACCTTTCCTTGCAGAATTGTTTCTCCAGACCATTTGTTCGTACTACATTACCAAAGAAGCCCAGCATGCCTCTTTCAATGGATGATACTAATTGCTCATATATATATATATATGTGTGTGTGTGTGTGTGTGTAAGAGTTGTTGGTTGAATAAGTTGAAAATTTGTGTGAACTTTTTTTTGTTATAATTCAGTATATTCATCAAGCTATTTGTTGTATCCAAAAATAATCTACAATGGGCGAGTTAACGATGTTTTGATAACGAGTGAAAATCGAACTTGAAATTTATCAAATAAGCAATTACGTTGCAATACGAGAACTCATAAGTCAGTAAGATCGTTAATAACGAAGATCAAGTGGAGATAGTTTTCTATATTTATGATAGTTTTCAAAAACTTTAAAACAGCAATGACGCGGATTATTACATTCATGATTAATCGATGATGTATACTCCGTAATTTATTAGGAGTATCCGTTTTGCTGTTATATACCTAACTTTTGTGGACCTGATATTTTATATCGATAGTACGAATAATAATAATAATAATAGAAAATTACGTATAAACACGATAACTGACTCATAAAATATGTTTATAACCCTCGTATTCGCGTGTATTTATATTAAAACGATCGATTTATGTGTAGTAATTACGACGAAGCTCTGAAATTAGTTCAAAAAGCCACGACGATGCCGGCGCATAAAGTAGCCTATCACGATGATAAGGAAGCTGTGCAGATGAGAGTTCATAAATCTTTGAAGTTATGGTGTCTGTACGCCGATTTAGAAGAAACTTTCGGAACATTTAAGGTATATATTCGAATTTTATATTATTCACCTCGATACGTTGATATCATAAATTTATAACGATTTTTAAACGCTTGACCTTAAAATTCGGCAAACGCTGTATTTCTAACTTTTATTAAATTCCTTTAAAATAAATGATAGCTGATGAAATATATATATATATATATATCGTCATCATCATTATTCGGTGCAGCAGTCTGTAGACTGGTTCGTCCCTGTGCTTGTCTTTTTCCATTCATATCGGTTATTGGCCATCTTTCATATTAACTAGAGTAGGCGGAATCCCTGTTCAGTTTATCTATCCAGTTTAATCGCGCTCTATCTCTTATTCGTTTTCCTGAGATTTATTTTTTAATCGAATCTCGCAGCAATCCTCCATGTTGAAACATGTGCCCTATCCAACACAGTTTCCGTTTTTTAATCTCTTTATTGACCCGTTTCAAAACTTGTTGGTTTGTTCTTTTCACCGTCCAGCTTATTTTCTCATCCGCCTCCAGCATCACATTTTAAATGCTTCTTGTCCTACACGTTCACGTTTCCGATCCCTAAAATGGTACTGGCCACTTTATAATGTATTTCCGCAGCTCTATGGGCATCGTGCTGTCGATTATTATTTTTATCTTTTTCAACATAGCCTGTTTCGCTATGCAAGTCGTTCCCGTGTGTCTTGGGAGTTACGTCCATTTTCAGTAATGGTGCTTCCCAGGTACTTGACGATGAAACCTGCTCTACTCCATCGATTACAATATTCATTTATTACGGTTTCATTCCTATTATCATTATATATATATTCTTCTATCTCCTCCCACGTGTAGTGAAGAGATCATCATAGACTGATTTATAGTAATATCTACTTAGTTTTATGTCTGGCTTGAGCTATCCTAAACAATTATTCCGTCGTATATCCTGTCCAGTCCTTTAAGTCATGCAGACATATTCTTCTTGGTCATCCTTTATATCTTATTCTATTGATTCTTCCATGCATAAATCTTTTTATTGTTTAATATTTTTCTCCTCTTATTACATGGGAAAAGTATTGAAACTTTTTTCTTTTTATTGGTTGTATTATTTCTAGACTACTGGCATTTACTTTTCTTAGTACTTCTATGTTTATGACTCTTTCTGACCATGATAACTTAGTCATCCTCCTATAGATCCACATTTAAAATGCTTCAACGATTTTTTTATATTTCTGATTGATCGTCCATGTTTCAGCCCCATATAATAACGTTGATAGTACATAACATTTTACCATTCTTTTTCTTAGTTCTAAATTAATGTATTCATTTGTTAATATGTGTTTTTAATTCACAAAAAGCAGATCTTGCTAATTCTATTCTACATTTAATTTCCATTTCTTGAGTACCATTTGTTGTTATCCATTTGGTTAATTATTTTTGTCTGTTATTTGAATTCCACTTATTCTTAGTTCTGGTATATTGTTACTTTTTTCCTTTTTTCTTATTATCATTAGTTTTCTTTAAATTTAGAGAAATTCCATATTTTGTACTTATTTCTTCTATATTTTTTTTTACCATTCTTTGCAAATCTTGCACATTCTCTGCTAAAATAACTGTATGATCGGTGTATCTCAAGTTGTTTGTATTTATACATTTTATTCTAATTTCCACCTTCATCCTCATGCAGTGCTTCTTGAACCTTTTTTTCAGCATACATGTTGAATAGCCTCACTCCTTTCTTTATCTGTATATTTTGTGATATTTCCCCCTCTATTAGGATATGTGTTTTTTATTATTTCTATTTCATTCTTATTTATTCCCTTTTCTACAAATATTTCCATTAATTTTTCATGCTTTACTTTATGAAAGGCCTTTTCATAGTCTAAAAAGTAGAGATATATATCCTTGTTCACATCCAAGTATCGCTGAACGGCAATATATTTAACGTCATTAATGCTTCTGTAGTTCCAAGACCATTTCGGAAACCTAATTGTGTTTCACTTATTGCCTTCTTCACATTTTTGATATATTCTATGGTGTATTATTCTTAAAAATGTATTCTTTGCATTTGGTAGCATTCTATTTTTTTTTTCAATGGCTATAAATGTTGATTGAATATATATAATATGTAATTTCAATCATCTCATTTCTTTAAGTATATTAAATATATTTTATTTCTTTCGCAGTCGTGTAAAGCGGTGTACGATAGAATAATAGATCTGAAAATTGCAACTCCGCAAATTATCATCAACTATGCTTTATTTTTAGAAGAAAATAACTATTTCGAGGAATCCTTCCGAGTACGTAGATATATTTTTATTAATATAATACAATTTCGGAATTTATTATTTTCCCCATTTGTTTTTTTAAGTCGCTAATTTATAACTATCCGAGTGGTTAGGATATATAATAAATAATTTTCATTAGTCACAAGTAGAAGGTAGATACACTGGTGCTTGCCTTGAATAAGTCTCTTATTTTGATTAATTTAAGTCTCACTGTAGATGATGCATTAGTGTGCAAAAACGCAACTGCTAGTAGATATATTATGTAACCGCGTTTGTGCGAGCCTTCGAATATTTATTTTTGTTCTAGAATCGCTGAGTAACTAGTTTATTAGATGTCTTCGAATTACGCAGCGTAGGTGTCCGTATTAGTTCGCGATAGAGTTCTGAATATTAGCAGACGACGATTTTCAATGATAATTTGGAACAACGTGCTTAATTAATTATCAATTAGAAATGCAATAGAAACACGTTAAAAAGAAGGAAGAATTATAGATTCTGTAAGATTTTCAAAAAATCTGATTTTTTTTCGAAAACCACATTTCGATAAAAATAACTTGAAGAAAAGTAATTTTTCTGCGGAAAGTAATATTTTTCGAGAAAATCAAAATTTTGAAAAACTAAATTTCGATTTATCAGTCATAGCATTCTCGGGTTTTCCTTTAATTCCACTTCTAATTGGCTGAAAAAACTGACCGATTCTAACCTAACCTAGCAGGGTATTTTGTTATTCTCATTTTTTTCCCTTCAATTCTACTTTTAACTGGCCGAAAGAAACCTCCGATTCTAATCTAACCGAATCTAACCTCTAACCTAGCGTTTCAAAAGAGTGTAATTAATTTTAAAATAATTTTTTAAGAAAAGTGAGAATTGTCCGTCCATTTCGGTGAGTAAATTTACCTATTTATAGGTTTATCTTAAATAATGCTGTGAAAATGATAATGATTTTTTCTTGCATAAACTAGAATTCCACCATAAGGAATGTGTGAAGATCGACTGATAAATATAAATCGAAAAGTTGCAGATGATCAGGCTATAATTGTGAAACAGACATTAAATGATACGAGGGAAACTGTTTGGCTTAGAGATAAGTATTGACGAAATAAAAATCATGACGATTAGTAAATAATCTCATTATTTTCAACTAGACATAGATTGTCGGAATGTTCAACAAATGTAAGGATTTAAATATATTAGTAGTGATATAGAAATAAACTGAAGAATTAGACTAGCTAAGCTTGCGTGACGGAAAAAATAAATACGCCGAAAGTCAGTATTGTATTAAAACTTCGTAAACGCATCGTTGAAACTTACGCACGTGGTCGGTAGCATTGTACTCTGCCGAAACGTGGATATTGAACAGAAGAAATGTCCTACAGATACAGCGCTTCAAAATGCGATGGAGGAAATTATAAGAATAGGCTGAACTAGAAAAACTACAAAAAACACATTTAATAAAGAAGCGACGATGGATAGAACATCAGATACAATTGTCTCCTACGTGTTGCAATAGAAGAACAAATTCAAGGAGATAGGACAAACCGCTAATTATCAGCACATTATTGAAGATATTGGAAAATGAAAAGAGGTGTGGAGAACCGGTTGAGTTAGAAAATGCTCACCGTGGAATTAAACTAGTAGGCCTTTTAAAGTTACGATGATAATAATCCTATTAGCGATGTATTCACAGCGAATAATAGAGGGTTTTCGGGGGTAAATGTTGGAGTAGATGGTCGTGAGAGAGTTTAAGTTTACACGTAAGTACGCATTTAAATTGTTGAAGCGTTCATCGAATACACGTTTGATCGTGGTTTTTTTTTTATCGACATTCTAGGAATTTTACTTGAAATTTTACGATCGGTAACATAATTAATAATTATAAAATATATTTATAATTTAATATGCTATGTAAAATGTTTATATTAATTAAATATTAAATTTTATACACGTTTACATTTTAGGCGTATGAAAAAGGTATCGCTTTATTCAGATGGCCTAACGTGTACGATTTGTGGAATACCTATTTAACGAAATTCATAAAACGTTACGCTGGTACTAAACTCGAAAGAGCTCGCGATTTATTCGAGCAATGTCTCGAAAATTCTCCTTCTAAATTTGCTAAAAGTACGTTTGTCAATTTGTAAACGAACGGTATCGTATTCGTTTATATTAGAACATTTCAAATCATTTTATTTATTTTTATATATATATGTGTGTGTGTGTGTGTGCACATTACAAAATTATACAATGTCAATTCATTCGTTATTTATTATATAATTAATCTTATTCGCAGCTATTTAGCAAACAGATAATATTTCAAATAATTTTATTTCTAATTAATTTTATTTAATCTTTTTTATAGCGTATCGATAAATAATTTTATTTTCATCATAAATTTTCTCAAGAATTATTATAATAATTACCATTTTCAACAAATTAAAACGTTATTATATATATGTATGTATAAATTTTACAAAATGATACATGTGAATTACCTCGTTACGTAATTAATGTTATTCGCAGATATTTAACAAACAGATTTAGGTCACCATCAACGAGTCCAGGTGTACTATGAAAACGTTCTCAGTGGCCTGGGGTCCTCAAACCGACATTATTTCGGGTTCCTTTCTGTTTATTTTTATCTGTTTTTCCTAAGTTCAAATTATTCTTTACACCGCTGATGTATTTCTTATATACCTAAAGTGATTACAAATAAGTTACAGACAGGAATAAATCGCGTGTTACGTTATTATGAAAGATAACAAATTGATTTGAGCTATGATAAAACTGAGGCTTTATTTTTCGAAATTAGAATTAATTCCACCGTTGTTAGCTGGTCAAAACGCGTTCGTTATCTTGGGATAATTTTGGATAATTTTTTTTTTTTGAAATCACGTGACCGCGAAAGCTAACAAAAGCAATATATTCATTATTTAACGGAAAATCGGTTCAAAATGATTTCGTATAAAATACTTATTCGTCCCGTAATTACGTATCCAGCTTGGAGTTTTGTTTCAAATACCAATTTTTACAAAAATTACAATTATTACAAAACAGGGGCGTCTTAGATGTGTACTAAACGTAAAAGATGTAATAGCCTTTTGTAACGTTAGGTAATGGAGTTTGTATTACAATTTATTATTTGTTCTATATTTGCATGGCGCGTAACGTGATTTCATTGTGTTGTTTTATTATGATTATTATAACTTTTTCGCTGTATAGTTTCAAGCGTTACTTAATTGTTAGTTAAAATTTTTGTTTTATTATTTCCGTAATTTATGTGAAATATTTTTTTATTTCTTTTATACATATGCTATGTCGATTTGTAGATTTATATTTGTTATACGCTAAAATGGAAGAACAATACGGTTTACGTAGTCAAGTGATGGCCGTCTACGAACGCGGTACAACCGCTGTATTACCGGAGGATCGATTTGAGGTAAAAATATGTTTTATCTTTGACTAGTAATGAACAACATTTCTATATCTTAGACAGAAGTACTAACAATAATCAACTCATTTCGCATTACAACTACCACGATAATCTTAGGTTCTTTTACCTAAACAGCACCTTTCTCAGGAATTCGAACTGAAATACGGAACATGGCGTTCTCGAAACAGATTAAGAACAATGATTGGTCGAACAGGAGACAGTATGAAGAAGTGCAAAATCTCTGACAACTATTCCTGTATATGTGGCGAGGAGAAATCTATCCGACATCTTTTCATCTGCAGTTGCTACCCACGTAGGTTAGGTTTCAATGAACTATACTATAACTGGATGGGAACAGCCTAGCGTTTATATCGACGGAGGGCAAATACCGTGTAACGTGTAAAGATCCTTTTCCTGACACGAAGAAGTGAAGCGTCTTCAAAATATCAACGAGGATGATATTCTAATAATTACGTGGAAATAATAATTTCATTAAATAAAGTAAAATTATATATAGTCGTCCAACTCGAATTATATAAATATAAATTATTGATATTTTTCGCGAACAGAAAATAATATTTAAAATGCACGATTTCTTTTCTGAAAAATATCCAGGAAATTATTACTAAAAGCAACTTTAAATATTTTCGTTTTTTTTTTTTTTTTAGGCTAAATATACATATTTCAAAAGACACTCAACTTTAGGACGTTAATAAATTTTAAAAATCTTGAATAATTGGAACCAATATCGATAAAGTGTGTTAAAATGTATATGAATACTTCGGATAAATTTATAATATAATGCGCGTGTTTAATATAGTTTTGCGTATTAAATTTTTCACTCTGGTAAAAATTTTAAATCTGCATAATAAATTAAATTAAGCAGAAAAATTAAAATATTTTGGACGCATAATATGCGTCACCCGAAACAATATAATATATTTCACATTTTCTTACACGAGGCAAGATCGCGAGAAAGAGACCGCTAGTAAGGAAAAAAAATAACGTGTATACAGAATCTGACGCAGCGGTATAATTTGACTACGGTCGAACTGTTCCGAAGCGTATTAGACCGAAAAATAATTGATAAAATGTTTTAGCCAACGTTCGGTAGCGGGCGTGGTCCCACGATGATAATGATAATAACAAATATGGTTTATTAAAACTTTACAATGGGGTTAATTTTTTGTCGAGCAAACTATACGTTTGCCTGGATCCAATATATTTGAAGATGGTGCGTGTTGGCGTGAGTATAGTATAAGTGTATACGTGATATAAAGTCCGAACCGTATTTTCTTTTTTTATAATCGGAAAGAAAATTTTTTAATACGTTAGGATATGTAAAAAATAAGAGCGCAGAAAAAAATGAAACACTACAAAGTGGAAAGGAACAATTTTTACTTATATTTGTCCTAGACTGCACCGCACATCATCGAAGTAATTTACTCTAATGATGTGTAATACAGTCTACGCAAAATATAAATGTAAAAATTGTTTTTTCGCGAATTGAAGTTCATAGTTTTTACATTTTTTAATGTTTTAAATTTTCTTTTTTCATTTTGTATTCTAAAAAAAAATTTCTTTTTGATTCTAAAAAATGTCTTTCGTTTATTTAGTTTAAATATGAGCTAAAACGGATTACGTTACTTTATAAGTGACATAGTGATAAACCATTCGGAGGATAAACATTGCTATTATTATTATTTAGGTATTTACGGCAATGCGGTTGTCGTTATACATATATATATATATATATATATATATATATATATATATATATATATTTATTTATTTATTTAATTTCGATTTATTGGTTTCATTTTATCTACTTGTTTCGAAATAGATAAAATACGATTTAATACTTATTGGATAATGGAATTTTATAGAATTTATTTTTACGCATATATATATATATATATATATACATTTTTTAGATGTATAATATTTATATTAAAAAAGCTGCCGAAATATACGGGGTTCCAAAAACCAGAGAAATTTACCAAAAGGCTATCGAAGAATTAGACGACGAACATTCTAGACAAATGTGTTTGAGATTTGCCGAATTAGAAACTAAATTAGGAGAAATCGACCGAGCGCGAGCCATATATATCCATTGTAGTCAGATATGTGATCCACGTGTACGTAATTATGAATATATATTTATATTTTATATATATATATATATATATGAGCTACTTTGATTTTACATCGTGATCGCCAAGTTTATAACGAAATTTTATAGAAACCCGATCGTATCTTCCAAAACTTTATTATTTAAACAGAAGGGAGCACGTATACGCCATTATTTTAGTAACCGACTTGTATGCTATTAATATTGCTTTAATAAGTAAATAACTATTAAATTTTTTTTCTTATTATTATTTTAACTTAAAAAATTATTTCACAACGTGCATAAAAATGTTAATACACATAACGTAAAACATAAATAATTATTACTATATAAAATATTTAAAAAAAAAAAAATACATAAAAACCCGACGGTATACCGTAGGTGAAAAAAAACGATGCCGTTGACGAGATGGATGCAAACGGTATCGTTGGTTTGACCTGTCGATGGTAACATTTTCATTAAAATATCGTAAGATCGAGCATAATAGCTGGGTTAAATTTTATTTTTGTTTTATTGACTTTAATCCAATTAAGACTAGCTTCTTTCGATTGAAAAACAATTAAATTTTTTTTTATACAATTTTTAACAGATATTATAAAGCTACATCGCGAGTATATTAAAATTTATTAAAATATATAACGGAGTTCACTTTGTATACGAACGGTTTCTTCATCTGTAGAGCGACCATCTAGCGTCGACGCATTGTATGAGTACGAAAGATATAAATACTAAGAATAATAAATAAGACACGAATAATGATAATGATAACCAATAGCATACAGGTTGATTCTATCAGACATTATCTACATGTTATCTATAGATATATACGTGACAAATTGCAGCAATAAATATAAGATGTTCTTATTCAGGTACTAACTACTGTATAACTCTCTCTCCCTTTGTCTCATATATATACATATATAGTATTATTATTAATTTCGGCCCTTATAAATATTGCCAATCAACTGCTTGTATCATGCTACGAATTATGTTAATAATTCCAACTTTATCCCTGTCAATTCTATTAAATATGCGGGTTTTATTAACTTTCACCGAGCATATATATAAATGATTAATAAACATTATTATATTTTTCAATCACATGGATCAAAATTACGAGATTTGAATTACAAAGATGAGCTAATTTCATATGAAGGACTAGTACATATTACCGTACTATAATTTATTCGTAATATTAATTCTCATTGTAGAAAATTTTTAATAGATGTAACATCTACGTGCATTACCGCATCTAATTTTTCTCTGCGTGTTTTAGCACGTGTGTTGCCAACGGACTTATATCTTAAAAAAAAAAGATCCGTTATATTGAAAAACAAATTAACACTGGATGCTGTATGAATAACAGTAATTTCCAAACATATCGATAATTTAATTCTTACCTAATTAAAATCTAGATACGATATAGAAGCTAACGGTAAATTAATTGAAAGTTTTTTCCCTGATATATTAGCTAATTTTATTAACGATAAAAAAATTTTAATAATTACTTTTACATGTCTCAAATATTAACCGGGCAATTTAAACAAAATGAAAATTATTCATAATAATACATGTTATCAGTAATGAAACGGAAGATGTTCATCGCATATACGTATATGTTCTAAATATAATGAATTAACATTTCATTATCGATAAAAATAATTTCTTGTTCGTATAACTTCCAGGTGACGGCGGAATTTTGGGAGACGTGGACAAATTTCGAAGTTGCTCACGGAAATGAAGATACTTTAAGAGAAATGTTAAGAATAAAAAGAAGCGTTCAAGCGACTTACAATACACAGGTTAGGGTTTATAATTTTCAAAGCAGCCGACGAACGCGCTAATACGCTCGAATTTTATGTAAATATAAATATAAGATGTATTTAAAATGCGTAGGCGGATAACGTCGACATAACTGAATATTTTTATAGACCACCGCTAAATTCATTTTTAAAGTATATTTTAAACTAATTAGGAATTAAAATTGAAAATACAAAACTGTCTATAAGTATCGCGCGTAAAATGTTAATAAGATGAAATTTTGCGATCTTGTACTCCCTTGTATTCAATACACGAAAAAAAAAATCGCAACGCTTTACAAATTTTTCTGAAACCCCCCAAAGTATTATAGGAATTAAATGCTGCGTAATATTGTAGGTGAAAATAATAGTTCCATAAAAAAAAAGATATTTAATTACAAAAATTATAATTAAATTGATAAAAAAATCGCTATATTCCACAATCTAAAAATTATTAAAAAAAAATACTTATTCTTTTAGTACTCAGTCTTATTTACATAATTATTTATCGGCTACTATATAATATGTTATTAAAAAAATTGTCAATACTAAAATCAAACAACAAAAAGCGAGTTAAAATCACCGAACGTTTTGTAAAAATCACAAACCTTTCCGGTTGTTAAGCCATTACCGAGTGAACATATAATAATAAAATATATAAATATATACAACTTATAATATAAAATGTAAAAATACTAATTTAGATATACAATTTATAAAAAGTTGAGACAAAATAAAAAAAAATCAATTGAAAAATTAGTTAAATCACTAACATTTATTTTCTTCTGAAAAACGTGACAATTTTTTTAATAGCATATTACATAGTAGCCAATAAATGATTATGTAAATAAGACCGAGTACTAAAACAATAGGTTTTTTTTTTTTATGGAACTATTATTACGAAATCTCACACCTACAGTATCATGCAGCATTTAATTTCTATAATTAATTGTTCGCTGCTAATACTTTCGGTTTTTTCAGAAAAATTTGTAGAGCGTTGCGAGATTTTTTTCCCGTATCACTTGATAATGGCGTAAATGCCGAAAAGCTTTGAGTTTTTCACAAGAAAATAAATGTTAGTGATTTAACTAATTTTTCAATTGATTTTTTATAAAAAAATCACAACATTCCACGTTATTAAAAAAAAATTAAAATTAAAAGAAGAAATAAAAAAAAAACAGCATTTATAAAATTATTTGATAGTGAATAAAACAACATAATCTACAATCGGCAATACAAAATTTATACGTAAACTTACCAAAAGCACAGGAAATTAAAATAAATAAGAACTTCTGTCTAATATAAAAATTAATTTTTATAATATACTTTTTAGAACTCATTTTTCATCCAAATTTATCATTGAATTTAATAAATTATTTGTATCGCTTTCTTTTATTATTTTCATTTTTTCAAATAGATTTCTCGTTTTTCTGTATGTAAAATTTTATAATTTTAGTTATCTAATTCATGACAATGTTTTCCGAAATAATGATTTTTCATCATTGTTTTTATATGAATTTAAATGTTCTTTAAATCTTATTGTGAATTGTTTGTCTGTTTCTTTTTCTATGTATATCCTTTTTTTACATTTACTACAATTTTGGCTCAATGACCGAAAAGCTTTTGACGATTTTTAAAAAACGTTTAGTGATTTTAACTCATTTTTTGCTGTTTATTTTTTTAAAAATCACTACATTACACATTTGTCAAAATACTAAAATCATCTAATGTATTAGTGTAGAACTGTTTCCTTCGGGATTTAGACATCGTGATCTATAAATTTTGAATATCGACTAATCGGAAAAAAATAATTTTTTTCAAATAATGTTTAATATATTTATGATACACAGCAGAGAATATCATGTTATTTAACACGTGCCGAACTTAACACATACCGTTTGCAATAACCATCCCTATCAACTTAAAATACCGTAATTTTATTATAACTTCATTGTACAAACTGTTTGTTTATATATATATATATATATATATATATATATATATATATATATATATGATTGATATAAATTTTGAATTATAATAATAAAGATTATTATTTAAAAAAAAAAAAAACACAAAATAATACGATCAACACCTTTAATGTACCGGAATGCAATTTCTTGGTTTTTTTTTTTTTTTATACATGTTACGAAATACCATTCACTTACAGTATCTTAATTTATTCAAAAATATACATTTGTAACTTTATGGTAAAAACTAATTTGTAATTAAAAAAATGTTTCGAATTATTTATAAATGTTGAGCACTCATTAAGATTGAAAATGCAGAAGTTTAACTATAATCGGGGGACAATACGTGGAGAATCATTTAAAATACAGAATAGCATAATACATCGATAATTTTCAATTAGGTTAACATGATGTCCGCTCAGATGTTGGCTGCAGCTGTTTCTACGTCTGGTACCGTTGCAGATTTAGCGCCAGGCGCTCAGGATGGAATGAGGATGTTAGAAGCGAAAGCCGTTGAAATGTCATCGATTGATCGTATACGTAAGTTGTACACTCTATATTATTTATATATCGTTTCTTAAAAGAATTTACATAAAAACCTGAATTATATTGTTAAGACTAAAGTAAAATAATTTAGAAATTTACACAATAAATAAAGTAATGATTGTATATATTTTGATGCAAATATGATATATCCTCTTTATAATGAATCAACATTCGTACATAAAGCTAATGATTCAGTTTGAATAATTAATTTAGAAGCTTTAAAGTAATGATCGTGTATATTTTAATACACATATGATATCCTCTTGATAATGAATCGAATCAAAATTCGTACATTCAGCTAATGATTTAGTTTATTATTTCACGCGGTGAAAATAACATTAGTCTTAATGTAAAACTTTTTTATTCGAGTTTCAGTAGGAAATAAACACGTTTTAGTTTTAAAAATCATTTATAAAAATAATAATTAAAAAAAAATGATATTAGAGGTGAAATTTATAATTGAATTTTTTTTTCACAGAAAATACCAACTTTCGAGTTGACAAGTATTCTCTTTACTTGTTACATACATACATACACACATACATACATATATACATATATATTTATATGTATGTTAAATGAGATAATTTATATTCATCTCTCTACACTTCCCAATAATTTTTTTTCTATTAAATTGTAACTTCTTTATTACACATGATCAAAGTGAGTTTTGTGCTTTTCGTAGTATGGTTATTAATTTTTTTTAAGTTAAAAAACTTTCGATGTTCGCATTAACGAATATATAGCAGATGTAAAATATCTTAGAACTAAAAAATCTACTATGGTCGGCCCCATATGTGTGATTGTGTTATCAAATTGTCTCCATTTTGGCTAGAGTCAATGAATATCACGCAACGTTGGCACGAGAATCTGTTAAAATGAGTAAATATCAAGATAATTTTAATAGAAAGGATAATGAGTGATATTTGGAATGCTATATCCTAGGTCAAATTTAGAAAAAGAAAAAAAAAACAATGTGAAAAATACGAACCAATCAGCAGCTGGAGGTGATCCTACAACAACCAATCAAATGCATGATATCGTAATAATAGTAATTGTAGTTACAAATATCGCGTGAGAAACAGTACAGTCGCTCAAAGGTGTGTAGACGTTCCTTCGGTAATTCAGTCAGTTGATATTCTGTCTCGATAATGGACTGTGTAAACATGTTCAAAAGCTTTTTTCAAAATAGTGACGTGGTATATACCGAAAGTTTTTATTGAATATTAATATTCTTTATTTCCATTTTTCTGCTTGCGTTTCAAATATAAATATGAATATTTGTATCTTGTTTATATATTGCTAATTGTCATTATGCAACGGAGTGAAAAATAGTATTATTATGTTAAATATTAAAGTTTGGAGGTTAATGGAGTTTTGCTTTATATCTGTTTCATTTATTTTTTATTTATTTAATTTTTTTTTTGCTTTTTTTAAATAAACTTATTAAATTATCATGGACAGGCTAGTCTAAGCGATATTGGACTGAAATTTCATATTTTACGCAAAACTATATTGATGTTGCTTTAATTTCGTCAATTCGCATCACGTTAATCTATGTTCGAAAGAAGTCTAGAATATTTGTAAATAAATACTCCGAATAGTATATATAAAAAAATACTAACTATATATATATTAAAATTATTTATTTCTTATAGAACGAATTATTTCAAAGTGCCAATGAAATTAAATTTAATTCGTTTATTTCTTTTACCACGCTATTAGGATCTTATTTATCGTAAGTCTACACGTGTTTTATTCTTGTTATTTAACGTTTTTCATTTATATTCAGGAAATGAAGCTACGCGATTCGTACGTGGTGAAACGCAAGTTGCAAGTTCCTCTAAAGTGGTAAATCCGGACGAAATGGAGATTAACGACGACGACGATGATTATGACAACGAGGGTGCTGATGAAAATAACGATAATAGAATTGATGGTATATTTATATATATATATATATATATATATATATATATATATATATATATATATAATTATTATTTTTCTGTAATTCAGTTCAATTTTACACACGCTACTTCGTGTATTACGAACGTCATCGCTTTATACGATTTAATTGATAAACACTTTCACGTATCGTAGAAAAACTCGATGTATTCTAAAAAAAACGTAAACGTAACTATCAGAATAATTGAGAACGCGGTTTGAAAGGCTATAAAACATGTTATTACTAAATAACAGAAACTAACAACAAAATAACGGTTTTGATAATTAAGAACAATTTTTTACTTCGAATAATATCATAAACTAAAAGAATATTATTCGCAGTTTTGAAACTCTGACCAGAAAAGTCTGAAAGTAATTCACATTTACGTAAAATATCTGATAATTGATAATAGTACTTAACCAAAGCTAACTTGTTCCATTCCAACTATGTAGTATTCAGCAGGCTCCGCCTTGGTCATATATTACTCCCGCGTGACCATCTACTCCAACTACTATCTTTTTGCATACTCCTAAGGAGGTAATTGAAGAAAAAGGTCTTATATTCGAGACTACCAATTTGGTTTTCGAAGACAACACTCAACGATAGAGCAAGTCCGCAGAATAGTCAATGCCATAAACAAAACGTTTGAAGAAAAAAGTTATTGTACTGCATTGTTTCTGGACATTAGTCAGCCGTTCGATAAGGTGTGACATACAGGATTATTATACAAACTTAACGCCTCCCATATCACCTGTACACTCTCATGAAATCATAACTTAACGAAAGATACTTCCGAGTGCGATATGAAGCAGAAGTTTACATCGCTTCATGAAATAAAATCAGCCGTACCACAAGGAAGTGTTCTGGGTCCTGTACTGTACCTCCTATTTACAGCTGACTTGCCGACCTGTCAAAGCACTATCGCTACTACTTTTGCTGATGATACGGCTGCACTATCTATAAGCAAGAATCCTTTAAAAGCAACTCGACTACTGGGCAGAATGTAAATATTACTGAGAAATGGACTAAGAAATGGTAGATAAGTCTTAATGAAACAAAATCACATTATATACTGTTCGCAAAATGCAAACATAATGCATAACCGATTACTGTCAAGGGTAAATAACTGCGAGCCACTGTATAAAATACCTGGGAATGCACCTAGATAAAGGGCTAACTGGGCAAATACATATTAATATATAGAGCGAAAGCAATTGGACATTCAATTTCGTAAATACGACTGGCTTATTGGAAGAAAATCACCGTTATCCGTACAAAATAAATTATTATTCTAAAAAATTATCTTTAAGCCAGTATATGGTCGTATTCAATTTTGGGGTACGACAACTAATTCAAATATTTCTGAAATTGAAAGGTCCCAATCAAAATCTATACGTATCATGATTAATGCACCTTGGTATATTAGAAATAATGACATATTAAAAATAGAAACTTTGAAAGATGTAATAAGAATATACAGTGAAACATATACACAACGTCTAAGATCTCATCCGAATCCGCTAGCAACAGGCGTAATTAATGATAACCTTCAACAGACCCGTAGATTGAAAAGGAAAATACCATTACACGTAATGTAACAATTAGGATTCAGTCTCATTGGAGAACTACTAAATGAATAGATACATACTCTGTCGTACATTATGTTTAATGCTAACCTTTAGCAGATTACCTCAAAAAACAAAAAATCATAGTTTGGAATCCTAGGACTGACTTTATTCCATGGTGTAAGTAAGTTCCAGCCCAACCGAGTATCTGTAGCTCTTTTCATTTTCCAGTATTCATTTGTGCCTGTATCATGCAACAATATTGCTACGGAAGTGTTTCGCGGTCCACCACGACTTCCTTTCAATCTGTCCTATTACACCGCATAACAGATCACCTTGTCGGAGCATATGCCCAATCCAGATTATATATATATTATATATATATATATAAAATTTAATTTCGTACGTAATATTTATTGTTTTACAGATACAATCGAACAGAAACCAGTACCCGTTGAAGTATTCGGTAGTTTAGGAAAAGTTGTTAATAGATAACATCATCGAATGAAAGGGGTTCCTATATTTATTCCGAGGTGATTTTTACTTGAGTGTCTAATAAGCGTAAACAATTTTTTTCTTTTTTAAATATCTAATTTATTTTGAATCGAAAATATTAAAACAATAAATGAATTAAATAAGCGATCGCCAACGATTATTTTTAAGTTTTCAGTCTTAACAAAAACATTTCGTATTTAATTACACAATTGTAAATACCCTCTTTCGGAACTTTGTTATAATGCTTTATATATATGTAATAATGTTTTTCAATGAATATTTCCATGTGATGCTAATTATTACATTTTATATAATTACATATTTATTATAATTTCATTAGCAAATCTGTTTTTGATTATTCCTTTATAATTCTTAGTTTTAATAATTAAGGTCCGCGCTTCGGTTAATTGTATACGTAAAAACTAATTCTATCATTAGAAGAAATAATTTGTTGATTCCAAAAATTCTTTATTTTATAAATCGAAAATAATTTCAAATTAATCTCATATTATGTTGGTAATTACGATCAACGGTTAAACTTATACACGCGCTAAATATGAAAACTCCTCGATTGCAACGGGGTTGCCTCGCTAACGATAAAATTTGTACGAAAATAAATATATTCGGAACGAATAGGTGCTATAGATTTTTAAAAAACTAATAATAACGAACCACGCAATAAGTCGAAATGTCACATTCGTTAAGACGGTTGTGTATAGCGGCAGTAGTTGCAAAATCGCACAGAATAAGTGACTGGTGGAATTAGTTCTAAACAATGTTCAATTAATACAACAAAATGCTATAGCCATCTTCTGTTGCGAATAAATTAGTTAAATAAGGGTTTCATTTCTAAAAATATAAAATATCTAGGAGATGTTATTATTTCCAAATTTATTTCACTGAAAAGAATTGTAATAGACGAAGAAATTAATAATACGAATTGAAGCGAATCTAGTTAATTTATAAACCGTAATCTTCCTCTTTTAAAGGTGCCACGTACTTACAACGTAGACTAGAATCATGAATTGAGAATAAAACAGACAGAAAGTAAATAAGCCGAAGGTAGGTTAGAATTTTCTGTAACAATTTAATTCCGTCCACTAGGAGTTATGGTATTATAAAGAATGAACGGCGAGAAGCATAAAGTTTTCAACGAAGAAGTATGTAAGTAACGATCAAAATGATATTCTAGGGAATACGAGTGAACGGAATTCACGTTGTTTAGGCTTATTGAGTTGTGTGTGATCTAAGTAGCACAATCTTATTCGAACTGAAGTTTTCTATGGTGAAGCATCTGATGGAATGTTTCTGCGAAATTATTTATTTCCATAGCATTTTTCCACGTTGAATCGGAGATATATTAAAAACAAGCTGTGTTATACAAACTGTACAATGTGCACTGTGTAAATGCAAAAATTAAAATAAAACAATAATCAACTATCCGAAGAAATACGTCTTAGACTCGGTAAATGAAAGTATAAAAATAAAATAAAAATCTGCAACAAATAGCAAGTATGCGAAAACCCGACGTATCTTCTTCTTCGTCGTATCGGGAAAATTGATCATAGTACATCATGCCAGAAGTTCAAAAAGTTCATTATTTTTCCATCCAATTTGAGGGCATCGTTAAAGGTACAGTTGTGCGGACAAGCTTTACATTCGAAGAGGTGTTCCATTGTGATTCATCGCAGTCACATGTGGAGATATTAATAATGTTCCATTTCTTCATATTGTTCCTTGTACGCCCAACCATAATCCTTAATCTATTATGAGATTTCCGTTTTTGGTAATCCAGATCTGCACCTATTGGAAGGTTTTATTGTGTTCCTCTTTCGAAGCCATTAAGCGTACCTCCTCAGGCTTGGCACCAAGTGGATTTGTCCATGAAACTTCTCCGCGATTTCAATCTCCGCCGCTGCTGGATGTATCCAAATAGCAAGTGCCGACTATCTGCTTCTTGTGCACTTTTCTCTGCACTAGCTGCTATTTGGCGTCTAATTGCGGGTGGGGCAATGCTCGAGAGAACTCTGACTTTATGTACCGGTGTAGGTTTTAAGCAGTCCGTGATAATCCGACAACTTTCATTTAGGCAACATCGACATGCTTTGTATGTGCTGAGCACACTGAGCAAGCGTATTCTGCGACTGAATTGCACAGTGCCAGAGACACGGGTAAGCGATCATGTACCCGACGTATGAAATCGCATTGAATAAAACAATTGCGCACTCTATTATCGACGGTTAAAAATATTTAAAATTATTCCCTAGAACTATTACTTCTTGAAATACTGAAAAATTGTCAAATGTCGAAAGACATCTATACATCATCGGTTAGAAAATTCATAAAAGTTGAACAGAAAGCTAACTCGAGGCTAATATACGTTTGTTATCTTTAAAGAATTTTTATAACGATAATTTTTAAAAATTTCCATAATCATTAATTACTCCGTTTTGTTTTTTTTTCCGGATCCTCTACTACGGAATCAAATTTAATATTTTACAGTTCTTGTCTTTATTTACGGCAACACTATATTTTTGATAACCTCTGATTTTCGTTTTAATAATAATTTACTGTTTAAATTTTACTTAACTTTCTACAATTATTGCAAAGTGTAAGTAGTACAGCGTGAATACACGAATATATTGGTAATAAATATTAATAATATTGCTATTCATTTTATGTTGAATATATTGGAGAGTAGTGATTTTGTAAATTATAAACTGAACAAAATATAAAAAATCAATTGAAAATTAGTTAAATCGCTAATATTTATTTTCTTATAGAAAACATAAAGCTTTTCGGCATTTACGGGATTATCAGATTTTTTAATATTTATTTTCATTTTTAAAATTGTGTTTTTTAAAAAATTTTGTGTTCGTATATTTTTATATTTTATATTTTACTTTTGGACATCTCGCAACAGTAAATGAAAAATTTAAAATTCCACCAGTATACAACTTTTACAGAATCCGGAAAATAATATTGAAGAAAAAAATTAATATAAAAAAAAACAAAATTAATAAACAAATATATTGATGTTAAATTTCAACAATTCAAAAAATAGACAGAACAGAAGTAGAACAGCATTTTTGGCGTATATTTTCACAATCACCATCGAATATTTTTAAGTAATTATATTTAATTTATATTTTAAAATTATGATTTTTTTAAAAATGTGTTTCACTCGATAATGGCGTAAATGCCGAAAAGCTTTGTGTTTTCTATAAGAAAATAAATATTAGCGATTTAACTAATTTTCAATTGATTTTTTATAAAAAATCACTACATTCCACATTACATAAAAAATTAAAATATAACACAGTTTAATCGCTAAAAGTTTTTTTTTATTGCAAAGCTTTTAGTGATTAAACTGTGTTATATTTTGTTTAGTTTATTCGTTTTTAGATGTGTATTCGAAATTTTTAATATGTACAAATTTAAACTTTCGCGTTTTGATGTTCGCATTTTTTTCCCTCTAAAGCAGAACTTTCAAGCAATAAGACGGATTTTAAATAGAACAACCGGGATACGATTTTTACCATAATATGCATACAACGAAGCAGACTAACGTGGATGTTTATATTACAAAATCAAGGTATCATCACACTGTAACGATTTATATTAAATATAAAGTTATAGGGGGGTTTACTCCGAGTAACTTTCCGGTATTGTTTATACGCAGTATTGATGATAAACTATTAATAAACCGGGCAGATGAGATATATTTTGCGTAACAGTCGGTAGGTAAATTATCCGTAATAATAACAGCGTGACCAGGAATACATTTTTTTCAAATTAACGAACGTTATTAAACGGTTTAAGACTCACATCTGCGATCTCTTGCTTACTGACGACCTTAGTTATCTCATTTATTATTTCTTACATTAATATCGGAATGTTGTTATATTGCGTCGAGTGAATATACGTACGAAATTATAGAACGGTTATTTGTTTATTATTTACTACGTAAATGTCGAAGATAATGGGATTTTTAATCAACAGGCATAATCACACGGCGGGTATTTTTCTCTAATTAAAATTAATTTCTACTTTAAGCGTATAAATTATTTTTAAAAAAATTAAAAAAAAAAAAATTTATTCGCAATCGCGTCTTAAAACGGAATTTTCGATTTGAAGATAAAAGTAATTATCGATCGGTTATAAGTAACTATAAAATATTTATTTATCTATATAATATAATTGTTAGTGTAATACTACTGATCAGGCCGAATGGTGTATTTTCAGTGGCGTGCGGTGAGTTTTCTAGAGGGTAAGCGATGACCATATGAAGTGTAATACTACATCAAACGAAAATTTATTTACAAGAAACACGTGATAATACATTTATTTAATACTTATTTAAATACAAAATCCATTCGGCGATCTAATTTAATAAAGTCGGTTATAACAAGATCGTTAAACGTGTTCATTTTGGAGCTGATTTAACAACGGTTTTTCAATGGATATCAAAGATAAGCCACTTAATCGTTCCTGTCCCTGTGTCGATCTCTGGTATGATTTTATTCGTTTCAATGCTGAAAACGACCTCTCTACACTAGCAGTTGTACTAGGTATTGTCAATATTAATTGACCTAATTTATAAACTTCGGACAAGATCTCATCGAACTCAGACGCCTTCATTGCTTCCACTAATTCATGCGGATTCATTTTATTAAGGTCGTCATCCATATACACCGAGAGTAATTGATTTTTCAGCTTTACATCGTCGAAAAACTCCCCATAGCATTCTTTTAAATTTGAAAAAATTTCGTTTGGAAATTTTTTTTATACTCTTCGTATTTACTTGTATCTAGAAGCGATAAAAATTTCAATTGATCAAGATTTCCAAAACGTTCACTCAGCTGAGTTAGAACATTGTCAAAGATTTCGTTGAACAGTGCACGTGCGTGTGTTTCTTCATCTTCTGGTTCTGATAGTTTTCGTCTTTTTCTCACAACAAATTCTTCGTTTTCTTTTGACTTTGCATAATTCCATATGCTTTTGAAGATCGCGTCGTTCCTATATTTTTGGATTTCCATTTGAGTTTCTTGAATTTTCTTCATACAACATAAAATATCTAGTTGTTTTTTTTTTGCAAAATATCGTATAAGACATCAGTTAGCGCAAATATTTAGGAAAAAATTTCGATGAAGAATAAAGTTCGAACTTCGCTGAAAAATTTTAGGAATCCTTGGGCTGATATTACGGTTTCAGTATCCCACTGTTCCGAATTTTCAATAACAGTTTGAAAAAACTCAGTGAAACAATGATGATATTCTTTAACCGTGCTTATCAATCTGGAAGAGAAATTCCATCTGGTTGGTGCGTTTCTTGGCATTTTCTTAGTAGTAAATTCACTAAGTGCATGTGCGCGTTTGGTTGATTTGCTAAAAAAAGCAAAAAATTCTACATTCTTTTATATTTGAAGCGGATTGTGATAAAACTAAATTCAACGAATGACTAAAACAATGGACAAATAGTGCTTTCGGATACAATTTTTGGAGTTTTGTGCGTAAACCTCCTACTTGTCCTGCCATCACTGCTGCCCCATCGTATGTTTGCGCAACGAGTTTCTTAGCTAAATCGTATTCTTCGATGATACTTTTAACATACTCAAGTATACCATCAGCAGATCGATCTGTACTAACATCAATAAATTTAATAAATCTCTCTCGAGCTTTTGCAGTGTGACTGCATATATAACGTAAAACTACAGACAGCTGCGATTTATTTGAAACGTCCGATTCGCGTTTTTGATTTCTTCTTTTATCTTACCTTGAACAACAGCGTGTACCGAAGAAATTAAATCATTCTGAATACGATTTGAGGACCCACGGGACGTTGTAGATGTTTCTAGGTGTATTTTTAGAATTATATCATATTTAGAAAGTAATTGAAGAAGGTACATAATTCCCACAATTATCCGAATCAGTATTTTCAGAGTGACCACGGAAAGCAAGCTCATGAACACCGAGATAACATACTGCATCGATTAATCTTTCTAAAATGTTCCTATTTTGTAGTACAACTTCATATTGTAAATCTATGCGTGACTTACCAAATTTTTTCAGCTTCATGGAGGAAAAAATATGAATCTGGGAACGTTCATGTTTTTTAACCGCATTGATCAAATTATTCAAGTTATCCTACCCTTGAGTAGGATCATTCCACACGCATTTTTCTTTTTCAGTACCAAATAATAGACACGACCAACAAAACAATTTTCCACCATCTTCACAACCAGTTAACCACAAAATTTCGTACCACCTTTTTTTTGTTCAGTTTTTAAAGAAGGTAATTCTGGTTTTGGCTTACCACAATTTATAATTTCTAACTGCTTCTTTAAAACTAAATCGCGAAAAAGGTTTTTCAATCAATTACCGAACACGCATTTTGCTTTCAAAAAAGATCGGAGCACACGCAGTAGATACACAAAAACCGCGTTATTAGTTATTAAACTATCCAGCGAAAAGCGATATTACAGTCGCTTACCATAGGCACGTTTTCATCACGTTTACGTTTGCTAGTATGTCTTTGTGTTGGTAAATTATCCGCAGAAGAGAGGTAGTAAGTAATAAGCGATGTTCTAATCGCTGCCCTGTTCGACCAGTTTGACGGACCTCGCCCCTCTTCAGTTTTCAGAACCGTTTACAACACGTATTGAACAAATCCTTCTGTGTGTATGTGTAACCAACTAACATGACGCGGTTGCATTTGGATAAACAGAACACTTCCTAATAATACTAACATTCTGTTTTAACTGTATATGTGTGTCAACCAGCAACTGTATGTAGCGCCACGCGTTCCGTGCAATTGTTGAAGCAATAAGCGGAAATGTGATCGCTTCCTATTTTAATACCTTTATAAGTTAGATTAAAAAAAATATTTTCTCAGGATTTTTCTGGGTAAGCGGCGCTTACCTCGCTTACCTGGAATGCACGCCAGTGTGTATTATCATATGATATGGTACAAGTCGCTGTTACTAGATTATTTCTCTCAATTAAATTTTAGACAAATGTGAATAATAAATCGTATATATTAAATTCGTAAAATTTATTAATAATGCGTAAATTAAAGAATTAAAATATGACGTTAGTCAATGAGTACGGTAAATGTTTAGTCGTAAATATACGTACGAATTAAAATAAAAACGATGATATTAAATAACCTTTATACAAGTTGTATATAGTAATTAAATAACCTTTATACAAGTTGTATATAGTAATTAAAAATAAATTCGGTTAAAATATAAACTAACAATTAACCGAAATTAAAATACATAATTTTATTTAACGAAATTAACGCTCTACTAAGTGTATTAGATTTCATTCTATACTGTTCCGGTTATTTATAACGTACGAACCGAAAACGAATGAATTTCACAAATTGAACAGACGATATAACTTAATTTTATAAAACTCATTATACAAAAAAACGTAAACGAATTAAATTCTTCATTATAACCACATCTACCCGTGGTTTTGTTGCATAATAAATTACGAATACTACATAAATATTTACGGTACATTAAATATTTCACTCTTGCTATAGCGGTGTATTTAATAAAAAACGAAAATTTAGACATTTTTTCGTTTATACACTATGTACGAAGAGCTTTGTCTTTTCTGATTTGGATGAATTCCCGAGAAATTCTGTGAAAATTAACAACGAATTGGAATATATCAAATCATACGTCGCGGTTGAAATTTTTTCGTTAATTACGACAACAAATAAAATACTTAGAATCATTATGTGCTTAGTTAGTTGAAAAAATACTGATATAGTATCGTTTTTTAAAAAAAACACCTGAGTACAAGTTTAAAAAAATTTCAAATTACAGCAATCATCTATATGGCAGCACTACTAACATTAATTTCGTTAATCCGATATACCGTTTAATTTTAATACGTAGGAAAATTATCGATATTACGACGAATGATGAAACAACATCCACTAAATAAGGACGATTAACGAATAGAAAGACTTGATTCACACTATAGGTACGGTCACGCTCCGGTAAAATATTCTCAAATGAGAAACATTGTAAGTATTCACACCATCGCTCAAGTTTTTTTTTAAGCTGGTCATGAACATTTTTCGACGGAAAATATACAACAATTAATTTTAAATAAAAACAAATAAAAATAGTTTTTTTTTTTTTGTTTTATTAAAAGCAGAATGCACAATCGAATTTGATTATTGACGGTTCAAGACTGAAGTCTGACCGTAAATATCTATAGTGTGAATCGAGTCTAATACGTACAAATAGCTATCGCCGTGTCGTTTTTTCGCTTTATTTGTACGTGGTAAAAGGCGAACAATTATAATTTTTGCTATTTAAATAGACTTCTAGTTGTTTCAGCATTAAAAATAAAATGATCTATATATATATATATATATATATATATATATATATATATATATATATATATATATATATAAGTATAAACGAGATATATTGAGAAAAAATATGTATAATATAGAAGGTTTTAATAGAATTGTTCAAGTACGCGCGTTAAAAAATATAATAAATTTTATTATTATTAAACTAAATACGTGCGTTTAGAAAATAATAGAGAAATTCCGATTGAATATGACGAATTTAATAATCGTATTTAAACATCCGTTACGTACTTTAATTACGTTTAATTTAGTATACTCTAGTCAAAAATCTAAAATTATTAATAAATTTTAAAAAACCCGGATTGATAGTTAAACAAGTGCGAGATAACGTTATATCTTGAAAGACTACACTAAACTGTAATAAACTCGAAGAACGATTAAACCGCTGCTTAAAGCAAAATTGGAACAGTTGAAATATTAGAAAAAGGAACGAAAAATTAGAAAGAACAATTTTTAGCCTAAGAAAAGATGTTCAGAAACAGATCCAATCATGACGAAAAAGTAGAAAAGTTCGCTAATGTTATTATGAGCGAATGAAGATTGTCAATTTATGCTCGGTTTCTGAGTAATTACAAACAAACCGAATCTCTTTCAGCATTTAAGTTGAAGCCCGAAGTGGCTCTTCAACAGAAATGTGCAAATAATTGATAACGAAATATAATTTAGAAATAAAATCGAAAAATTTTACCGAAAGCAAAAAAAGAAAACGATAATTAGAAAAAGCATAGTATAAATACTAAAAAGGGAAAGAAAAAAAAGTTTGTTTTCTCGTAGCGATTCATAGATGGCGCCAAATTCGAAGAAACGAAGAAATATTGTTTTGTAAAATCGAGTGGCATTTTATATCTAATCAGCAAAAAAAGAAAAAGAAGTATTTCGGTAAAAAAAAAAAATTAAGGGAAAAGCCAACCAATACATGTGGAATAATAGGAAATAGTGCGTAAATAATACAAAAGCCAGAGACAGCTATGGCGAAACGAGGTGCTATGGAAATGATAACTATTTTATAGATGATTTCTAATTAAATCTTTTATCTACGTTCACTATTGAATGTTAATTCTGAACGGATGATGCGAATTTTATTATCGTCTAAATTTCGTCTTAGTCCTCGCTTAATTTAAAATTTAAATTCTTTTAAAAATTTATAACGCTCGTTTACTAAAGTAAAAAAAAAAAACAAAACTGAACTATTATAAAAACGGCGAACTGATTTATTCATTTAGAAACTTTCGTTTGGTTACATTTATGTCAGCAGTCTATACCGCTAATTACGTAGTTTTTATTTTGGTAATTAAACATTCTAAATTAATTAACGAACAAAACGAACTACATTCAAAATTACACTCGCATATACATGCAAACATTGAAACTGTTTTTTAATAATAAGTTAAATACGTGTTTTTTTAAAAAGCACTAATTAAGAATAACTCGCTCGAGAAAACGTAATACAAATTCTAAAAATTGAATATTACGCATTTATAATCGTATTTAAAGTTTGTCGTACGTACATTCATCATGTTTAACTTGT
The DNA here is from genome assembly GCA_032883995.1 of Coronaproctus castanopsis. NCBI lineage: Eukaryota > Metazoa > Arthropoda > Insecta > Hemiptera > Monophlebidae > Coronaproctus > Coronaproctus castanopsis. The sequence continues at coordinate 269,977,754 of CM065053.1, read as the reverse complement.
TCAACTACAAACCTCGACATAATCGTTCTTAGTCTAATGTATAGGTGTAATTTCGTATACGAAAGGATGCGTAGATTTTAATCAGCAAGTTTAATCGATTTGAATTTTGAGGACGATTGTCTGTTCGACGATGAGCATTCGTGACAACTATCGCCGTTTACCTATTAGACAATTTTATTCGTTAAAACGATACGGAAGAACGTTGTGCGCGATTAAAATAAAAATAAATTTAGTCGCTCCGTAAAATATCCTATACTTACTGAATTTCAAAAATGAATGCCGGCTTAGACACAAATTTTTTTAAAATTATTCTTATTATTACTTTCAATTAATAAATGAACGAATAAGAAACTCGTTTAAATTATTTCATACAAAGCAGATCACGTGAAAAATGCTTATATAGTGTGACCCAGAGAAGACAGGCGGTTTTGTTGTTTTTTGAATAACTGAAAAACTACTCCACGAAAATTTTTGAGTGAAATTTTATTTAAAAATAGGAAAACGAGAGAATAGCTTACGATCATTTGTGGAAACACAATATCGTTCAGATGATCGCCATTTGCAACAATATATTCATTCAGTTTTCACGAAATTTTTTAAAAACCCTTTTTCGTGCAGAGGTCGCTGAATTTTTTGAAAGTCGTAAACGTGGCTCTTAGGTATCGTCGCAAAAAACAAAATCGCGTAACTTTTAATTCTTTTCGAAACTCGTCGTGATCGATTCACGCGCAGAAAATAACGTCCTACGCAAAACTCCTCGTTATAGGATGCCGCGATAACTGAAACCCGATAAAAACGAATCCCTCGTGTGTACCTAAACGTGGAGCATGCGGTTTGCGTTGTAGCAGTCTTACTAACTAGGCTATTCAAAAAGCAAAATCGCCCGTCTTCTTTGGGTCACCCTATGTAAATAATAATCATTATATATTATATATATATATAACAAAATTGTTGAACGTAAAGCCGGCTATAGATGACGAATCACATAAACTTCTGTTATATACGTCTTTTAAGCAAATAGAATATGGTTAATGAAATTTATACTATCGTACGTTGACATCGTAATGATAATTGTAATAATAAAAATAAATATATAGTTTATTTTTAATGGCCAGATCACATGTTAGTTTTTACAGATGGTTAAAAAAATACGCTATCTCAACTTACTGGTGCAGCATTTTATATTCTAAATTACACCAAACTGTTTAGATTCCCTAAATTTTGTAGTGACATCAGAGGCTTTTACCATTCTCAAAGCCATTCAGTATATCAGATGTAATGGGAACAGAGGGAAAATATTAATATCTCTTAGTGTTCTTAAATCCCTGAAGAAACGTAGGTTACCCTACCATAGGGACTACATTCTGTTATCTATAGTAGAAAATTTAGTTTACTTATACAATAACCATGCCCTGGTATCTTTCGTTTGGGTTCCCGCCCATGAGGGTATTTAGGGTAATGAAGTACGTGATCGGGCTGCAAAACTTGGGACATTGGAGGGCATTCTCATTCCGAGGGTTCCCTCTTTCTGTTTAGTAGGATACGCTCGAGCAGACCTTCTTCATCGATGGAAGTTTATGTTTTGTAAAAGATGGTTTAACTTTTATAGATCCATCCAACCTAACCTCCCTTCCACAACCATTCTCGCTCTTACGCCTCCTAAAAATCTCCCAGCTCGACTTTTAACCTTCCTTCCACAACCATTCTCGCTCTTAGGCCTCCTAAAAATCTCCCAGCTCGACTTTTCTTTTCAATCCGGGTCAGACTTCGTTCCAACCACAATTGCTTTCCCAGCCATTTGTACTATATCAATCTCACTCCATCTGTATACTACCTGTGCATGCGGGAAATATAGCCGACGCTTATCATGTGATTTTTGCTTTTGATTTGTATACCAGAGGTAGAGAGATACCTTTATCGAGAAAATTTTACAATTAAATATTCCCCCCTCATACTCGGTTGCTTACTTATTGGCCCTGAATAACAACGATATCCTCACGGCTCTGGCCACCTGCGTCTTTATATCTAAAATTAGTCTTCGTTTTCTCTTTGTACAAAAAAGGAAAGATGATAAACCCCCGTCTCCTTTAAAAGATATAACTGAGACAGTTGAGCAGGCGTTGGGGAATATTGACTTTCAAATGAACGAAGAATTTCGAGTTGAACTTACTAACAACATCATGCAGGCGGTGAAGAATACACTGACAAAGTTCTTCATGGAATTGAATAGAAAGTTAACAGATATGAATACTCAAGTTAGTAACGAGTTATAAGAATTGGAACAATATAGCCGCCGAAATTCGTTGATGATATACGGAATTCCCGAAACAGGGGATGAATGTATTATGAAACTGGCTAAAGAAAAATTATCAAGTAAATGTTCCGATCGAAGTTATTTGTAGGATAGGATTGGAAAGCGACAAGTAGATAAACTGGGGATTAATACTCGACCAATTGTAGTAAAGTTCGTCAGCTATAGATATCGAATATTTAGTAATAAACGATTAGTGAAAAAGACAAATATAGTAATACGGGAACATCGAAGAAACGGATGAACATAGTACGGGTAATAAATACGGTCGTAGAAATGTCTGGACGGAAGACGCTAAAATAAACTGTGTCATTGACGATAAGAACGCTGGCCGATTACGATAAATTGTCAGTTAGAATTTCGGAAGAGAAAACGATTTAAAATTTCCCACTCACGCGTTACGCATGATATCGTCTTATATTAAATGTATTTTATGTTTATTTGTAGTTTGTATATGTATATATATATATATATTATGAGTATAGTTGGTATATTATGTATTGGTGCGCATGTATTTTATTCTCATCATTTTTAAGCGTATTTTTGTGTTGTATGTCAGTGTATTTAAGATATGTATTTTCTACCGTTCATTTAGCTGATGATCGTTGTGCAGCTGAAAACTATCGTCCTATCTCCCTACTATGTGTATCCAGCAAAATATTGGAGTCTATTTTATATGAAAGATTATATAATTTTTTTTGCCTACAGTTGTTCTTGAACAGTATGGTTTCTTAAGGTCTAGATCTACTACAACTAATCTTGTTACATATGCAAAATTAATTACAGACTGTTTGGAGCAGCGTCTTCAAGTTGATTGTATTTATACGGACTTTAGTAAGGCTTTCGACAAAGTCACCTATACTTCTGGTTAAGTTACATAATTACGGATTTTCTGACGATTACATACAGTTATTTAGACCATATTTAACTTCGCGTGTGTGCTACGTATTATTTAACGGATACCAAAGCAATATACTCCTACTTCCGGAGTACCACAGGGGTCTAACTTGGGTACACTACTATTTGATATTTTCATAAATGATATAGGAATTAACTCACATTCAAAAATTCTATTATTTACTGATGACTTAAAAATTTTTAGATCAATTAAAACTGTCAGTGATTGTGAATTGTTGCGAGATGATTTGTGTGTATATTAGCGACATGGAGCGACAATAATTATTTACCTTTTAATTATAAGCAATATGTTTATATTCGATTTTGTCGTACAAAAAATAAATGTCGCCTTTGATTACTCTATGGGTAATGTTCCAGTTTGTAATGTAACCTGTGTTCGGGATTTGGTTATATTGAAAACGAGCTCAAATTTGCAACTCATATCGGTAATGTTACCAAAAATGCTTACAGAACTATTAGAAATTCATGCGTATTTCGTGATCCTAGGACTCCGCTGTTACTACACTCTTGTAAGATCGCAATTAGAATACGCATGTGTGGTTTGGAATCCTTTCTACACTAAATATATTCATATGGTGGAAAAAGTTCAATCTCAGTTTTTGAGGTATATTTATTAACTGGTATCTATCCAACATTTTTAAGTTATAATATTTTATGCGATTTCCTAAATATTAAATCCTCGAGTGTTAGAAGAAAGATAAGTAAGTTGAGGTTCCTGTATGATCTTTGTAACGCTCGCATAGATAACAATTATTTATTATCTACAATTTCATTTATGGTTCCCAGTGTTAATAGTAGGTCACATCGTATTTTCTACGAATCGCATGCTCGTACAAATCTAGGTTACAACTCACCACTTTTATCCACCTTACGTCTATATAATAACGTACTAAATATTCATCCGCAGTTAGATATTCATTTCGATAGCGAATTTGTATATAATAAATTTTTTTAAACTCTATATTTCAGTTCTAACTTTTCAGTAAGTTTGTTTTATTTTGGTCATATGTGCATGCCCCGATGGAGAGTTTGTTTACATGAGAGTATGGGTGTATGACTGGTATATTTCTGTTTGTTTTTTTTTGTTTATTTTTTGTGCTTTTCGGATGTGTGCTTGTATGTGGGTAATTTCATTAGAATCATTTTTTGGTTTGTATTAGTAATTTTCTGTTTTCAATCTAAATATTATTTTTATATTAATTAGCGTGTTGCGCGAGTGTGGTTCAGTTTTATTTTTGTTCATACTTTTACTTTATAATTATTCTGTAAGAGCCTACACTGTAATTGGCATTTTGCTGTTGTGTACACCATAATATTTTATAAATAAATAAATATGTATATATGTGTTTATATGTAAAAACTAAAAAAAACTCTGTATCGAATTTAGTTAAAATGTCTAAGTTTTACTTCTTCGCTGCGCTCCGAGGCACAGATGGGGTTTTGTTTTTATTAATACTTTATCATTCGAAATTAAATGTTTTACAGTTTGATTCATTTACATAGGTGCAATACATTGCGCCGTCAGCTTATGCTTAATCGGTGTATTTCTCCCTTTAACAATACTTCCTAATATATAATAATACAACGACCACTTTTACACTCATATTTTCGCCAGTCTTCGAACGTGTACATACGTACATTTATAACTGCTATACGAGATATAATACTATAATTCAGATGTGCTGACAATTTATACGATACATATATATACGCATACACTCGCCTATATATCCCATGTACGTACATATACTAATTATAAGAAATATATTCGTCCTATACGTATAATTTTATACGGCGCTGAAAAATTTTATTACTGTTCCGTAAAGTGCTTGTAAATGAAATTTTAGCGTTCGCGTAGTACATGGAATTGAATTGTCGGGCAGTGCATTCGTCTTTGAATTCACATTGCCTGACATAAGACGTACACAAAAAAAAGAGTACGCATGGTCAACAGTACTGCATCACATTCGCACTTGTCTCATCCTCGCTTGAATGAACGCGAAATAGATAACAGACGAATTAGTAATTGAGAAGTGTAGAAATTGGGAGTAATTTTGAATTTACGTCTATGTAATACATTGGGAATTAAGCTGGGGGAAATTGTGTTCAATGCGCCGTAAGGAATAAAATAGTTAAATTACGGAATTTTACATTTACACAGTAAAAATATGTTATCCGCAGAATCCATTAAATATGACAACGCGATAGTTTTAGTTGAAACGTTTAATTAACCCTTTCAGTCACTACTATATGGTACATGAAATTTTAATACTAACACAACATTATATACTTTCTGGTTGACCGTGAAATGTCTCTCTAATAATATTTATATAAACATATTGAAAATCGTTTAGAGTCATCTAAGAAATTACTAAATTTATGTTAAAATTTCATGTGTAAAAGGGTTAATAACAGTTTCATATTATTTTACCTTATCGTTCGAAGATACTCCATTAGTGCCGGCGGATGGAACGCCATTTTCTTGTAGTTGCTGTTGATTTTCGTGTCTTTTTTGTTTCTTTACTTCGACGTGGCCGTAGCAATTTTCACATTCGTCATCAGTATCCGATGAACTTTCGTCAAATCGTTGTTTAGGTTTTTTATAAATGCAACAACCTGGAGAGAAAAACCCGATCGTTTGTTTAGAATATCGATATAGTATTAATGTTCGCGATACCGATATTGAAATGGCGGAATTGAAATTTTAATACGTATTTAAAATTTTCACCTATTTCGTACTTTAAAATTAGATCTCGATCATCTGACGACAACATAGGGTGAATTCGTTATTAAACCTGTTGGTATTGTCGTGCCATACGAAATATAAGCCAGATAAAAAAAAAAAACAGCGAGAATAATTTTAATTGTATTTCTGATTATTTATGGAAGTCTGTAATATTTGAAAGACAGGCAGAGTCAAAGGAGTGTTCGTTATCTATAAGATGGTCTAAAAATTGAAAGATTTTGTTTTCCCATAATATAGTGTGTTTTTTAAATTTAATATTTAAATTCGAAGTAGTTTTTTAATTATATTTACGAGTTTATAATTAATAACATTTTTAAATTTTCCCCTTACATAAAAACTATTAGATAAATTATCGAAAAAGTTGTATTATAATTGTATTTTTAAGTATATTACTCCGATATACTACCGACAATAAAAATTGTAATTCGAAACACAATCGTAGCTCCTTCGAATTTACTCTATTCTAATTACGATGACATTTTCATTACTCGATTTCGAACGAAGAAATTTATTTGCATATTTTGGTAGACAGCTTAAAAAAAATCAATATAATTACCCGACAATTCAAACTTTAAATGGACATTTTAACTAAATAGATCGCGGGTAATTTTCAAGGTCGAAAAATAAAGAAATTTAACCGTTGTAAATAAAATTAGTAAAATATTTTAATAATCTGTAATATCAATAATTAAAATTACGCTTAAACTTAAAATGAGAAACGTGTTTTACATTTTGATTTCTTCTTATTCATGTGTTCATTATCAACCGTTCCTTCGTTCCACTTTACATGCTTATGCGGTTTCGAAGTCCTTAATTTCAGAATCCTAACCGTAGAAACGCTCTGAAAGAAATGTAATTTCAAATTTTTAATATAAATTGCGATTTAATCGTACTAGGTGAATATTTTCGAATAACTGTTTAAATTAATTACTATATTTATTTTTTAAATATTTTCAATCTGTTAACCACATTATATTTTTAATTAAAATTATTAACCATGTGTATAATTTTAAATAATTATTAAAGGATGTCGCTTAAACGATGTTCGTCAAACCGAAGACTTGACAATTACTCATTCTACACTATATACGAAGTACTTCATTATTTTCTAAAATAAGTTTACAAATGAGTATATTGCATATTTCATATACACGTTACTATCGGCGGCGCAGTTTATCATAAATGATTACATAATTTGGAGAAATAAAAAAACGACGCGTTTGAAAAATTTATTTTTAAATCTCGTTTAAAATTAATTAATAAAAATTATTACCGGAAGCTTTAACAATAATCAAAATTTTCAACTTGTAATAATTATTATAACGAATAAAATATATGTACAATTTGTTTTGTCCGTGCATAACTTTAAAAATTACGGTCTGATACTAATGAACGTTATTGTATAATATTAGCTAATTTTAATTCATCGATTGTTTCTTCGCTATAATGGAGAATTTCTTTTAATATTTCTAATGTATGTTGCCCCAAGTATGGAGGCGCCGATCTAATCTTATTCGTACTATTACTAAATTCGACTGGCGGTCCTATTAATTTAATCGAACCAGTTGAAGTATCCATCTCTTTTATAATATCGATAGCTTTTGTATGTGGATCATTGAACACCTAAAAATTGATGACAGATTATTAAGGCGAACGTTAATTTTACAATCTTAATTATGTTTATATTAATTTTACTTTAAAATGATCTAATAATATATATTAATTAAATATAAACAATTTTATAATAGTATACGGCGTACCTGTTGTAATGTGTTGACTGCTCCGTAAGGAAGTGAACATTTCTCAAAAATTTTACACCAATCGGAAGTAGTTTTCGTTAAGAAAACGGATTTCAGAACTGGCAACAAATGCGACTTGTTCCGAACTCTGTCTTTTATAGTAGCGAATCGAACATCGGATGCCAGATTGGATAATGATAATTTACAGCACAATTCTCGAAACTGATTATCATTCATAGTACCCAACGACAAAAAACTATCTTTAGTTTTAAACGTTTCGTACGGCACTAAACTAACATGAGCTGTACCTAAACGGTTCGCTTCTTGACCGGCATTTAAATAATTTGAGCCCAAGTTAGTCAAACTAGCAACTTGTGTAGAGAACAAATTACAATCGATCTTTTCTCCTTGACCAGTGCGCGACCTGTTAATTAATGCGGCCAAAATAGCTCCGTGCGCGTAAAGTCCAGTCATCATATCCGTTACCGCTACGCCTGCTTTACACGGTTCGCCATTTTCAGGTCCGGTAATATGTAAGAAACCGCCGAGGGAAGCTGCTATTAAATCGACTCCCGATTTCTTATGATACGGTCCGTATTGTCCAAATCCAGTTATCGAACAATATATCAATTTTGGCGATACAGATCGAATATGTTCATAGTCGAGACCGTATTTACCCAAATTTCCGGGAACGTAATTTTCTACCAAAACGTCGCATATTTTAGACAAATCTTTTACTATCTGTTGACCTTTAGACGTTTTAATATTTACGCAAATACTTTTTTTATTTCTATTAACCGATGCAAATTGACAACTTATTTCGCTTCCTTCGACAAACGGAGGTAACTTTCTCATTACATCACCGGCACCTACTTCTTCGATTTTATAAATTTCAGCGCCGAGATCACCTAGAACCATAGTACATAAAGGACCTGCGACAAATCTAGTTAAATCGAGTATTTTTATACCTTCTAGCGGACTACGCGACGCGATGGTTGAATATTTACGTATCGAATAAATATTCCGATATAAATGTGAACGTAGCATATTCATCGAATGGCGAACAACCATTTATATCGCGTTCAAAAAAATAACCCGAGACCGTTAATAATTTATATTATTCTATAGCACAGATTACGACAATATCCTGATAAATAATATTGATACGAATACAGAGAACGATGTAATTTCAAACGTAATTCAATAGCGCATTAACATTATCATTTCTTACGTAACGTATCGAAAATATTTACTTTACCTGATTAGGAGAATCTACTTCTTCAACAATAGTAGACGGTGTAGATTCTTGAGTACAATTCGATTTTTCAGCCATAATAATTTGACAGCACCAAAATAAACCTTTAAAATCGGCGATTAAAATGCGGATAATGTTAAACTTCAAAACAACTATTTTACTCGAGATAAAAACAAATGTTATCGACAGCTAACTGATATTTCGGATAAATAATCGATATTCGATAACGTTGCGATAATTTTTAAACTTAAAATAATAAATACTACTTTCAGTTTAAATATTGTATTGTAAGCGATATTAATGATAATTTGTTAAATTAAAACGAAGTTTTGTTTATTTGAAATAACATTTTAGTTCGTGAAACATTATTAGGTAATAGGTACTTTTTAATTCACTACGGTTTAATTTTTGGCGTATGGCTGCCAAGTCAAAATAATATATAAAATGGTATTATAATTACTTAATAAGTATCGTTGTCCGGCGTTTTTAATTATGTGTTTAAGTAATAACCGGTTATTTTAACGAGTCTGTCGTACAGGCAAATTAATATCAGGAAACATGTAGTTAGTTTTTTAAAATTAAAATGTCGAATCCACAAGTTGTGAACTTTAATGTTGGGGCTCTCGTGAAATCATTACGAAATGTTCGATTAACCTCAATCAATACTTCTACCGTTCAGAAGGTAATAACCGATAATTATACACACGATTTTAAATCTCTACGTTTGCCGAAATTAAATTAAAACTGATGTAAAGTTTACTCGCAAAAATGTTTTTCTCTTTTGTATGTTGTTAAAATATAGTTATTTTATCTTTTATAGGCTACTGTGATATCAGTAACCCTGGGAATAGTCTTGTTGAGCATATTGGCACGTTATCTTAAACGTCGAAAAGGAAGTTCGGCGTATAAGTTGAAGGGAAAAATTAATGAACACGAAGAAAACAGAAATCATTTATTCCACGGTGAGTTTGACATTTTCCTTAGGCTAGTTCTGATTGTGTCTAATAGTGAGTAGAACTCGTTAATTTCATGGGCGCATTTCGTAATGATACTAGAAAACCCTTGGAATTGCAATCAGAATCGCAGAATGAGTTCAACGTATTAAGTTGTTTTATTTAAAGTCGAATAATGATAATTTGCAGTGAACGTAGTTTTACCTTGTCCCAATAATCATTTAATAGATTTTGTACATGTTTTCAACTGTACTGTATGCGTATTTAGATACGTATATTCATTTTAAGTTTTTTTTTTTTTTTTTAAATGTTTTAGTTTGTAAGATTTTTATTTCGTCGTAATCGAATGTTTTATATTACTTTATCAACTTTGTAAGTTTTTGTGTTTATTTTTGTATTTATAAATCTTTCAAAATGACTCTGTATTAAAACTACATTAGTTTAAAATCAACTTTCAGTAAATTTGAGAAAACTATCAAACACATATCGGATTAAGATATAATGTTCTTTTAATTTCATATAGGTTCTTTCAGAATGATTGTGTATATATATGTACGCTTCTTTTCTAAATTTTTAAATTTAATGATAATTTCTCACTTATTCGTAAATCGATGAAACTTGTGAATTTAGAATCACGACAAGGAAGTCCGAGTATTCGATCAATACGACGTCAAGGTTCAGTTTTATCCGGCATTTCGGGAGCTTCTGAACATTTTAGTAGGAAGGGACCGCTTTATGAATCACCGACAAATTTGACACCGCAACAATTAGGTGTGATGGGTAAGTGTTATATTTGATTTTTTTTTTATATATTATACATATTAAAATATAGATAACAATTTAGTTGTATCATTTGGAAAAATAGGTTGCTAACGAATACGCGGCGAGTAAAATTAATATACTGAATAAATAGATGACCTCTCGAAGGTGTGTTTGAAAATTGAAATCGTTTGAGACTTAAAAATTTTCGCTACCGTAAATTCTTATATCGGATATCGATTGTGTACATTTATTATCCATATTGTATTTCTGAAGAATAGATCGTGTTCACGTTTCTATTTTATCATTTCAATTATATCCGTATACTAAGATTATCGAAGTCTTCTGTTATTTTTATTATTCGCGATTGAAAATTATACTTTACTGAAGTTAATATTCATTTCTAAAATTTCTATGTATTCATTGACGAATGACTTCAAACGATATTCAGGTCGAATTTTATATACATCGAGTGGTCGTTAATCACATCAACGTTTTGACGTAAGATGTAAATTATTATTTTTGGTTTGAGTCGAATTTTACCTCAATGTGACTATAATAAGGGGTTATAATATATATATCGCACTTTGTAGATAAATAATTTTCGCATTTTTCGTTAATCTGTCGATGTTGTAATTGAAATAGTTCATATTTAATGACGAAAACGATTAATAATATTAAGCGGTTAAAAAAATTCTTAATACGAATTAATTAAAAATTTATTATCGGTAGGAGTTATTCTTAAATAACCACAATAGTATATACTATTTTAAAATAGTATACTATGTAGCGTTTATTTAATATATGCGCGGTTATTTGTTAATATTTATAGATGGGTGTGTATATTTTCTTGCGTGCTTGTGTACATACACATGAATGTAAATGTTTTGGTTTTCGCGTTTGATATAGGTTCATGAATTTCTGCGTAAATTTTGGCTCCGTTTTCTGAGGAATGAAGGCAATTTATAAATTGACGTATTATCATTTGGAAACACACCGGCGATAATCCTCGCAAGTATCACAGATGTGTTATTAGTTCGTTATATATATATATATATATATATATATATATATATATATATATATATATACCTGCATGTATGCATGTTGGTCACATATATTCTATATCAAATGGGTACGATTTGTAACAATCGTATTTACAAGTAATATTTAATTTAATTTAAAAATAAAAATATCGGTTTGAAAAAAATTAACTATAATTTATGAAAAAATACCGTCGCGGTTAATTGTTTGTCGTTTATTTTATTCACGTTTTTATATTTGTAGCTAGTTTAATATAAAAAAATTTTCGTATAATTTATACGACTAAAACTTACTGTATGTTGAAATGTTTGTCCAAATTTTAATTATGAAACATTTAACGTCTTGTATGACTTAGTGTAAATCATTATCGAAACAACTAAATTGTGTAAAACAACTAACTCGACTTTAAATATGTAATATAATGAGATCACTTATAATAGTTTTTAATTGGGTTTTTGTTTTTTTATATATACTTAAGGCAAAACTGTGGCTAAAGTTATGCATTCTCGAATTATTATTATTTTGTAATTATTCGTTTAGATTTAGGCGAATAAGATATTTAATTTTTTTTTTTTGTATCGTCGTTAAAATAATTATATATTCAGTTGTTCTCGTTTTCATACGGTAATATTTTAATATTTTTACAAGGCGATCTATAATAAAACGTGTTTATATAATTTGACGATTTTATAATTTACAATTCACATCATCTTGCGAGGATTATCAGGTTAGTATGCTCGTGAATATTTGAATATTAAATTTTTAGAAAATCGTATCGAATGTGTGTCATCGTAGGTTTCATTAAAATGTCTACGTAGCCAAAATCTACGATTATTAGATTCATTTTTTTTTTTTTGTTCATTATTAAGTAAATATGATACAATAATAATGAGCGCGGTAACATATAGAAAACAAGAAAATGGAACGAATATTAAAAATACAAAAAGAAATTTATAATATAGCATTGTTTCACGTTAGACTGAATAGAAAATTTATTTGTATAATTTTCATTTTTTAACGAATTTTCTCCGTTTATTTCTTAAAAAAAGGTATATTATTTTGATTTGTTCATTAAATAATTGGTTTGTAAAATAGAAATCAAACATAGAACGAGATAATATAAAACAAATCAAATATTCGAAAGATTATATTTTCCTAGTATAAACTTATTTTATATTTAGAAATATTTAACCCATTTGTCGAATATTGTCTTTTTGCTGTTAATTGTGTTCCTTACATCTTCTTCTTTTGTCCAATTGACGGTTTTCAGTCTAACAACTATGTCGACAATTTCTTGATATAATTTTCGTTGTGAAACAATTCTTCTACCTTCGTCGACGACCATTTTCGGATATTATCCAGCCAAGTAATCGTTCTTCTGCCTACTTTTCTTTTTCCTGTTACTTTTCCCATGATTATTACGGTCTGCGGCAGTGCATATCTGTGTCTACGCTGTTTTCCTTCGTTCGATCGTGTTTAACAATTCATTATCTTTTTTCAATATGTCCAATACTTCGTTATTCTTCTTCTTTGCTGTCCACGATATGATACGACGGTAACACCACATTTCAAAGGTTTCTATAGTTTTGATTATTCTAGCCTTCAGCGTCCATGTTTTGCAGCCATACAGCAACACTGACCATATGTAGCATTTTAAAACTCGCGAGTCTTACTTCGAGAGATATTCCATGCGATGTTAATGTTTTTTTCATTTTTATAAATGCTACTCTTGCCTGTCCTATCCTGTATTTAATTTCTTCATTTGAATACCCGGCTTTGTTTAGCTATGCACCGACGTATCTTGTTCACTACTTTTAATTCAACATTACTTACATCTTTCTAATGAAGTTATATTTTAAAACGACTGTGAAATATATATATATATTTTTATAATTACTAGTCCTCCTGGACTATCCAGTAATTTTGATATAAGAGATATATATATAACGTGAAGGGGTTGTTATCCATACAGTAACAGAAGCCTCGGAAGAAATGAATAAACTAATAAGTAAATAGCGTCATAAGGCTTATTCTGTTTCAGCCTTTTTGTGTTATATAGGTTGTTTAATATAATAATTGCTTCTATATTTGAGTGTCTATATAATAATCTGTCTTCGTGACGAAGTGCATATCGTCTAATTTCTAAACATTGTTTTATGATTAACCTTTTATACGTTTTTGTTCTAAGTTTCTTTCCGTATTATTAAACATTTATTCCATTTTATTGTTTCGGTATTATTTTAAACAAACTTATAGCTTATCATATGCAACATCTCATTTTACCAAAATTTAATGTAACCAATCTTAATTTTATCAAGATTTCGAATTTGTAGTTCTGATATTTTACACTAAAGATATATCAAACATTATTTATGATATTTTTTTAACTTCTTGAGATATTTCCAATATGATTCAATTATTATTCATCGTGAGGTGTCAAAAAATTGATATCATTATGAAAATATGTACGTACGCTTTTCGTAAGACATATCGTTGTCGTTGATTTTCTATACAAGAAAGTGGGTAGATTTATTTTTAACATCTTAATCCCAATCTTCATACACACACATACATATATATATATATATAATTCAAATATAAATTATTTTAGTATTTTTTCAATGTAGCATCAGGCCATGAATTAACCATTTTTAAGTGCAGTTTTTTCATATTATATAACATTTTACGAGCGATTATTATTTGAATATTAACAAGTTTCAAAATAATTCGTATAAAAATGCGACACAACTGATGACACGTGAGTATTCTTCGATAGCAACATTTTAACGGTTCTATCCCTGCGAGTTAATTACCTTCCATATACAGTTTATTTCGTCAGATTTATTCGTCCGAATTTTATTCAACGATGCAACTCGCAATTAGCTCGTTTTATTCGCTTCACTCATTTTAACATTTTCGATCAGAAAGGCAGTAAATAATTTTTTATTTACTTTTTCTTCGTATTAGGAAAAGAATTTTTATGCGTTACGCGGTATTGGCCAGTACTCTGCAAAAGCGACGCTATTTGCATCTAGTTGAAGTAGTTTGTTGAAACCGCACCTATGTAGGCAAGTACTGCACATAAAATTATGTTAGATAAATTTAGATAGATCGCTCCTCACCACATATACAGAGAGAGCTGTCGGATATTCTCCATTTCTGTTTGGTTCACGGAGCAAGGTGTTCCTTAGGTTCAATCCATGGTTCGCGATTATTTTTCTTCGCCCATTCTTCCTTCCAGACATTATGTCGATCGATTTGCGAGCTTACACTGTTAATGGCTTGATCGCTTTACTTATTTACTCGTTATTACTATTCAACACGATTATATTTTTCACAATCTACGGTGGTCATTACAAAACAATTCCGATGATTCTTCGTTTACTACGAACTTTATATTACTTTTTTTTTTGTTTTTTTTTTTTTTTTAAACGTATATTTGTGATAAATCTTATAATGATATATACACTCATAATCACACTTCATGTATACACACAACAACACAACAACACTCATACGACATAATACAATTGTTTTAATACTACTTATCCCGTCAAGCTTTCGCTTGTCGACGGGTAATTACATTTCTTATGATTTAATATTATACATTTACACTTAATATAATTTTTTATTTTGCTTACATTTATTATATTGATTTCTTTAATTACCATTTATTTATATAATTATAACTCATTTACACTCTCACATACTCTCTAACTTAACTGCCAAAGTGAGCTTAAGTACTGATCAGTACCATGCTTACATACACACACACACACATAGAATTCATGTATACATCTGTTAGAGTAGTTTTAATTCATATTAACTTCCAATTTGCAAACAATATATTTCCACTCTAATCATCCACATATAGACTCCCATTTACACCAAAATTTTAATTTTCCAATCGGTAGTAGAACCCTGACATCCGCATTGTATCATTCTATATTTGTATTTCATAATCCTCGTCATTTCATTATTCTTATAGTATTTTATCCACATTTTCCTTATTTTGTAACCATTTTTTTAATTCACCTTTTAGTTTCCTCTCCACCCTTTCGTTCAATATTTCTTCTGGTATCTCGTTCATCATACGCGGCAATATGTACATATCTGTCTGATTTCCATGCTTCGATTTCGGTATTTGAGTATGATATTTTTGTATCTTCCTTAGATCATATGTTATTTCTTTTCTTTCCCTAACTTTTACAGGTTTCCGATTTTTAATATAATCCAACATTCTAACCATTAAGCACAGTCCTTTTATATCCAGCATGTTTTCCTTCTTCAAAAGTTTATGTAATTCACTATCATTATCTCTTGTAATTAGTTGTAAGGATTTTCTCTGTAAACGATCGATACGTAATACTTCTTAGCTAAACCCCATGCCTGCACACCATATCTTAATCGTGAATCTATCAGCGCGTAATATACTATTTTTAATGTTTCTTTGCTAACGTAGTTTTGTAATGTATACAATGCTGGCAATGTTGCTCGAATTTTTTTTTCCACAGAACTTATGTGTTTATTCCATCTTAAATTTTCGTCAATAATTACACCCAAGTATCTGTGTTCTCGTACCATTTCTATTTGTTCGCAATCTTTGTTACTGCACTTATTCTCCTGTTTCATGTAATGGGCACAATCATTTGAGTGCATCTGTAATATAGGCTTGTATCTTTCTATATCCATCATAGATTTGAAGAACATACATTTTGTGTTTTTTTTTTTTTTTTTTTTAGAATAAGGTTCCGCATCGCGAAAATTGTTAAAAATGTCTTCCAAACGATTCTCGTCAACCCTTAGGATTGATATTTTATCGAATAATAGACAATATGGGAACAATTTCCTATTAGGTTCCTGGAGATTTTTTTTATTATTATTACTATCGATTGTTAGAACACTTGCGTCTGAGGGGGTGATACGGTGTTGATTAAACTGATTTTTGTAATAAATTAGGAAATTATTTTATGTATCGTAAAGATTTCATTTGATTTGGTAATTTTTACAGTTCACTAGTATTTGGTTTATTGTTATCCGAATATTACATGTTGTACAGTTTGAAGTAGGTGTACTTAACAGGTATTACGATGTAAGTATATAACAGCTTCTTCACTTTTTTCTCGTTCCTATAGTATTCAGTGTCCTAAAATCGGTTTATATGCGTGTGAGTTCAGTATTCTCGATAAAGAGCGATTACTAATTTGATGTTATGATTTGTTAGTTTAGATATTAATCATTTTTATACTTTTCGGTCGTGTTCTGGTTGGTTAATCAACTGTTTCCGTTTCTCGTGACTCTTGAGTAGGATGGAGTCCAAAGTAACACTAGTTGATAGCTTACGGATGATGTATTTTATGTTAATAATATCGGAGTTTGTGTTTCCGTTTCTTATATAAATTACTCGCGTGTTCGTTCTTTTCTATATACTTTAAAGCTTTGTACGCAGCTATTAGCTCGCCTGTGTACACTGATGTTCTAAACAGATAGGTGGTATAGCCGTGTAGAAGACGGATGTGGTATAATTAAATGAATGCGTCGGTGTGTATTTTCTATGTAGTCTTCGTATTTTCTACAGACTGGTTTCTTAGATTTATTAGAAGGTGTAGTGCAATTGAATTTTTACTAATATTAGCTTAATTATTGTGACAGTAGCTCTGCTGGACGAAGATAGTTGAGATATTTTGAAATTTCGTGTAAAATGGGAATCTTTCTATTAGGTAATGAGCACGGATAGTTTTTTTTGTTCGTTACTACTGTAAACCGGGTGATATGGGGGAGTTGACGGTAATATTTTAGTAATTTGCCTTCTACATTTCAGCGGTCGAATATTTGCCTCCTCGTGCAAAGCTGGTACGAGTATGCTTTTAACGTTATTTAACATAATCTAGTATACTTGGAATATAAGATTTGAAAAATTGGATCGGTCGACGTTATTACCAATTAATTATCTCTTAATTTCGATAACAACTCGAAATCTCTTACGAATACACGCGAGGATAATTATCCTATTATTTATAAGACACCTTAACTAATTCGAATATCGTACTATCTTCTCGCTCGAATTTCGACGTTTAAAACGGATACTGTAATTCAAAATGGAAATTGGAACTAAATACTAATAATTCAATTGCATTTATAAAAAAAAAAAAAAAGGTGAAGAAAAAAATAGTACGATTGCGTTGCTGTTAAATTTTTTATATTGACACGCGCGTAACGAACATAATACTATAACGAGAAAACCTAAAATGACTGGATCGTATTTAATTTCGGTACATTTATCATTGTTTACCGGCGACTGTGTGACGTCATTATACCGTAACAGTCGATAGTTTAAAAATTATATTCCAGTGAGGAGCCTAAGTCATATAATTTTTATTACAACATCGTAAAATTTTAAACGATTTTATTAAGTATGATCGTTACTTACGGGTATGTCGATTAACGATAAATGTGTTTCATATTTTATATATGTATGCGTGCATGTAATGTTTAATGATATTGTATCCGTTATAAAATAGATGGAATTTATTTTGAAATAAAACGAAAAATTGATAAAACTTCTAACTACAGTTAATAATTACTATGTGTAGTAGGCGATTTTTTGAAGTGCATGTATTAAAAAGGAAAAAATTTTGAGGTTTATTGTACGACTGTGACGTAACGAAGATTTTTATTGTTTTTAATGTTAAGAGTAAATAATTACTGCGTACTTTATTATAATATTAACTAATTTTGTATAATGTAACGTTGTTTGTTTTAAAACGGTAAATAGCGTTTGTAATTATAAATTTATGATTCAAAAAATGTTAAAGTTGAGTTTCAACATTAATTTTGCTGTATTTAACGTCAGACATCGCTATTATAACAAAAATAAATAATTATATATATATATATATATATATATATATAACACCTTATTTAAACAACTAAACATAGTTCTTACGTTAAAAGCGAATTAGCTGTGTACGTTTATTACAACTTTAACGCGAATTAGTAAGTTTTCGTTAATAGTTCTTAAGTAAAACTTAATATAATTATTTAAATCCACAATCAGATCGGATAACGAAAATTATAATAAAATTAACGATGCAAAATAAAATGGAATGATTGCTCTTTCTTTTCGGTTAAGAAATATAGAAGTAGATAGAAAATGTAATTAAAGGAAATTATATTTAGACTAGACAATCAGCTATTACGTTCGTATTTAAACGTTAAAGAGCGTATATATATTTTTATATACATGTAATTTTTCCAGTCCGAATAATTAAATAATCTTTATATATAAATGTTGATCATGTTAGCCGTGAAATATAATTACAATTTTATATATATATATATATATATATATATATATATATATATATATATATATATATATACAATAAAGGTATAAATGAATGTACACAGGTCAAATTAATGAGAATATGCAAATGCAATGAAAATTTTATTTTGACTTCACTTTAAATTTAAGTATAACGTTCTAGGTTGCCTTTTTCTTCGATTAAACCTAAACCAATCCTCGCGCGCAAAATTAAAATGCATTGTAAACGAAAATTTCACAAATAAAGGAATTTTATATATATATATATATATGATCTAACGTATGTACACTAAATTAAAAAATAATAATAATAATCATTATCAACGCCATTTTCTTCTGCATTAGAGACATAAAAACAAAAAGAAAAACAAAAAAAAATGAAGGAACAATTAGGCGTATATATATATAGTTAGAAGCGAACGAAACTTAGCAGTTTATTTATAATAATAAAAATAAATAAATTTGGTAATAATTTCTAGCCGTTTTTTTTTTTTAATATTCGATTTTAAATATATATTAACAATAAAGGTAGAAGTGAAAAACATTGTAGCAAAGTAGCACCTTTATCGTAAGCTAGAGATGGTGATCTGAAAGTTATATATAATATCTTCTAGCGTTTCATCGTAGGTTTTCTTTCTACATCCAGACTTAAAGAACTTTTATCGTAACGATGGTGATTTAATCGTCGATCGTAAAAATGAACTTTCTAACTGAAGCTGATCCTGCAAACAAGTAGACCTGTCGAAGCTACTATTATTAAATACGCTAATAAGAAACGAGAATAGTAATGACCGTTCATCGACGCTAGTAGCTTCGATCCGGAAGAAGAAGAATCACCGCCAGTATTTGTTCCATTTTTCTTTATCGGCGAAGCTTCGTCCCGGATCATACCTTCGTCTTTTTTACTATCGTCCGGAGCTTTAATCTCGGACGGTAATATCGTCTGAGTAGTGCCGGTCGTTGTTATAGGCGAGGAGTCGATAATTATTTCCGTTAGGGGACTACTCGTAATAGGGGTGGAAGCAGTAGAAGTAGTAGTAGTAGTAGTAGTGGTGGTGGTTGTAGTAGTCGGAACAGGTGATAAATTTTCTATGTAATAAAGCGGTCCGAAATTCGGCCTAACGTCTAACATGGCCGTCTGATGCCAAATACCTAGAATGGTGCGCGAAGTTATCGTATTGTCGCCGAATATAGAAACCAATGTCGCGACGTAAGGTACGTCGATATCCGAGGCGTTACCTTTTAAGACGACGCGGACAGCTACACCCGGATCTAAAGCGGTCTCGATCCTGAAATATAAAATTATTATTTTTTTTATTTATTTACAATAATTGGGCTTAAGTCTAATAACTAAAATTACCCATTGTGTGCACTGTTAAAAATTCAAAACAAAAAATCAAAAATGAAAAGAAAAAAAAACGACTTAAAGACTAATTTTAGAAATAAAGACGTAGGTGGGCAGAGCCGTGAGGATATCGTTGTTATTCAGGGCCAATAAGTAAGCCACCGCGTAGGGGGGTTAATATTTAATTGTAAAATTTTTTTGATAAAATCACAAGCAAAAATCACATGTTTAGCATCGGCTATATTTCCCGCATGCACAGGGCAGTATAAAGATGGAGTGAGATTGATAGAGTACAAATGGCTAGGAAGGCAATTGTGGTTGGAACGAAGTCTGACCAGGATTGAAAAGAAAAGTCGAGCTGAGAGATTTTTAGGAAGCGTAAGAGCGTGAATGGATGTGGAAGGGAGGTTAGGTTGGATGGATCTATAAAAGTTAAACCGTCTTTTACAAAACATAGACTTCCATCGATGAAGAAGGTCTGCCCGAGCGGATGCTACTAAACAGGAGGAGGGAACCCTTGGAGTGAGAATACCCTCTAATGCACCAAGTTTTGCAGCCCGATCACATACTTCATTACCCTGAATACCCTCATGAACCTAAACGAAAGATACAGGGCATGGTTATTGTATAAATAAACTAAATTTTCTACTATAGATAACAGAATGTAGTCCCTATAGTAGGGTAATCTAGGTGTCTTCAGGGATTTAAGAACACTAAGAGAGTCATTTGCTATTAATATTTTCCCTGTTATCCCATTACCTCTGATATACTGAACGGCTTTGAGAATGGCAAAAGCCTCTGATGTAAACACACTACAAAATTTAGGGAATCTAAACAGTTTGGTGTAATTTAAATTAGTAATATGAAATGCAGCACCAATGATTTGGGATACCGTATTTTTTTAACCATCTGTAAAAACTAACATGTGATCTGGCCATAAGCTAGCGGTGATTGATAAAAATAAACTATTCATTTGGCAATGATTTTTCATTTGGGGTAGTGAAGAAAAACATGTAGTGTCAATATCGATCTTTAAAAACCACACTTGTAGGGAATGTTTGAATATTTGAGGGGAAAATTATGTATAATAAGGTCAGCATAGTAAAATTATTATTATTATTAATTATTAATTATTGTTTAAATATTTCATTAAAAATCGAACCACTATATTAATAAATATCGTTTGACGAAAGCAATAATATTCCATATTGACGGTTTTCTGTTTTCCTCTTCACATCCGTATATTCTGTGCTACCAGTGATATATATATATATATGTATATAATATCTAATCACCTAAATACGTTTGAAAACGTAAAAGAAGTACTTGGATGTCTGTCTTTTACGCTTGAGATACGAAAGAGAAAAATTCACGGGAATAGTTGACGTGGCGAACGTGATGAAATATGTATACTTACGTTGTATTACAAAAGCCAAACACAGACAGCTGTAGCGAAACGAGGTGCTTCAATCTCCCAAATAGAATATGGACATGATGATGATAACGATTTTATAGATAATTTTTAATGTCGATTTTAAAATTTCGATTAAATCTTTATCACGTCGCCTATTGAACACGTTGCTAATTCTGAATAGACGATGCGAATTTTATTGTTATATAAAAAAAATTTTATTAGTTCAAATTTAAATTTCTAAAACAATTTGTTTCGTTACTAACTTAAGTTAAAAAAAAAAAAATGAACTATTACAAAAATAGGTGAATTACCTTACTCATTTAGAAAAGACTTTCTTGTTTGGTTTACATTTATGTCGGTAGTTTATACCGCTAATTACGTAATGTAACTTTGAAATAGAAAAACATTCCAAATCCAAATTAATTATCAAAGGGCGTTCAATATACATAAATACATATATATATATATATATATATATATATATATCTTCTTCATTAAGTGTCGTACCCATTACTGGACGTAGACATCACAATAATCTCGATTGGGCGGCACGGAACAACTGTTGTACTGAGTGAACTCCAGTGTGCTGTTCTATGTTGTCTATTCATTCCGGTTTCATCCTACCTGGTCCTCTTTTACTATTAATCTTCCCTTGGAGCTTAACTTTTAATAGCCCATATATTATTGTCATGTGGCCAAGTGCTCGAAATATTTTATTTTCCTGCTCCATATCATGTCTCGTAGCATGCGTTTAGAATTTGTCAATTCGAATAATATACATGTATGTATATATAAATTTTTTTTAACCAGTCTGGTCTCCATAACTTGATCTAACCTATATATATGTATATATATATATATACATACCTATATATATTTATATCCTTATTAACATGTGATGTAGCATTTGGACTGGTTCGCCTCTGCACTTTATCTTTTGTACTCGTATGCGACCATAAGTAACTGGAACAGACTGAATATTTTTTTTTCAGTTTCTCAACTCGGCTTTTTATTATCATTTGATGTAGCAGTACGTAGACTGGATCGCGTCTGCACTTCGTCTTTTCCACTCGTATCAATTAACGATCATTCTTTTCATTTTTGAATAACCGAAGCGGTCCGAATCCTTCATCAGCTTGTCAAACCAGCTTAATCGTAGCCTCTTCCTTATACGTCTTCCGGAGACACATACTTCAATTGTATTCCGTAGCAATCTTTCACGTCGGAGTATGAAGTTTCCGAATTTTTATTCGGTTCGGTTTTTATCGATTTTGGCAAATTCGGTTTAAGATTTCTCGGTTTGTACTTTTTCTCGAATATCTTATCTTCAACATACGTCTCCAGTACCTCATTCCAAATGTCTGTATGTTATCCTTTCATGCATGTTTACGTTTATAGAATGCTATCGATCAGAACTATAATACCTTTGGATTTGCGCCGGTAATAGCCTTACCCGAATAATTTACTCGTTCCAGGAATTGCAATATTGTATCAAATATTATTATGATTTTGGTCTATCAATGTGCATTGTTTTTGCCGATTCAATCGTTTTGGTTGTTACTTTTTTGCATCTTATACACACACACACACACATATATATATATTATATATATATATATATATGTATAGGATGATTTATTTAGCACTGATCTTAAGTCTTTAATATTTAGCCCCAGTTTCTGTTTTTTTTTTTAAAGTTACCTTAACGCGCCTGAAATGTGAAATTTTGAATAGACTTATAAAACGAATGTATAAACTGTACGATATTTTTTTTCCGTTACGAAAAAATTTGAAAATTTTTCTCAAAATCGATTAATTTTTTCGTTGAAAAACGACTTTTTATATAGACGAAAATGTTGAATTTCACTTACATTTCTACTTCTTCTCTAGGTTCGGACGACGATATGCCCCATTTGATTTCTTCCACGAACGTTTGATTATTAAAATTAATGCTGGTTAGTAGACCTTTTAACATGGCTCTACCTTGTCCCCAACTAGAAGTGTAATTCCATTTATACGCTACGACCGTATCTACCGTCATGCGAGATATATTGCCGATATTCTGCAATGTAACTTCGCCCAACTGAACGTTTCTCTTGCTGATTTTTTTCTTCGATTCTTGCAATTTCGTCACCGTGAGCTCGTATTTGATCGGTTCAATTTCGATTAATATTTGTCCGTCTCTTAAACCGCTTTCTTCTTGTTTATCCTGTGATACGAGAAATTAATTAAATTATACGTTAGTCGTTATCGAATTTATTCTTACAATTAGCCCGATGTGTAAAATAAAACTAAGTTAACATATCTGCATGTAATGTAAAACACAAAACATTATTAACAAGCGCATATTTTGGAATATACCAAAAAGGCTGAAAATGTTATACTTAAATCAATAGTGGAATGGAGAGAAGTGACTAATTTTTTTATTAAAATATCTCGTATACGTGAAAATAAACGAAAAATTAATTTCGAGTCGTCCAGTAAATTGGTTAATAAATTTTCACAATAAATAAAGCGACACAATAAGAATAGTTACGTATATTGTGTACAATTTCTTTTTTTCGTATAAACCATTACATCGAAAAAAATCGTGAGGTATCAACCATAAAAGTTGAAAAGGGTAGTTAATAGTTATCTAATTAATTCATTCAAATAGTAAAATTCTCCACGTTATAATAAGCCCCGGTTAAAGTTCGTATAGTCAATAAGTATAACACGAACGTATATAACAAAAGATATATTCAATCGCCGGCGTTGTTCGTCGTCTACTCTATGGAATAAAGTCACCGGTAAAGTAACAGGTGCATCAAGATCACGATTACCTCCGTCAAATTATATATATTTATATATATATATATATATATATATTTATATATATATATATATATATATATATATATATATATTCTTTCTTCTCTTCATAGACGATAATTCAGTATCATGATCTCTATGTAATGCATTTGATGTAACATTTCTCCATTATAATCCTACTTCGGCTGTTATACATTGCTTTAGTAGTCCGGGTTAGTCCAGTTAAAGACATAATCGCGTCTATCCCTCGATTCGGTACTAATGATGTAAAATTTAAGCCGAACCGGATACAAAAAGAAGAAGAAGAAGACGAGATCGAGTCGGTAGTTTATACATCTGATTTTTTCCCTTCTGTCTGTCAGGTTAATATGTATTTTTCGACATCATCCAAGCCTGAACACATGTCCAAATATTTCAAAATTTTTTGTTGGCATAATGTGAAGAGTCAGTCAGTGTTCAATTCTTTCAAACTTTGATGAGATAATGCTGCGAGAAGATAAATGTAAATAGTTATAAATGGAACTAAAAACAGTTACGCCATTCGTACCAACCGGCAGAATAGACAGCACGAAATATATAGTAAATGTAAATAATATAGCGATAGAATAAACTTCAGTTGCTAAATACCTTGGTCTACATCGCGATCAGTCGTTAATATTAGCTATACGCTATTTTAAAGCCAAGAAAATGGAATTACCTATAAAAACGAGAAACATATTTTTCGATTACTCGTACCTTAATCAAAATTAAACATAAAAAATAAGTTGCCGCTATATAAGATGACTTTACGCTATCGACTTACGGAGATGTGCTTCTAGGAAAAATGCCAAACAAGAGAAGAAAAGGACGACCACCATTACGATGGATAGACACCAGAAAAGATCGACTTGGTACAATAAAAAGAGCCATATCGGTGGCACCGAACACAATGAAGATGTATTTGTCAACAACGGTCATACTGACTAGGACAAAGACAGATCGAAACGAAATATTACGAATGATAGCTGGAGCTCACTTCTACACATTGAAATCAACAAATTCACCAAGCGAGATAGTCAAACATTTATCCAAGCTAGAAAAAAATCATAATAATAAGCTAGCAATCAAAATTTTCTACCGATAATGGCGGTAAGACTCGAAACGATCATAAACTATATATAAATTCTTTCTAGCTTGGCTACTTCACGAATCTGCTGCTGGACAGAGCTCTCTGATTTTCACACCCTCCAACTAGATGATAAATATCTTATCAGTTCTTTGAAACAAAGAAAAACAAATATTTACGCGACTTTTTTTTTAATTTCGAAAAAAAAAATAAACGAAATCAAAATTATAGCTTACTTCGTTAATGACCGAAATTCTTCCGAATAAACCTTCTTTCGCGTCTACCTTTCCCACCAGAAATGACCTACCGATCGGATAATTATCGTCTATCATTTTGAATTTCGGCGACGCTCTATGCGCTATATAGATATCGGAACCGCACGATACGGCGCCGGACGGTATTTCTTCATCCTCCCAGTCCGTCCATACGAGTCGACCGGCATTGTCTACATTTTGTAATACTTCGTATCGTTCGTATCCGTAAACTTTACCGATAAACGATACCGTGCAGTTATCTCGTTCTTCGTACAGACCACCCGGTATCCAAGCTCCGTTATGTAAAGCTCGGCATACGTAGATATCTTTCTTATTGGTTTTCGGTTTTCCGTTTACGCCGAACGGTTTCAAATCATTTTGTTCGCCCTCTGTAAATAATAACGACGAACATTTTACTAATATCGACATTTTGAAAATGGGATAAAATTTTTCAGTAAAATAGAATTATTTTCCCTCTTCTCGGAGTTATCCGGGGTAATGCAACAGGTTATTGAACTGTTCGACAACTTAATTTTTTTCTTTTCTTCGCTGATTGTACTTGCAGTTCTGTATGTAACATAGTACTGCTGTGATATATCACCAGGCACTAATAATAATAATAATAATAATATCTAGTGATTTTTTTTTTTTAACGTATTCGCGCAATATTTAGCTCATTCACGGAGTTGACATCCGTATGTCCAAATTGGTTTCAGTTTTAAGGATAAATACAATATATACGAATAAAAAAGCATAATAGTGGAGGCTGAAATAGAATGTACGTTATATTAATTGAATTGTTAAAACTGGAGAATAACACATCGCAAAAGTTCATAGTAATAAGAATAGAAAATAGATAAAAATATTATTTTTTAATTTAATTTAGTAATTTTTAATTTTATATATATATTAAAATTTTAAAACAATATATTTTGAATAGAAGAAAAGTATACATCAAAATCCGATATTTTAAAGTCGCACAATTATTAATATTATTATTATTATTATTGTTATATTAATATTTAATTTACTTTGTAGTTGCGGCTATTTTAGTAAAACATGAATTCGACTTTCGTTGTACGATTATATTTAAAACAATATTGTATACATATTCTGTACATTGCTGATAATATTAACTACATAAGCTAAAGATTTTATAATAGTTCGCTAAAAATTCGACAGATGACTCTGTTCGATGGTTATGCTTAATATTGAAAAAATAAAAATACTGTTATTTTTTTATACAAATAATTATTGATAACGTTGTTCTAAATTTAGCAATATCGTCATAAATTTCCGGTTAAAGTTTGAGTAATTTTTTTTCTTTTTAACCATTATTATTATTATTATTATTATTATTATTATTATTATGGTTTGCACCCAGTATTTTGAATAAAACTGGCGTTGTTTTCAATTTGGATTCATAAATTTTTATAAATATTACCTAACAGACGTTTATAACACATATGAAGAAAACATACATAAATTTGGATATCGAGAAGAATGTTCGAGATGATACTTAATGCGACATAGCGACAATAACTATAAATATATTATATATATATGTGTGTGTGTGTATTTGATACGTACCGAAATATTCGAACGATCCGACAACAGCATTTTCCGGAATTTTACCTCCATTCGGGGAAACCCATTTCAAAGTGCTTGAGGTGATCAACTGATTATACTTCGATTTAAGTCGTACGCTATTCTCAGAATTGGCGTAATTTGCCAATAGTAATGAAAACAGTGCGATTAATTTCCAAATATTCGAAGTCATACCTAGAAATTAAAATAATAACGAGAAATTAATTTATACATGTTTAATAAATCATAGTAATAACGGCTTTTGATTTACTTTATTTCATTGGTTTTTTGAAATTAAGGAAATTGAATCATGATATTGAAGAGGAAATTGTGTGAAGTTTCCCAAATTTTGGACGGCCCGTGGTATTTAAACTTACCGGATACTCGATAATAATAATGAAATACATTTTTTTTTTAATTAGGAAAAGGTTTTAAAACATCGTTATATCTATATTTCTTTTTTTTTACACCGTACGGACATCAAATACTACAAACAAATAACGGATGAGGGAATAGGTGTTAATCTGATTTTCTATTGAAGCGCAATATTGTGAGAAAAGAATAGGGAGTAATAATGATCAAGTACAGTAGTTAATAAAAATAGACGCTATCGTTTGAGGATAGACAAGGAAAACTGGATTAGTTAGGTGATCGCAATAGCATCACGCGATACCGATTTCTTCTCAGGCTACTTGACGGATTGTCTGGAAGATTTGTTGGATGCATCCTGCGTATGATGGGCTTGTTGCTGTCTTCGAACTTGTCAAATAATCTCTTGTACTGTTCAGCGTGCATGTCACTGACATATGGAACCTTAAGATCATTATGTAATGTCAGATTGGAGATGTAGAGTGAAGCGGACGTGATGGTGCGAAGTATCTTCGTTTGTTGCCCCTATATTATTCGAGGATTATTTTTACAGATAATTCCACACAGCTTTAATCTATAACGCCGTACGGGGACAATCGTCGAAGAAGGTAGATGGTCCGTTTTGAGGGTAAATTTAAGACCAATTTTCGACGCCTAATAACGGAATGTAGCAATTTCACGAGTGATAAGTTCTTTTAGCCTGTGTTATATCTTCTACTGATTTTCTAATGGTAACCTACCTAAATGCAACGATGTATATTCAAACGATGATATTAATAATTATCATTAATATACCAACGAATTAAATTTTAAAAATTTATCGCGTAATTTCGAGCTTAATACAAAATTTGAAACCGTATTTTTTTATATATATATATATATATATATATATATATATATATATATATATATATATATATATATATATATATTAAAAATAAAAAATGAACAATATTTATTTATTATGGGAAAAATGGTTCAATGTATATTTCAACCGATTTTATATAGAAGAGAAAACAACGCTAACTAAGAACACACACACAATAAGACGTGTAGGAAGGTACTTTATATTGAGGAGAGTAATAAATGAAAATTTCATGAACTCGAAAATTATCCTATTTATATAATTGCTAAGGTTAAAGTTGCTGATCTTATGTATCACACAACAGATTTTATATAACGATATATATATATGTGTGTGTGTGTGTGTTTGTATTGACATTTGGAAATGAAGCGTACACATTGAGCGTAAGTCTGTTTAAATATCATTTGAAATGAATATAGTCGATCATATATATATATATATATTCATGAGAAAAGGTTCGACACACGTATAGAGACATTGTTTGTATGTAGATGTACATATGAGTATATTTATTTACTGTATTGTATTTATTTCTGTAACTATATATATATATATATAATACATTTTCCTCGGTTTAATGAATTATGTTTTTTATCTTGTTTGATTTTCGTAAATACGAAAATTATTCTAATAAATACGAAAATTATTCTAATAAATGTAGAACTTCGCTTAATGCAAAACACATATTCGCGCCCCCACCTTATATTTGAAAGCACAACGTAATTAAATGTAGGAGGAAACTATAAAACTTGCGAACGACCAAGTGATAATCGCAGGAACTGGGGATATATTTTAAAAAAAAACGATACAGCGTTTAAATAAAGTAAGAAAGGTACCAGGTATAGTAGTAATAAATGCGGGAAAACCAAAGCAGCGTCCATTTTGCATAAAAATTTGAAAGAGAAATAGTTGAACGAGTTCGGCCCGATTATAACGAAAGATCTCTATCGTGATAATGGAATTAATTCTAGAATTGAACTAGCCAAACGTGCAATTCGGGAAAAAAATCAGGCATAACGAAAATCAATACCGCGTTGATGTTCCAGAAAAAGAACGCGGTCCGTTACCTTTTAGGGTGTTGAAACGCGAACATTAAAGTTATAATACCAATAAGTTATGAGCGTTCGAAATATGCACTTAGAGTTAAATGGAACAAGTCAGCTGGGTACAAAAAGTCGGTGATGAACAGGTCCTACGATTAATTGAAAAGGTCGTTATTAAATCAGATAAGGAAATCACTATGAACTCGGATGAGTCACATGTACTACGGCATGAGGGATTACTTCGAAATATTCTCGTAGTTAAAATCCGAGGAAAAAGCACCCGCGGATAACCGAGAAACACATTTATTACAACCATGTTTTTAAAGAACTACGTTGAATTAAAAAGATCTGTGGAAGCCCGGGATGGATGTATGTTATTTATCATGACAACAGACCAGTCTAGAGCTGCACTAATTATAATGATAATTATTTTATATATATACACTATAAGTTACCCACGGCTTCGCCTATGTAATTATTTGTTTACAGCAGTGTTTCGCAATGATATCACAAATAGGACAGAAATTACAATAATTTAAAGTTTTAAAAAATAGTAAACAGCGATATCTCTGCAAAATCGTTTAAAATGTAACACATTTTCCGGTGCGAATGTGCTTTTACTACCAACACCCGCAATACAAACCACGTTTTGTTGCATACGTATATATATATATATATATATATATATCCGTCCATTATTATACGTATGTATATATATATATATCCGTTCATTATTTTGGCCACGCCCCTAACATAATATTATATATATATATATATATATATATATATATCCGTCCATATTTCGGCTAAGGGCTAAGCCCCTACGTATGGCATATATACGTATACTTTACTAATAAATAAAACCGTTAAAAGAAAGAGTCAAATTATTGTAATTGCTGTCCTATTTGTGATATAAATGAAACAAAGCTTAGGAACGAATCCGATAATATAGGCAAAGCTATACGAATTTCATCATTATCGCTTTAATAGTTTTTGAGTTAGATCGGAATAGATAGACAGTTAAAAATTTTAAAAAATAAATTTTCTGTTTATGTGTGATAAAAATATCCCAATGCAGTGATTATAATGAAAATATAGAAAATCACAGACAATCACTACAGTATTATATATTAGCATAGATTATATATATATATATATATATATATATATATATATATATATATATATATATTCGGTCATTCATCTCGTCCATGTCTTTAATTTAATCCACAAAATGGGTCGGCGGTCGATCCCTGCTTCTTTTTCCCGCTCTCATTGTATTATTATCTTTTCCAATTCATCGTGCAGTACAACATGACCAAAGAACTTAAGATGTCTTCTGTTTATTGCTGGAACCAGTCTATCTTTTTCCTCTATTCCGAGTTCTTTTAGAATAGCTGCATTAGTCAGACGTTCCGTCCATGGAATTCTGGCATACGTCTAGCGGTACATTTTAAAGGTTTCTAGTTTTCGGCATAATATTTTGTATCTCCACGACTCTGAGCCAAAAAGTTTCTATTGTCCGAAACTAAACAACGACATAATCCGCGAACGTTTAGAAAGAAAAAAATCTGTCGCTTCGAATGAACAACTCGTAATTTATAGATAAATTTCAAATAATAACGATTTATTGTAATTTTTCTCGTTTCTTTTTATTTAATTTTTTGTTTTCGTTTTAAATAGAAGAGCAACCTTGTTAACAAGATTTAAACAAGAAGGCGGATATAACAAACTCTCGTCTAGAATTAAAATTTATCCCGAAGCGTATTTTAAATTAGTTTCAAAATATTTCCATTACCAACAAAATCATTATCCTCACGTTTTTAATGTAAGACTTGATGTAAATAATCAGGACTTAGTTTTTTCAAACTTCGCTCCATAATAAATAAAAAATTAAATTTTACTGTTCAGTTAATGAAGATGCTAAAGAAACATAGTGTAAATTATATATATATATATATATATATATAGAGAGAGAGAGAGATATCATTTACTGTTTTCCTTTTCGTTTTTTATTCAAGACAAAAATGATTGATGATTGCATCGAATTTAATTGTACGGCTGTCATGAGTAAAATGATGACGTAACGTGATCTGTGTGATTTGATTTTTAATGACAAGTATGTGTGTATATATATATATATACACATATATGTATACACATATATATATATATGTGTGTGTGTGTTATGTATGTATGTATATATATCGTGTACAAACTCTTTATATATATATATATATATATATATATATATATATATATATATATATATACAGATATATGTATGAGTGTGTAATGAATGTAGACATTTGTGTGTATTCGCCCCCCAGCTACTGAGTGAGAATGCAAGATAAACAAGTATGTATACTCCTAACAATCGACAGATAAGATTATTCCTCTAAACGACTAAGTTTTTATCCTAAGGAGATATTGCGAGTAATAGAAAATTTGAGTTTACATCGTTATTAATATTATAAGCATTTTTACATTGTACTTTCTCCTCTCACTCTTTATCACTCCCTTTCTCTATCACTCTCTCTCTCTCTCTCTCTCTATATATATATATATATATATATATATATATATATATATATGCTGGGGGGTGCGTATATATAATGTATTAAAAATCGTGGTGTAACTAATTTTTTAACTCCGCTTATAACGTTTGTATTTCTTTCTTTAGACGCGGTTAATACCTTCAGACACAGACCCTCCCTTCGATTAAACAAGAACTACACTCCACACACCACCCGATAAAAGTAAGGAAAAATATCTCTCACTCGGTGGCTTGTTTTTAAAACGAGTACGCGTAGGATTTACTTCTATGTTTGTTAGTAGGCAAAGAGAAATAATCAAACAACTATATATATATATTATATATATATATATATATATATATATATAAAACGGACAGAACTGTTATCTTTTTAAATATAATTTTCACAGCTTTTTGAAGTGAAACTTTTATTAGCGCGGTTTGTATGGAAGTTAACCCGCAAAGCGTTACAGACGGGGATATATATATATATATATATATTCTGTTCGCGTGTATCGCGCTACCAACACCCGTTTTTAGAACACGTTTATAGGTAGCCTTATTCTTTTATATATATATATATGTATATGTGTGTGTGTGTGGGTTTTTATATATGTACACACGTGTACAAATTTAAAAAACCTCTGTATCGAATTTAGTTAAAATGTCTTTCACCTCTTCCCGCGCTCCTAAGCATATATGTTTTTATTTATTCTGACTGATTCGTAATTTTTGAAATTAACGTTCAAATACGGGAGTTATCGGTCACAATATTATTCGACACGCGGATAGATACCTCGGAATGCATTTGGATAAGCGCCTTACTTATGAAATAGACAAAATCCACGTCAATTATACTACCGTCTTATCGGTCGGAACTGTCCATTAGGCCAACTATCGTGTAAGCGGTTACTATACCGGACAAATAATAAAGCTAATCTGGACGCGTACGATATCTAACTACAGAGACGTGCTAAGAAAAGTGCAAATCGTAAGAATGTCATCCCGCGTGTGGGATAGCTGGATTGCGTATCGGTTTTGCATGATGTAAACGATCACTGTGATGATTCTCGTGGACGAGCAGTTTGTCTACCCAATGTGAAGCTAAACTTATCGACACTCGTTCAAGTATTAGACGCATTTATTAAACCGTATGATAATTATATTTTAGCAGCTTTAACACCGTCAGGGAGGGTTAATTGTTTCACACACATACGCTTGTTTTTACCACCTAACAAGATACGTGCCGTGTGTTGAGTGGCGGTTAAAAACTAGTTTATTATTAAAACATTACTTTATTTAACAGTTAAGATTGTAACGAAAAGTTATTACGGGAAACCTGTACCTAAGATATATTCGATCGTGATTTATACTTCGAACTATCAACGCGTATCGTTGTTCTCGTAACGAGGACGTTCGTCGTGATATCGAAGTTAAGACAGTCACTGAAGTGATCAAAGATTTCGGTCAGGCTGCAGTTCGAATTCTGGATGTGTGTGAAAATATTTAAAGAAACCGCGGGTGTTATTCTATAAATAATTATTATTTTTTTATCATTATTATTTAATTGTTTTTTCACTTGCATATAAATTGCAATCTATCTGAAGCAGCTAATAAGCA
Organism: Coronaproctus castanopsis; assembly: GCA_032883995.1. Classification (NCBI taxonomy): domain Eukaryota; kingdom Metazoa; phylum Arthropoda; class Insecta; order Hemiptera; family Monophlebidae; genus Coronaproctus; species Coronaproctus castanopsis. Next base: position 269,943,756 of record CM065053.1, on the reverse strand, counting down.
AATGAGATGCGAAGAATAATAAACGAACCATGACGCGTGTGGAATGATCGCCCACGGGTGACATTTCGTACTATCATTAACAGTTATGTGTGATCGAGGGGAGTTAGCCGATTTATTCACCTGACTTCGTCGCTATTATCTAGCAAATTAATATCCAGCGGATTAGAATGTCTATCTAGCCTTTGCAAGTACTGTACGTTCTCGTATTTCATCTTTGACTTCTAGGTGATCATTTCGAATATACCAGGGTGCGTTAAGTAGGAATCTCAGTACTTTAGATTGCAGTTGCTGAATAATTTGAATTCTCGAACTATAAGCAGTTCCCCCTAATTGTCACACGCCGATTTTAGTACAAATGTGGTGTTACCGTCGTATACCGCGAATATCGTGGACAGCAAAGAAGAAGAATAACGAAGTATTGGACATATTGAAAAAAGATAAAGAATTGTTAAACACGATCGAACGAAGGAAAACAGCGTAGACACAGATATGTACTGCCGCAGACCATAATCGTGGGAAAGTAGCGGGAAAAAGAAAAGTAGGCAGAAGTTGCTTGGCTGGATAATATCCGAAAATGGTCGTCCATGAAGGTAGATTGTTTCATAAGGCCAGAGACCGAAAATTATATCAAGAAATTGTCGCCATAGTTGCTACCAACGACTGAGAACAGTCAATTGGACAAAAGAAGAAGAAGAAGATTTGAGTACAGTGTTATAAATTACCAACATAGAACACTCGGAGAAAGTTCAGATTTATTTCCTAAAAGCCAATACATATTGTTAGACCTGTGTGTTAGTTCCTTACTTTTCTTCAGAATATGATCTTTCCAGCACAAGCGGCCGTCTAACCACATTTCAAGGTACTTAACTTTTGTGTCTTGCGGTAGAGATCTGTCAAAGTATATGCACAGGAGGGCAGGTGTTGCGGTGTAGTCGTGAAAGTCACCCGCACCGATTTAGAAGTATTGATCTTGATTGTGCACTTGTGCTTCAGTTGCGTAAGGACTTTTTGATGATAGGAAATTATTATTTCTTTTTACCGATGATCTCGTACTCGGTTTTTCATTTTTTCAAATAAACTATATATTGAAACTTTTATTATTTTAATTTTTTTTTTTTAATTATATTTATCTGGAATAATTTTATATCGCCGAATATATAAAAATGAAGCCGAGTCCCGTATCACTTTATTCAAGACGGGAGTATTAAAATTGTTAAAAAGGAAGTGATTACAAAAATTTTTCTTCGAGACTTAGAAACCCGTTTTAATCATCGACGCGTCTACTTACGATAAATCCTCTAGAAAAACACTAAATGTTTGCGTCACCGTCGCAGCAATGATTTATAATAGTACGTGGTTTCGCATCCATACCATCGAATTTACGCTCTGATTAATTCGTCTTTAAATACGTTCTTCTAGACCGACATCTCGTCGGTAGAAGTATAATTAGTAACAGTTTCCCTCGATTATAAATTATTCGGACGAGCCGTAAAATTATAAATATTACGCCATCTCGATGGTCCATTACCAAACATTGCGCACAAACGACTAACCATAACAATAGGTTAGATTATTTCTATTATCGTCCGAAGTTTTCTTCGATAGTTTTAAAAAGGAAATAATCTGTCGCGCAATATTTCTTTATTCCGGAGAAAATATATAGATTAATATATTATAATGTAAAAATATTTAATATAAATATTTTTGATACTAATATAAAATTTATTTAATATAATATATATATAGAATATAAATATAATACAAGCGCATTTAATATGAATACGTTTAACTTTTTCATTATCGATCGATTATAAAGTTTTCTTTTTTCAAATTAATATAATGGTTTGCGATAGAATTGTAATGTATCGAGTATGTTATATATATATATATATATAGTGGCGTATCCAGACTTGGTTGAAGAGGGTGGTTCAAACCAAACTAAATTATAACAGTAAACCCAAGTTAAATTGAACTTTAAGTAAATAACCAAAACTCAAGTAAGTTAAAAAGCCCTAAGCAATCCAACTCACCAGAGTTATTTTTATTCTTATTAGACGTCGAATATGTAATTATATTAGAAGCAAATAGACGGCAGAAATATTTAACGACACTGGAACACACTAATAGCATGTTATTGAGGACAGAGGGAAATGGTTACAAAGTACAATAAATTCCGCGAAAAAAATAAACGATAAATAATGATTTTATATTTTTTGAAGGAATAATACATAGTAATACTTAACTAAATTTAAAATTTAAAATTTAAAATCTATTCTTCGCGTTTTTCTACAAAATTCTTCTAATACCTCCTATATTACAAAACTATTTATTTACTTCAAAAACATCGAAATTTAAATAAAATAAATGAAAATACAAAAAAAAAAAGTAGGTTTAACAATGCAAAACTGCATTTAACAACGAGTATATATTTTCTTATTATCAGATTGATTCCAAGGGGTTTCAAACACCAAAAACCACCCCTGGCTACACCACTGTATATATATATATATATATATATATATATATATATATTATTCATCCAACATCGTTTCCGATTATATACCCAACCTGATTAAATTCAATCCGCAGTGATTTTGACAACTACGTCCATCCACCTTGTCTTGTTAAAACTCTATAAAAATCCTACGACTGTCTCAACCCGGCCGAGTTCGGACCGCCGTAAAAGACTGATTGGACCAACACCCCCCAATAACAATCCGAAAAATGGCAGCAGATGTATCAGTACTGGTTTGAAACTATTGGGAAATGATTTCTTCAAATATTCAATATCACGTATTCGTAGCGCTATACGGAAAACAATGGAGAACTACCACACAATAAACCATCGTGTACGCTTTGATTAAGAAAATATAGAATTTAATACGAATATATTATAATATAAAAATATTTCATATAAATATTTTCGAGGCTAATACAAACATTTATTTAATATAACAATAATATCGAATATAAATATATTTAATACGAGTATATTTTAAATATATATATGTATATATTTTATCCGGCATACGGCATAATTTATATAAAATACATTTTTAAAACTATTACAAAAATTGATTTAATAATCTAACAGTAATATCGAATATAAATATATTTAATACGAGTATATTTAATATAAACATTTTTTTTTTCCGGCATACGGTGTAATTTAACTAAAATAGTTGAACCGGTATTCTGATAGGTATTTCAGTTTCGAGATGTTAGATGTTAAAAATATACTACGGTACATATAAAATGACTCGGAAGTCATATTTGGCGCAAAATACTTTTTTAGATTTTTTTTTATTAAATATCAAAATTATGTAACTGAACTAAAGATCGTCTATAAATAGGAAAACGAGTTGTAAGGCAACTTTTACAGTCTGAAAGAATAAGGATATTTCTAGAAGGATGGGTTATGCGGCACATATTTAAGAGGTTGAAAACTCACCCTACATTCAGCAATAGAAATTGATTAGAAACGTATTGGTATAAATTTCTTAATAATGTTTAAATAGAGATAGCGAATGCAGAACTAACGAAAGAATGGCATTTTGACTCGTCGATAAAAATATGTAAAAATTCAGGCAACATATTTCGAGAGATACTTCAATTTTGAGGTGCAGTGTGTTATATATATATATATATATACGGTACATACAAAATGACTTGGAAATTATATTTTGCGCACAATACCGTTTTCCTGGATGATTCTAGATGTTTTTTTTTTTTTTAAATATTTTGAAAAGCAAGATACTTGACATCAATAAAATACACATTATTATTTGAAAATATACAATTTTATTAGCATCGAACAATTTCACGTAACGTATAAAGAACATTGTGACCAAAAAGGCGAATATAAATGTATTTAATATAAATCTTATCTTCTAAAACGACTTATTCATATACACTACGATGATCGTCTAATATATATACTAGCTGCAAATTGATTAAAAAAAAAAAGTAATTAAAATTTTTATATGATGAATCGTTATTAAAGCTTTAAATATTTGCAAATCGAAAATATAGAATATGTGTATATTTGTAAATCGAAAACATAGGATATGTATATATGTGTGTGTATGTGTATGAAAATGCCGAAAATCGAATAAACAGCACGTAAAAAGTTATAGTAGTTGCGGTAACAGTGGTGTTGCTAAATAAGAGTACTCGAAAAATGACGAGAATACGATTAAGTTACGCACGTATCTATGAGAAAGGCTAGAGTTGGTATATATATATATATATATTTAGTCCTAGTTCGGGTGCTGGTCCTAGTGATTGAAGAAAAATGAAGCTGATGGTTTAGATCGGGAGGGAAGATCATAAAATTAATAAGAACATTAAAGCAGTAACGTTTATAGTAAATTATTAAGATATATATAAACATAAAATTATACGAAAAATTCAAGAAGACGTTTTGAAAATATTATAATTCGATTAAGCGAATAAAATTTTCTTATTCAAATTGTCATATTTGTGTATGTATATTTTAACGTGTACGCAAATATAGCAATGCGCATTAAATAAAATAAATGTTTTAAATAGTATATCATTTGAAATTTATTAAAATTTGACAATTTAATATAAAGCACATTATATAATTTTAATGCAAATAATTTAATTTATATGAGATGCCTTCTCAAAACACAATAAGAATCCCGAATATATCCGGTAGCCTTATCTGTAGTTATATAAAGGGAGCTCCTTGTAATATATGTATATATATACATATATATATATACACACACATACACATTTTATATATATATATATATATATATATATATAAAATATGTTGAATATATCGGAGAGTAATGATTTTATGAATTATAAACAAAACAAAATCATAACACAGTTTAATCACTATAAAAGCTTGGCAATAAAAATTTTTTACAGTGATTAAACTGTGTTATGATTTTGTATATATATATATATATATATATATATATATATATATATATATATATATATATATATACACGACCATCTCTGAAAATGATTTCGATGAAATTTTGATGAAAAAATTGTCTGTATAGAACTTACGAATTTAGAAATTTTTGTCTTCGTCTCCACGTACACCTTCGTAAAACTTTAGTAATTTCGTGGGTTTCTTTTTGTCGTCTTTTTTTGATATTTTTCTTGATATACATTTTATGAAACGAAATTCTACACGATTAAAGTAGTTATAGACCTATGTAACAGTTTTTAAATATTTTTTGGGTGAAAAAACGCGATTTTATAATATATATATATATATATATATATATATATATATATATATATATATATATATATATATATATAAAGTAAATCTCTATTTAACGCTATCGATAAATGATAGTTCCACTCGATAACGAACGTCCGGTGAACATACTGGCAGTCCTACGTCTGTCTAAAACTGCTCGGAACAAATTTATCATCACACCGGTAAGTAAATTGTACCAATCTGACAAATTCTGTAACCGGGTTATCCTTTTTCTTCTTCCCGTGGTATTATTCCTGTAATTTTTCCCCCTCATCAACACACTGACCAGACTAGTAGACTAGTGTCGTTCTGGGCGTCGCATTACATGGGCAAACTATTTCAGTGTTTAACTTCTTTTACAACTAATTCGCCATTTATTATTCATACGTTACATTACTTCCGTGTTATACGACGGATTCTACTGTACAACCACATTTGTGAGACATCCATCCGTCCCTTTTATGATTATTATGCAGCTGTTTCAGAATCGTACAACAATACGTATGTAGGAGCATTTTATTAATATTATTTTCAAAATTTAACATTTCTACTACCGAATGTTTCGCTTTGGTTTTTAGCTTTTTCAATTCGAATTTTTATCTCTCTTTGCACGTTCCATTGATGACCTAGGTAATCGGGGCTTTAAGTTTTCTACAACTCTACAATTGTTACATTCGATTTAGACCTGTTGTATTATTAGTTGTTCTTTTATACGTTCGAATTTTATCCGGAGGGGCCTAGAAAGCGTAACTACCGTTGTTAACTGAAATACTAGCTAAATAAGACAAACGCGTTTTCGTACAACGAAGTTATAATCTCGACGAGCTAATCATTTAAGCTGGATGAATGTCCGAAATGTATGAAGAAATTAGACGTTCTACGAAGAAGGAAAGTCTTTGATTTAACTCGATAATAAATGCAAAGAAAACCTAATATCGCCAGTAGGGTTGAACTCGCTATGTTCTATCTGGAATTCGCCTCCAGTGTGAGATGAACTTCGTTTCTGATTATTTTTGGCTTCCTTCCTTTTTATATTCATTACAGACTTACTAGGTAACCTTAAGGCTGGTTGTAACGACGTTGAGTGAGAAGAAAGAAATTACGAAGAAACTAGTATTTATTTATTTATTTATTGTTTTTTTTTTTTTGCTTTTTCGGTTGAAATAAAATTTCGAACAATTGATTAACTCGGAAATTTCGACGGTTGACGAAACTAACCGTCATCACGTGGATTGATAGACGTTACCGGGATGATTATAAATAATAGCGAGAGACGCGTGCTATTAACAAACTGCGCCAAGTATCAAAGGAGGCGGCTGATAGTTGCGGCACGCGTCTTACGCGAATTACAAGTATTACTGGATTTCGAGGTAGCGTATAGATTATAATACGTTGCCTCCGGAGAATATATCCACAATTATTATTTAGTTGAGGAAACATCTGGACCAGATGCTATCATCGACAATAGTACAAAAGTAGCGAAAGAAAACAGTCGTGAACGAACCAAACCTAAACCCGGAATGAAGGTAAAAACCTGTCTAAATTGTAAATAAAAGACATTTTTCGACAGAAAACGCGAGTAAATAACCGCTTTCGGTTTATCAGCATGTGACGATATCTTTAAACTCTTGAAACGGCGTTTGCTTTAATGCAATGTAATTTGAAGCGTAACTTTAAATGACGATTTTAACGTGACCCCGGATAAAAATAATAGGTAATTGTATCGAAGCGTTTAAACATTTAGACGTATACGTTACTTATTTAAGTGGGTATAATTGAATACGTTTTAAATTAATTAACACGTATGTAATTTAAACGTATATTTAAATCAGTTAACGTCGTCTCGATGAATTGTGATGGTGGTGCTTATATATCACCAGCGAGAATCCCAGCTGATTTAATTATTCTCCGGCAGTTCTTACGAGCCCCAGCCTAATTCCTCGAATAAGTTTTTCCCAATGCAACAATAAACAATTTCCCCGATAATAATATGCTACTTGTCTTACAGCTTCACTCGTTGATACTTTGTTATATAATATTATATATATACCATAAGATCGTCTCAGATTGATAGGTGATAAGTTATATACGGTGACCCAGATTAGATGACGGTAAAATTATATTAGGTGTTCGTCGGGAATGAAAATTTGAAAATTCGTAATTTCCATACAGGCAATTTTTAATTACTTAATAAATTACACACGTGTATCGACATCATCATTGTTCGTATATGCAAAGCATATGAACGCTCATATGATGTTGCACGAAGTGCGGTGCAACTGCCTCTCTATTTGTATACTAATATATAAAACTTTAGTGTCTGTCTGCGATTAGCGAATATTTTCATTATAATCACTGCACTGGTCTATTTTTATCACACATAAACAGAAAATCATTTTTTTTTTAATTTTCCTCTGTTTGTCTGATTTAACTCAAAAACTAAGCAATAATGATTAAAATCGTAATGAGAGAAAAATTATAAGAAAAATACTTGGCCCTAACATTGTGAACGGAAAGATATTTCTTAAAAGTAACAAGGGGATATATGAAAAATTAGAGAAGATTACAGAATCCATGAAAAAGAGGAGAATGATGTTTTATGGTCACTTAAAGAGAATGTAAGCAAATAGGCTGACTAAACAGATATTTAACTTTTTTGACATAAACTCTAAAACAAGACTTGGATGGTTTCAAGAAACTAAGAAAGATATGAAAGAAATGTAAGATATTCAAGATAGAAACCAACTGCGGAGAAAAATAAAGGAATTTCATAAATTTCTGGAAATCAACAGAACGAACACGGGAAAAAATGGTGTGAAAAACGGAAAGAAGATCAGAGCTTAAAAATGAAACAGTTCTGGAAGAAAAAGGATGCAAAAAACAACGGTTAAAGGAACTGAATCAAGAAGAATGGCAGCCGAAAGTCATGAAAAAGCTGGTGCCAAATGAACAAAAAGAAAACAGTTACACAGTGAGAAAATGAAGCAATATTGCAGAAGAAAGAAGAATTTCAGTACCTGATTTCGTTGTTCTACGTGGTCCTCGTTGGCCGAGATCGATAAATAATAATAATTATATATATATATATATAAAATAATTTCTAGTTTAATAATATATGTGTACTAAAAATTTATTCTTAAAAATTCGGTATTACAATTTTTTTTCAAATTAGAATAAGGAAGATCCTAGTATTAAAATTTCAATTGTACGGGACAATGCTATTATTGTTGTTGCAGGTTTAAGTCTTTCGGTGATATATATATATATAATATATATGTATGTGTGTGTTCAAGAAAAAGATAAAATGAAGGAAACTTATGTTAATCGTTGACGTTGAAACATAACGAAAAATAATTATGAACGATATAAAATCAAGCCCAAAAAAGTATTTATGTGTAAGGCATATTCAGAAAACGTAGAACTGATTCAACTTGCTTCGCATTTGATAATTCGGATTAAAGGCGGCCGAACATGATGATATTCGTGTAAACATTTTCTCTCTTAAAATAATAAATTCGCGTTTCTAATCGTTCTTTATCATTCCCGTTCGCGTATTTCGTTCATTACATGTTGTTATCTCATTAGGAAAATATCTTTCGATTTTCCCGTTCGATCTCGATAAATTTTCTGTGTATTTATAAATATCATTCGATACGTCTATGCACGTTTATATATATAAGAATTGAAAGAAAATAAAAACGCAGTTAAATCACCAATAAACTTTTATAATCGAGCGAAGCTTTTCAACAATTACGTAATTATCGAGCGTATGTTATATATATATATATATATAGAGAGTGGTTCTCGTTAAATCTTTGAAAATATCTGACCTAATTTTACTGTTTATTTATCGAGTTAAATTCGCGGAAATAGGTTACGAATTAAAAAAACATATTACTTGTTTCATTTTTAACCATTATTTATCATTTGCTTGTCCGGTCACACTGTCACTAGCTCATTCTAGGAATAATCCGGAGTGCGTAAAATATATTCGTTTGAACGATATCTGATATCTCGTAAAGAGGATGTGTATGCCGACTTTATGGTGGTTCTTATTCATTGTGCGTTGTATAGAGAGCTAACCAAATTTCCGTGTCATACACTGGCCGAAGAAGGGATCGGATTTAACTTCGACCACGAACAACGGAAGCTGAATGTTCTTTTAATTTCCCGAATAATTTTAAGGGCTTCTTTATTATATACAATATACATATATATAGTGTATATATATATATATATATATATATATATATGTATGTATTTTATAATGTTGTATTGCTTCTTATTACATGTTTGACGTGAACGATATCGAACTTTGTTACTAAAAATTTATTAACGCGACTATTACGGTTTGTTCAGCTAAGTGGACGAATTACGTATAATTGGCGAGCGAATGTTTTATATAGGGTGACCCAAAGAAGCCGGACTGATTTTTTTCTTGAATAGCGCAGTGGTAAGACTGCCAACAACGCAAATCACGTGCTCTACGTTTATTGGAAAAATGAAAGATTCGTTTTTGTTCAGTTTCAGTTATCACAGCACTCTATAACGAGAAGGAGTGCGCGTTTTGCGTGGAACGTTATTTTCGGCGTGAATCGATCACGATAATGCAAAAGTTTCGCAAAGTTAAGCAATTTGTTTTTTTGTGAGCATGCCTTAAGAGCTGCATTTACGAAACGCGTCCACGCTATCTTAAAGAACTAAAAACTCGGATTTCTGAAAAACTTCAAAAATTCAACGACCTATGCTTGAAAAAATCTTCGAAAATTTCGTAAAACAGCATTGATTACAATTTGCGATAGATTTTAACGACATTCTTTGGCAGTTAAAAAAAAAAATGGAAAATTTGGGCATATTATTTTTCACCATCCGAATATATACACTTAATTATTTACACTTTTTATTTATTTTTTATTCATGAACCGAATGGCTTGACATTTTGTTAAGCAACGTTAAATTTAATAATAATAATAATTATTATTATTATCATTAGAAAAAAAACTAATTTGTTAAAAAAGTGATTTGTTACATGAGATATGTATGTTCTAAGTGAACAATAGATACAACTATGTTACATACAATGGCACCCACTTTATATATATATATATATATATATATATATATATAATAATGTGTGTGTGTGGGTCTATGATATGTATGAAATATATACTGGTACTATCTTTCGTACAAGTAAATGTAAATTAGGTCAGGGGAAATGTATTATATAGTGTTTTGCACCTTCAACCAGAGACGCGTACTTGATTATCATATAGTTCGCCCGGTTAATTGCTTTCTCTATGTCACGGTAAATGTACATAGGATTTTGTTGTTCAAGGATTTTTTTTTTATATATACATATTTCCTGGATTGTACGAAATGTTTCCATGATTAATTTTCTTCAGAATTTAAATAACTTTCCGGGATAAAAATGGACTATTAAATAAAATACTGACCTTCTCCGTAAGCAATTTTACCTTTTATTTTTATTGTCCTATAGATAACGAATTACCTTTCAAAGAGAAATACACTTTATCTCTAATTCACAGACACGATAGACAATATGCAAGCTGGTTACGAATCTTCCAGAATTGTGAATTAATAATAAAAATAAAATTAAGTTCATTTTTTAAATGCGTATTTAATTTAGTACATGGTCCTAAAAATGAGTTCCAAAAAATTCGGAACAATTGTTTTTTCAGGACTGAGTTTTACGTATTTAATATATATATATATATATATATATATATATATATATATATATATATATATATATATATAATATATGTTGTGTACTATATATGTTTATGTATACATTATATTTTTTTTTTCTTCTTCAACTTATTAATGAGACTCATTTCACAAGCAAAACTAAATTCACTATACCTGACTATATTACCTACAGAGGTGACCATCCCAATGATTAAGGACATGGAGGTACAGCTATACTGTAATTAAGTCAAACATCATGCTATACATTTAGTCTGCACTCTAGCAACCCAGATTACCGTAGTCAATGTTAATACCGAGGAATTTAACTTTAATATAGCATCAGTATATTTTCCTCCAAAATTCAAAATCTCATCTGATCAGTTTCAGTTACTGTGTAAACAACTCGCTCCACAGTTCATTGCGGAAGGTGATTTTAATTCAAATCGCCAACAATTTAGATGTAGAATCACTAACCCGCGTGAAATTAAATTTCTCAACTGTGCACTGAAAAATGATTACATAATTACATCCCCAAGGCAACCCACATACTGTCCAATAGCTATTGAAACCTGATATTCTAGACGCATTCATTTCCTTAAACCATTCTAAAAATTCTTCGAAATAAATAATTATTTTGACATCTCTTCTGATCTCACTCGTCTTTATTGTTAACAGTATATCCTTGCAATTAAAGTGGTATCATCAGCGTATTTTAATTTATGCGAATGTGCGCAAATAATAAACGAGACTATACGGCGATTCATAAAAAATAATATGTCATTCGTAAATTTAAACTAAAAATATTACGTTAACACACACACATATTTATATATATATATATATATATATATATATATATATATATATATATATATATATATATAATATACAATTTATCATAAACTAGTTTTCTTAGATGCTTAGAATTTAGTAATATAATCCTTGGAAGTAAAGAAATAATAAAACATTCCAAGTAAATAAATAATTAACGTGTTTAATTGGGAAATATCGATCATCGTTTTCGAGTTAAACCAGTTTTTGTAGTACTTCTGTGTTGTCAACGAGGAGTGTATGGTACAACTGCGAGTAGGAGTAGTAAAATTCCCGTACTGCTGCGCATATTAAAAAAACGCAATTATTATTATTTTGTCTTAAATAATCGTGGCATATGGCAACTTTTATAATCTTCCAGAAATAATCATATTTTTATTGCTATTACAGCGCGTTATTATCACATTAAGGTTTAACCGCCTACTGTTCAAAGTCAATATCGTATATTGCCGGAGAAGTGACTATCATTGTGATCGCATCCGCTATAAAACAATGTTCGTAGAAATCGAGTTTCATTTCACGACTTCAATCGTGAATCCAGTCTGCCTCTCTCTCATAACTGTAATATTTCCGAACTGGAACTGCCTTAACTACCGTCCGCTGTTTTAAATTTGCTGGATAATAATAATAATATTATATACATCGTCTAATTTAATTTTGTTCGTATAGCTAATACTGAAATATAATTTTTAAATTAATACTTACTCTCGAACAGAATTATGAAAGCCAATTTTTGGAATTCATATATATATATATGAAAGTCAAGCTATGGAAAAGAACTGCGGAAATACCTATAAAAAGAGGTGTGCGACAAGGTGATACCATCTCATCAAAATTATTTATTGCAGCCTTAGAAGGTGTATTCAGAAAACTAAACTGGGATTCGAAAGGCATAACAATAAACGGCGAAAAACTTACATCACCTACGATTCGCAGATGACATAGTTATAATAAGCAGGAATAAAGAAGAATTAGAATCTATGCTGAACAGACTTGAAACGGAATCTAGAAAAATAGGATTAAGAATCAATAAACAGAAAACAAAGGTTATGACAAATAACATGGATAGTATGTCAGTAAAGATAAATGGGGGGCACATTGAACACGTACGATCGTATATTTATTTAAGACAAGAAATAACTACAGACAGAGAAGAAAATATGCAGAGAGAGATACGAAGGAGAGTATCTCACTTCATCTTCTCTTCAAAGATGAATCCTCCTCTTTTACTAACCTAATCATGTTCTTACGTATGTCACGTCTCTACTCCTTGATTTAACTTCCTCTCCCTCGTGCCTCTAGCCTTAGTTGCTGCACTCGGCACGTTAATTTAGATTAATAATAAAAATAATAATAATAAGTTTTTTAAATTTTCCAAAATTATGTAATCGCTTCGGTATTTAGTTATATTGGAATAATTTATAATTTTGCCGAGTTGTCAGCAAAACATCGAAAGTTCTATGCAATTACGATAACGCTATCGCTAGAGCATGACTTTGTTACGCGATTTTCAGACTCGTGTATACGATCATTTTCGTTAACGCTCCGATTATAACCGTTGTTCCAAACAATAAGCGTACATCGGGTTCCTCGTTCCGATTATCGCGAAGTTCAGCTGTCCTAGGACTGATGTAATTTTCAGCACTTCCAATTCTTCCAGATTTTTTTCATTTCTCAGTACCAATTTATTTCGGTGTTTTTCGGTACTTAAGTCTTCTTCTTCCTTCAATTTGTCTCACTACTACGTACTTCGCGTAACAGATTGCCACGTCCGAATACGTGTCTATCCGTCGCTTCCTCATCGACTCTAACAATGCTCTTCATCTTTCGTAGAATCTAATTAGAATTTCTTCGTTTCCCAGTTCCCAGCTAAGCCTTGTTAATTTTCTCCGATCATTTTAGATATTTCTTTCGTTTAGGGTCCAAATAATCTGTTTATTTAATGCGAGCTAAGCTAGTCTAATTTTTATGTACATTATTTTTCTACAACAATTTTAAACAAACAATTTATTTTATCCCAGGGTGAGGTCGCGCTAAATACTTGTTAATACTGTTTCGTTTTCTATTTCTCATAAATGATTTTCCTTCGATATTTCATATCAAATTTTTTGATTAATCGTGCGCATAATAATAATAATAATACAACGACTGAAATCGTGAAAATTTTACATTTCGACGTCGGTATTTTAGGTTATACGATGGGGGCGACCTCTAATTGATTAGGATAGCAAGACGGGTGCGGATATAGGAAATGAGGTAATTTATTTCTCGTTAATGGAAATCGAACGTAATCAGACGTCCAGTAGAAGGAAGTAATTTGTAACGCCTTCTCGATCTCCGTATTTTATTATCGGGGAATTTTCCATCAGGACGTAAAACAAAAAGAAAAATTGACATTTCGATTTAAAATGTAAAAGTATTTTTTTTTTTATCGACTTGTCCACGCTATCGTAAAATAACGCGTGTTCGACGATCGATTTCGTTCTATTTTCGATTACTCGTTATCAGTTTTCGTGGTAAAATTTTAAATTATCGCATTCGTGAAGTAATTTCACAGTCCTAAAAGTAAAAATAGAGTAGTTAACGTCATTTTCATAGGCAGTAATGGAGTGTTCTATAAGGGTGACTCAGAGATGACGGTTTTATTTTTTGAATAGCGCAGTTGGTAACACTGCTACAATCTACGATTGAGAGATTCGTTTTTGTCCATTTAAAGTTAATCATGGTATTCTATAACGGGAGAAGGAGCTCGTGTTTTGCGTGGAACGTTATTTTCGGCGTGAATCGATCACGTCTGTGCAAAGAGAGTTTCGAAAAGAATTCAAAGTTATATTTTTTTTTTGGGCGATACTTTAAGAGCCGCGTTTACGAAACACGTCCACGAAATCTGGAAGAGCTGAAAACTCGGATTTCTGAAGAAACTTCGAAAATTCAGCAACATATGTCCAAAAAATTCGAAATTTTTTTAAAAAACCGAATGAATGCATTGATGCAAATGGCGGTCATCTGAATCTCTCCCATTTTCCTATTTCTAAATATTCATTCAAAAATTTTGGTCGAGTAGTTTTTGAGTTATTCGAAAAACAGCAAAGTCTTCTCTGGATCACCCCTATATATATATATATATATATATATATATATATATATATATATATATATAATCCGGTTAAAAACTTAATAAATATCCATTTTTTCCTCGATTATTACTATAAACGGACGTAGACTAAAAAAAATTCAATAAAGAAAAAAATTGTCATCCAAGTCGATACGTTGTTTTCGGAAAGAATTAAATGAAATTTATTATCGAAACGATAATTGCCGGAATTGAACTAGATTTGGTCCGTATTGAAATCTATTGCTAGTACGATTGATTAAATGAAACAATTATCTGAATCGAACAAAAAAATATAGAAAAGTAACATTAAAGAAAATTTGACGGAATTTAAACGTAATCAATACAAAACGCGCTGAATTTCCACGAAACAATGTTTTCGAATTTAAACTGACATTTATTTATTAAGTTTTCAATGTAGTGATTTAAAAAATTAAAAAATTCACTAAAATTTTTTCTTTACGAAAAAGCACAAAACTCTATTCGGCTGTTAAGCTATTATCGAGTGAATATATCAAAAAATAAATTATAAAAAAATATAAAATGTAAAAAGTGTTACTTAAATACGTAATTTACAAAATAATTATCGAAGTGATTAATTAGTAGTTTTAAATAATCTGACTGTGAATGTGAAAAACAACACAATCAAACACGAGAAATATAAAATTTATATACAAACAATAACACAAAAGCGAGTAAAATAAAAATATCCGACGATATAAAATTTATATATAATCGGTTATTGTTTATATATAAATTTTATATCGCGGATTGTTTCGATCGTGTTGTTTATCATATTCACTATCAGATTGTTTAAAAATACTAATTAATCACCTCGATAATTTTTTGTAAATCGTGTATTTAAGTAATATTTTTTACATTTTATATTTTTATATATTTGTATATATTTTTATAATTTCATTTTTCTATATATATTTTTTATATTTTATATTTTTAAAATGTTTAAATTTTTTTGTCTATATTTACTTGATAACGGCTTGACAGCCGAAAGAAAGTTTTGATGATTTTTAATAAACAAAAATTTTAGTCATTTTAACTCATTTTTTATTTATTTTTTATTCGAGATCCATTGAGAAATACTAAGACGTCTCAATATATATATATATATATATATATATATATATATATATATCCATCATTAGCCCACTCAGTAATGGGGCACCGTTATTTATGTTTTCTAAGGTGAGTGAAAAGCCCAATTCTGGGCGGCATACCACTTTCCGGAATCCATACATGTGTACACGCCCTCCGCCGAGTTGCACTTTCCTGTGGCATTCGGCATACGTTTTCTCCTTTTATTTTCGGCCGCTGTTTCTGCATTCTATATCAAAACCGTCATTAACTATAAACTTCCAAGTTGCTCTATCTTGAGCAAGTCCCCAACTGCGCCAAACTATCGCATTCATTTAGCACAAGTCGCACATAACCGCTATACCTCCAACTAGGACATCCAATGTACCTTGTCTCCGACGTCAGTTGACTGAAAAGTATTTGTTTGGGGAGCCTGGTATTATTCATCCTTGCTACATGTCCGATGCACCTTAGTTTTTTTTTTTTTTTTTTTTTTGTAAACCAAATTGTGAATTGATGTAGCGTGTGAGCTCGTTGTAACACGGTTCTATTTGACACACGGTCCTGTCAACGTATACAATTCTTCGTAAAATTCGTTGCTGGAACTGTTCCCGCATATTTCTCTTGTATGGTGCCCATTTTTCCGTACCATACAATAATGTTGGTAAGCCTATATATTTATAAACAGCCAATTTGGTTGACAGCGGTAAGTGTTTATTTCTAAATACTCTCCCATTTAACTTGTTAATTGATGACGAAGCTACCTATATCTGAATTTTTTTCAAACTGTTATGTTAACGTACTCATCGCCAACTTTTGAGATATGGGCATGGCGAATAATGAAAAATTGATCGTCATGTATAATCTACACGAAATATAAGTAACCTTTATTATTATTATTATTATTGTTTTTTTTTTGTATGTGTGTTCTTTTACATTTTCTAATATTTAACGCGTTACCAACAAAAATAATGGAAATAAAATCAAAAAGCAAACGAGCGACGGGGGATAACCGGTGGATGGAATTATGGAGGATGTAGAGGAGGACGGGGAGCTATCGGGGAGTAAAATAATTAATTACAACGAACTAACAAATTTGCGGCAAAAGTTTCCTCCTCTAAGCTTTGATTTTTTTGAAAAAAAAATCTATTTGTATTTCGATTTAATTAAAGAAATGAATAAATGACAGACGGATTTATACACAATGTTAAAAAATAAAGAATTATAAATTAGAAAATATAATTACGTAAATATTAATATCCATTATTAAAACCCGGTCGTAAAGAGGATTAAAAAAAGATTATATCCTCGTCTGAAGGCTTTCGAAAGATTAATTAAATTACAACCGTAAACCGCAAACATTACGGAGGTTTATGTTCGCTTTCCTAGAATCCGTCTTTTTCGCGCTTTTATGTCATCCCGGTCGGAACTGTTAGGGTGGGTAACTAATCCAGCTCGATTCCGTAAAATAATAGACCGATATAAACTTAAAGTAAAATTACCAGTCGTTATAAAATTTATTACGGAAAAATGAGATAGTTTTTAACGCGATTTCTATAGCGACGAAGATAAAAATGAAATTTAGCCACACTTCGGTATTTTAAGTTCCGTTTTTAAAAGATTCGTGTGTGGGACTTTAAAATTATTACTAACATCTACGATATCCTTTTGATGTTTTTAAATAACTCTCCCCCCGGTTTGATAAATAATTATGTATCAAACTCATCGCTTTAAAACTGAACCCGTTTACGATTTTATAACTCGGCGATTGCAGTTGCTAAAACCCCTTCTACATCGAATCGGATAATAATAGATTTATTATTAGGTCGTTTATTTTAGGAGAGATTATGATATATTACATCTGAAATAATTCTGTAGAATAATACTTTCTAAAATCGTATTTGGTATAAATTGAGCGCTTCCTCATATGCTTTACTTAACGAATTTAATAAGCGTATATCGGTATGTCACCATTTATTTTACCGTAATCTTTAAAGTACAAAATTTTTTTCATCGTCATTTGTAATTATCAACGGAAAAGCCCAACTTCGTATAACGTCATACGGACACCCGCGTTACACGTAAATAGTACATCGAATGCAAGCGCACTTTTGTACGTAAAATAACGTACAATGGGCTAGTCACGATATTTAACAATGAACAACACGACGATTAGTAATATATATATATATATATGTTAGTGTGCGTGGTTTATATTATAACGCTATCGTAGATTTTATATTATCATTGGTCAAGGTGCTATTAAAAACAAGATTCACTCTGTGAGTAGGAGTTGATATACATTATCAAATCCTTGTTGAGTATGTTTCATATTTGTTTCCAGCTATTGTGTTTGTCAATATTATATATATATATATATATATATATATATATATATATATATATATAAAATAAATGTAAAATTCCGAAACAAGTAATTCATAAAACAAGCGGTCAAAAAGATACCATTATACACGTATGCATCTCAGTAGTTCATCATACAAAGTACAATATGAAGTATTACATATAATAATGTTTATATGTATGCATATATACATATATAACGCTTATGTAATTCTAACATACTCAAATATATTCGTTTATTTATACGGTAGAGCTACTGCTATACAGATAGATGGATAAGAGGCGGTGAATAATATTTTTGTTTACAGCCAGTATATTATTGAAAACATCGTGGGTTTGCCACGTACTCCGATAGCGACCAAGGTGTGGCTGATTTTTACTATTTATTAAACATTTCGGGTTTTTTTTTTTTTTAATATCCGTTTTTTCACCAAAAATGAGGTCGTCTAAAAATAATAGGAATTATATAATATTCATTCGAAAATGGTAAGTTGTCGAGAATAGTAATTATCGAATTATTACCGTTAAATATTTTACGCCGAATTTTATTTTGACATGTTAAAATATGAATAAAAAACCGAGTAAATGAATAAATATAAAATTAGGGAAATTTCTCGAATAATATATATTTTTTTTAATTTATATTTTATTTTATTTAATGTATACCAGAGAAGCCGTTTTGTTGTTTTTTATATGTAAAAATAGGAAAACGAGGCTTACAAATCATTTGTGGGACACAATATCGTTCGGACGACCGTCATTTGCAACATTAAAAAAATTCATTCAGGCTTTACACAGTTTTCGAACGTTTCATCGCTTACGCGTATAAGACCGTTTTCGCGATTAGACGCGTTATTCATTTTTGGCGCGAAATTAGTAATTAACGAAGCTTAAAAAATAACGCTAGCGTAATTGCTAAAGTGCTGGGGGACTGTACTAGAGGGTCCACGGTTCCGGAACTGACTCGCGCGACATGATAAGTTATATAAAAAGTAGTCCCGTCATTACGTAACGCTGAAAAGGTAAAATATCACACCACTCCCTATAACGTCCTGTGGGGTGCCACTGCCTTCTTCGTGATAATTAAGAATTACGTAACGACGAAAAACTTAATTTCAACACACTTTTATGGCGTGGATTGGTCTCGAACCATACTAGACTGTTGACAGTTGAGCATTCTAATACCGCGACAAATTATTATTTCTACATATATCAGCGTTGCCATGTCCGTTACCGAACGTCGACTAGAATTTTTCCAACTCTTTGTCTATCTGATACATTCCGGAACAGTTCGACTGCATTTCCTTTATACCATTATGCACCCGTGTTGTTGTTCTTCTTCTTCCCGGTGGCAGACTTTTCCCGCGATCTTCCTTCTATAAGTTTATATCGTTTCGGGTGGGGCTCGTTATATGTCCAAAATATTTCGCAGTTTCTTATCTCGTCCGTCCGTTTTACTTCAATAATTCTGCGGTAACGTCAAACGCCGTACAGCAGTACCGACGGATTTTAATTCTATATTTATGTTTTAAAAAATACCATTACGAGGGCTTTCAATTTCTTCGCTATTGTTCATTTATGTCGCTGCTACCCAATTCTCTATTTTATCTATTGTTTCTCCATCAGCTGTTAGTGTTGTTATCGTGTTCTTAGTTTCTCGAACCGTTAGTAACGTATGGAAAATTGGCTATATGAACTTTCTTGTGCATTTCACTTCTCTTGTCTGCTCCGATCTTCGGGATAATTTATTCTCTCGCGTAATTTCGATTATCGATTCCTTTTATTCTATTCATTTCTATTTTTAGCATCTCGTATTTTCGTAACTATCACATTTACCTCTTTGTCTTTACATTCTGGTCGTCCCTGTATTTATTTACACATTCTCAATACTTGTATATAATTGCTGAGCAACTAACTTTTTCTAAAAAGAAATATTTTTACTAAATTTGTTACGAACGAACCCGCGTGGAAACTCGACAATAATAATACTAATAATCGTTAAATAACATTTAGTAAAAACGATCAAATGAATATCCCTTCGTCAATTGTTGTGTTTACACTAGTGGGGAAATATACTAGTAGTAGTAGTATAGTATATTTCGATTCAAAATTTTATAAATTATGAAGAATTTACATATAAACATATGCCAAGTATCCTTAAAGTTATACCTTAGAAATACAACCAAATGACTTTACAAAACTAAAGAAATAATCAAGAAAATAACGGTGAAATAACAATAGGAAAAATTAAAAAAAAAACAACTATTAGCACTTGTATATTAAATTTAGTTTAACTTGTATATAAATAAATAAATAAAAATAAAAAATCGTAACACAGATCTCGGATCGTATACATTAGAAATCGGTGCTTAATGATGCTTATATTTAGTGTAACACATGCTGAGAAATACCCGATTACCTAAATTAAGTTATTGATACATTTATCATAAAATGTCTTTGATAATTTATAAATATGAGGAATATTTAGCGTGGAATGCGTGTACTGTATTTTAGAGACCATCGAGGGAAGCGAGCATTTAATGATATTCTGCAACACCGGTTTTGCATTAGCTGGAGTTTTTTACTAACGGACACTGAACACCAGACCGGACAAGCATGTAACCTCGGTCTTATAATGGTAGTGTAAATTAATTGCTCGTTTACTGAAGAAAGATGAGAACGCTAACTGAAAATTGGTGCAAGTATTCGAAATAGGTTTATTAATGTGCGCGTTAAATGAAAGACGAGAGTCTAGCTTCTAGATAGTTAACCTGCTCCTGCCAACTGATGCATATTAATAGTAATATCAGACAGAGAAGGAGGAAATCTTTTAGTAAACAGTATAGCGCGCGATTTCTCGGTATTTAATTTTAGCCTAAAGCGTTTATAGTAAATTGTTATTTATACCGCCGTGAGATTTTTAATAATAAATTATCCTGGCAGAAAAATTACGATGACGACGATTTTGCAATTTGTTCGCTATCGAATAAGGAAAAATATACCCTTAAAAGAAACTCTAACGAATGCAGCGTATGGAATTTTATTGTATTAAGAGAAGCAAATGTCAGCAGTTTTAGGGTGTAAATAAACATTATTGAAAATGGGGGAAAAAAAATAGAATGTCTGAAAAATACGTAATAATTTTGTAAAAAGCTACGACGGGTAGACGGGTGAAAAGAAACCTTGAAACGATTTTCAGGGTAAAAATAGGCTTCGCTCGAACGACGCGTAAAAGCAACATCCGGAAATGGGAAAGATTTCAACTTATCGAACCAAGGTGAACTTTTATTAGTAACGTACTAATGTTGTTGTTGTTGTTGTTGTTGTAGTTAGGGAAAAAAGCAACCATACGAAATCTAGCGGATAGTTTCTATAGTAACCGACTTACGCACGTCTTAAGAAGGGAATAAAAATGCGATAGGGAGATAATACCTACAACCCCTGACCGACTGTACCTTATTTTTGTTACCTTCCGTTCCATCTCTGAAATACATCTGGAATAATATCCTAGATTGTATTATAGTGCTGTTGCGCAAGAAGACCATGAAAACCATCTTCCAATTGCGTCATTCTTCGGCATGGTCGAGGTCGACTGAAAGTAAACTTAGTATATATATACCTATCATATATATATATTTCAAAGATAGGGTTGAAGACGAAATTGTAATCTACATTTATGACGCATTATGGCGAAATGCAAAAATAATACCCAAATAAACAAAACATATAATAAATAAATACCGGTCACTATCGCGATTGTATTTTTACAATCGACTAGCTTCGTTTGCAACTGTCTGCGTTTATAAATTATACATTACCGTGGGCATAATACCGTATAATAATGAGTATTTTTCTTTTATTTATTTTACCAAAAATAAAATTTTGCGAAATATGAAATAATCTCGTTAATTACGATTATATATCGATTTAAAAAGACGTAACGAATAGATTAATTATTTAAAAATCTGTCCGCTATAAACAGAAAAGAAAAAGTTAAATATTTTTGGCAGGGCGACTAAATAAATTTATATTTTCGAATATCGAAATACTGCAAAAAATTATAATATACATGCGCGTATTCGTAAAGTTTATTAGCATTTAGCGCCCAAACCGAACATTATTATTACATTCAAGGTCAATGTTTTTTCCCATTAGAGAAAATCCATTTAACGAACCCTCACACAATCGATTAAAAACCGCGTTCCTACTAAATTAAAAAAAAAAAAATTAAACAAATTTTATCCTGAAAACATAATAATCCTCATTAAATCGCGCATTTAATATTTTTATTTTCCGATGACAATTTTTGCGACGTCAATCGCATTCGAACTTCATACTTTCCGTTTAGAAGTCCGTGTTCTAGGTACTAGGCTATCGACTATATATATATATATATATATATATACATACAAATATATATATATATTTACATATATATATATATATTATATAAAATAATGATTGTAGTATATAACATAATAACATATACACTCGTTATTTAATACATATTATATACATATATAAAATTATCAGGTACATTTTATATATATATATATATATATATATATATATATATATATATATATATATATAAAACATGTGTGATCATTATTAGGTAAATATTATATATGTGAGATATATATATATATATAAAGAGAGAGGGAGGGGAGAGAGAGAACCATCATTATCAAACCCAGATAAGTATATATATTTAAGATATCGAGTTAATATTATCATTAGAAAATAAAATTATAAATAATTCTAATATTATCGCGTGGAAGGCAATGACAAACTACCACGCCCAACGCCGTATGCTTACTAGTAACAATATAGTACACGACATAAACACCGGGATCGCATTGTGGCCTGACAACAAAACGATTACAATCGTTTCTCCCGATTGTGTGTACCCGTCCACACCAACGCTGTATTATGATTACCTTGTACTACTTACGTTGTACAACAAAATATGTATAGGTAAGTAATCGGCTACCTCCGATACGGAGATGGCACTCAATAATGATGATATGTATATATATACATATATGTGTGTACACACTATCACCCCGCGTCGAGTAAAACTAATTTCATTTCTCTCTTTTTTTTTCTGTACCTGTCAACTCCGTTTACTTTTTAATAAAAATTGATGAACGGATTGGAGCCCAATTTAAGTTCGTTCAAGAGTAAATTTTTCGGCCGTAACTATACCGTTAAAAAAGATGTAAGCGATAAGAAATGAATAATTTACATCGGATGATAAATAAAAACACAGTAACACCTACCCAAACTTAGTAACCTTAGTCAATGCCCTTACTCCAATTAGCTACCATAATAGGATAAATCAGAGACGAACCTAATAAGAATGGAGGAATGCTAATAGATCTCTGTAAAGTAACAAACATGATTATGAAGTGTACAACATTTAAACACATCTAACTAGGAAATAGAAAGCATGGACGTTACCGAACCCAAATTTGGGTGAATTTCAAATCGGCCATGTGAAATACGAGATGTAAATGTAATAACGAATGCCAAACTGGATTCGGACTATTACCTTTCTAAAATTAAAGTTAAGTTGTAATCGAGAAACACAACAAAACAATTTAAAATAAAAATGAACTAGTATGATGACATAAAAATAAAGAACGATTTTGCATTTAAAGATAAAATAGATACACTAGAAATCCACAGAATTGGCAACAATTTAAAGCGTCGTTAGTACACACGGTTACAGCTATGATTATTATTATTATTCATGTTGACAACATACGTTATTATATTTAAAATTTACCCACTAACCTATTAACCGTAAAAATATAATTAATCGACAAGAGGGTTTGTTCATTTATGTTCATTACACCTCATCGTACAGTATGAAGAAATTAAGCCCTTTATTAAATGGCGAAACGAGGAGGGGGTAACCTTTTTACCAGTATTTATTAACGACTCTAGGTTTTTACTACCAGCCCACCTCTTTCCATGCCTGTTCCTTAATCATTCATAATAACTTCCTCTTGGTATTTACTACGCAATCTTCTCGAATTCTATCTCGTTGTCAAGGTTAAAATGATCATCGATTCATGTAGTAAATATGTGTGTAGGGATTTAGAATGTAGCGTCGTTTATTATAATTATAATAGCCGTATTACGACACCATATCCTGTTTATTTTTTATATATATATATATATATATATATATATATATATATATATATATATATATATATATATATCGTAATTTACGAAATAATTGACGATTGTCACTAAAATAGACGATTACTATCGCCTGAAATAAGCCGCCAGATTCTGAACGTTTTTTTTATAATTTTTATTTTAATAAAATTATATTACCTTCGAATGGGGTTTCCACTACACCCTCTTATTTATACAAATGGATAAAAATCAACTCGAGGAACGGGGGCAGTAATATTACGTAACAATATTTATCGATTAGAGGTCGATGACAAAATCGATCAATTCTTCTATTTCTAAAAGTCGAGTGAGGGTAACGAAACTACTATATCTTTTGAAATGTATTTCAAAAAAAAACAAACGTTGCGTATAATGGAAAAGGACGTATAAAAGTAACACTTTCCATAATTAATTTACGACTCTAGTTCAATAACTATTTTATTTTTAATTTCAATCAAGAATATTATGCATATATAATATGCATTATCATCATCGTGCAGTCGTAAGTCCTAAGACTGGTTTGATAATTTTCTTCACAATTGACGATTCGCTGTTTTCCTATTCATGTCCGCATATCCGGTGATACCAGTGTCTTCTACTACCTGTTCTATATATTGTTTCCTCGTTTTTCATCCATTATTCCTTCTGAAATTATCTTTTGCAGACTATCGTGTCTTAGGATGTGTCCAATCATATTCATCCTACGTTTAATTATTCTTTCCCATAATGTTCTTTCTTCTTCAATTTTCTTTCGGACTTGTTCGTTAGTTAATCTGTCCACCGTTATCATTCGCCTATATTTCGATTGCTTCTAATGACTGTTTTTCACTTTACTAATCGTCTTCAGTATTCCGAGCATTTATACCCTTGTCTGTTAATATATTTTTCCGATCCTAAAATACTATTTTGGCCTGATTAATGTCCTTCCCGCATCTTCTATCGTTGGTTATTTTGCTATCCGAATTATGAAATTTGTTAACTTCTCGAATCTTAGTACCGTCCATGTTTATATACTTATTTTCTTTCGACTGTTATTTTTGTCGCATGTCGTAATTTTTGTTTTATTTTTATTTATTTTCATTCCATATTTCTTAAATAGATCTCCCGTTACTTGTATCCTTCAGTTGATTTTGATTTTCTGCTGGGACAGCTATATCATCGGTGCTTATTATATTTCACCTTTATATATAATATTTATACGATGTGTAGATTTATATCCTTACTCGCATTAAGTCATCTGATCCGCATGTCGCAACTTTGTATAATATAGGTTACCACTAACGCCGACATTTATATTCTTTATTCCGCGCTCGAATCATAATTTGTTGAACGTTTAATACGTGTAATTCTGTAATTCGATCGTTATAGGCGACTGATCGATCTACATGACCTCCTTTCTGCATTCACCTTCCTAATTCTTTCTTCAGTTCCATTTGCGCTCGTGTATGCATTATTATACGACCCGAGAAGCCTATAATGAACGGATGGTAATACTGTGGTTTCAGTTTTCGGCTCCGTTAAAATAGAATCGTTTGTTCCGTGAGTTGTCCTACATCCACTTCAGGAAAGCTTCGATCTTATTACACGTCGATTTGTTATTCATCTGTTCACGTTCCAGATCCACACGTCGCTATATGTACCTTTTTAAAAGTCCCGGATTTATAGTTTCGCAGATCTTACGGATTCCCGTATTCGCCTAATTATTTGTTCATTCGCGTCCCTATTTCTATATATACACATGTATCCGAGTAAATTAATTTATTTTCAGCTTCTGTATCGTTCAGCGGAGTTGGTTGTTAAATTTTTCATAATGCACATATATATATATATATAATATAAATAATATCTATATGATGTATAGGTGAGTGTTAATATAACGTATAAAAAACGTAAGTTACCGTTAACGGGGAATTATTTTTTAAATAATAATTACCCTTAAGGTTAATTCGATTTTTTTTTATAAATAACGTTAATTTCTTTATATTGAGTTACATTCTTCTTTCGATAATCGATATTTTTAAATTTCGTACACGAGGAATAATAATTTTCGGACGATTACTATTTATTTTAAAATATTTTTAATTTATTTTACTTTTGCATCGGATTACTTTATTAATTTTGTTTTTGTAACATTAGCCTAATCGTAATTGACATAAATTTTATACATATATATATATATATATATATAATAAATAATAAAAAGTAGTTTTTTCTTTATAAAAAAATTACAAAACTTTTCGGCTATTAAACGATCATCAAGTGAATATTAAAAATTAAATTATAAAAATATTGTAAAAAATATTACCGGTATAGCCCGATAGTGAATGTGGTAAATAACACAATAAACAACGTGCAATTTAAAATTTATACATAAACAAACGCAATAGCAATTGAAATAAAAACAAACAAGAAAGTTACACATAAGTTAATTTCCAAATGCGACGATCGTTGTATGTGTGTATCCTACCTATAAATATGTTTAAAAACTAATTAAGAATTTCTATAATTCATAAAAAGTTTCAAATTGTATTATGAACAGTAATATAAGGAATATATATGTGCGCTTAACAAGCTGTCGAAAATCTGGTAGACGATGTGTAAGACTTTATCCTAGTTGTGGTAGGTAATTTGTTTTTTTTTATTAATACTCTATTATGCAAATTAATAATGTACAACTTGTTGCATTTACAGAGGAGCAATACACTGCACCACCGCTTAGGCTTAATCAGTGTACTGCAACCCCCTCTTTTCAATACTCTAGAGTTAACAATAATGTACCACTTTTACACTCGCATTTGCGCGGGCCTGTGCGTCAGTTTCACTCACAGTCATCGTATACATGTATTCTCTTATAACTTCTTATACTAGTTAATAATTAAAATTATAATTTAGGTGTACTAGATGCATAAATGTACGAATTATCCATAATGACATATACACATATACATATACAAAACTTAAACATTATACGCATAAATTTCACACAAACACCCGTACATACATGTACGCGTGCTGAAATACACTCGTTATCAACGAGGCAGTTTCAAACATCTATCCGATTAAATCTGGAGTACCCCAGGGCAGTGTACTTGGACCGGTACTGTATCAAATATTCTCTTCAGATTTGCCGACAAATGCTAACACAACTACAGCCATGTTTGCTGATGATACCGTTATATTGTCTGCTGACTTTGACATCGTGACAGCAACGAATCAATTACAAAGTAATCTAAAGGAACTTGAAGCATGGCTTACTTATTGGAAAGTCAAAGTCAATGAAACGAAATGCTCGCATGTTGTGTTCACACTAAAAAGGAATTGTACGAATTATCCAGAAATAACGCTCAATGGGGTTACAATCCCCTCTGCGGATAGTGCGAAATACCTTGGTATGCATTTGGATAACAAATTGACCTGGAGAAAACATATTACTGCCAAAAAAAAAACAATTGTTTATAAAATTTTCCAGCATGTACTGGTTAATTGGAAAAACTTTCAGACTTCCAATTGAAAGTAAAGTCTTGCTATATAAGGCGATCCTAAGACCTATTTGGTCTTACGGAATAGAACTTTGGAGTTCAGCAAGCAACTCGAGCATCGATATCATACGGTCAGCTCAAGATAAGATATTGCGTACAATAGTCGGAGCGCCATGGTTCGTGAGAAACGAGGATATACGAAAAGATCTATAAATACCATCAATTAAAGATGCGATTTACAACCGTAAGGAACGATACATTCAACGGTTAGAAAACCATATTAACCATCTGGCGCAGAACCTGACAATAAATCGTTCGGAATTCGTACGCTTAAAAGGCGTAATATCATTAATGTAAATACGCTATAACACCCATAAAAAGTAGTTCTGTTATAAAATAAGGAGCTGTGGCCGCTGGGACACGTTCCACTAAATAAATATATTTGTTAAATGCTATCTTCGCTGCTTATTGCCTCAGATAGGCAGATTGCGAGCATAAAATATATATATATATATATATATATATATATATATATATATTACGGTAAAAGTTTTATCACGGATTCACAACGCAAAAACTTCAGTGACCATGGAATTTCTTATGCATTACATTAAAAGCGAATAATTGGAATTGTCGAACAGTGTATTTGTCTTGTAGGTTAAAATTATTTTTATTGTAAAATCTTAAATGGTCCATAGTGGGGCATACAAATAGTACATGGTTCGCAGTTTCTACTGCGCCGCATTTACACTTGTCATCCTTACTTAACTTAAGAAGAAATAAGTAAGACCCAAATTTTCCATGTCCCGTTAATAATTGGGTAGTGTAGAAATCAGGAGTAATTTTAATATTGCGTCTATTTAATATATTAGCGATTAAGCTGTGGGTGTGTCGGCCAGTATTATCTTGTTCCCATCTTTTTTGCCAAATTTCTAAGTAGTGTCGTTTTATAGCTTTCAGGGTATAGATATATTGAGTTCTGGTTTCACTGCGAGAATTTAGGTTGAATTTTGAGATTATGGCGTTTGTTTCTTCTATTAACTGCTCATTAAGATATGGAAATAAGTCCACGTTTTTCATGGCAAACATGACTGCCCTTCTGAACATAAGAAGATCTAGAGGAAGTACGTTAGCAATAACTACAGATGAGCTGTGTGAAATTGTTTTATATCCCCTGCAAGCGTTTATTAGATATTTTCTGTGCATACCAAAAAGTTTTTTCTTTACTGTTTTAACTTTTAGCCGGTTTAGTAGGACGGTGGAGCAGTATGCTACAGTGTTAACAATCAGTGATTTGTATAATCTTATTTTTACATTTGAGATTTTTTTGGATATTGTGTATTACATAATTTACTGCATGTTCAGTTGACAGGCCTTGCGTGAACCCAAATTGCCTACTGTCTAGAAAATTTGTTCGCTTAATTTGACCCACAAGTGTTTAGAAGACATATTGGGCGGTATGAATGAATATTGTTATCTTTTCCCGGTTTTTGTATAAGAAACACTAGCTTCATGCCAAGCTTTTGGGTAATAAGCTATTGAAAAAAAGTTTTTGTACATGTTTTCAAAAATTATTTTATGGTGTTTGTGAATCAATTTTATTATTTTATTATTAATTTTACCAGGACCGGCAACTTTATTATTTTTGAGATTTTTAATAATCATTGTTAGTTGTTCATTATTAATGAATGAGGATTCTTCCATATTTGTTTGACTAAAATCAGGCTTAAAATTATCGAATTTATTTCGCAATGACTTATGATAGCTATTGTCCGCGTCTGTGTTATCGCTAGGAAATAATGTGGAGAGACAGTATTTTAGATTGTCGTTTGTATTAGTTATTTGGTCATTGTCTTCATTTTTAAATAGGGGAATGTCATTGGTTTTCTTCAGCTTACTGAAGGTGATTTTATAACTTAGACCCCATGGTTTTACATTATCTGTGCAAAAAGATTTCCATGACTTTAATTTAGCAGATTTTATTTTATAATTTAAAGTTTTTTTGTAACTTTTGTAAACTAGTTCCCGGATTTTTCTCATAGTTGGGTCCTTTGTTCTTTGAAAGATACAACGATATTTTTTTGTGAGTCGGCTATGATATTGGATTTTATCATTCCACCAGTAGTTTGTTTTAGATACAGGTATGTAAGTACTATTTGTTTCAATTTGCTGTTGTATATACTTTGAAAGATAATTTATCCATTCTTCACAGGACTCGTGGTTATTTATAGAATTGTAGCTTTGTACTAAGTAATTTCTTTTCTGTTCGAAATTGTTAAGAATATTGTTGTAATTTACTTTTCGAATAAGACTTCTTCTTGATATTTTCATACAGCACTTAAATGTTACATATTCACGAACTGAATATGCCTCCCCAGTTTGGACTTTTAGTTCTTTTACAAGTGGTTGAGCAATTTTTCAGGTAATTACAAGATCTATTACACTTTTCCATTTGCATTAGTAAAAGTAAAGACATTTTTTTGGTTTAGAACAGTTAGATTATGGGATACTAAGAAGCTATGAAAAAGTTTTGTTTTCTTCCCGGAGTTTTTAAGATTCCACATAGTAGATCTAATGTTCATATCCCTTTTAAGAAGTACTCGTTTATAGAGAAATTTTGTGAGGATATCATTTAAAGCTTGTATATATGGTTCTAATGGTTTATTTGGGGAGAAATATACATTTATGACTAATAGGTTAGATAAGAGGATTGCTATAAGGTTATGATTTTTATCAATGAGAATTTTTTTGGTAATCAATGTCTGCTGAAACACAGATGACAGCTAGACTATTGTTTACGATGTTGTACCCAGAAAATCCGTTTAACTTATTATTAATGATGTAAGGTTCAGAGATTAGAACAAGTTTATAATTTCCTCTTAATGCATACTGGTGTAACATACTTTGCGCTGTGAAGCAGTGACTAACATTGTTTAATATAAAATTAATTTCTTTACTGGTAGCGGTAATTTATGTGGGATTTTAACATTATATATATATATAATATAATTGTAGATAATTACAGAAGTCGTCCGAGAAACAACGTAACAAATTATTTTACGGGTAATTAAGATTATATAATTTGTGTGTACTGTCTACTCGATCATTAGGCAAATAAATTTTATTTTTAATTACCTTATTTGAATTATTATATTTTTTTTGTATATATGTGCGTGTGTATATATTTTAACACATACGTAAACATACTGGTGCGTGAAATAAAATATGTTTTAAATAATTAATTATTTAAAATTTATTTTAATAAATCGATTTTAATACAAAACTGCTTGTAAAAATACGATTGATGTACGACTGTTTCTGGATATATATATATGAGTAACCGACATTTTGCCTTACACTTCTGCTAGTAATAACGCGATCAAGTTTATTGTCGGTTAAATAAATTTCGGCTTATGAATTGTCTTTATTTTATTTCTATCATTTATTGCGTTTGACTAATAATAAAATCGAATCGATTCTATAAAAAAAAAAAAAATTGGTCGTTTTTATTTTGTTTACGCTAAGAGTATTCGGTAGGGTGAACATCAAATGATATACATCTATTTAGTATTTCTTCTTTTGACGTGATTTTCTTCTTTTAAATATTGAACACTGTCTGTAACTCCGAGTGTCATCGTCGGAATGACGTATTTCGCTTCCTCTACTCGACGTTCGATCATTATAAGACTAGTATGCAGTTATGAAGAAAGAGAAGAAAATACCGAGTAACGTCTGCGCGGAGAAACAAAATCTCGCACAATGGTTTACCGACCTACAAGTAGAACCGCACATCTCGCGGAGTCGTTATTTACCGGAATTACGGTAGCGATAACCGTTAGCTTAGGCATAAGTATTCGCGAGAAGATGAGAAGCTGGGGAAATATGGCGGAAATTGACAAATACCGCGTCGTCATTCTAAGCTACCTACGGCCGGAAAGAACTAAGATAGTAATGGCGAACAGGTTGTTCTTCGGGGATAAGATAACAAAATCGGAACAGATGAGTCCGGAATGAACGAAGATAATACGCGAAGTATTGTCTCTAATAATTCTATTATCTCTAAAATTTCAATTCTTCATTTGTCTTTATAATGGTGTAACATAATTTGGAAATTTTTTAATGTAGTGATTTTTTAACAATAAACAACAACAAAAAAAAAGTAATTATTAAAATTACTAAAAGATTGTTTTTCTTATTATGATCAGTCACAACGCTTTTCGGCTATTAAGCCATTATCGAGTGAATATAAAAAATAATTTATAAAAATTTATAAACAAAAAAATATAAAATGTCAAAAATATTACTTAGTTATATTTTTTATAATAAATTATTTTTCATATTCACTCGATAATGGCTTAATAGCCGAAAAGTTTTGTGATTGATCGTGATTAAAAACAATTTTTTAGATATTTTAACTACTTTTTTATCGTCTTCCAGTCGTATCGTAGCGTACGATTGTTCTTACCCTATAAAAAAAAAATCCTTTTTAAATGTTTACCCATTATCGAATCGTTATTTCTTAATGGTAGGTAATCCGTACGAAGAGCGTTCGACAATAACGATCTGTATCAACTAACATGGCTGTATACAAGAAAAAATACTGATCCCCTATTCATGAGAAAATAAGAAAACTTATTTAAAAGGACGAATTTTTAGGTTGCTCAGTTCAATTGTACGAATTATCTCGGAAGGATGACGTCACCAACGAGACATACTTAATTATCCATAGGCGGTTTTCGCGTAAGATTAATAAAGATCGTATCCCAAACTGGGCACTATACGACGTATTAAAAAAAAAATGAAACAGACCACTAGGACTTTGTTCACGTTACAAACGACGTCATTGCTGACGATTTTAAAAAACCACCACCAAAAAGATCAAGTTTTCGAATGGTCGTTGCGCAGTTTCGCGACATGTCGCAAAAATTAAATAAAGCAATATGTAAAAACGATCTGTCTACACAGTACATTCGACTGATCGATTATCGGTCAACGCGAAATTAAAATCGCGTTTGACCGAAGCGATTAATTTTTGTTTATAGTAATGTAAGCTTACGGACGTGAGTATTTCCATGTAATGCAGTTTAGTTAAGAGTTTCCACTGTTTAGTTTACGCCGGATAAAAATGTAAACAACGTTCATTTTATTTCAGTTTTTACGACGTCATCTCGCTACTTTCAACGGCTATGTAGTTAGTAATTATTATCAACTATACCCTCCGGTTCGGAACCCCCGTAAACGTGCAAAATTCAAAAAACAAACACCTGACATCTATAAAGCTTCCTTAACGGATGTTCCATATATATATATATATATAAAGTGTATATAATACGTGTAATAAGTAAATATGTTTGTACACGATAGTATATTCGCACGTACCGTTTAAATCGTCACGCTTGAATAAATCTCGATTAATAATATTTATAGCCAACGAGGAAAATCGTAAATCAGCAAAATAGTAAAGGAAAATTTATTTTTCAAATTGGTCAATCGCTCGGACATTTTGCACTTTTACAAAAAAAAAAAAAAAAAAAAAAAATCCCATTAACGAAACTTTTACGAAAGAATTAAGATTCATAGCGGCAAACTAGAAAAAAATTTGAACTTGTAGCAGGACAATAATAGTTCGAGGAAGGGTCAAAAATTTTACCAATATCAGCTTAGTCATTTTGGTGGTACACGACGATATACGTTCGTAGAACATAAATGGATTCTAAGTAATTGCAACTGAGATAATTTCCTAAAAGAATTCAGATGTTTTATTGATTTTTGATATAACGTATTATGCTTAAATTTACATCGTTACATTTACTTTTTTTATTAGAAATAATTTTTAATCAAAAAAATAAAGTGCCCAAGTAATATTGCTCAATTTATAATTGATCTTTTAGGAAAAAAATATATATATGTAATCTTTTGCCTTAAATATTGATCCCTTGTTTAAATTCGCTGTACGTTTCATTTACAATAAATGCATGAAATAGGTGACGTGATAGTAAACACCCTTGCCTTACTTCTTCGCTTATATCTGTTTTTTTCCGACTCGGTATCACAAAACATCTTCGGCAATGATTAACAAATTAAATACAAAATACGGAATGAAGATTAATACTGAGAAGAGAAAAGTCACGGCACTCGGCAAGGTTTGTCCGCGAATAAAGATAAAACTGGAAAACGAAATAATAGAACAGGTAAAAACGTTCAAATATTTAGGACAGACCATAACGCACAATGTACTCAAGATATTAATAATCGTATAGTTATGAGAAAAAAGATTTAAACGATAAATACACACTTATTACACGGAAAAGAATGTCTGTTAACGTACGTAAAATGTTGGTTAGACTATATGGTGCGGGAACATGGACAATGAAGCGAAGAGATCGAAACAAATTAGAAGCCTTTGAAATGCGGTGTTGGTGGCGTCTACAGAAAATTAGTGGCGTATGGAAAATGTACAGTAAACTAGTACTAGAAAGATTAAATGAAAAAAAGGAATATATTATAAAATATCCGCAAGAAACGGCTTAAGCGGATGGGTTACCCCCATTACGCCAGAATCAAAATATCCTGAAGGATGTTATCGAAGGCAATTACAACATTCATCGACATAGTGCTAAGAGAAAGAGTGGAATATGGACTTATCCGGAATTAAAGAAGAAAATTTTCTCCCGTCATGGGTGGAAACACGATCGGATATTTTTCATAATTATATATATGTACTCATACATATATGCTATAAATATATTGTGTGTATACACATTTGTATACCGTTTATTATTATTAATATTATTGATAAAGTTACGTTTAAATATTTGTCAGTTATTAATGGGGAAATACTGTAGCAAATTCTAAATTTTTAAATACAACCTCCAGACCTGTAGGTATTCGAAGATTGTTTAATAACCAAGCCAGACGACATTGAACTTTGATGTAAATATATTATATATTATAGCAAGGTATACGATTTACTATATTATCAAAATTGGAAATATAAATTAAGATTTAAAGGGTCTAATTAAAAATTAATAATTGATGTTAGGTGTATACTATATATGCGCATAGATGTAATATATATTTGTTCGTTTGTCGATATATATATATATATATATATATATATATATATATATATATATATATATATGTATGTCAGTATGTGTATTTATGTATGTGTAAAGATTTTCTACATATAATAAACTATGCGTTTTTAATGTATAGCACACATTATACTCTCTTGAATTCGTAGAAAACCTTTTAAGCATTATCTATATCGTTGTTTTATTGATCGTGTATTAATTTATGTAAATTATAGGATACCGTTCAGCTTGTTACGCAAGGGATTATTACATTGAAATCATATTATTAATCGTTTAAAACGATCGTTATACAGAATTTCATTCTATACATATCTCTCTGTCGGACTGGCACCTATACTTCCTGTTTAGAAAGATTTAAATGGAATGTTGTATATAATGCAGCCACGATGACGAATAAGATCGTGATCAATGTAAGAGCGGGTGTGTGTAGCATATTGAAGTTGGGAACACCTTTTGATGATATCCGCGAATATTTATATATATATATATATATATATACACATGTATGTATGATAGAGAAAGAGACATGTCTTACAGAACTAGAAATACATCTCTGCGCTTTGTGTTTAGGTACACGCAAATCCTCTACATGACGTTTTGGCTTAATTTTGCATATCCAAAGCGTAAGTTCTACGGTTAAACCGGTTCTTTGGATAGTTTCCAGACATTCCGAAGTACGTCACTTTACCGGACGAGATAATCTTGAAATCTAGTAATTTACATAATTAGACGAACCGGTAAATTATATACATCTCACCTAAACTGAAATTTTAAATTTCGGCTGTATTTTTTTTTTGTATAGAATATAATAACTATAATAATAATAATAATAATAAAAATAATAATCAGATTTATGGAGGT
This sequence comes from Coronaproctus castanopsis, assembly GCA_032883995.1. Lineage (NCBI taxonomy): Eukaryota > Metazoa > Arthropoda > Insecta > Hemiptera > Monophlebidae > Coronaproctus > Coronaproctus castanopsis. The sequence continues at coordinate 269,907,768 of CM065053.1, read as the reverse complement.
AATAATAATAGCATAATAATGATGGAGAACACGAATGTCCAAGAAGGTAGTTTTTTTTTCTTGACAGAAATTATCGATTACTTCCACGTGTCTTGGAGTTTATCACGCTACTATGTACGTGCTGGTGAAGGTTAAGACGTACTGCATTCGAAGTAATTTTTTTTCAATAAATGTACAAGATCGAAAAAACGTATCATGTAAAGTAGAAAATCAGAATGAGTAAAAACACATTAAAAATGGTAAAATAGAAAAGGAAAAACGTATACTCGCAGAATACTCGATACTTAGTTTCGAAAGAATATCCAAAAAATGGAGATAAGAAAGAAAAATGTCATCGTAAAAAAACGCAAAAAATATAAATTTTTTAAAAATATAAATGTGTATTGCAATCTTAAACTAATGTTTAAATAATCTCTCTCTCTCTCTCTCTCTCTCTCTCTCTCTATATATATATATATATATATATATATATATATATATATATATATATATATATATATATATATATATATGACTAATTGATAATTAAACGCGTGTATAATATTAGTTCGTTAATTAATTTCTATTATTTATATTAAATATCGTTTACATAACTACATCGTTTGGCTTTAATCGCTTAAGGCGTCTGACATCTGCTAGCGCGTCCAGTAAATGGGATTGTCTCAATTAATTCGTATAAGGATAAATTAAATATATATATATATATTTTAACACCGTCCGGCAAACGTAGTGACTAGGCCATTTGTAGGATATTATTTTTACACATAAAATGTCCTAACATTCAGAGCCTAAATTACACATATATACGCAAAGGAGATGACAGGGCATATGATGTTACCAAGTAAGGTGCTAGTGCTTACTCTGCGATAATTAAGAGTTATATAAAATTATGATAAACTTTACACCGCGAGATAATTTCGATCAAACCCTCAATCCGACAGATTGAAGCCTTCAGCAACTACACCACCGCGACTGGAAACTATTAATAATTTTTCCGACCCACAACGATAAGATTATCTTTGACAGAAGCGGGTTGTGAAATTTTTATTCGATCTATATTATTACGTATTTAAATAAATTATTTGAAAAATTGATAATGCCATGCATCATTGAACGTTAATAAAATATAAGTACACATAAATTCTTAAGAAGAAAAAAAAAACCGGCAAAATTGACCGAGTATATCTGTGTGTGTTTCCATGCAAAATAAAACGCATAGGGTAAATGAACTCGATTCTATTAGTCTTTTTGTTCACTTTTATCTTTTCTTCCTGCACTCTGAAGTTCCGCACATAAGTAAGACTATACAACTCGTTTGTTCCTATTGGGGAAACGTGACATTTTAAATATGGTGCAGTGCTGCCAGTCTTTTTAAAAAAGATACTACCCTATCATAATTCATCCGTTGTATACTATATGTGTGTGTGTGTGTGTATATTAATCAAAACACTATATAATCATCGGTTTATCAGATTATAATGCGAATTGGGGTGAGTTCCTTTTTAGTTTAAACTCTTTGGTGTTTCTAAAAAATGCTTCATCTAAGGATTACAAGTAGTTATTTCTCTTTTTTTTCTTCTAATAATTATATGTTATAAAGAATTTATTATTATTATTATTATTATTTGATAATACGGGCATCGGCTGCCACTAACGGGCCATATGCACCCATGGGTTAGCCCTAGATCTGATTTAAAAAGTTCAATGAATCCAGGAACAGGAAAACATTATGAATATGGTCGGAAGATTCGTATAAAAGTTGGAGTAAGGAAGGAGGAAGGCTGTGCTGAATTCTAAATGTTGCGAGAGCAAAGATTTTAGTAAGGTAATTTAGTGGTTACTCCTTTTTGAAAAATTAAAGATATATTTTTCGAGTGCATTACACTTCATTTTAATGAAATGATCACCGATATATCTTTCATACTTACTCGTTATGTAATACCACCGGGTGGTTCTATATTTATTTTAACCGATACTTGTAGCAATATATACTCTGTTATAACGTAATTATATACGTCAAATACCCGTTCGTCTAATTTTATCGCTTATTTCTTGAATTCTGTTAAGACAAAGGCGATCTACATATTTTTAATACGAGAATTTACTTCATGCGATATTACGGATGTTTTTTTTTATTTTTTTAAATATAATATAACCCTATTGCGAATTCCATTGGCAGAAAGGAAGACTAACAGATATGTGCTGGAAAAACCGATGCTGGTACAAGACGTAATACATCGAAAATATAAATATAATGAACACAAAATCAGAGAAGGTGGCGTCTTTATGATTGCGTTACAGAAAAAATATAAGAAAAGGCCCGAAGAGGAAGGAAGCGCCTTGAGATGATAACAATCGGCTTAAAGTGGCAGACATAATAAATGACGCTAGAACTAGATGATGTCCGTCATGATGTAGGCTAACTCCTGCCAAGGAGATGCTACTAGAAGAAGAAGAGATAACCTTATAAGAAAGAAAATCGAAAAGAGAACATTTCACTAATATTCTGCACGCTTCTTCACTCCCTACTATAATCAGTAATTACATTTCTTTAGATAAGAGTAGTGCCTTCTGTTTTACTCCTTGAACCATCTCCTATAATCCTTGTTTATACAATTCTGTGATATTTGATGTACGTCTGCGTCGTGGCGTGACGTTGTTCTCGCTGTATATATTGAGTGTATAACCTTTTTAAATCCTAAATTAAGTTTATAGCTAAATAGTTAGGCGATACAAAGTAGTAGTTCCCCGGGTCAGCTAGACGCTTATTTTCCGTAAAGGAGGATGTGCCGAAGAAATTAGAAAAAGGTATTTGCAATTGTCAAGAAACTTTCTGAAGTTCGGAAGAGCCGCGATTTAATTATTTCTAAAAAAATACTTTGATTAGTTATATTAACATCGATTTTTCTAAACGCCTCCGAACGTTGAACGTGGAAGAAAAAATGCATACGTAATATAAACACTTTCGAAATGCAACGCTATAGACTAGTGCATATGGCAGACAGAGCCAACCGACCCCGTATACTACAGCAGTTCGACATAAATATCTGCTTTTGACGGATATATTACAACGTAGGATTACTAGTTACTTAGAGCGTATTCCGAGAAAAGATAGTTCGTTAAAAACTAATTATATCAAGCTAACGTGGAACAACGCCTTCGAGATATATATCGTCATCGAACGGAACAACCCGGTCTAGATGTCATATAATTATATCGACCGGTCGCGCGTATAGAACGACATGACGACGGGTAGGTTTTGTCTTTTGTAAAATTCGTAAGAAAAATGTACAGAAAAAAAAATCGTAATAAAATTTATAATTAAATACCCGCAAATTTTCCTCCGATAAAAGGAAACTGTAAAAATACGGTAAACTTTGTTAATGAATGTTAGAGGAAAGAGTGGAATTGGCCCGGACGGCGATGTGGGAACGATAGATGGACATATAGGATAAAAAGTTGTTATACTGGGAATAAAAGAAAAGCTGGCTAATTTTTAAGATGGACAGACGGGATAACAAATAAATTTATGCGGATAATAAACAATACTATAGAGAATTACTGGCCAAGATTACCGCGGGGAATAGGCATGAGGGATGCCCTTACTCGGAATATATTGGCTTTTAGTTCTAGTTCCGGTTAAATTTGTTATATACTAAATATCTAATAAAGGCGTTTTATATTATTATTATTATTATTATTATCATCATCAGCATCCGAAATTTATTTTGCAGTCTTTTTACAAATAACGGCGTCGCCTTCAGAATCGATTTCTTCAGCCTTTATATATGAGAATTTCAACTTTACGACCTACTAATAAAATCTAATTTCAACTGATTTTTCGTCCGTGGTAGAATCGAGTAATTTTAAGAATCGATTATTTCAACGAGTACTACTCGAGTACTTGACAGATTAACGAGTGTACTAACGAATGCGAATACTAAGAACTGAGTATATTAGCCGAAATAGACGAAACGTTAATAACGTGAAAATTTTTCCCATCAATTGGTTACTTTAAGAAAGAACATGTGGGATATATTCATTCGCAACGTGCGTAAGTATAACAAAGAATAATAAAAATAAGGTATGGAAATTTAAAAATGTAAACAAAATATTTCACGAATATTTAATCAGTACATTACACTAATGATCTATGTAAATATTTATGAAAAATCAAATTAAATATAAGTAAAATTTAACATGCGTATAAATATATGAACAATTTAAAATTTATATAATGACCAATTTTAATACATATTTTATATATATATATATATAATATTAAAACTGTACACATCTGATGAGCATCTTAAGAAAATTGAAATCATCTATGGTAGTTTAATTTAGTAGTATTCTATCACTCATACGTCAACGAGTAACGAGTGTTCAATACTCAATGTACTCAACCTCAGTATAAAGAATCGAACACCGTCGATTCTTTTAATAATCGGTATAGTGCCCTATAGCTTTAATTCATTTTCGTGCATTTTGTAATTTTCATTAAATTTTTCAGCAAGCTGTTTATGTAGAAAAATAAGAGCTCATAGTTGAGGGTGCATATCTCGAATAAACCCCTCCTGTGTCATTGATTTTTTTGACAATTTTTAAGAATGAAATCTTTCCTTAATTCTTACAATTCTCTATAAATCTAAGTGTATATATATATATATATATATATATATATATATATATATATATATATATATATATATATATATATATAATTATAACCAGCGGCAGAAGTTAACTTTATGATACTATAGGACGAATATAATAAATCCTCGTCGTTTTACAACTTTGTTCCATTGGATACGGTTTGTCCTCGCAATCGGTAAATAAACCTGGACGTTTTCAGTCTCTTTCGTAACTACAGTCTTTAAAAATCTATTACATATTTGTGTGTGTGTGTGTTGATATGTATGTATGTAAATAAAGAAAGAAAACTAACTGGGTTGGTCATTTTTTTCTTTGAAACTTAACTATAGTAAAACCGGTTTACTGGACCATCATTTCAGGCTAAACTCCATTATGATATTCTTTCATAGATTCTATTCTTTATACCGCCTCATCATTAAGTTCCCGACCTCTCTGCTATCTAAATCATTTTACACTTTCTTCATTACCCCGGCCACGATCGTCTCTACGGCGTTATTTTACGTTTATTTTTTTTTTTTATTTATTTATTTATTATAGAAACAGGCAGATGTTTCGCTATCGGTAACGGAATAATTTCGGCTAGCTAGTTCATGTTATTTCGTTTAAATTATAAATTTTAGATAGATCGTGCGGCTAATAATTCCCGGATTTTGCTATTTCGTTTTGCTAACGTCATCGAAAGCTGTAGAGTTTTTATCGGTGCTAATTTTTTTACCTCACGAATAAGTTTCGTTCGATGCACCGAACAACGTGTATAGAGAAACAACTCGAATAATGTATGTATTAGTAGTTTATCATCATCTTGCTGAATCGTTTAAACGATATCCTCCGCAAACATTGGACTTGGTGAGAAATTATTGAATACGGAGGATAAAATAAAATTCATTAGTGACTTATAGAAAGCTCCAGTTTTTTAATCCTTTCAATCGCACACATTATAAACTTTGAACGTATATTTTTTGGCAGTGGAGTACATAAACAACGGTGATAACAAAATAAAAATACTATTAATCTAACACTTCCGACGAGACAGTGTTAGATTGTTTTAATGAACAGAGGGTGGCCTTACAGTTGGAACTCAAAATTAAGTAATTACTTAATTTCTACACGAATTCTCAATTTATTGCAAGAGCAACGCATCATCTCCTCTTTTTTAGTCGGTCTTGTAAGATTGCCACGAAGTGTAGTTCGAACTGAATTGAAATTTATCGAATTGTATTTAGGTTATTTCGCATAGTTCAATTTGCGTATTTTTGCGCATATGCGATAGTACTTTCGATCGCTGTATTGTCAATAAGTTGCTTTTGCACACTGTTCGGTAAAATTCAGTTCTATACTTCAAGATTAGAGAAATATTTTTTTCCTCTTTTTGGAACGATGTTTAAAAATGATTTACTGCGCCAAGAAGAGGATACAACAATCTGGTTCGCGCGAGAATAGTGTTTCTCTAGTTTGAGCTAGATGAAATCGTCATATATTAGTCGTCGATCAATCTCCGAGGCACCTTACGCAGTTCTCGTCTGCGGAACTTCATTACCATCGTAAACCGCAAGTTACCTGTCTGTAAAAGTAGCGTGCACTTGGATAGATTAAATATAATACGCTATTTACGTGCCAACTTTAGGATTCGATCTAGGCGATTCTGAACGGCCATACGTATACTGCATTTGGCTTAGTATTGTAAGCAATAGTTAAAGACTCTAAATAAAATATAGCTAATCTTATTTTGATAGATACTTAGGTTTTTTTGAGATCGAGGTTGATATATTATTAATCCTCTGTTTCGTGATACTGTTTTGTTTTTTTTTTTATCCGATTTTAAATAATTTTCAGATGTACACTTTAAGAACTTGCAATTTTGGAAAACCTTGTTTTTATTGTTCTAGGAATTTTTGAAAGCTTTATTGTTAAAATAAATAACGATGTTGTTTTTAAAAACTCCAACAACGATTTATTTTTATCATATTGTTTATTTTTCTTTTCATCCTTTATGCTTGCTTTTCGTCACGTCGTTAAATTGCGCAATATTTTTCCTATCTGTGCTATTTCCTTACTAACAGGTTCTCTTTCTTTAATGGACTATATACATATATATATATATAAAATTTTTATTTGGTCGAATTAAAAGCATTCCGTCGTATTTATAATTTTTTTCTTTGTTACGTCATAGAGGGTGTGGTTAAATTATCGGCGTGTTTGATTTAACGAGAAAAAAGGCACCCGACTGTCGTTCGCAATAAAAATCGAATTACCATTTTCAGCTTATATCTAGGTCGAAAGACGTTTCAAGATGACGTCATCGCTTCCCTTAAAAATCGAAGGTTACACGTTTTGCATTAGGCCCGCGCGGGCTTAATTTATTATTAATAATTTAAGACGAGACTAAAATTAAATCGTTAGACAAAATTTCTGTAGCGGGAAATCGACCCTGAAAAGAAAAAAAATATCTTTTTTCGGAATAATAGTTTCACGCTTGAGATTAACGACGGGTAAATTTCTAGATTGTATCGTTATTTATACCGATTTAGTATAATTTTCCAGTTACTTCATCCGTGAAAAGGAAACCAGTCAGAAAGCGTTTTTGGTTTTTTTATATTTTTACATCTTCTTCTTTGGTGTATCATTTCATAGATGTGTTCGAGCCGTTACGAAAGTCATTCATCTGTCATCGTCTTCGGCTGAACTTTCCAGATCTATCGATATTTGCAACCCTGCTTCTTACGCTTTATACTATTAAATATATATTGAAAATGGCGGTATACCTTCTCTTCTAAAAAACATACTCAATCGCATCTAGATATCGTACCGATTCAATTCGAGCGTTTCCATGTCTGATGAGAAGCATTGTTGTATTTTGTAACTCGGCAACACTCCATAGTCTTCTCCAACACCGAATGTCGTCATAAATATATATGTTATATATATATATATATGTTTATAATTTAATTCATTTTTACCGCGGTTATTATGTGTTTTAAATAAGTCATAATTACGGCTAGAATGTCGATTATTAACATACTATGAAAGCTATCGACTAAGCTGTAATATTATTTATGTGTACACCTATGCACATATACATAAACTGAAATATAGGCGCATGGGCACGTATTTACATAAGCGTATATACGTATATGGAATTGAGACAGCAACATTAAACAAGTGGTAAATGAATCGTTTGGAATCTATAGAGATGAAAAGGCTTACAGCATGAATAAACAAGACAACAAAGTCCTAGTGATGGCCAAAACTGAGAGAAGGATAATGAAATCAGTTATTCGAAGGAAAATAAAATACTTCATCAAACTAGAGGAGAGATAAATATAAACTACCGCGACTAATTATCCGAGGACAAGTAGATGAGAAAAGATGTCGAGGAAGACGAAAAACATACTGGTTAGATAACATCGAGGAATGGACGAACGTGAATATAAAAATTCATACAAGAAGCTAGAGGAAGGAAGTTATTATCAAAGAAAGGGATTGTCCATCTGTCGACGATAATAAACGGCTGTATTCGTCGACGGTATGTACCTCGCACTTGCAAGATTGCGAAAATGATCATGATTCACAAACTAGGGAAATCAGCCGAGGATCCTGGATCTTACCGGTCCATTTCCCTACTGCCTATACCATTGCGAAAATCTTTGAAAACATTATTTCGCAACGACTTCGGACAATTATTGTAAACACGATTTTGGATTTCGTGAAAAGCTGTATAAGCAATGTAAATAAACACACACACACGCGCGCGCGCGCATATATATATGTGTATGTATGTTTTGAAAGTTACCCAGAAGTTTTATTATTTTAACGAATTTTAAACACAATTTAAAACGAAAATTATCCAGCTAGCATTTTTAATATAAAATTTGTAAATAAAAACCGATGAAAATATTTAAGTATAATCTTTTAAAATTGGGATCAATAGGAAGTGAATTCTTCGAAGAGAAAATAAACTTTGTTTACGGGCGACGAGTTATTACTAATTAATTTATTATTATTGAAATAAAAATATGAAACCTTTAATATAATATTCTGGAAAATACAGCATATTTGAAAGCTCCTTTTAATATTCCGGATCCGGGTTTATTAAAATAAGATTGTAAAGGAGGTTTTCTTGCGACGTATATATGTATATATATATATATATATATATATATATATATATATATATATATATATATGTGTGTCCGTCATACATAAAGATAGTTAAATTGATTATGCTCCTACAAATTATTGTTATTATGAATATTATTATTATTATGCCTGTTATCGTCGTTATTCCGATTATCACGGAGGTTTATTAACGTCGTTATTTTTATGACTTTACATCATCGTTTCGTACATTTAAACATACAAATATGATGTGTGCGTTATACGAAGGAGTAGAACTATTTATTGAAGAATCTTTATTGTAAGGTTTTTCATAGATAGGCAAAAATTCACTTTTCGTTGTTATTAATCGAATATAAAAAAAATTATTTACATAATAAATTAATCATTGCCTGTTAAAAATGTTTTTTGACCATTGGTGTATATTTCGTACAAATATTATATGCCAGCCTTCTGTTCCTCGGGATAAATTGTTCTTTATTTTTCCGAACACGCCAAAAATTTTTCTTACGGCGTTCATTTCTCTTTTTATCCGCATTTCAACCTTTCCTAGGGCGTTCGACTCAAAACCGCATTTAGATACTATCGTGTGTCACTACGTTATAATATCTTACCGTTTATCGACATGAATTAAATATATATAGCGGGCGTTAAGTCTTCATTCGTCTACTAATATATTCAATTACTAATTTCCCCCCTTAAGTGGCGTATTCCACTCCGTATAGTATGACGGTTTATATTTAAATCGTAATGAAATCGAATCACTTATCTAAAAATAACGGAAAATTCATTTTTTATGTGAAATAATTTATTACTCATTAGCTGTATATTTCCGGGAACCGGTTTCTATCTGTTATATCCCGTGAGAGTGATGATACTTATTATACACAACGTCACATATTAGGTTATCCGTCTAGGCCGCGCGAGACGAAACAAACAGTTTCCGATAAAATAAATACATACATATATATATATATAATATAGATAATATGTATAAGTACCGTTACGAAATTCGGCAGAACTCTACATATTAAAGCGGAACTTAAATAACTAAAAATATGATTTTATATATAGCTAGATATTTCAATTTCGGTAGACCGGTTACGCTAAATTAAAGCGTTAAAGTGCACTTCCATAACATAACGTTCATTGACATTTCCCGTAGTGGTGTTTTAAATTTACACAACAACGTTAATATTGTATAAGATATATACGTAGTGAACGGGGTGACTGATATTTAAATTATAAGGCATATTGACAAGTTCCGCGTGAAATAAATTGTGTAAAATTGATAAAAAGTAAAATATAATTAATATTTAATGTATATAACCTCGAAAACGTGTAGTGAAATGTACACGTTTATAAAGAAACGTTGTTTATGTTATCTACACACACACATATATATATCACGATACGCTTATATCAATCCACTGCTGTATGTAAGCATTCAGCGTTTTCTTCCATCTACGGCGATCACCGGCTTCTTCCATACATTTTACACCGGCTGACCTTTTATATCATCCTGCCACCTTGTGTTCAGCAGACTTGGACCTACTCTTGCTCAAGTCCTGTCCAGTTTCATTTCAGTTGCGCTGCACCTTCTAATGTATCCGACAGTTTAGTCTGCTGTTTTATCCATGTATCGGCTTTCCTGTCTGACATCTTAGTTCTCAACATTACTTCTCTCGTTGGTTCTCCGAGTTACGGCAAGTATATTTCGTCAGACTCCACGTATACCGCCATATACTTTCTTTTTTATTCTCCGTTGGATTCTTCAACATCTTGCTCAACTTTCCAAGAGCTATCCACGAGAGATACGTTCGTCTTTTTACTTCCTTAACCATTGCTTCATTCTCTGTGGTAAAATCGAGCTGTTCCAGTAACTGCCCACCTATTTTATTTGTAATTTCCGAGTTAAATTTGTCATGACCTTAGTTTTATTGATATTTGTCATAATTATTCAATTATTCATGTATTCATGATTTTTGTTTATATATTTTCTAAATATATTTCTTTCTTTCTTTATATTTATAATGTGCGCGTGTGTTGGTCATTGCTTTATATGTGTAACAAGTATAAACTTTGAAACTATAAAATTGTGAAAATCTATATATGTAGGTAACTTACAAGAAATCAAATGATCTATAAAAGTTTTGATGAACATGCCAGTATTGTGGAAAATGCTCAAAAAGCACCACGTACACAAAAAAACAGTTGTTGTGGTTAACTGAATTTGATGATATACTACAATTTTTAGTAAAAATTGTTGTTGAAAAAATGTAAGAAATGATGAAATTAAAAGTGTAGACATGGTAATAAACAAAAACTTTTAAAATCGCATATACATTTTATATATATATATATATATATATATATATGAAGAAATGGAAAAGTGGAAATGCAGATATGCAGTTCTTTAAAAATTAAACATATATATATATAAAGGAAGCTTAATTATTCATTTAAATTAAACCGGCAATCGTGTTACACGTTGCTAGCCCATTTTTTCTTCCTATTCGTATTAACCGGCACTATATAGTCTACACGTATTATTATCGAATTTCCATCTAGTCTCGACCTGTAAAGTGCGATTAATGATGATAGTCTCGTTTTCTTCGCACTATAATATAATTAGCGTGGTGTCGACCATTGAGATTTCGTTTGGGATAAAATTATATTAATTCGTCTGGTCGCCAAACGAAATGAAACGCGTCTCCGCTTATAAATCTACCGTGTTTATTACGTGCAATACGGCCGAATTGATAATTAAATTTCAGCCAACTAGACGAATTTTATTTTTATTATTTTTCGGCGAATACCACGTCACGTGACAAAATTTTAACGGTAGTTTTCACGAACGAAATTCTGGATGTTGACCAATATCGAAAATTTCGCAATTCGTCGATAATTAAATTTTAGGTTAATTTATATGGCGCCTAGTTGCAGATTCTCCGTATTTATTAACGTGCTCCGATATTATTAATTTTCTGTCGATTATAATAATCGAATTTCCCTCGGACACTATATCCTAATACGATATATATATATATATATATATATTTATTTTTTTCGATATATTAAAAAGAGTTTATCGCCGATTTGCAATTTAATGTATATATATATATAAATAATAATTTTTTAAAATTATTTTTCGTAATTGCGAAATTGAAAGATAAAAGATAATTTTGAACTGTTGGTAATTATTTATAATTATATTTTCATCTTTCGAACGTGTTTTATTGCCAACACGCGAATTCTATATTAACGATTGTGTGTGTGTATGCGTGTTATCTCCGTCGCTGTAAAATACGGACAAGGACAAAGACACAACCCTCTCATTAACCTCCGACAAGATCAAAGGTCACTACCGTCGTTATATTATTAATAATAACCATCGTCATCATCGAGAATGAGGTAAGTAATAAGTTAATAATATATTCGATAAAAGCAAATTAGGTCGTGTCAAGTATGCATCGTGGACAATTAGTAATGCCCTCTTCTTTCGAGATCGAATTAACTTTTTTATTATAACGATCCCTGAATGTAGTTATTGTCGCGTGTGAGACGATTATTGCAAGACGTTTCGAAAACAAAATACACATTGGAAAGATAAACGAGAAGTCCATCTACAGGACCAATCGTGGCTTCAGGTAAAGCAGTATGATGGAGAAAATTAAAGTCTACCGATTAACGATCAATGGGACGACACCCGAACAGAGATAAAAATTCGAATTTCTAGAAGCGCATTCCTAAAACTAAAACGAATATTACGTAGTAGACGTATAAAATAAAATTAAACTCGAAAATAAGATTAACAAAATAACGCGACCTATTCTGGATATTGTTGTACTGTTCTGAAAATCACAAAATAGAGTAAAAACGACAAAACGGGATCTCCTTAAAATGTGATTGTATGATAGAGCGTAAAGTCGACAGATAAAGTACGCAACACGGACGTCCTGCAACGAATGAATAAATACGAGTAAGTTTGCGTCAAGTATCGTAAACACTGAAGTGTTCGCGTAATGCGACATCTAGAACGATACACAGCCTGCTCCGTACGTTAATGCAATTACAGGATAGCATGGGGGGAATTATAATCCGATTGTTACTGTCGGACTGGTACAATTTACTACCAGCAATGATAAGTTTGTCCCGACCAGTTTTATACCGACGCAGGACTATTCGGAACGGACAGGATATTATAATGAAGGAATTGACGTGAATTAAACGATATAGTACGATGTTTTCTACATATCGTAAAATTTATCTGCTGTTCCGCAGCTTATTAAACTTCTTCAATTGCATTATATATCCTACGGTCTGAAATAAACCAAGTCTCCTTCTTCTCGTGAAAATAATTCTTTCTCAATTCTATCGATATGCTACATAAAATTTAGTTTCGGAAGTAAAACTACCAAAAAAAAAAAAAAACGAAAAACCCCTAAGAGTAGCATCGAGCTAACGCGGTTGAGGAGGATGTTCGTTAAAATGTTATGTAACTCCAACGACTCTTAAACATTCTAAATGCCGTTAGTATCGTAGTTTTGCAAACCTAAAAATCTATCTCTAGACGCTCTTTTCAGGTTACAACCGAATTTCAGAATGATTAAACCCTATCGACGTGTATAAATATTTCAGCACTTTATATCCTTAACGAATTCTCAGAACAACGCCAGGATCAAACAGCGATGTTGTCGTATAACGCTATATATATTTCTATAACTGATGAAGTCTTTTCGACTCTTCTACTCGTTGTAGCTGAGTCGATTCTTTCTTCTTCCTATAAGCGACTTTCTTGGAATTTAAATGTCCTACTTTTCGAACTTTACGGGGGTTAAATTTAATTTTTCTTCGTTTTAAATCGATCATTAATTGCAACATGTTGACTCTGACTCTTTCACTTTTCGGTTGGTCACCTTGTCCGTCTACGGAATTTTCTGCACGTGTCTATAATATTTCAACGAGGTTAATCCTTCGGCAGTCGGCATTTACTATCTGGACTTCCGTTGAATAAAGCGAATCAAACGAAGCAATTTTTGGTTTTTTATTTCTAAGTCCGCCTTTTTGTTTATCGTAACATTTTCTACTAGATTTCCGAACGTCTGTCTGGCCATTATTATTCAGCAAAGAAGGATGGAGATGCAAATATACTCCCACGATCTTAAATCCCATAACTATTATGAAATGGTTAGTCGTGGCACTGTAAAAATTAAGTGTGCAGAAATAATGTCCTTGGGTCATTCAAAAATGTTACCTTCTTTGAGCGCTTCCACTAGTTTTGGTGTATAACCCTGTAAAACCAATCGTCATTTTGTCATGCGACTAGTCGGAACGAAGATGATGATTGTAATTATTTCCGACGAGTATGTTAATTTGAATATTTCGAAAATGTTTAATATTTTCATAGTAGTGATTTGATTTTTGTTTACACATTTTCGTTTTCACCATTATTCACTCTATCGTGATTCTGCGTAACGTGTCTAATATCACCGTGTTTTTTTAGTTTGATAGTAAAAATAATTTCACCGCTGGTCTTATTTTTGCGCAAATTTTCACAATTTTTTGGAACAATCCAATTGTACCCAAAAAATTTGCTGCAAGAATTCTGTTATTTTTACGATACAAATTCTCTTTTATAGGTAAGTTTCTTTTTTTAAATCGTGCTTCGTTAAAGCGAATATCAGTTATAAACGAGATATTTAAATTATTTTTTTTTTAAATTCACATGTACAAGATGGGGTTAATATTTAATATTAATAACGCGTACAAATTATTTGTTCCTGTAACGATGTTACGTCTTATCATACTTAATTGATACGAAGCTTCCGGATAGTTACCTCATTATCACCGTATCGTAAAGCATATTGATGGAAAATAAATGGAATGCGTCAGATACAATGATTTCTTTCATCGTGTTAAAACTTATTCGGAATGCTTGGGTATATTCATTTCTCACGGTTAGGAACCCCCACAATGAAATTGTAAATTCGTTAACCATAGCCGAGTCTTCTAATAGTGTGGTGTTTCTGCAACCATGAACACGTTTTTCATACAGTCGAAATACAGGAATATACAGCAGTCAGCCCTTACTCGGTACTATCAGTCGATGGGCATATATTTCTAGAGACGTTGTCCGTGTTTATACGAGTTAGTTCGTACATTATCACGTTGGGTAAACTGTAAAGGTATCCTCGTTAAAAATAATAATAAAATAACTGCAGCTTTACGTGAAGGGAGTTGGAAAAAATTTTATCCAGACGAAAAAATAAAATACACGAATTGGTAGTCGAAGAACCACAGTCTCTTAAATAGGATTTGCTAGATTCGGAAGTGTCGTTGACCTTACAAGCCTACCCTTTTTATTTTTAGTTGGCCGTATAACGTAATCATCGTTGCAACGTATAAGGGTTGTCGCTCTTTAAGTTGACCGTTTTTGAAATTTAACGCGTAATAAAAATGTACTCGTTTTTATAAAATATACAATCGTAAACGAGAAATTCGAAAATATAATTAAAAATAATTTTCAGCTTTTATGACAAACGGAAAAAAAATCGATAAACAATAAAAACCGTCTTCGTGCTAAAATGTATTAAAATTTTACGTTATATTTTTTAAAAATAAATAAACAACCAATAAAATCGCTAAATTTTTATTAATAGAAAAACCACCAAGGCTCATTATCAAATATAAAAATATATACACGATTTATAAGAAATATAAAAGGAAAACCAAACGAAAAATGTAATAAAATACTTTAGATGTACAAACTAAAATTAGTTGTTTTCACTTTGCTATTTTTGTAAGTACATATAAATTAAGAATGCTTGCATATTTTATTTTTCTTTTATATTATTATAAAAATTGTACATTCTTATAAATTGTATATTTTTATACATTATAATTTTTACTCTCGCTCGATAATGGCTTAACAACTGAAAAGCTTCGTGGTCTTTTTACGGGATAAAAAAATTATCGATTTTAACTACTTTTTTTTTACTGATGAGATATGAAGAAAGCCTAAAAAATAATGAAATTGCGAATTTTGATTTTATTCCGATAAATGCGCCAATTCTCTTAATTCCACATATACTTCTAATTAATCGAAACGAACTTGACCGAATTTAACCTGTAACATTTTGTTTTTCATTTAATTCTACTTCTAAATACTTAGTTTTGTTTACGAACTCATTCTTCGCATTAGCTAAGCCCCCCAAAAATAATGAAATTTTAACTGGGAATTTCGATTTATCGTAGATTTTGGTTTTGAATCTGATTCTATAACTAGTTTGTTTCGTCTATGGACTCGTTACTTTTCATTATGTATTTCCTAAAAATAATTACATTGCACGCTGGAGAAATTAAATTATTTTCGTTAATTATAACTTTTAACAGTTGGTTAGACGATAAAATCCCACGCCCGGTTGCCATGTTAAATTAACTATATTTAATATTTAAAACTAACATAAATTTATCGAAAATGAAACGTATTTCTATAAGTAATTTTTAAATTAACGATATACGTACTAACCGAACTCCGGTTATCTTTTATCGTCGAAAAATACTCGGAAAAAATGATAAAACTTCGATCTAATAAAAAACTTTAAAAAACAAACCACCGCGTATTAGAAAAAAAAGACAAATTTACGTTCACCGAATCAAAAAAATTATTTATCGTCTACGAATTTCGACGATGGTTATTATTATTACAAATAAAATTAATCCTCCGTTTTAATTAAAAAAAAAACAAATTAAAATATATATTTTATAAAAATATAATAATAATTTAGCGGGTAAACGCGACTCGAAATGCATCCGAACTATACGATAATAACGAACACAATGCGTGAAATTCGACTGAACCGTAATATAACCGTTGCAGTTGTACAATAGTAGTAGACTCGTTTCTATTTAGGCGGTTAGTCGGTTGCATCAGTGCAGCCGTCCGACATATATAATCGTGTATCGTACGTTTTAGACCGGTATCGCATCCCCTATTGAAATTCGCGAGCTGATTTGTTCGTACCGTTGCAGGGAGTCTTATTATTCGTTTTGGTTTTTTCACATTTTTTTATTTATTTAGACTGCATTTACATTTATCGGTGGAATTATCATTAACGAAAGAAAACACTCCACCCCGTGTCGATGGTACGTACTTACGCTATTAGGATTTACTGTTTTCTTCGTACAATTTAAGTATTTTATAATTTCGACGCAATTATATTTGAAATAAATTACACTACGTGTTATACCGCCATTTTTATATCCACGGCAATTTATATATACAACATTAAAAATTGCAACCATAAACACACTGACGTGTTTCCTTAAACACATTTGAAAAATACATTATATTCATAGTACAATATATTTAGAAAACTTTTTAATCAATAAAAATCATTTCCCTTACAGTAACACGCTTCGCTATATAATAAACAACATAAAAAATTATAAACAAATGATAAAAAAAAAACAAAAAAAAAAACTATAATTTATATATAAAAAGACCGCGAAGTTTTTTATTTTAGTAAAAAAAAATATATAACATATAAAAATAAATACAATTAATTTTTAAAAATTTAAAGGAAAACTATTAAAAAAAATATACTTCAGATGTAGAAAATTATATTCTTGCTTGGTTTCTCTTTTATCTTTTTTAAAATATTTTTTATAAATCGTTTATATTTTTATAGTTCATCTTTAAAACTTAATAAAAGAAATAAATAAATGGAAAATTAAAAACAGGAACCCGATTCACGGACGCCGTAATAATAAAACACAGAGTTATGCGAAGATAAAATATGCTGCTCTGGTCAAGTAATTATTTATTTAGCTACATTATCCACAAACTTAGCAGTTGAAGAGAAATAATAATGAATATATATCTAGCGTGATATCTTTGTAAATAAGATTTATTTAGTACAACTTTCAACTATTTCGGGTTATCTTGCGGTTTTTTCCCTTCATATATTCTATTTATATATTTTGTCGATTAAATTCACAGTATATTATTTCCGATAAATATATAATAATATGATTACGTATTTCTAAATATATAGGGAAAATTTCCGCTATTATTATTGATTAGTAATTTCATACGCTTTAATAATTTAATCGCTATTATTCTCTGAAAATATCTTTTTTATGTTATAACTATTTTTATAGATTAAATTCGTCATTATTATAGATACCAGAATTAGCCATTTTTTATAATTTAACCTAACGCTATTGTATAGTTTATTAAATACGGGCAAAAATTTAATTCTAGTTTTTACGTTACGAAAATGATTGTAAAATTTTAAATTATTTTCAATTGTTACGTACAAATATTTTATAGTTGTCGCGCGCTGAATATTAAAATATTGTAATTTATTAAGTTTAATTTTTTGTTGTTTAAATTCACGGAAATTAGTTTGTATTGTAAGTAAATAATTTCAAAATTTATCGAATTATCCGGATAATTAATTTGTAACTGTTGTTTATACATTTAAAATTTTAGTCGAATTTCAAAAGTAGTTAAACTTTCATTTTCAAAAAATAAATTTTATAAAACAACTTCAAATTAAAATCGACCGAAACTTCGGAGTTGATTTATTAAAAGAATGTAAAATTACGAAATACGCTATAATTAATAACCGGCGTTTTCGCGTTTAAAATTTGAGCGTAATTTATAAAAGTAGTCAACATTTTTCTTTTTAAAAGTAAATACTATAAAACTACATCGAATTAACATCGGTCAAAATCAGCCGAAATCAAAAATTTAAAATTACGAAATACACGTTAGTTAATCTCCTAATTTGTGAAAGTAGTTAAAAATTAGTAAATAAACATTTAAAAATACTAAAGAATTAGCTCATACAGACGGTCCGTGTAACGATTCAACTGTACATTTTACGCGAATAATAACCTTCTCTAAAATAAAAAAAAACGTATAAATATATCAACTATAATGTAAACAGAAAATATAGACGATAAATCTTGTATCTTGCATAATTATTCACCGGTTAATTTATGTTAAAAT
Organism: Coronaproctus castanopsis; assembly: GCA_032883995.1. Classification (NCBI taxonomy): domain Eukaryota; kingdom Metazoa; phylum Arthropoda; class Insecta; order Hemiptera; family Monophlebidae; genus Coronaproctus; species Coronaproctus castanopsis. The sequence continues at coordinate 269,888,978 of CM065053.1, read as the reverse complement.
TTAGCTATATATTTATATTTATTTCATTACAAATTAATATATATATATATATATATATATATATATATTCATCTCAGCTGTTGTGTTGATAAGTCTGTTGTGTTTTGGATGTAATTTATAAACCGGTGAGAGATCATCCTCTATTTCTGGAATCTCAGCGACCGTCTTTTTATCAGTTGCGCTAATCTCTTTTTTCGATCTATTCCCAGCTGCTCTAATATTGAAACTTTAGAGCGATACATTCGTCTGCAGCATATTATTTCGAATGCTTCTATTCTTCTCAGCATAACGTTTTGTTCAGTGTCCATGATGTCGAGCCTTAGCTTGTTATTCAGAATATTCGGTTTTTCGATATTTTCGTCAGTTTCGCTAACGTGCTTTTCGCCAATCCAATACAACGTTTAATTTTCTACACATTTAAATTGTGCAGTAACTGATGTCCTATTTCCGATATGCAGAATAGATGTGAAGGTTTCAGGCAGTTTCTTATGAATGATGGCGCATTTTGCACGATTTCGTTTAAATTTGAACTATTTCATTCGGTGTTGTATTCAATTTTCTCTCACTTGTGCGCAGATTGAAAATTTTTCTTCCACGGACCGCCGTTCTAATTGCCTGTCGCATAATACATTCACTATATATATATATGTATATATTATAGAGTGTAGGTGGCAATATGGAGTCCTGCCTCACTCCATTTTCCGTTTGAAAACTTCCGGATAGTTGTCCGTCTATTTTCACCTGTTCCGTATTCCTTTCGTACAATTTTTGTATTATAATTATAAATGTGTTCAGGTATTTCGCGGCATAGAATGTACCACAATTTATCCCATTCAACCGTGTTAAATGCCTTGGTATAATCGAGAAAGCTGGTTAACGTTTTTCCACGATTCGTTTCTTAATGAGCAATTATTTTCGGCTGTCTTTTCTAGACATGAGACCTGACAACAATATGCGGCCATATATAGTATTTTAAGCGCTCTCGTATTATTTATAGCATTATTTTACTAGTATGATTAGCGAGAGCGATAAGTCTGTAATTTTGTCATACTTCTTTTTTTTTACAGATATCGACTTGGTCCAGTCGCTTAGCCATTCTCCAACTGTCGATATTTTAAGAATTAGTTATGTACAAAATGACAGTTAAAAGACTAAAAACGTAATTGCGAAACTATTATTTCTGTATCCGTTTACCGAATGTGAGGATATTTCTTTTGTTTAGGTCTAACAGTGTCCTCGTTATGATCAAATCTAGACACCGCTGAATCTGTGGGCGTATCATTAAAAACAAAATTTTTTTTTATTATTACTATTATTATTATTATTATTATTATTATTATTTACGAGAAAAATGAATAGTATTTTGTGCTTTGGTTCATCTTCGTCTGGAATTAATTTAATCGTGCGGCAGCGACTTAAAGAAGGTCGTTCGATAAATGTCGACCTTGTATTTTGAAATTTGCTTCTGATATACCGGTAACTATTAAAGTTCTTCCTTTTCACGGCCACACACACACACCTAAATTCTACACTTTCTATACTGAACGGGTCTATTACTACCACTGCTACTATTACTACTATGTACGACGTATGGAATGGGAAATTTGAAAATCGACCAACAAACTACGGAAGTCAACTTACTCTCGGTAAGAGAGCTGTAGCGCATAATTTTATATTTATCCGTCATCAGAATGTGTGGACCCTCTTTGAAAGGTAGTGATTACTACTACACGTTGGGATGTAAAAAAGCAACGAACATGAAAGGTACACTACTCACAAGGAGATGAACTTTTTCCGTTTTTTTCTGTCGTTGTGTCATCGAAATACGTATAAATCTTGTTGTACACTCTATCTCGAAGGGAGTATTTTTAGTTCCCGTTTCAGTCGTCAAACTTGTTTACATTGGTGCAATAACAGAATAGAAGGGTAGTTCCGCATTATATGCGTTTATGCGTTATAATAAACAAGCAGAACAAACGCTCTTAACGAACCGCGAGTAAATTATGAAAAATGCAGTAGGAATGTCCCTAATATGTTACTTATGTTATATTATCGCGTTAGCCCTGGAAATATAACGTCGGAGTCGCGGTGAAAAATATATACATATTCATTTCCAGTCATTCCAGTGGCGCCACTTAAATTTTAGTCGCATTATTTGAATCCCTTCGAGTGTGATAGCGCAAAGGTTCAAAGTTAATCATTCGAATTGCTTCAGTCCTTTTCGTTATATGAACTTTTTACCGATTATGTCACGTAAAGAAGGTGGTGATAAATAAATCTGTTTTTTTTTTTTTTTTTTTTTTTGGAACGTTTTGATCGTTGCACCGTGTGAATTAGTGTTAACGATGATGGTGTTATCTCTGAAAAATCGTATAAAGTTGGTGAATTTCTAAAAGTTCCTTAATAGCTTCCATTTTTTCTTTTAATCTACGTAATAAATTAATTAAACCGCGTAACGCACATCACGGCATCGCACGGACTCTACACACATGAATATCACCAACACCAAATGGCTGGCAGTACATAAAACGACGAAGAAAAAAATAATTATCCAAGGTATAGAGGTTGAACGAGTCTCGAAATTTCAATATCTCGGTACACGGTTCCACGAGGATCAATCATATACAGAAGGCGAGGAAAATTCGATGACTCGGTAGGATTTGAAATTACAACTACGAATGCGTCTACTTCGATGTTTTGGTCGATACTACTGTACGGTACGGAAAGCTGAGTTCTCACACCATCTTTGGACATCGAAGCTTTTGAGATGTACGTTTATCGCAGAAAGTTAAAAATATCGTAGATCACGCGACCAACAGCGAAATGAGCTGAGGCGCTTTATGAACCAGAAAGTTAAAATACTACGGACACACGCATAGACGACCAGAAAAATACCACCTGTTTCATCTAATATGGTGAAATTATTAGTCATTGAAAATCTGCTAGGCGAAAATTTTCTTGGGAAGCGGATATGAGAAGGTGGTATATCAAATATCGGCACCCCAATTGCAAGAAGCGTGTCTGGACATATTTAGTAGCTCTGATGATAGCGGATTTTCGACTAGATGTCGTAAGAAGAAGAATCCGCTTTATATATATTCCGAAGATTTTAATATCGCTCTAAATAATATCTATTTAGTGTAATTTCGAACTGTCGATGCTTCTTGTTGGGGTGGCAATGGCTCTTTGCGAGAGTTTCACCGAATGATACTTGTCGTTGACTACCAGCTCGGTTTTCGGACCCGAGATAATGGTGATTTTAGTTTATAATGGTGATTTTAGTTTGGACAGTTGACGGTTCCGCAACTCCTCAATTGTGCCCCCCCCCTGATCATCTGGCTGGATAGCAAGAAACGGGTCAGCAGTATAAACATAAACGGATTCGTCCGAGGCTCGGGGAAGGTGGAGGGCTTTTCAAAGTGAAATAAATTCACTGTGTCTTCTCCACTCGATTAAATCCAAAGGATTGTACTATTATTGTTTTCGAAAAAAAAATATATATATCGATACACGCATTTCTAAAGCTATAAGGAAAACTCCCGCTATTACTCTGTCGATGTCCGGTAGATAGTAGTTTTATACGCTTCGATAATTTTAATCGGCTATAGATCTTATTAATATTATAAGTGCTTATAGATTTATACGAGATTATTCCTTTCTTATAATTTAATTTACCGCTATTATTATTATTATTATTATTATTATTATTATTATTATTATCCGCAATCTTCACGGCCATGCTGGTTTGAGTTTGTAGTACAGCTTTTAATTAGCGAGCATTGCAAACATCCTTCATTTTGATGGTTAAAGAAGGTACTCATATTGGAATTCAATAATACCGATTTTTGAATTTGTTCGATCGTATACGGTGACAAGTCCTAGGTTCTTTACCCTAAACTGCTCGATATTATTCCATTGTTTCACCAATGGTACAATATTTACAACATCGAGTTTCATCGTTCGTTTCATTTGTTCTGTAAGTTTTGCATGTATTTATTTTTTCTGCGTACACTTTATCAATATTTAGACTATCCGGTAGAGAGCTGTATATCTATTAACATAATTTATTTATCTTATCTATTAAAACGGTATCAGTTATGTTCCATTGTTTTATCAGTCGATATAGTTCTGTCCCAGTATAATTTATACTGTTCGTGTTCTAAGATATGGCTGTTTATCATTAATTAATCCATATTTTATTCCTATTTCTTGATGTACGATAGCTGCCACATTATCATCATCATTATTATTATTATTATTATTAGGAGCAGTTGTATGTGATGCAGTTGCTGTACTTTGTATTTAAAAATAGAAACACATTCAAAATATCGGTTAAACACGGTGTGTAAGTCGGAGTGCGTTTTCGGAATATGTTCAAATTACAATAAATACCATACAAGAATGCAGGCAGTTTTTATGGGTGCTATGCTATTCAATAAACTGCCTGCATCTGTTAAAGTTGATTTGAAAAATTATAAACGGCGTCGGCGAAAATTGTTAATAAAATATGTTACAACCGACAGCTGAGTTAGCCTAATTGTTTCAACGAGTATTTTAATTGTTAGCGTTTTGTTGAAGAGGCTTTGTTTACTTTGTTTATTAATAACGTGAGTTGTGACACTGCGTTGAAGATGTTTTTTGTATATAGATATTCAAAGGTTATTTCTATTTTAGAGTAATATCTCAAGAATTAGTGTATTTTAAAAAAATTTAGGTATCCCATACTTCCAATTTATTTTGCGTCTTTATGCCTGTGTATTTTTACGTTGAATTATCAGTATTTTAAGCAGGTTAAGGTTGTTATTATGAGTTTAGTTGTGTTTATCACCACAATTTAAGTTCGTCCAACTTGTAAACCAAAACCTGTTGTACCGGTCTATTTTTGGTTTATATGGCATTGTAAATGTTAGTGAATAAATTAAATAATTTTATTTTTGGATTATACAACATTGTCAATGTCTGAATCAATGTACATTTTGTTCTTATTTCATGTACAATTAATAACTTGCATGTGTAAAACTAGACTAATGATTCAGCACTTAACAATGTATGTTACTATTATTTTAATGTTACTATTTTTATTTTGCATAAGGTAGTTTGCACGCAGCTATTGATATTGAAATTTCCCGCTACTCGCGCAGGTATGCGCATAGCGAACTTTATATTATATCTATGTATTGTATTTATGGTGTAATGGAATTATTATAATTAGTATTAAGTTCATTATCTACATATTACTTGTGTGTATGTATCTAAAATGTTTATGTATATTCATAGGCATATAGGTATATATATATATATGTTTCATGTATATATATGTGTATATGAATGTATATGTATGAGTATGTTTTATATCTATGTGTGATATGAGTATAATCTATGTATGTATGTATATGTATACGTATGTATAAAATTTTTTCATTCTATGTGTTATTAAATAAATAAATAAATTTGAATTTGAATTATTATTATTATTATTATTATTATGTAGTTTATTAAATACGGGCGAAAAAGTTTGTTTTATTATACGCAATTAAAATGATAAAAATTTATTAATGTTTTTTCTTTATTCGTTCGGCTTATAGGTATGGAATCGTTAGAGACTAGTATTAATTATTGGGAGGACGCTATGTCAGCGTACATGAAAATGAACGCTACGTCCGATGCTCTGGCGATAACTAATGAAGAGGAATCGGAATTTTGTCGAGAACTACAAAAATTGTTAAAAGCCGCTTACAAATTGCAGGATAATTGCGAATTATTATTTTTGGATCAGGTAGTTCTTTTTTTACTTTTCATATTCAACCGACGTTCGTCGTTTAAAAAGTTTTTTCATTTTTACGAAACGGTTTACAACTGAGCTTTGAACTTTGAACTTCTGTACGAAATTTTCGTTAAAAAATTCTACGCGTCACGTAATATCCCGTTTGCTTGGTTTAGCTTTTGTTTCTTTGGCCCTGGCTGACCATTTTTTATAAATTTATTAGCGCAAATAAATCAATTTGTTATTTACATAAAAAAAAATGATAACGACGCGTAAAATATTTTAGCATCCGCTCTTGGACACTAGACTTGGACTGTTTGTATACAGAGGGAAAAAATTCGAGCATTACTAGAAGTATTTCACGTATTCTTAGCCAATAGATGTGGCTTATCGTCCGAAAATGAAACTCTACTATAATACAAGGTGATCCAGAAAAGACGAACGGTTTTGTTTGAATAACTGAAAAATTACTCGACAAATATTTTTTTAAGGAAATTTTATTTAAAAATAGGAATTACAATCCTTAGTGAAACGCAATATCGTTCAGATGATCGCCATTTCTAACAATGCATTCATTCGGTCTTTACAATATTATCGAAGACTTTTTCGAGCATTTGAAATTTCGTAAAAAATCCGAGTTTTCAAGTCTTCCAGATTTAGTGGACGTGTTTCGTAAATGCGACTCTTAAAGTATCCCTACAAAAAAAAAAATCGCGTAACTTTGAATTTATTTAGTCGTGATTGATTCAAGTCGAAAATTTCCACGCAAACGCGCGCTCCCCCTCATTATAGGATACCGTGATAACTGGAACTGGACAAAAACGAATCTCTCGTGTGTACAGTAAACGTGGAGCATTATGCGGTTTGCGTTGTAGCAGTTTCATCAACTGGCTCGCCCTATATAAAATAGCTTTAAAACCGATCTAGTGTGTAGTACAGCTGTCAAAAACATCTAACTTAAAAAAAAGAAAATGCGATACAAAAATGAAGTACTTCTTCTTATAATCATCGGTTATATATAATTACACAAAAACTTCCCATCATAAGTCTAACTTTAAATTTGTTAGCCAGCCTGTGGCTCCGTCGTTAAGATTGTGAACATCGTCTAATGGTTCAACCTACAGGTGCAAATTCGCTACAGTCTTCTAATATAGGCTGCATTGTTTGTCTTGGATTTCCGCACTGACACGCAGCAGTTGTCTTTATAACCGATTTGTGTATTAGATATCCGCATCTTTCCTGTCAGGTCCTAATTCTATCGAGTGTCTTCTATAATTTCCTAGATAAATCCGTTCTTTTAATTTCATTCGGGTCGACAACTAAATTGGAATTTGTTGTATGTTCTAAATTCCTTTCCCATGTTATTTTCTATTAAACTCTTTCATATCTTTTGCTAATAATTCATCCATTAAGGTGATTTTCTGGATTTGAGTCTCGACACTGACGCGGATCTTATCTCTTCAGATATTGGCGCAGTTCGGGGTACATCTGAAATTTATTTCTATCTATTTGCATATTTAGAAAGTTTCTATAACAAGCGAGGCTCTTTTTTGTATGGGACAACTTCTTGCAATTTCTGAAGGTAATACGCGAAAGAATTTTTAATATAAATTAAACCATTTCAAATTTTACTTATTATAAACGTGAAATAGGTCGAAGTTTCTCCGTTATAGCGGTAGTGTCGATTGGGTTATTATAGTTATTGTTTTATTTAAAACATTATTTTAATATAATAATAAACAAAATCGTCTATTAAAAAAAAACGTTCCGGGTTAGGTTTTTTTAAGCGGGGGGGGGGAATCTGAATTTACTTTTTTTTTATTAGGGAGCCAAAATCAGTGTATGGGATTTTTAAAAAATAAAAACCCCCTCCTTAAAAACCAAATAGGATTATTCATATAATAATGGAGCAGGCGTAGAACTCCACGCTTAAATTAACTTATTTCGATGGAAGAAAGTATGACATAGCGTAGTCCTTTGTTCCATCTAATATAAATTCGTAATATGCTTATATAGCAACCCCTTTTGTTTAACACGTATGGAGAATATTTACTTGTACCCTATTTGACAACGAAATAGGATATACGAGCTGTTTAGTATAGGATCTTAATTATTCTTTATAGCGTTAATTGGGCTTTTCGTCTCCCACCAGTGTTTTTTTTTCCGTATGCTGCTGGTAAAGTTTGAACCAGATTTTAATCGTCGTTGCTAGAATTTTTATCTCTTTTCTTTTTTTCGCACTCTGTATATCTTATAACGGTTTTCTTTATTTTCTTCGAAATATTTATACGTAAACACAACACACACATACATGTGTACATAATGTATATGTGTACATAACGTATAATCGAGATGTCGTATCTTATACAAATAAAATTAGCATTTTTATACACAGGCACTCACACATATATATATATATATATATATATATATATATATATATATATATATATATATATAATACGAACTATGTATTTACGTATAATTCGCGCATTATTTAACATTCTGCTACTTATCTTGTATTAAATTGAAATTTTATTGTTTACAAATGTCATCCTTAATAGCCATTACTCTGATAAATGAAATAGCAATTTTCCGTACGATGAATCTTTCTTAAGTTCAGTCTTTTACGTTGAATTAAAAATTTTTAGTTTTCAAAACGCTCGTGCGTTTGCGTACACGCGGTGTTAAAGCGATCTTGTTTATTTAACATTCGCGGTTGTAATTCATATTTATCGGTAATTTACCTATCGAAACGTTGCAGAGATCGGTTTTATTCAGACCGGATGGATCGACTAGAATAGGCTCCGAAGCTGATTATAATCAAGATGATTTATCACCCGCTGAATCTTTCGTCTCTGCTCAAGACGCTGAAGGGTAAGACGACGTATTTTAATTTATTTTTAATTCGTTTTTAATTAATTTTAATCGGCTCGTATATAATTCGCGTAATTAAGTATACGCCCCTGAATTTATGTAGATGAATTTTCTAGAATTTTTTATATGATCGTATTGATGGAAATTTTCTTTCATAAAACGTCCTCTCCTTTGTACAAGTGCCAATAAAGATAGCACCATTTCCCATCGATTTATGTTCAGTTCTCATTCGAAATTAACTATTTTGCACATATGTATACACTTCGATACCTTTAATGATTGCACACAAATCAGTCATTTTGATAAGCTTTTTCAGATCCATTGTTGCAAGTTTATATACATAATACTGATGGTTCTAAATCTCCCGATGGAATTGGTTCCGCGTTTATTATCACTTCCTCGAACGTTACAAAAACCTTTAAACTACCTAAATTTCCTTCAATATTTACAACTGACTTGCTATTCTGATCGCTTTTACGCTTCTCCAAATTTAAATTAAAATATAGTAATTTACACGGATTCATGTAGCGCTCTCAAAGCTATTTCAAGTTCCTCAGTTAATAGTCGTTGTTTTCCATCAATCTACGAAATTCTAAGAAATATTTACGATCTATAAACGCGTTAGTTAAAATTTATCTGGATTCCCAGCCAGTCAGGTATCCACTGGAATGATACCGTAGACAATCTTGCTAGAAGCGTCAACGAGAATGACTCATTCCACTTCAATACACACGTTAAAGACATTTTATCGGAGATGAAGTTTTCGCACAAGGAATTTTGGAACCGCGCTTGGAAGTATTATTATTCAGTGAAACAATTTAGGAATATTCAACCTTCAATTCCAGTAATTCCTTGGCTCTTCAATCTTCCTGTCAACATAGAAAACATAATTTCGTTTATTCATATTATATGTGTCGCCTACTAAGGCTTAACATCAACAACATTCCACACGTTCAATTTACACACAAATTAGCCCCTTCGCCATTACAGCATCCTTGCGATGGACATCAGATCGCCGATGAAAACCACCTATTTTTCAGCTGCAGTTATTACAGAATGTTCAGTTTCTACTTCTCCTATTTTTATTTATTTACTTTTTTTCCATTCTTGCATAATTATTTTATCATAATTCTGTTTCTATCATTTCTATATTTATCGTTTCCATTATTTAATTAAGCCAGAGTGCAATGGGATACACGAGGGTATACAGATCAAGCTGTTTGGTAAAACTCTGCAAATCATTTATTTTTAGTTGCTAGTGCAGACGGTAAATTGTTCCAATACGTATAATGATGTAAATTTAGTGGCTGAAATTTTAGGAATACTGATTTATCAACAGCAGAAACTACAGTGCATGACGTGTAACGTTCTAGCACAAGTGCCGACGATTATGTTCATCATTCCAAAGTGGGATTCTGCGCGCAAAATCAGTAGTCTTTTCCGTCTTCTATCAATTATTTACGTCTTTCCGTGTCTGTCCACATCTAATGTTTGTCGAAATTGCCGTTACATATTGTTATGAAATTAAATTGTAACCGGAAACGGAATGAGCGAAATTCCGCTACTAGCGGAGCAGCGGCAAACTCAAGAGATTTGTATCTTGGATGGGCTCAACCCCCCCGCCCACGAAAAAAAATGAAAAATTTGTAATAAAAATGAATAAAATATAGGCAGCCGAATGTGTAACAAAAATTCGACAGGCAAAAAAATAAACTATAAACGATCACGAACAACAACGAAACAACTAATAAAGAACAACAACAAAAAACCGCACTAGTCACGACCTGACTAAGATTCGAATGCCGAACGAATCAACCAACAGTCATTTTTTTTTTTAGTTGCACAGTCAGCTGGATTTTCAATGTCATTAGCAAGCAGAATGTAAGGAATATGTTCTGCACGCTCTTCAAGATTATGTTTTATTAATGATATGCGAGCTCTTTCAAATATTCTCTTCTGTTTCAACTATCATTTTAGCTGCGAAATTTTTTGGAGCTTATTTCGCGCCTTCTTGATATGTATTTTGTAATTTTCTAAGCCCTCTGGCACCCCGTGGGCGTGTCACTGTAGCGGACAGACGATGAATTTTATCGTTCTGAAGTAGGATTGTAAAATGAACTTTTCTGTCACCTATCAATTCTTTGACGTGTCTTATAAATAATTAGCGTGTACATCTATTTCGGATTGTTTGTTTTATATTATTTACATAAAATTCTGCTGGTAGAGGAATATTATTCGAGAAAGGATGTGTCCATTTTCCAGAATTAATAATAGTCTTTACTGTTTCAGTTTTTTTTAAATATATATATATATATATATATATACGCTTATTTTTGAAATAATTTCGGTCGATTTATCATTTTTGATAATTCATATCGTTTCTTCGTATTTTCTGAGTTTTCTACATCATATTTCTTCCTTCCTGTGAAGGTTAATAATCGAATCGAACTAAACCGGGTTTGTCGACGTTTGTAGAGTAATTAATTATTCGGCTGTATGTCGTTTTTCACGTTAAATGATTACATCGCCATCGTTTAAAGTATATATATATATATATATTTTTGTATATCGTCAATGGAGTCGTTCGTTAATTGCATAAATTGCGTAACCGGTTCTTTCATCAATCTTGTGTCTCCTTAGAAAATATTGAATACGTAGTAGACTATATTTTCTTTCATTTCTTTTTCTGGTGATTACCGCGAAATTGGAACTTTTATTTAAAGGTACCATAGCGTAGCGTAAATAATTAATTAGGAAGCGAGAGAATGTTCCCTTTATATTAGCGACTGACGTGTGCGCAAACTGAAAAAAAAAATATTTTTTTTAAAACAAAAACACGGGGAATTAAAATTAAAATTCAAACAATAATAACAATTTGAAAACCGCGGAATGTAGTGATTTTTAAAAAATGAACAACGAAAAGGGGATTAAAAATCAGTAAACTCGCTTTTTTTTAAAAAAAATAAAAATCACACAGCTTTTCTACTTTTAACCCATTATCGAGTGAATATAAAAATAAAATATAAAAATATGTAAATATATACAATATAAAAAATATAGAATGTAAAAATTATTAATTTAGATGTACAATTTAAAAAAATTCTCGTAATAAAAGAAAACAGTATTTATGAAATAATCCGATAATGAATGTGGGAAACAACGCAATCTACAATCAACAATGTAAAATTTATACATAAACAAACGCAATAGTGCAGAAAAATGAAAATAATTACTATCTGATGATTTTTATAATATACTTCTTAGAACTAATTCTTTTTTGTTAAGGAACCGTTTTGGATTTGATTCTCTCCCGAAGTGTTTAATCTTTAAGTCAGCATGGTCGTATGGTATCCAGTTATGGGATACGACAACTAATTCAAATATTTCTGAAATTGAAAGGTTTCAATCAAAATCTATACGTATCGTGATCAACGCACATTGGTATATTAGAAATTATATATATATATATAGGGACCTGAAAATGGAAACTGCGAAAGATATAATAAGAATATACAGTGAAACATATACACAGCGTCTAAGATCGCACTCGAATCCGATAGCAACGCATGCTTAATTTATGATAACCTTCAATAGACACGCAGATTAAACAGGAAAATACAATTACACGTAATATAACAATTAAGGTTGAATCTCATTGGAGAACATCTTACTACTAAATGAATAGATACATACTCTGTCATACACGATGTTTAATGCTAACTTTAGCAGATTACCTCAAAAAACAAAAAATCATAAGTTTGGAATCCTAGGACTGACTTTATTCCATAATAAGTTTGGAATCCTAGGACTGACTTTATTCCATGGTGTAAGTAACTTCCAGCCCAACCGAGTATCTGTAGCTCTTTTCATTTTCCAGTATTGATTTGTGCCTGTATCATGCAATAATGTTGCTACGAAAGTGTTTCGCGGTCCATCACGTCTTCCCTGGAATCTGTCTTATTACACCGCGTAACAGATCACTGTATCGGACCACATGCCCCATCCAGATATATATATATATATATATATATATATATATATATAATTTAATTCAATATTTACTGTTTTAGAGATACAATCGAACAGAAACCAGTACCTGCTGAAGTATTCGGTAGTTTAGGAAAAGTTTTTTAATTGATAACATCATCGAATGATGGGGGTTCTCCTATGTACCATTTATTCCTAGGTGATTTTTACTTGAGTGTCTAATAAGCTTAAACAAAAAATCTTTTAATAAAATATCTAATTTATTTTGAATCGAAAATATTAAAACAATAAATGAATTAAATAAACGATCGCCAACGATTACTTTTAAGTTTTTAGTCTTAGCAAAAACATTTCGTATTTAATTACACAATTGTAAATAACCTCTTTACAATTTGGCGACCGTAACGACAACTTCCACGTTTATCATAACAACGTTCTTGAGCTAACTTCTACTCGGACGAAGTTAGGTCGAAATTATTTATAGGCGGACAGAAATCCTTTTATCGTATTAATTTATGTTGTCCCGTTTTTGCAGATGGCAAATGGCAGATCTGAGAGAGTTCGATGAATATCTTGATTTAAACGTGGACGTTGAAAAATTACCTCTATATCAGAGCGCCTTAAAAAGATTCGAAGATGATGGAATTCCTTATAGGTATATTATACGTATCGGTGCTAAATTTATATGCTGTTCGTGTTTTTTGTGTATATACCTATACCATTGTATGAATATATATATATATATATATATATATATATATATATATATGTATATATATATATATATATATATATGTATATATATGTATATATATATGTATGTGTGTACCTATGTGTATCTCGTATATTTTATTCATCTGGTTCGATTGCATTCTTTCCGAATGTTATCACGCTAAATCTTGTTTACCGGAGAGATTTTATTACTTGTTCGTTTTTTCGTAGTATACATATACATATTTTTAAAAATACCTATTAAAACCTTCTATTTTCTCAGGATTTAAGCCAGCTTCCATTTAGTTATTTTTCTATTCAATCTTTATATCTTCGAGGGATATCAACCTCCCAACTTTTTCTGTTATTTGCGTTTATATTTTCTCATCAGTTGCTCGAAGCGTGCAAATAATCGCGCTTCGGATGAAATCTTACAAGTATCGACGCACTGATCTTACGAAGAACTTACCTTTTCTATTTGCGTTATACGACTGATCGTTATTCAATAATATATATATATATTTTTAATACTTGTTAGCGGAAGAACGAAATGCTACCTTTTTGGTTTCTTTTGCGATATTGCGATTAAAAAAATTTTAGGCCTTTTTCTAATTTTATTCTACTCGTCATCGGTTTTTTAAGTATGTTATGTTTAACTTCTTCTTATATTTCGATTGTCATCAAATTCCAATATTAAATTCCAGTTACTTGTAAATCTGCTTTCATATTTCTTTAACGCGACTTCTCCTTAATTACTATTGTTAACGCTTACTGGTAGTTTCTCTTGCTTTTCAAATCACACGAGGCGAACTGGCTCCATTTTTAACCTTAAAGTTCGTTACCATTTCTCCTTCGTCATCATCCATATTTAAGAGCATGCTGCGGGAAACGAAGCGGTGGATAGGGCAGCTCACTTCTATATTATGTTCCTCTACAACCTATGAAGCACCATCGTCTCCAGTACTAAACACAGCCCTTAAATAATTCACTACAACTAGCAACCGAAGTGGAACTCATACTATCATAATTTCCTTCTCGCTATCAAACCCAATGTTGGCTTCTGGAAACCACCTCCCAATTTATCTCGTTCCATCTGTATATCACTCAGCAGGCTCCGTCTTGGTCACATACTATTTCCTCGTTTTCCAGCCGTTATTCCTTCTATAATTATCTTTCGTAGACTATCGTGTCTTAGAATGTGTCCAATCGTATTCATACATCGTTTAATTATTCTTTCCATAATGTTCTTTTTTCTTCAATTTTCTTTAGGATTTCCTCGTTAGTTATGTCCGTTGTATTTTCAGCATTATCCTGTAACACCGCATTTTGAATGTTTCTAGTGATTGTTTTTCCAACTTTACTAATCGTCATCACATTCGTACAGTACCAGTACCGTGTTCCAAATATTTATACCCTTGTCTGTTAATATATTTTTCCGATCGTGCTTGGCCTGATTAATCCGGTTTTTAATGCCCTTCCCGCATCTCCCGTCTTTGGTGATTTTGCTACACGAATAATGAAATTCATTAAAACTTCTGGTTCTTTAGTACCGTCGATGTCTACCCTCATTTTTTTTCGACTGTTATTTTTGTCACACGCCCTAATCTTTGTTTTATTTTTATTTTCATTCCGTATTTCTTAAATAGACTTTCCATTATTTTTAATGTATCCTTCAGTTAATTTTGATTTTCCGCCACGATAGCGGCAAAACACGTAATGTGCTTATTAATAACCATATATGTTATAATATTAAAAATATGCGATATTAAATTAACGCGCTGTACAGCAGCCAAGGCTCCAGGCACGACAGGAAAAAATGATTAGATTGAGGAATGGAGACTGAAACGGTGGAAGAAATGGGAAATAGAGAGGATAGCGTCACATCCGGAACACTGTGAATCCAAAGTTTTATTAAGATACGCATGAGTGATACGCGTATGGCTCAAGCGTAATCTAATGGTGGCCGCATCATTTCTGCGGCTTGGAAGCAAAGTCATCCTAGGATCGGTCGAATGTTTGATTTGCCGCAGTTTGTTGGTTTGTGACGGTCAACTGCCACTTCTTCTGCCGTAATGCAAGAAGCCCATTTATGATCTATTTCTTAACGTCAGGCCTTTAAACTAGAACATTCGGAACCGGCAAGAACGTAACAGTTTCCCTTGCTTTATCGGCTAGTTCGTTCCCATAATCCCACTGGGATTCCAGAGGAATGTCACTTTCTGACTCGACTCCGCCAGCATCAGTTTCATCACTTTCTTGGCTAGGGTGCTGATTATGGTTGATAACGTCGCAGAGAGTGCGGAGTGTTGAAAGAGAGTCAGAACATATAATCGAAGGTTTATCAACATCGGAGCTTATTAAAGATTCCATAGCAAGATAAATCGCGTATAATTCAGCTGAAATGACGGCGAAGGTCTGCGGTAGCGAATATTGAATGACGATTGCTCCATCTCTGAGAACTGAGCAGCCGACAAATCCATTGAACACGGATGCGTCAGTGTAAAACACGGTAGATTCATATGAACGTGACGTAATTTCTTTCTCGATTTCTTGTACGGGCGGGTTTTCTCTCTCCATATAACAACCGAACCAGGTTGTCTTTCCACGGAGGCAATATTGCGGTGTTATGAACGGTTGACTGGGAATTTGGGGAAGTTATAATCGAAAAGCCGGAAGCTTTAGACTGCTTTACAAAATTGGCTAGGTGACTCGGATGGCTGTCGATCGATGTGGTGCGAAACGCTCCAGTCACTAAACGTAAGGCAGAATTATGGATAACATTGATGGTTTTGAAGGTGGATGAGTAAGCTGAAGAATATATTGCGGCTCCATAATCGGTTCTTGTTGGATCAAAGAACGATAAATTTGTAGCAAATATGTATTTATTTTAAAACGATTTAATATTTGAACAGAATTAAGTGATGCTTTGTTTTGATCGTATACGATGTATAATAATCATATTTCGTTTGTTAATCACATTAAAAACAGTATTCAGTAATATATATATACACATATATACATACATACGTTAAAATAAGTTTTTAAATTAAGATGTGTTAAATATACCTGTAATTTGATTGATCAGTCGGAGTTGGCAATAAGTAATTATTTAAACGCGCTCAATTTACGCATTTTCGAACTTTTAGCAAATCATTAATACGAATTTCTGTCCGGGTCATATATTCCCGTTTAGTTACAATAATTATTCAATAATATATTAGCGAAAATTGAACACAGCTTATTAAGTTGTAATGAATGAGGTGTTTCACAATTACTGCACGTTTCTAAAAATTCTGAATAAAATTTTTCATTTTCAATACTATATATTGTTAGTTTGCAAGTAAGAGTTTTCTGTTTTGTATTATGTAGAAATTTATTCGAACGTATATCATCATTTACAATAAATTCTAAAATGGAACACACGTGAACTATGACATTACCAATTCAGTTATAATCGGCAATTCATTATCATCTACAAAAATGCCTTTATTCTGTTTAATAATGCATTAATTATGATTCCGAAGACCAGTCGTGTAACGATTATAAGTCTAATTAGCCATACATTGAAAATACTACTACGAGTAATACAAGCTAGAATACGGAAAAAATGCGAAGAAAATATAAGTAAAGAACAACTTGGTTTTCGATGTGGACTGGAGACCACAGATGCATTATTCTGCATGAATATATTAATTCAAAAGTTAAAAGAATTTCAACAACCAATATTTATATGTTTTATAGATTTTGAAAAATCCTTCGACAAAGTTGGGCATGTCGAATTAATTAATATATTATAAGAAATTGGATTGGATACTGCTGATAGAAGATTAATAAAGAACATATATTTGCAACAGATGACAACAGTAATACTAAATAACGGCGAAACGACGGATAAAATCAAAATTGAGCGCGATGTGAGACATGGCTGTATTTTGTCGCCGACATTGTTTAATGTATACGCGGATATCATATTCAGAAGAGCGTTAACAAACAGAAGGTGTCAAAATTGGAGGTGAAATCATTAATAATATAAGGTACGCAGATGACACGGTAATATTAGCAGAAAATGCGAAAGATTTGCGAATATTGTTAAAATTATTAGAAAGAACCTGCGATAAATATGGTATTACAATTAATACTAAGAAAACTAAAGTAATGGTGACAGTAGATCAACAAAGATAATACTAAGTAATGTGAAATTAAAAGTAGTGAACAAGTACAGATACCTCGGTGCATGGCTAAACAAAGCCGGGGATTCAAATGAAGAAATTAAATGCAGGACAGGACAGTAGCATTTATGAAAATGAAGAAAACACTAACGTCGCAGGGAATATCTCTTGAAGTAAGACTCAGAGTTTTAAAATGCTACGTATGGTCAGTGTTGCTGTATGGCTTCGAAACATGGACGCTGAAGGCTAAAATAATCAAACCTATTCGAAATGTGGTGTTACCGTCGTATCATATCGTGGACAGCAAAGAAGAAGAATAACGAAGTATTGGACATATTGAAAAAAGATAATGAACACGATCAAACGAAGGAAAACAGCGTAGACACATATTAAGAGGTCCGAAATATGTACTGCCGCAGACCATAATCATGGAAAAAGTGGCAAAAGTAGGCAGAAAATGATCGTCGATGAAGGTAGAAGAATTGTTTCACAAGGCCAGAGACCGAAAATTATATCAAGAAATTGTCGACGTAGTTGCTACTAACGACTGAAACAGTCAATTAGACAAAAGAAGAATGTTTTTGCGGAATAGTCAAATTCACTCAAACCGTTTTCAACGTCCAAGTTAATATCTGAATAAATGTAATATTACGTATTTTATAAAATTATTTTTAGTAACTGTTAATAGTGCCCACTAACTTTTTAATAATGGCGAATCAGTAATATTTATCTCGCTATGTATATATGAGTATCTGTACTGTAAAATGTATAGTTACACTATTCACACATTTCCGGTTCCGATCCGTTCCAGATCAGTTCCGGTTCAATTCAGTTTCATTGGTGTGCGTCATCTGTTCATACGTATCCGTAAATATGGAAGTATTTCAACTCCTTTTCTATATTATCCCAAATGCTTTGTTTTAAACAAACGTCCATATACTTCGGTTGGGAAGCAAAGATATAACGGAGTGTACTGAACTAACACTGAGTGCGAACATTCTAACCAAATTACTCTAAATAATATTTTATTTCACTGATGTTGATTCGATTTGTCGTACCGGAACGGATCGGTGACGGAAATGTGTGAATTGGCCTTAATAATGATATTTATTTTATGTGAAATACGTGTACTGTCTTCTTATATTCGCTAGGTACTTCGTTAAAGAGATAAATGTTTCTTTAGAATGTTATCATTTTAGGTAGCAAAAATAAATACACTAATTTGAGATTAAAATTGTTTAGCTTGAGTTTGTAAGAAGTGTTAATATTTAGTGTTGGGACATAACAATTATTTAAATATGCGATAATATTAAAATGTATACGATAGCCGTTGTTAATAGAAAGCCGTACTGTGGTGAAAATTGGCAACAGCGAGAAGGCCTAACCTGTTATGTCGTTTACATATTGCGCACTTGCGCAGTATTTAATTTTAAAGTCACTGGCCGTCCGTCTGTAATTGTTCGAAATTTCGATTTAATTCTTAATGTTTTATCACTTTAATTGGTGTTTATACTAATCGTAAAATAAAGTTCGCGGTTTGACGGTCCTTTTTAAAAATTATCCTGCGTTGTTTAAAGTTTTTCATTGTTCGTCGTTTAGATGCGGTTTATAATATTAAAATGAAATGTGAATTTGTAATATATCCTGCATCGCTGATTGTACACAGTAAATTGTTTCACATTATTTTCAAAAAATAATTTCATTTCCGGCGAAAAAATTTTTCATCACTAGTGGTTTTTATGCAAATGTGATTTGTTTTCCAAAATCACGAATTTTGTGCACTCGTGTATATACTCATCTTTTCCCCTTAAGTTAATATTTTGTATTCGAAAATTATAATACTTGATTATTTTATTTAAAAAAAAAACACACATTTAAATGCTGCGTTCCTGGATGCAATAGTAATTGTAGTTCATTTCTAAAATATTCGACAATAAAACAGTAAGTGTTTTTAAATTTCCTAAAGATACTGCTCCTAAATTGTAGAAAAAAACGATTTCTAGGAAGAATTTCGTCTAATTTTAGTGTAGTATGTAAACTACATTTTACTTTGTCAGATTTTATTTATGATGAATGTATGCAACTTGTTGGGATCTGTAAAGACCTCATTTCGAACAGGCCACGGTTAAGCAATGAGGTCATTCTAAGAATTGTTTCTACCTTACCTTTTTATCTATCTAAAGAAAAAAGAAAATGGAGAACAGTTCCAGAAATTCGACGACATAGTATTTCCGTCCGGAAAATTGAGTACAGATGATGTTGAAAAACGTTTTCTACGAGTGGATGTAATTATAATATATCATACAGTGACATAATATAAAGCGAAAAAATAATTCGATTAAAAAGAATTTTTGAAAAGCCGATGGAAAATTTTCGTTTGCAGAATTGAGGGAAAATTTCAATTTTGATAATAGGCGACGAAAACAATTATTTCGAAACCAATACGTGATGTAAAACTTTATTTTGGAAAAAATAATTTACAATGCTATGAAATAGACAATTCTGCAAAGATATATCAGAATATGTATCACATTCTCGTTTTAAAACATTGGAATGTTCACAGCATTATTAAACAGAATAAAGGCATTTTTGTAGATGATAATGAATTGCCGATTATAACTGAATTGGTAATGTCTTAGTTCACGTGTGTTCCATTTTAGAATTTATTGTAAATGATACATGTTTGAATAAATTTCTACATAATACAAAACAGAAAACTTTTCCTTGCAAACTAACAGTATATAGTATTGAAAATGAAAAATTTTATTCAGAATTTTTAGAAACGTGCAGTAATTGTGAAACACCTCATTCATTACAACTTAATAAGCTGTGTTCAATTTTCGCTAATATATTATTGAATAATTATTGTAACTAAACGGGAATATATGACCCGGACAGAAATTCGTATTAATGATTTGCTAAAAGTTCGAAAGTGCGTAAATTGAGCGCGTTTAAATAATTACTTATTGCCAACTCCGACTGATCAATCAAATTACAGGTATATTTAACACATCTTAATTTAAAAACTTATTTTAACGTATGTATGTATTATGTGTGTATATATATTACTGAATACTGTTTTTAATGTGATTCAACTTTTTACATATATGTGGATTAATATTAATACACATTAAATATATAAACATATTAAATGCAACTTTCGATTTAAGACAGATGCAATTGTGGTGAAATGGTCAACGAGTCGGGGTCAAAAGAAAAAAAGATTATACTAAATAAAGGTTATTCATTCATTCGTAAAATGTTCGTTAAGAAAAAGTTTTTGAGATAGGAAAGGGATTTAAATTTTAATAAATTTAGTTACTCTCGAGAGAATGGTAGCTTTTATAATTTGTTTATAAACGTTATGCCTAATTTATGATATCGCTTTCGTTTCTTGTTTTTTTTTGTTGAATTTTTAAAAAATTTCACCGTAATAATGTTTATAGATGTTTGAGAACGGAGATGGTACGATGCAGTTCGGATGTGGAGTATTTGTGCAAGTTACACTGTATTCGAGTAGCTTTCCAATGGGTGTTTACAAATAAATCTAATTGGGAACGGTTTGCAACAGACGGAAGGCAAATGTTGGCCGATTTCTTAATTTACGCTGGTAAAGTACGTACATTTTAATTTCGACCGCCTACTTATACTATGATATTTAATTTTACGTTTTCACCGTTGTAAAATGATCCATAATAAATAAATGAAAAACAGATACAGTTAGAGAAATTTTTACACGGAATTTTTAATATAAATTTATTTGCAACAGTTTTATAATCGATTCATCGATTTCGTACGTCTACAGGAAGCTGTTAATCATTTCATGGGCTCTGTACTATTTTAATGGCTGATATATTTAAGTATACTATATTAATTTTACCTTTCTTATATATTTCTCGTACTTTTCCATTCGTTTTAATTTTAAAGTTAAATTTTATTTGGATCTTATGTCTATGTTATTTCAGCCCAGTAAAGTGAGTGTCATGTTTTTGATCTACCAATTGGAAATATCTCGCTTCCTAAGCGACACTCTATATCTTCACTCCCGGTGGTCCTGTGATGGTGCGACCAAGTTTGTTGCAATCGGAAGGTTTATGTTAGGTGTCACGTACCAAGCTTCAGAATTTTAAGATAAAAATTGAGAAAGTTCCAATGAAAGGGGTTAAATATCCGCATACAAATTTCGTAATCGTGTTATAACCGCGCCGCATACTTTTTTCTTTTTATTATTTATTTATTAATTACAAGTTATAAAAATTCAAACTGGCAATCCAATTAAGTTTATCGCTACTATAAACTACATTTACCATCTTTTACTTATATTCTCCGATATACGTAATTTTAAACTTAATATCTAAATAAAATTAAAAATTAACCTTGTTTTCTGAATACAATAAACTAGAATTTTCCCTTATTTCTTATTTTTTTGGGCGGTTAACTTATTACATTTTTATATTCGACTAATCGACTAATTTTGTTTACAATCTAAAACTATCCTTCTGCGATTACGTATACTCACTTGATAATGGTAAACCGCGTATGCGCGTAATTGCTATACGGTTTTCTGTGTAAATTTTTTTTCCTTGGCATCTAATTAATATAAAATAATTTTAAGTACATGGAATAGATCATATAGTGGTACTGAATAATGAAAGTTACAAATGAATACTTTCAATATAAACGTATGTGTGATAACAGGCATTGACGTTTTTTTTTTGTTTTTTATGTTTTATTCTGTTTTTAAAATATGTAGGGCAAATTTATATTAACCACAGTGATATTTATTAATAGGGAGTAAAAATTAAAAATTAGCACGTTATCACATTTATAAAAAAGAAAAATCATATAGGCTGGCGGTAATGAACAACGTCAGTTACATATGACAATAATATGTATTCCGAATGATTCGATATTAAATTGTATTTATTTAGTACAAACTGTTTTGCGCTAATTCGACTTTTTTTTTGTTTAACTTTTAAAAAAGTTTACCTACCGAATTTAGAAGAGTTTAAACATTACATTTACTCTATAATCTTTATTCGGTTTATTTATTAAGCTCAATATCGCCGACTTTCGAGATATCGGGAAAAATCTGAAATTTCAATAAAGATTCGAACAACTTTAAAAATAAATCCTAATTTTGATTATTACTTAACGAGTATTCGTAATTTTGTCAGAAGCTGGGGATTTATCGATATTAGTATCTTATTATACGATGCGTAAACTTTAAAAAAAAAAACTGCCTATTTTTATAAGGGACGTATGATTAGCGTAGAATTTGTTTCGATTCTAACAATATTTATATAACACATTAAAAATTAACTAGTCGTCTAATAAAAATCAGCATTATAGGTAAAACATTATATCTTCAGTCATTTTTTCTTTAACCGCTTCATCGAACTGTGTAATTTTCCGAAGAAAGAAAATGACGATACGAAAAGCTCGCTTATTTATTTTTTTTTTTTTATTATTATGTTCGATTATTTTTAGGATTCGAAAGAATTTTTAATCGCATTCGAAAATATGACGAGTTTTTTGCAAGATAATAACAGTTGGATCGAAATCGAAGCCGAATTAACCGCTAGAGGAGTTAAAGCGATGACTTTCTACGATATAGTATTGGACTATATTTTAATGGACGCGTTCGAAGATTTAGACAGCCCACCGGCATCAGTTATGGCCGTCGTTCAAAATCGTTGGTTATCCGACGGTTTTAAGGAATCGGTAAAATAAGTATTTAAATGAACATTTTTCATCGTTATATAATTTTTAATTATCACGGAGAAGGCAGTGCACCCTATTTCGTATAACATCATATTATGCGGGCGCATCTGCGTCCCGTATAAGTAGTGCCTTGAATGCTAGCTCATTTTGTATCTAAAAATAAACGTATAATGGCTAGTCACGACGTTCGACAACGAACAATACGACTATGACGATTTTTTTTATTATATAAATAATAATAATAATAATAATTGTAATCAATCTGTTCGTATATTTTATGTAGGATGTATTCTTTTTTTGAAAATTTATTCGCGCTAACCTAGTTATTCGTTATCGAACGTTGCTGACAGTCCTACGTCGGTCAAAAACTGCTCGGAACAAACTTACCGTCGCTATTTGCCCGTTAAAGCAGTTAACAAAATGATTAGAGGCAAAATTATCGACTTGTGGCGATCATGAGCAGCATTGGGAGAATTACCCACTCATTCCTTCCAGTTATTTTAGATAAAATTAACTATAAAAATATAAATATAACTTTTTTTTTTTCAACGCGCAGGTTCTGACAGGTCACGGTAATTTATCTGTACCGATTTAAAATTACTAATACTCCAAATTGTAAATGTTGCATCCTAAATACTTCCGATACAATCTATCATACCATTTATGAGTGCCGATTCGTAAAGGATATTAGAGATAATTTCATAATTGATAAAACCTCTCTCCTTAAAAATAATCACACAACGTGGCTACAATATTTTCACTTAATAATGAAAAAAAAAATGAGTTTGAAATAGGTGATCGATTCTTTAATATAGTTATCTAAGTAATGTCATCCTTAACTTAATTTGTTGAACTTTTTTCTCTATGTTCTTAGTCTTTATTTAATTACTAACACTGTTTCAAATATCATTTGTTAATTTATATTTTTATATAACTAAAATTAGTTACTGTATGTTTTGTTTAAATATTCTCTCGCATATAATAAATTTAAAAATGCATCGGTGACTAAGTATAAACATCACCACTGCATAATCGTTTACTCGTTTTAATATTCGTCGCTTGTGTTAACCTGTTAGTACACATTGCACCTTACACACATATTTGTAATTTGTATAATATAATAAGCACACAACATGTCCTTTGTACACAAGTAACCAAATAAACTTGCCCTACCGGCTTAATCGGACTGGGATAAAAAAAAAAAATGTATCAATCTCGCAGATTCTGTAGCCATGATTTTTCTCCGTGATAATCTTCCTACAATCCCCCCGCATTAACACATAAGAGCATGCTGTATCGTTCTGGTGTTGAATTACGTGAATACTTTTCAATTTACGTTACGTGACTTTTATTGCAACTTCACCCGTCGCTTTTGTAATTATCCAACTTTCAGAACCGTGCAATAATTCCGATATTATATAGCAGCATTTTATTAATCTCATTTTCAAATTAATTTTGTATATTCCTACTAGTTTTAGGAATACGATTCCAGCTTTTCCGATTCAAATCTTTTATCTCTCTTCGCGGTCCCATTGATCATTTATGTTGCAACTGAGATAATAATTGATTCTTTTAACTTTCCCTCCACTTCTTTACCATGAACCACTAGTGACCCTTGATTTCACATTTGTCTTTCCAGTTACCATATACATATTTTGTTTTTGAAACATTTAACTGCAATCCGTAATCATTATATACGACGACGGTAACTACATCTAGGAATCGTCGTAATTCGTTTAAATTATTTGCTAGTTAGGATCGTATCCATTCGTCTATTCAATATTATCTACTTTATTGTTCATTTATCTTAGCATCTCTTGAAATATTTTTTCGGAGTATCTATTAAAGAAGATTATATTGGTAAATGTTTAAAAAAAAATCACATTTATATCTACTTAGAATATGCCGCCGCGCATAAAAAAGTACTCGGGCGAAATTGATATTCGAGTTCGTTGCATACGTATCCGATCGTGTGCTCGATTTCGAGCGTCGGGACCCAATTTATGACTTTGAAGAAAGTTTTCTTCATATTATATTTCTGTCCTCGGTCTTATGATTTCTTGGGTCGTAATCTTCTTAATTTGATCGATAAAGCGTATTGGCATTGGGCTATCTGTCGCTTACCTTGTGCTTTTCCATGAACGACCGCTTTTTCAATGCTGTTGGTTCGAATAATATGTCCGAAAAATGTTGACATTCTTTTATAAATTGTTGGTATTATTATTTCACGTTCTTAAATGTTTAACAGTTGCAGGCATTTGTTCTACGGCTGGTCCAAGCAATTCTTAACATTCTTCTGTACGCCGTGATTTTCATACCCTCAAGTCTACTTTATAGATCATCATTAAGTGCAGTCTCCGTCTCGGAGGTAGGCGACTACTTATCTATGCATATTTTGTTGTACAGTGTAAGTAACGTACAAAAAAAACGTAATATAGCATTAGCGTAGCTACACACACACACACACACCTGGGAGAACTGATTGTATTTGCCTTGTTGTTACGAGACAATGCAGCCCCGCGTGTTTTTTTGTGATGTAATATATTATTACTAGCACGCATATTGTGTGCGTGGTGGTTTGTCATTGTCCTTAAACGAGATAATAATTATTTATATTTTTGTGATGATAATTTTTGCGCCGCCCATCGTATTCGAACTATCACATTTATTTATTTACAATACATATGCACATAGCACTATCATTAATGAGTTGTGTGCCATTTAATAATTTTTTCTATTTCTAAATTAATCGAAGCTTATAATAATGTTGGTATTTAAGTTTGCATGGATTCAGACATTATTGGTAATTCCCTTGCTGACTCGACTGCCAGTTCCTTCGATCATTTAATCCTTTTTATTCCGTACTCTCCTTGTATATCGATATACTTACTATTATTAAAATTGCTCTTAAAAGAAAGTAAACCAAGCACACGCACACTCTCACACTCCCACCCCATTCTGTACTTAGATAATATATGTTCCATCCAGCTTACGTTTGTCGACGGATCTACACCATTTTACAATATGTACATCTAAACTATTATTACATACAAAATTGTTATTTTTAATTTATCAAATTCACATACCCACATATACACAAATTTTGTAGTACTCACACATTCCCGATTACACTCTCACAGTAGCTATTTTTATTGACCATATTGTCATTATCTCATTAGTAGTAGCAGACGCTATACTTATTGCGATCACTTGTCGCACTACTTCGAATTCATTATAAATTTTTATTTATTTTACTTTACTTTTTACCAGTTACAATTTTTTGTTTTTTATTATTCTGTTTATATTATCCACATCTTGTAACCACTCCTTCGGCTGCTGTTTTAGTTTCCCAATCTTTTTTTTCTTTCAATATTTCTTCCGGTATATTATTTATGTCATCACCTATTTATTAGTTTGTTCACCAAACCTTGACCGTGCTACCGAACACCTACTCTTGCCGATATTACTTTCTACTTATACTTCGAAATATTTATACGTAATTTCTTTGTCGAGTATATAGCATACGTTAAAAGATAGATATGCTCGATGAGTAAACCATCACGAAAATCCAATAAATTTATTTATTTATATATATATATATATATATATATATATATATATATATATATATATATATAAAAGAGCGTTTAATAT
Source organism: Coronaproctus castanopsis (assembly GCA_032883995.1). Taxonomy (NCBI): domain Eukaryota; kingdom Metazoa; phylum Arthropoda; class Insecta; order Hemiptera; family Monophlebidae; genus Coronaproctus; species Coronaproctus castanopsis. The sequence continues at coordinate 269,862,092 of CM065053.1, read as the reverse complement.
ACCGGACCTCGACATGAAATGAATTGACTTAATATTCCTAGAGTTGTTATGATTGCTTTTAAAAGTATCGTCCTTTACTTTATTTACACAGGCATTTAACTACACGATTGATCGATCAATTTTGCAACAAGTTTCGTCGTGGTAGTTAATACGTAGTTAAACTAAAACGTTATCTGTTTAAAATCGATTTTATTTTTCTCTTATATTATAGATTAAATCATCAGTGTATTATTTTAAAATAAAGATTATATATTAACAAGACAAAATAAAAACAAAGTTAATCACTATAAAAATTATTTTATTAACATTGAGCTTTTCGACAATCACATCATTTGCAAGCATATAAAAAACAACGTACTTTTTGTATATGCTTGAAAATGAAGTGATTATCAAAAAGCTTTGTGTTGATCAAATAATTTTTATAGTGATTAATTTTGTTTTTATTTTGTTTTGTTAAATCAAAAAATCACTACTCCCTAATACATCAAATTTAAAGATTATATATATATTATTATAATATATATATTGTTTGTAACGATATTAAATCCATTTCAGGCTTTAGCAACTGCAGTGTGGTCCGTGTTAAAAGCGAAACGACGTATGTTGAAATTTCCTAACGGTTTTATGGCGCATTTTTATTCCATATCGGAAAAATTGTCACCTTTAATGGCTTGGGGATTTTTAGGACCTAATGAAGAATTGAAAACTATGTGCTTGTATTTTAAGGTATATGAATAATAATAATTCAATTAAAATCCACTTTATTTTGTATAGAATACAATTTTATAAACTACATAATCAAAAAATTCCTCTAATGCACAAAGTTGCACGTGCAGCTAATAAAGACAATACGTAACAAAATAATAATTATTAATAACGCGCTATTATATGCATCACTTATATATATAAGAACTACCTAACCAATATTCGTCAATCCGGTCATACAGTTTACCATTACCATTACCATACCATCCTCGGCTTTTTTATTTGTATCAAATCGTTAAATACCTGGATTAAAAATTTTCCTCAATCGTATGATTCGAAATTAGTTCGTACAAATAGAACTGTATTTAATATATGTAGGGAAATCAATGATAAAGTCATTTAATGTTCCTGTGGCACTCCTCGGAGACGATTATATGTAATATTTCTCCCTATATATATATATATATATATATATATATATATGAATTTTGTAAATAATTGTAAGCATTGTATTGACTGTCCGCTCCATTTATTATATGTATACCGTTGCAATTTCCGGCCGGTACACCATCTTCGTGACATTTTAACACGGTGTTTCGGTACGACCTTTCTCTCTGCTTATTGATCGGATCATTAGTGACGGTTCGGGTAACAAAGCTTATCGACGGTGTGCGTTGTCGTAACTTCGGAATAGATTAAAAGAACGTTAAACAAACGTGTGTTGAGATTAAATTTTGTCTTAATAAAAGGACTACTCCGAAATAATAAAAGTTCGCTTATGACGAGTTTTGCTATTGCGCGACAAAAAATACCGAGATCGCGGTTTCAGAAATTCATAAAGTTCTTCTTATTTCTTTTTTTTTTTATAAGAATATTTTTTTATTTAAAAAAAAAATTACATTTTATAATATGGAATTTAAAGGGACAATCCAATTCAGTCTTATGCCACTTCAAACTCCACTTACATTAATGATAACAATAATACAATAATATTGAAAATTAATATATTGTAATAAAAAATTTTAATCCAAATTTGACGACTTACTTCCCAATATACCGTAATTGTATCTTAAATTTAATATTTTCCTTAAAGTTCTAAATAAATGATATTCTTATTACTAATATCAAATCAAATCAAATATATTTAATCCGTTACAGTTTTACAAATGAAGTATGTTTAAATCTAATAACAAATTATGTTTTTTTTTCTGTTGTTTATTTCTTCTATAGCTAAATTATTGAATTCATTAAATTTACCTCCTACTAAATGTTCCATACAACAATCTAACACTGTCCCATTGACATTACACCCTTGTAATACATGAAAACAGGTGTCCGCAAATTTACATGTAATACAATTTTCTGTTTCTGCCATGCAAAATATTTTAAAATATGTTTTAAAACTACCATGCTCAGTGATAAATTGTACATTATAGTAATTAGGGGTGAACGTTTGTTTTTAAGTCTTACACTTAAATCTGGAAAATATTTGTAAGCTAATCCATTATATTGGTTCCACATTTTTCGATATTGTAATATATTATATTGATTTAGTGTAGTATTAAACTGTTTAACATTGATTTGTTTATTTTCATATATAAATTTATTATTAATATATATTGATTAAATTCATGTTCCGTTTTAATATTATTTTTAATTAAGAATAAATTGATATCGTTTCTTTATTTCTAAGTCAATGGGTTTAATTCCTGCCAGCACTATTGATGATCAAAAACTCGTTGTTTCGTATACTTTTATCATTCTGATAGCTATAATTCTTTGATATTATCTTATTAATGTTATAAACTTCTTAATTTTTAACATATCCATATAAATACTACTACCATAAATTATATTTGGAATTATTACAGATTTATATAATATAATTCCTTTTTTATAATTATTTCTGTTGTTATTGCATAATTTATTGAATATGCGTAAGAATTTGTTTATTTTATTTTTTACATTATTGAAATGATTATAAAATTTTAGGTTATTATTAATCGTTACCCCCAGATACTTTATAATTGTTACATAATTTAAATTAATACCATACTGTAATAAATTTAATTTTTTCTTATGTAATTTTCTATTGAATAGTAATTTGATTTGGATATATTAATACTTGGATTAAATTCATTTAAGTATTTTTCAATTTCCTTGTATGTGATACAAATGTTTTTTTTATATTTATTTCGGTTTTATACGCGATTTATGATGATGTTTACATTATCCGGTAACTTAATTTTGAAAATTCTTGAAAATACAATATTCCATAAATACGGTCCTAATATCGATCCTCGCAATATATTCCTGTTACTATCGGGTGTTTTTTAACGTATGCGCCAATATTTACTAATGTGTATCTGTTATAAAAATAATGATTTAATATGTTTAATAAATTGTGATCAACACCTAAATTTTCTAACAATGACATTAATTTATTTAAATTCAAACTGTCGAACGCTTTAGTTATATCAACAATTACAACTGCTACTTTGTATCCATTCCTTTTATATTTTTTAATTCTTCGAACTAACTCAAATACTGCTAATTCTGTTGATTTATTTTCTAATACATCGTTATTGATCTTTGTTTATTATGTCTTTATCGTTATTAATTTTTTTTTTTTAATTTCAGGAATACGCGTTTCTCAAATATTTTACTTATACTTGATAGTAAAGATATTGCTCTATATGAGCTTGATTCACGCATAGATTTATTTACCATAGGCAGAATTACCGTTTTTGATATTTTCTATTTTTCTGTATAGTAGTTCAATTGAAATAAAATGTTTATAAATTTAAAAATCACATTTGATATTTTAATATTAAATATTTTTAGCATTCCATTTGTTACTTTATCTAATCCTGCCGATGTTTTATTTTTCAATTGTTTTATAATTTCGTTTATTCCGTCATTGTTAATTTCATGCATTACACTATTTACTTTGAATTTTGGTGTGAATGCATTTACACTGAGATATAGTTTATCGCATAATAAGTTTACTTTTTCTTCATCTGTCTTAATGTTATTTTTATAATCTAACATTAGTATTTGCACCTTTTTATTTTTATTTGACAATACTTTATATTTCAAATCAGAAATGTTTTTATCTTCAGTTATTTTTTCCATGCATTCATTTTGGCTTTTTTAATCATATACTTATATATTTTATTTTTTTTTATACTCCTCATAGTATAGCGTTTTGCTTATTATACTCCTATCATATTTCTTATAAGCTCGATTTATATATATATTTTTTTTGTGTCTGTAGTTCTGAGTTCCACCAATACATGTTACTTGTTTTCCTAACGCAGTATGATCGGTTAAGTATAGTGTCTACATAATTTTGAAAAGTTTTTAACAATTTCTCATCTTCCTGCGTATTACATTTAAGTTCGGTGTCAATTATTTTCTTATATTTTACGATATTGTAGTCTAGCTTATTGTAATTTATGACTTTGATATATTCACACACACGACTATTTTTTATTTAAGTTAATATTAAACATAATCACTTAAGTTTATTTCGTAGCTGACTTTCTAGTCTGTAATTACATCTTTTAAATTTTCAGATCTATCGTACTTGTTTGTTTGCCGCTTTTAAATGTAATTTGATCTATTGTAGCTCACGCAATTCTGTTAATTTTGTCAGTTCTTTTCCTCGTGTATTATTAACCGTATCCCATATTATACTACGTGAGTTTATGTCTCCAAGTAATACATTTTTTTTTATGTTATTATCATTTATGAACATAATATGCCTTAATTTGTTGGGTGGTATGTATGTGAATATATAAATTATATTACTTATTTCTAACACTAAGATATTGTGTGCATTATGACTATAGATTGTGCCAACTCGTAATCCTAATTTATATATTTTCATAAGTTTATTACGTATTATTTTATTACAATTATTCGGTACGTAATTATGTTTACATTTATCAGATATAAAGACGATATCGAGATTGTTAGTAATTATATTTGCCAATAAAATATCTCTTGCATCTTGGGAATGGTTTCCATTATATTGTAGTGCTCTCGTGAAAGGTTTGGATTTTCACTTTTGATTTTATTGATTATTCTAGTTATTTGCATTTTTGTACCCTTATCATTCAATAGTTGTATTATTATTTCATTTTAATTAATTCATTTTTTAATATTTTTTTAATTTTGCCCTATAATTTTTATTTATTGTATTTATTACTTCGACTGTTTGTTTAAAGTTCAAAGTTCCTCTCTTGGCTCTATTTGTATTTTTTATGACCCCCTTTTTATTGGTAATAATACTGTTTCCAACAGGTTTTGATCTCTATATTTGGTTCTTTTAATTAATTTTTTTATTGTATCCGCGTTAATTAGTTCGATATTATGTTTATCATCATTACAAAGTATTAATATTTGACACGAACATTGTTTAAAAATCGTCCATATCTCGTATAAAGCTAAACTCTAGATAAAGCTTTTTACAAAATGTTTTCTAGGTATTTATTATTAATACATTCTTCGTTAGAAAAAACATGTTTTCGTATGAATGCATTTTTCACGAAAGCTATTCTTCTCCCTGTATATCTTTCACACTTCGACCGTCTCTGAAGATATTACTTTTCCTAAATAGAACTGTTTAATTTGATTTATGTTTCCGGGTGATTCGAGACAGTATGTATTTTTGAATTCCCGTTTTTTGTAAATATCGTAAGTTTAAGTTTTTTTTTTTTTTTTTAAATGTTTATTTCACATTTTTCGGTTGTTAAAAATTCTTGCAGCTCTTCCTATGTTTCCGCTATTATCGCTACGTCGTCGGCAAATCTGATTTTGTATTATATATCATCATTATCATTAAGTGTCGTCTCCGTATCGGAGGTAGACGACTACTTACCTATATACATATTTTGTTGTACGTTGTAAGTTACAGGGTAACCGTAATATGGCGTTAAGGTAGACGCGCACACACCTGTGTGAACTGATTGTAATCGCTTTGTTCTCACGACAGAATTCAGCCCCGCGTGTTTTTGTTGTGTACTGCATTATTACTAGCTAAGATGTTGTGGGGTGGATTTTAAAAGTGCATCTCTGAATGATGACGTAATAGTTTATTTAATTGCAAAAATAAATGTTCGATAATTTTCACGTTTTCCCGTATTTTATATCATCGTTCGATTTTTTTTTTTTTTTTACGTTACTAATCCCGAAATGACGAAATTGCAGGAACAAGTAATCGAGTTTCTGACGGATATTTTCAGTTTCCAAAAAACCGACTACACTAGCGTCGAAAATTTAACGGCAGACCTGATAAAACACACGGCCGCCAGAATCGATAATATTACCGATCGATTAGGAGGAAAAAAAATTATCGCCCGATAATTGACGTAACGAACCGTAAGAAATTTTTGGAAATTAAAATATCTACTAATTAATTTTTTTTTGACGTTTTTAATGAATTAATCTCGCGTTTTATATATTTAATTGCGAATAATTTTAACGATGTAATTAATTATTTACCGAGTAGTTAATGTTATTATTATTTTTTAAAAACTCTCAGTCACGATGTTCATTGTAGGGTGCATGGTGGATTTTTTAAATTTAACAGTAACCAGAATTGTTCATTTCAATCATAATGAGAATTTTATACTATGTCAGTTCTAAATATATATATATATATATATTCTCCTCTTCGAATTTGGCCTTCCCTAGGGACCATGTGAAAAGAATAAACTTTTTCTTTGACATTCTTCCAGTATTATTTTCACTATGCTTTTTCTTTTTATAGTCCGTCTATTTTTGCCCGGTGGTTCTATTAATTTTAGTTCCTCTAAATCTGTAGACTTATTTAATTTTAGTTTTAAATTCTATTCTGTTATCAATTGCAGCCTTTTTTATTTGTATTATATAGGGTGACCCAGAGAAAACGGAGGGTTTTTTTTTGAATAACTCAAAAACTACTCGGCCAAAATTTTGGAATGAAATTTTATTTTAAAATAGTGAAATAAGAATTTAGCTTATAATCATTTGTGGAACACGATATTGTTCAGATTACCGTGATTTGCAACTGAGTCTTTACAACATTTTCGAAAACTTTTTCGAGCCTAGGTCATTGAATTTTTTAATTTCTTCAGAAATCCGATTTTTCACATCTTTCAGATCTCGTGGACGTATGTTCTGTCAACGCGGCTCTTAAGATACCCCGCAAAAAAAACCCTAACTTTGAATTATTTTCAAAACTCTTTTTGCACTGTCGTTGTCGATTCATGGCAAAAATAATGTTCCACGCAAAACATGTGCTTCTCGTTATGTGATGCCATGATAAATAATCTGTCGTGTGTACACTAAACGTGGAGCATGTGGTTTGCATTGTAGCAGTATTACGAACTGCAAAATAAAACCGTCCGTCTTCTCTGGTTAATATATATATATATATATATATATATATATATATAATCTCCGTTAACGGAGATTGGCTGAAATGAGTGCGAAACGGGTCGTGTTTCTGGCCGAATGTATTAGTTCGTTGGTTGAGCAGCCCGTTAAATTTTTTTCATTCACGACAAGTGTTTTTCGTCTTCGTCCTTCTAGTTTGCCTTGTATAATTAACTGTATCAACTGATACCTATCGTGCTTCATAATGTGACCTAAATACGCTAATTTATTTTTCTTTATGGTTAATAGCTCTTTAGTTTGCTCTATTCTTTCTATTGCTATTCGATATACGATAAATCCATGATATCTTCAGCATTCTCTTGAAAGCCCCCATTTCGAATGCTTCTACATTTTTCATCGTTGCGCTTTTTAACGTCCACGCCTCCGCTTCGTATAATAAAACCGAATATACATAACATTTAACCATTCTATATCTTAATTTCAGACTTAGATGTTAATTACTGAACAGAGATCTCATTTGGATAAATATTGCATGTTCGATTCTTATTCTTATTTCTTTATCGGGGGGCCCATGTCATCATTTAACAACCGAGATATTTAAACGATTTTGGCCACTTCTGTTGGTTCCCCATCCACTGTCATTATTGGCTATGTCTTCTTGGTATTACTGAATATCGTCTCTTTTTACGTGTGGTCCTGAATTTTTCATCGCGGATATAATCTTATTCAATAATATGTGTATATCTTTTGCCATGTTTGTTACTATCGCCACATCGTCTGCATATCGGATATTATTTACTACCTTTCCATTTACTTTGATATCCTCTATTTCAACGAAAGCAACGATATTTGTAACGCTGCCATAATTTTCGCGCTCTTCGTGTGGAAGTTATAAGTTCACTAATGTTTAATGGGAGATAGTTTTGTTTTCTGTCACAATGAAAATATGATGTAGAACAAAGAGCACAATTTTTTAGCATTTTTGTTAGACTATCAATATGTGCGTCTACGTCAGAAGATGATTTTAATCGAGTTGTCTGAACTTTTCTGCATAAGATTACGAAATAAATTCCAATTTGTTGTGTTATTAGTCAGTTGGATATTTTTTATGGATTAAAGTGGAACTGTATCCAAAAGGAGTACAACTGGATCATGATCAGACTTCAAATCCGGCATCGTTTTACAAACGCTGTATAATTTTTCAATTCTTTTTGTGATGAAGAGATCAAGAAGATCCTGGTGTCTATTATTGTGAGATGGCCAATATGTTGGTTCGTTCGGGCTATAAATGTAACGTTCCCGATAATAGAACTTGTTTTAAGAGTTTACCCCTTGGATTTACTTGTTTTGAGTCCCATACGGAATGTTTGGCATTAAAGTCTCCACCGCATACACAGTTACATCCTGGATTAAGAAAATGATGTTTGAAATTACATTCATGGACAGCAATATCGTGGTAGGCGCAATTGTATGCGACAACATGTTTTATATCCTTTCTTATCATTCCAGCAGCATCACCATGAGCAGTTCCATCAGGATGATGACTACTATATATGTTATAACCAGAAATCGAACATGAGCTGTTTGCTGTCAGATAAGTTTCCGTGATAAGAGCTACATGAATACGTTTTCGTTTAAGAAAAAATTCTACCTCTAATTATTTTTTTCTGCTGAAGTCCATTTGCGTTCCATAGCATAATTTCTAGGGATGATTGAGTGAGATTTACAGAAGCAGTCAATTAAAATAACATCTATAACTTTAGTAAGCAAGTTAATTAAGGGATTAATAATAGTGTTGAATTCGTCTAAGAAACTAGATAAACATTCTGTTAATGTGTTCGAAGAATTTTCTAAGGACCTCGATGTATTTAGTGGTTGTACTATGTTTGCATAACTAATCTGTTTTCTTTGTGCAGTTGTATTCGTAATATTAATATTATTCACACTGTTAACATTTACATTATTATTATTATTACAGTCATTATTTACAGTATTATTATTGATTACTGGGGGAAAATTCACAAGGTCTATCTTGTTATACTCGTGTCTTCTACTCCTTATTGGAACTGATGTAATAGAATTCTTACAGTCTTTCGGCACAGCTTTTTCCTCTAGGCACCTAGATATTATTGTTTCTTCGCTCTCTTTTATATTTCAGGGAGAATTTCATCCATTCCGAGAGCTCTGCTCTTCTGCCTTTCATTTGTTTTATAGGATGTCTCACTTCTGCTTTCAATATGGTTGGTATGTCATTGTTATCCTTATTGGTTTTATTTCTTATTTTTTCGCCTTTGTTATCATATAATGATTTGTAATACTCATGTACGGTGCACAGTATTTCTGACTTGTTTCTGCGCTTCGTTGTATACAGATGTAATCTGGTGCTTTGTTACTTTTAGACTTCATCTTAGGGTTATATATATGTATTTTAATGGGGATGCCCTTACAGCCAACCCAACGTGATACTGTAATTACTAACTAATATTTTTATAAACTAGAACAGCTTCTCTAGAAATATCGCTATGTCCGGAAACAGATGTAAATTCTCAAGGTGAAGAAGGGACAATACGCTATAAGGAGGACCGTTATGAGAACGCGCAGTAATTTAAGGTACAGTTCAGAGCGTAATGTTATTAAAGAAGGCATTCGAAGAACGCGTGATCAGGGTTGCATGTAGAGAGTAGTATGGAGTTTCGCTAAATTGCATAAGGAACAGGCAGTCTGGCAACAAGCAATGCCCAAATCGCAATGTGCTGATAAGCGCAATTCCTCTCCACTTAATGTTTTTAAAAATTGAAATCTAGGAAGAGACGGTTGCAATTGATAGTACCTAGTAAGAGGCGACTGCTGTATACATTCCACATACGTCTGTTCCCAGAATTTTTTATGTTTCTACTGTATAAAATGTATGATATCACGTGCTGAAACTGAAGAGAATACCACACCACTAGAAGACCAACCTTTAGATAATGAATCTATAATTTCATTGTCGGGAATTCCTCGATGCCCCTGTACCTACAAGAAAGACACAAATATATTCAAGTTTTCTAGATAATAAAGTTTCAACATGATGAATGAAATCAATGAATCTGACGTCTTCCCTTTGTTTTCTATAGCTTTAAAAATGCTTTGCGAGTCGGTGATAATGAGATAATTACCTGGAAGCTTCGTATCAATTAAGAAAGATGAGGAAAGAAATACTGCCACACATTCAGCGGTAAATGCAGAACAAAGATCAGATAATTTGTATACCCTGCTAATATCTAATATTAAGAGATGGGATGTAAACTGCTGCTTAAGTTCCCTGAGCCGACTTCGATCCATGTGTATAAATAAGGATGTGCGTGCAAAAATTGAAAATTTTCAGTGATAATATTATTGAGATGAGTGGCAGAGGATAAAGAACGTAGTTCTCAGGAAAGTTATTGGAAAAATTGTATGAATACGGTAATATAAATTGGATTGGTATATGAATTCGTATAGTCTGTGCCTGTAATTCTTCCAATCTAGGTATAACTGAAGCCAGTAGGGCGTCTTATTATTTGAAAACCGACAGTCCGAGTAAATGTGATAGAATAAATTGTATAGCGGAAACGATCTATGCTCATTCTACTAATCAAGAGTTTCAGTGCTAAATAATTCCGGCTAAACTATATTATTATTATCGTATCCGGTCGGTTATTATAGTCCTTTCTTCATCCAGTATTTCAGAAAAATTATTAAACAGGTGTTCATTATTCTGAATTTCGCCACATTCACATTGATCATCTTGGATCATCCCCCATCTATGTAGGTTGAATTTTGTACACGCCGTTCCACTTCGAATGCGATTTAAGGTTTTCCACCTACAAGTTGTAATTCAAATGTTTGCCTGCTGGAAGTACATTAAGACTTCTGATCCAGTCTGGAATCCTTGGTTCCTCAATTATCCTTATAAAGCTACATCTAGATTTTAGTCGTCTATCAGCTCCGTGTAGCCATAAAGTGGGTGGAGATTGTCATGAGATGTTTTCAACTTCTCTTTCTTTGCTGCCACATCCCAACTGATATCTGTCGGATCGATGCCATTTAGTTTATATAGATGTCCTAATTGTGTTGGTTTAAGACAACCCGTTACGATTCTACACGCTTCATTAAGAGCAATATCGACTTTTTTGACGTGTGCTGAACGATTCCATACCGGACATGCGTATTCTCCTTCAGAAAAGCAGAGCGCCATAGCCGAAGTTCGAAGTAACACTTGCGAATGAGATTTGTTCTCTGGCCATAACCTTCATCTTTGTGGCTTCGCAGTGTCGTTTAAACGTCAACGATCTATCAAGAATTACTCCTAAATATTTAAGATTATCTGTATGTTTTAATTTCATGTCGTTCCATTTGATTACTGACGATTTGCTTCTCGATTACGAAGATGAAATACACAGGTCTGCGTTTTTGCTGGATTTAAGTTCAGTTGATTTAATTTGTAATATACATTAAGAGTTTTTATTTCATTGTTCAAAGTTATTTCGGCTTCTTCAAAGATTTTTCCTTGTGCAGTTAAAGCAAGATCGTCACCATACAGGAAATGTTTTTTGTGAATTGGCCTACCGGTTGATCATTTATATAAATATTAAACAGTGTAGGAGCGAGCACGCTGCCTTGAGGAAGTTTATTTTTTTGTTTTCTCCAAGCACTGTTTCTTCCGTTATGTGTCACACATTATCGTCTAGTAGCATTTGGACAATTTCAGCAAACTTGAAATCGTTAGTCATTTGATATACCTTGTTGACAAGTGCGCGATCGACGACCACGGTATCAAATGCCGCAGTTAGATATACAAAAACTGCCCCTGTTACTTTGCATTCTCTAAACCATCTTCAATATGCTGCTTCAGGTGTAGAATTTATCCAGTACAAGACCTCCCTGGTCTAAAACCACCCTTTCGAGGTCTAAGTTTAGCATTCATTGTTTCAGCCATTCGATTCAGTATTAATCTGTCAAATATTTTATATAGGCGACATAATAGTGATATGGGTCTATAGTTTTTAGCATCATTGGGAGTCTTTCCCGTCTTTAACAAAGCAATAATATGTGCTTTTTTCCACATGTTTGGCATTCTAATACTGTCAATGCAGTTGTTAAACATTTTCTGTAGCCAGGTTATTGTTTCTCTGCCAAAATGTTTTATTTGTTCTGTATACATTCCATCGATCCCAGCTGCTTTTCGAGTTTTTGCTGCTTTAATTGCATTTATGACATCGTTTTGTGTAAATGGTTCCTTAAAGTGATTTACTCCGGAGGGTTGGTACCTATGAGAAAGCGTTTTATGCTTTACCCTTTTTTGTCTTTCCATTCATCAAAAGTTGATACGCGATTTGATTAGCTGTAATATTGGAGGCGGAAATAGTATGTATATTATTACTATTTAGTTTCTTTAACAGTGTCCACGCTTTTCGACTATCCTTAGTGAAATCCAAACTAATCTTATCCAGTCCTTCCTCCTTTCTTCAGCTATCTCTTCGGCAATTTCAAATCCCATTTCTATCACTTCGCCCTTAAACGGATTTTCATTAAATTTCTTATCCGTCTAAACTGTAAGGGAAGAATCTTACACTCTGCCATTAATGCCGATATCGGAGTGCTTCTAACTGCACCAATACAGAGCCTAACACACTCGTTTTGTAACCGATCAAGCTTATTTAATAATGATTCAGATGCCAATCCATAAAACATACAACCATACTCCATTTTAGATCGAATTAACAATATAAAGAGTTATGAGTATGAAAGGATCAAGATAAGTTATTGACTGTGTAGGTATGTAAAAACCACCGCAGTACACTTCTTGTAGGATCAAAGATATCTCGCGTTCATTTTCTTTTTAGTCTTCTATGTAGATTACCAGGCAACACTGGCCTATACATGATCGATATTTCCATGTTTCGGTTATTTTTTAATTTGCTGAAAAACTTCCTGTATCGGTTGATATAGTATTTACGCACATACTCTATCTCCAAATCATGGTGTAACGTAATGTTGGAAATAAAGTATGGAGCGTTGGCCATTGAGCAAAGTATCTTTGACTGTAGCTGCTGAATTCGATTTAGATTTGAGTAAACTTCAAGCACATATTTCCATATAGGCGCCAGCACAGCCAAATACACTATTTGCTTGCATAGTAGACTAGTTACTGATATTTTGCCTGGAGGTTGTTCATCCTTGACTGTATTTTTTTGACACACACTGAATATGTGGTTTCCATGCGAGCCGTTGATCAGAGATATTTGACACAGTTGTAATGTGCTAGAGTAACATCACAAGACCTTCTATTCGGTGTAACTTTTCAATATTGATTTTAATTTTCCATTTAGTGGCCCATGAGCTAATTACTATGACGGATGCGTATATTGGACTCTTACGTGTTGCTAAAATACAGACGTCGTCAACAAAAGTAGCCAACAGTGTATTCTTCATGACCAATATATCCGTTGTAAAAATTGAAAACAGAAACGGTTTTAGTGCACTACCTTGTGGAACAGATGCTTGAATTGCATATAAATAGGTAACTTTGTAATAATTTGTAAATATCATTTGGCATTGATTCTCTCGGCTTATATAAAAGTCCGTGATCCCAAACACGATCGAATGCTTTCTCTACATCAAGGAAACTACCATTGCAGTATTGTTTCCTTCCGAGACACGTGGCAATACGATCGGAAATTCTGTGTAGTTGATGAATAGTCGAATGTACACTACGAAATCCAAATTGATGATTAGGAATTACATCATTATTGATTACTATATTCATTATACGTTTCTTTATTAGGATTTCAAAAGTTTTGGATATGACACTTAATAGACTTAATAAGAAGACGGTTGGGTTAGGATTTTATTTGGGTTTGGAATTAATATAATTATTGCTTCTTTCCATCTTTGTGGATAATATCCAGTTCTCAGTACCAAGTTGTATATATATGTTAACAATAGGATTGTTTTTAGTGGAAGCTTCTTTAATATTTCACCTGTTAACCTATCATTCCCAGGTGCTTTTCTTGATGGTAATTTGTTTATAACTTTCTGCACTTCACATGGTGTGATATATTTAGTTGGCAGAGTCAGCTGATATGGAGACAATAAATTTTGTACAATCAATTGATCATGCTGGTAATCAACTAGATCTTTGTGTGGTTGAAAATTATTATATGAATATCTGCCAAATGTTTCAGCTTTATTTCTGTCAGTTTTAACCCATTCTCTATTTTTCATTTTTTTTTTTAACATGGTGGAAAATCCATCATGGATAGGGCCTGGTTATGTGAGACTCCTACTCACTAAAAACCACACAGTGCTCATTCTATTGACTGTATCCGTCTGTATCACCGAAACTGCTTTTGGCATTACTTCAGTGGTACAGACCAGGTCAAGACAGCACTAAATGTGTGCCATATGGCTCCTATATTCAGCTACTGGATGCTCTAGGGTGTCTGAGGAGCTGATTCCTTTGACGCTGTCTATCAGCTTCTGCTTTCATACGCATGATAACTCGCACCATGTTTACAATAGCATTCCAGTTATCTTGCGAGTGTATCATGGTACCAACAAGATTGTTCTGAGTCAGAAACCCAACCCTGGTAGCTTGTAGAGCAACACGTTGCTGTTCATCCCATGCAGGGCAGCTGTACAGTGTGTGAGCAGCATCATCTTCCATGCCTTGATTGCAATGCCTGTATCCACCAGTAGCTAGTTTTCCAATTCTGTGTAGGTAGCTACTGAAGCAGCCATGGTTGCTGAGAACCTGCATTTTCCATTTTGAGTGGGTGCTGTTCATGCAACTGTTTTAAGTAAGATTTTGTTACCTTCCAAACATAGTTGTCTTTCAGGTTTAACGAGGAAAAGAAGTTGATATATTTTTCATTATTAAAATCTTGTATTGATTTTCATAAATGACTGTTCAGAGAGTTATATTCCCATTTTAGTGATGGTATCCTATTACGTTGTCATCTGGATCTACCGCATCGAACTTGTATTAATTTTTTCAACCTAATCAGTATATTAAATTCATTTTTTATGTTAGACTGGTTATGTTTTGTTGATACATTACACCCATTATGTATATTATTTATAATTTTATCTATTGCCTGATCTATCTCTTTGTCGTTTTTTAAACAAATATTAAGATCTGTATTCTGGTTCATATATTCGCTAAATTTTGGCCAGTTTGTACTGCTGTTAGTTAAGGGTGGGTCGTGAATTTGGCATATTAATTCAACTCCTATGCTTGCTATGACTGGGACATGGTCTGAGCTTAATTCAGGAACCATACTGCACGTTGTTCTCGAGTGGTGAAGATTCTTAGCAATATATGTAGGCTCAGATGGCACAATGACAGTTAGTCTTTCTTCATTTATCAGTTTAGCAAGTAACCTTCCTCTTGAGTTGCATTTATTACAATTCCATCTTTTGTCTTTAGCATTAAAGTTACCCCCTATAAGTAATTTAGCCCCAAGACCATGTAAGATATTTTTTATTCTTTCCTCTGGTATGGTAATATTTGGATGACAATACATTACACCAATTGTACACTCGTACCGTTTAGTGCTAACATTTATTGTTAATAACTCGTAAGCATTACGATAGTTCGGAATAACTATTACAATGGTTTATGTTAGAACGTATTAGAATTGCCACTCCACCATGAGGTCTTCCATCTGGATGTGAAGCACAGTAAGCACTATAGCCGTTAATACGAAAGCTTCTATTGCATGATAAATGCGTTTCACATATGACAGCAGAGCAATATCTATTCTATTTTTGAATGTAGAAATAATTCTAGTTTTTGCTTCTTGTTTATTATACCATTACAATTCCATCACATAATTGCTAAAGTATTATCTAAATAGTTATTCATGTTAATTTATCAAGTAGTTTGTGTACATTGTTAGCATTGGTGTAATAATTGACTTAAATTCGTTCATCATTTTGTCTAAAGCCCCAATCACATACGTCAAAAATTGGTGAATCGAATGGATATTATTGGTATTATAATAATTTACATTTAAAACATTTCTGTTCGTTGTATGTATATCATGCTTAGTTACATCTCCAGTGTGTAATTCATTATTTGTTTTTTACTTTGTTAGCCAAGGGTTTGCTTGATTTGTTACTCTGTTAATTCTGGGAATTGTTTATTGTATGATTTAAATGTCTGAGGGCATTGACTGCGTTCTTGTAGTAAATGTTTATATGTAGGACAGCCTATTATCTTGGTGCTATCCTTGACAAAATGCGCATGCTGGTTTTGTATTTTTTTATTTTATTACATTTTTTAGAATCATGTTTATTCCCATAGTTCGCACATCTATACGGCAGATTGCAATAATTTTGTGCGTGTCCATGGCATCTTTTATTAGTTTATTTTTCGGACCTCTTCTACGACTACCCTATATAAGAAAAATCTCATCATTTTTAGTAGAAGGATTAAGATCGACGAAGTGCATTGGTTTTGCTTCGTTTTGGGATAACGATACTTTTCACACTAAAACCTTTGTTTTTTCTGTTTTAATTTCGTTTACATCTGTAGAATAATGCAGATTACGTAGAACTATCCTAAATAATTTCTCTTCCAATAGCTGATATGTAAAAAAGTAATAATTTTTAGATCGCAGTAATCTATCTGCATTATCAGGTATAACTGTTTTATTGTCGATTTCAGCGAGACTGCAGTGGTTTTATCAGTTAACAAACCATTTTTTAATTGTGTAATATTTTTAAACGAGAATAGGTGAAACGCTTTTCTTTATATTTGGCGTATTGCTTTGGCCACCAGCGCGGAAAAGATTCAGATCTGTATTCTTATCGTTAAAATTGAATAGCCTCAACATTTTCTTGCATATGCGCATCTTTTGTGTTGTTATCATTTTTCAGGAATGTGAAAATGTTGTGACGCTTTTTCGGTAAACTAGACGATGAGCCGGATGTATTAAAATTTTTCCTAGGTCTACCACGATTTGTATGTTTAACAATTTGCCACGCAAATCGATTTAGCCTCGGAGAATGAAACATTTTCTAACGCCATAATTTTTTGCAGCTTGAGTTGTTCCTGATAAACTGGACAGCTACGATCGTAATCTGATTGGTTACTCGTACATCTAGTACAAAATAGAGCTGATGGAGAAGTTTCACGATTAATTTGGCAATCCGATGACTTATGATTACCAGAGCAAAAGCCGCAAATAGTTTTGCTGTGACAAAGTTTGCTAATATGGCCGAATCTTAGGCAATTATTACACATTTTCGGTCTCCTAATGCTAGGTTCAACTTTAAGCGAGTAATAATCAAAAAAAACGAACAGAATCGGGTAATAAACTGCCGCAGAACTTTATCTCAATAAGTGGAATTGGAGAAAAAGAACCATCTTGATTTCGTTTATTAAGTCTACGTATGTTAGCTATTTCAGCGCTTGCCGTATAGGAAGCGGTAAGTTCATCGATTATAAGGTTGATCGGAACGTCCCTTACAATACTAAAACGAAAGAGTAACGTTTGAGGAACAAAACAATGTATATATGTATATTAAGCTCTTTATGAATACCTTCTACCAGGAGAAACATATTAGCTTGAACTACGGAATTAAAAACTGAAGTAACTTGGCCAATGACATTGGATGAAGATTTCCTATATTATTATTTTTTCCTTCTATCAGAATTATAATAGGTCTTTGAAAATCGTCCGGAAAAATAGAAACTGATGAAGGAGGGATATCGTAACTTGTACTTGAGGTTTCTTATAGTCCGTATTAATATGACATAATGCATCTGAATTTCAGAGTTCGGTTCTACGCGAATATTATTTATCGAAATAATTTCGTTCGTATCGATATATCTGTTAGCCTCGTTAGAAATATTAAAATCCGATTGCTTACATCTAATATTACTCCGATTATTTATTCATTACAATTACTGCCACCACTATCATTATTACTATTACCGCTGCTATTACTACATTAATTTTATTACTATTATCATTATCATTATTACTATAGATATTATTATTGTTACTTCCACCAATTTTAACGTTACTATCCGGCTATGTGTAGCACCACCACCACGACCGACCGACAGTGAGTGCCCCCTATAACCGCTTTCGATATTTATCGACTATATGTGTAGTCGATAAGTTCTGTTACACAACACCTGATTCCTCAAAGACCGAATAAATTAAATTAAAAACGAACACGTAGAATAAACTATAATACTCAACGTGAAACGCGTGTATATATATATATATATATATATATATATATATATATATATATATATAATTGTTTATTTCCATCATAATGGGAATTTTATTGAACTGAACTGCCTCCGTTGTATATATCTTCTTCTCTTCAAATTTGGCCATCTAGGGTTTATGTGAAAAGAACATAATTTTTCTTTAACATTCTTACAGTATTATTTTCACTATGCTTTTTCTTTTTTTTTGTCCGGTGATTCTATTAATATAGGTCTCTTTAAATCCATAGATTTATATAATTTTAGCTTTAAATTCTATTCTGTTATCAACGGCAGCCTTATCTATTTGCATTATATAGGTTGACACAGAGAAGACGGACGGTTTTGTTGTTTTTTGAATAACTCGAAAACTACTCGACCAAGGTTTTCGAATGAAATTTTATTTAAATATAAAAAACCAAGATTAGCTTACAATTATTTGTAGAACACAATATCGTTCAGATGATCGCCATTTGCAACAATATGTTCATTCAGGCTTTACAATATTTTCGATGACTTTTTCGATCGTAGCTCGTTGAATTTTTGAATTTCTTCAGAAATCCGAGTTTTCACATCTTCCAGATCTCGTGGACTTGTGTTCCGTAAACGCGACTCTTAAGGTATCGCCGCAAAAAAACCCATAACTTTCAATTCTTTTTGAAACTCTTTTTGCGAGTCACGCCGAAAATAACGATCCACGCAAAACTCTCCTTCTCGTTATAGGATGCCATGATTCTGTCGAGTATACACTAAACTTGGAGCATGCGTTTTGCATTTTAGCAGTGTTACCAACTGCATTATTCAAAAACAAAACCGTCCGTCTTCCCTGAGTCACCTTATATATATTAGTAACAGAATTGTTCATTTCCATCATAATCAAGAATTTTGTTGAAATGAACTGTCTCCATTCAATATATCTTGTTCTCTTCGAATTTAGAACATTTTTGGACCACATGAAAAGAATGAACTTTAACATTCTTCGAGTATAAGTTTCACTATGATTTTTTTCCCTATCGTCCGTCCATTTTTGCCAGGTGGTTGTATTACTTTTGATTCCTTTAAATTCATCGAATTTTGAAATTCTATTCTATTATCAATAGTCGCATTATCTATCCATCTGTTTTATATATATATATATATTATATATATACCACAAAAAATAAATTAAAATCGCTAAAATTTTTCTTTACGAAAAATCACAAAGCTTTTCGGCCGTTAGACCATTATCAAGTGAATATTTAAAAATATAAAAAATATTAAGATTACAAATCACAAAAATCCGCAAAACGAATAATATTATTAAATAAAACAATCTCTTGTTTTATTAATATCATTATTCATAAATAAAAAATATATAATACCCATAATATTAACGTTATTATTAAAACTTTAACTATAGAACTAATGTCTGTTCTCGGTTTGAATTGTTATTAACACTGTATATTATACAATTATATCGTTCTGTTTAAATTTCGCCAAATTAATTCGATACGCATAAAACTTATAGCTATTTGTATACGAATACAAGAGTCGTTGCTTTTATTATTTAACCTGAAAAAAAAACCACGTTATTTTAGGTGATTAAAAACCTAACGTAACCTATTTTTAAATAAGAAGTAAAAGAACCGTAAGTTTTGTGCGAATACACCTATTTAATTTGTATTTTTTTTCTTATATATGCTAATTTATAACTAGCCAAAAGTGAGTATAAATGTGTGTATATATATATATATATATATATATATATATATATATATATATATATAATCACGTGCAGTTGATTACGTCCCGTTAAAAATATTACAGGATTAAGTCTCTCATTTTAGTTTCGTTTTTTTCAGTCTTAATGACGGGTCTATAATTTCGACTACTAGTTAATTTAGGTGGTTTTGTAACCGCACCAGCTATTTTTGTACGGAGCCTGCGCATAAGAATCCCGATGTATGACTTCGTAGGACACGTACCATTTCGGTAAATTAAGCGCAGCATCTTGTTCCGGAAACGCCGGATAATGAGTTTGTTTGACGTGTCTTTGCGCTGTGTAGGACCATACTGAACGTAGTACAGTTTTGTATATTAACAGACGATTCTGCAGTTTCATCCGGATGTTTAGTTTATTTCTTTTCTTTCGGATATGCAACCTATCCGTGTATCAGTTGTCGATCTAGATAAACTAGTAGACATTTCACTTCCCTTGCAATCGCTTCATTATCGATTAGCACTCGTTAGCTGCTGCGTGGTTTTCTGTCGGATAACGGTGATGACTTATCCGAGTTAATAGTTAATTTTCTATGCGATTTTAAATTCATTTAGTATATATTACGACGCGGTTTTGTTCATCCTCAAAATATTATAGAACAAATTAAACGGTAAACGCTTAGTTATTAATTGTTAATTTATGATTTCTCTTTTCGTTCAATAATTTATTTTTAATCCTAGATTCGTTCGTTAATTTATTTGTGATAAGATTCGTTAATTTAGATATACAATTGCCGATCAAAGATTCGAATTAAACTTTTTTTTTTTTTTTTAATAATTTTATCTTTGTTACGCAATTTTTATTTTGTCTCTCGCGTAGTGAATAAAGCTAAGTGATATGCCGTTTATTTGCTTAGTTTTTCTCATCCGTATGTTTACGTATGGATAGAATGTAAATTTTTACACGAGTTATTTATTAACTACAAGCTTATTATTATTATGAATAAAAATAGAATCATTTAAGATACATCTGTGGTGCGTGTATACCTCGCCATATTTTGGTCACGCTAACATGATTTACATCTATTTAATATTTTACGAAACGATTTGTACTACGGATACTATTCTATACGACGTTATTAAATTTGTTTGAAAAACTTACGAGTTATTTTATTTTCGTATTTAAATAGTTAAATTTCGTCGATAATTAACAGTAGAAATGAGAGAAAAATAATATAAATTCCCGCACGGTTAAAAATAATTATGAATATTAATTTATAAGGTTTAACGTTGATTTACGTTTTATCTATTCGCCTTAGATATACGTATACCGACTACTGAACAAGTATAAAATAATTTATGAAATATATATATTTTTTAAATTAAATGTTTACTGTACAAGAATGATACGGATACTTTTTAGTTGCAATTTAATTAGCTAACATGGAAATTTTGTCCGTATTAACTCATTCTTGTTCTTCTGTCTCCAGTACGGAGTAATTGAACGGACGAACGCCCAAATCAGCGTCGTAATAACATGGATTCAGGACGACCACTGATCTTTTGTCTACAATTTTTAATTCCATAATATTTCGTAATAACCGATATTTACTTCCTCTCCGAATATGTTCTAAGTATCGCGGCTTCCTTTCTTCTTAATCATGTTTAATAACTTCGGGCGTTTTTTTTTCTTACTTTATTAAAAATTTCTTTATTACTAACTTTTTTATGCCCGAGGAATTTTTTTAATATTCTTCTATATACGTAACATTTGAAAACCTTCGATATGATTGTAAGGCTGACATCTCACACCAGTATAGTAGAACTGAACATAACGTGAAATTATTCCCAGGTTTAGTTACATCATTCGCAATCCGGTGCATTATTGTGTTTTTCTGTGTGTATATTAACAATCGAATATTTGTTTTTTCCGAAACCCCTAAATAACCGTAATACTTCCGATTCCCCCTCCGTATTTACTACTTTCGCAAACAATTCCTACGCATAATGGAATAAAATTGTTCCGCTCGTAGAGTTCTAATAACTTCGGGAAGATCGAGGTCAAACATTTATCTATTCTGACCGGAAGTTTATTAAATACATATTTCCCCCTTTGCCAATGATCGGTGATCCTGAAAACATGATATGATCGCAGACTCTCGCATAAGTACTAAGATGATCCACATTTTACTGAAAATATTCGACCAGATTACAACCAGTTTCCTTTAATATAAATAATCAAACCTTATAAAGTTTATCTTCGTCATTTCATACAATTAGGCGGCGAAACTTTAAACGAGTCTTTAAAACTATCTTTCCCCCCCGTTTCAGCTCTTATAAAATGAATAACAGCAAAATACTAACGAAAAATGATGTCAAATATTCGAGAAGCACGTTTAAATTATCAGAATTCGAATATATACTTTACGTAGTGATTTAACTAACAATACGAAGTTGATACAAATTTTTATTTTTTATTTCATTTATAAAAATGCCAGTATTAATACGAATTTTTGAAGATATATACTTTTTGAAATAAAAAAAAAAAATTTTTTTATAGCGTTTATAAAGAATAAAAAACTTCAGTCGATATATTCGAGTGTATCGATTAATGCGAATTTTTGAAGATGTTTAGTTACATTTTGAGAAATAAAGATTTTTATTTTTTGCCGCATTTATTAAAGTGTTAAAAACTTTAGTCCGATATATTCGCGTATTAATAATACGAATTTTCGAAGATATTTAGTTAAATTTGCAGGAATAAAAATTTGTTCTAGAGAAAAATAAAACCATCACAAACGACCGATGAATGTGTGAAATTGTTTTCGTCCCATAAAATAATTATTTTAACACGTAAAAAAAAATCAATAATATAAATGTATAAAATTAAACATTAATGCATATAGTCGATTATTTTTTAACAACTCCTCAATAGTATTAAAGTTCAAAATGAAAAGAAACTAAATCTTATTTAAAGAAAATCTAGTATTCAAACACCAAATAAATTGTTCAAAAGCAAATTACATACGCTTCTTTTTAAAACATAATGCACGTTAACGTATTAGCATTATTTTCATAATTCCTGTCGAACATCGTAACTTTTTAATTAGCACGCATGTTTTATACCAATAATAAGATAAAAACATGTAGCACAATAATTTGAATTCAGCTAAATTAGGATATTTTCAATATGAAAAATGCGTTAAATAAGTTCTCCGTATATATTCTCGCTAAATTTAAGCTTAGATTTAAATCCATTTATTAGGTATTTACTTAAATTACACGTCTTTAATCAACCGTTTAAAACGGTTATAGTATAAACATGATTTCGATAATGATACAAAAGAAGAACACAATGGATAAAAAAATAAAAAGAGATTCCACATATATTATATATATATATACATTTTCTGCAAGCGTAGAATTAAAAATCATAACACTTTTTTATTGTAAAACGCTAGACCATCCTATAAACTACAACAGACACACGGACTGGAACTCCTTCTCTAGTATAGTTGAAAATAACATAAATCTGAAAACTAGACGAAAGTGTGGATGTTGACTTGTTAGTTCAGAGTCTATCAGAGATTATCTGAAACGCGTGTAGAAGTTCCACACAGACAAGTAACTCAAAATAACAAGAAAACCATAAAAATGTTATGATTTTTGTTTTTACGCTATAATGAAAATTAATTTTAACGAGAAGATTTAAAATAAACTCCTTCCATCGGTTTGTTGAAGTTCAATTTTAATAAAATATAAGATTATTAAACAAAAATCAAACTTGAAAATACACCCGTATTAGAATCAATTATATATATATATATATATATATATATATATACGAAAGATGTTGTTTTATGCCTGTTAGTACCACCATTTACGGATCTAATTCAGTATAACCGTACCTATTTATTCGATATTTAACGATAAAATAAAAAATCGCGATAAAATAAAATTATAAAAAATAATTTTAAGAAAAGAAAAAACAACATACTGTGAAATATTTGGCGGGACACTTTATTTCGAAATGAAAACATTCGTTGCCGACGTATTAAAACCGCGTTCCGTTAATTATTTGGATATTCATCGCTCAATGCTGATAAAAACAGTTTGGCGCAAAACGTATTCAAAGTATCTGTTAACAGGCGGAAAAAAAGTTTATATTAGTACGTAAACATAATTAGGCGACATTTTTTTTTGTTTTTTTAAGGTTTACGATGTTTAAATTTACGACTTGGCGGAGAAAAAAATAAATTTCGATTAAAGAAAAGGATATATTAAAATTTGTTTTAGGGATGTTTTATTAATACGAACATTGTCAAAGTGTAACGTTCAATTTAAGCTAGAACATTTTTATCGCCATATTATTATATTACTGATCTGTTTGCTTGTTTCAACGTGTAATAGTTATTCAGATGTTCACTACTTGGAGGTGAAATAACAATTGACAGCTTGTGGGCTCCGCAGCTAACTGACGAAGCGATGAAGCTAATTGCTTTTTTTGAAGGGGGTGAATCGCTATGGATACGATACGACGACGAATGTGTACTGATAATTCTAGTCGGAGTTACTAGGAAGATTTGTCGTTCAAATAATCAGTTCGTTTCAATTAGAGAAAAAATAAATAGAGAAACAACTATATACTTGGCTACTGACGTATACACTACATCTCGTGTCGTGTGGACCATTGTGGCCGAAATAACAGACGGATATATATATATATATATATATATATATACACCAACACCCGCCTATCAAACCACGTTTTGTTGCATCAGGTGTGTCAACGAAGTAACAAACGGATATATATATATATATATATATCACGTTCGCCGCGCTACCAACACCCGCCATCAAACCACGTTTTGTATCGTTATGCGCTTTGACTTATACACAGGTAGGCTTATTCTTACATATACATATATATGTGTGTGTGTTTATATATACACACGCGTAAAAATTAAAAAAAAACTGTATCGAATTTAGTTTAAATGTGTTAAATTTTTACTTGTTACCTGCGCTCCGAGGCACACATGTTTTTTATCACGCCTCTATCAACAACACGGACACGAATAATGTAATTTCCGATCTACTACACTGTTCGCCTGATTTCGATCGTTTTCATTTATACATAAATTACATAAGAACAGCTCGTTGCGTACTAAAACCGTAAATTTTCTCGAGAAGCACTTAATTAGAATTATGTCATATAATTGTACTATAAACTACTAGAGGAAGTAGTTAAATATTCGAGTGTTATCTTAGACAAAACAATGCGTTTCGAAACACATATAAATCATAATGTAAACAAAGCAAGAGCAATAATCTCTTCCCTATTTACTCTTTACTCGATAAAAAATCTAAATTAAACGTAAATAATAAACTAATCTTATCTAAATCTTTTATTCTACTAATACCTATATGGTGTTGCGCGTGGTGGTTTGCCATTATCTTTAAACGAGATAACATAATTATTTATATTTTTATTTCTCGACAACTCGGTACCTTCCGTATAGAAATCCGTGCTGTAAATCCGACGATATATATATATATATATATATATATATATATATGTGTGTATATATATATACACGATTATAGTCACTTACTAGAAAGATCGGTTACACATTTTGGTTTTCGTTTGCCTTGAACGAGAAATGCGAACACAGGGATACCGGACAAAATAATAACGAAACCAACCGCGACTTCCCAAGGTTTTACGTAACACGGCAATATGACCACGAACGAGCAAATCACGAAAAATATAATCGGAAACGCTATGTGTACCTGTAATGTGGGAAAATTTAAATTCGTATACACGTTAAAAATGTTGACGTCGAACGAATAAACTTTGCGGTGGATGGAGTGGGGGAATTCAATTTAACAAAAATAATCCTCAACACGGTCCACGTAAATTATTTAAAAACGGCATATAAGAATTTATCATTTTCTTTAAAAGAAACGTTTTTTTTTTTACTAAAATAAGTTAATTTTAAAATAATTTAAATATATTTATTTTACATTCTTTTTAACATTTTTTTTTTTTGTTTTGTTAGGGGAAAAATATAAAAATAAATAAATTACAATAAGATTTTTTTGTTCAAATTGTCTATCGATAATTTATTTATTTATTTTTTTTATAAAATCTAACCACATTCAATTATTCAATTAGTCATTCTATAAACAATAAACGAATTTATTAAATGTTTTATTTTAACTTCGAACTGAAATTCGTAAATATACGAAAATGTTCGAATTGTTCTGAAGCTTTTAAAGTATCTGAAATTAATTCAATCGTACGAGAAAACTAAAATCTAAAAAGAAATTTCGAAAGCGACATTTGAAAGACGGAAGAATCTGAAATGAACGAAATCAGGTTAGAGTTAAATATAACGAAAGATCGAGTAGATTATTATTTAAATTAATGTGCCATATACAGCACAACCAATGGCTAGAGGCACAGAGGAAAATAAAATAAATGATACAATCCAGTATCGTGTAGGAAATGGATGAGTCTGGATAGAGTAGAAACGTTGTCATCAGTAGCTGTAATGAGGAATATGTTGGACAGACAGTGCAATGTTGCAGGCCGTACACAATGGAGCTTCCGATCTATTAAGATAAGCATGTGTCAGTTTAGTGTGGTCCAATCGGTGTTCTGCTGATAACTACATTATCTCTCCGATGTTGTAGGTGTGTCTTCCAAGGTGTTATTTTTGGTTTGATAGATCGTAGCTTGTTTTGATGTTGATACGGATTGCCATAACTGAAATAATGATGATCTTATGAACCTCTTGAGATCTGCGAATGGAACCGGTAAATTAGGCACAGGTAATGCAGTTGCTGCCCTATCAGCTAGATTATTTTCAGCAATTCCCGTATATGCTGGGATTCAAAGGAATGTAATGGATCGTTCAGTATATTTTTAGTAATTAATTCTACAATTGTTTCCGCTATAAGATATTGTTGTTAGATACATTATGAATAGCGTTCAAAGCTGGAAGAGAGTCTGAGCGGATTAGTATTGGCAAAATAAATTCTCGAAGCGGGAAAAAAATTAATATTACGAAGTAATCGGAAAAACCGAATCGTTTAATGGAAAGTCATATTATTTTAGTGACAAGGGGAGTAGACGAATAAAATTTGGAGATAATACCGATTCGAAAAGCTATTAAAATAAAATACTATCGTAAATTGGACCGCACGAATTGACTTCCTTCCTTTTTAGAATATTCGTAAACACAAATATTAATAAGCGGTCTAAGGTATTTTCACCAATACCGGAGTTCACCAACATTAGCATACATACTCGTAAACAACATTGAACACGGATCGATCGACTGGAACTTATAAACAACCTTCATGAGTAAAATCAACCATAGGACCTTGATGGCATCCCCAGACGGCGCAAATAGAAAAGAATACCCTAAAACTTTTACGTGTGGGTCATACATATTACATAATTATCTATATACCAAAAGCGCTCCGTCAGCAAACTGCCTTCTGTGCGGACAATTAACTAGAACCCAACAGTCGCACACTTAACACGCTTATAATCTACAACTGCCAAACACTTACACCATTCATGATAACACACACGATATATAAAATTCTCTCAAACAACCTTCGATAAATAGAATCTTCGCTAGAGAAAATGCACTCTTAACGTACCTATAAATATAAATTACCCACATGTCTCCTTATGCTGTAATATCACTGGTAACTACAAACGTCATACGGAGATTTACATAATTTGAAAAAATAATAAGAAATTTTTTTAGAACGCGCGAAAAAAATACACGGAATAGAAGATTTTTTTTTTTAAAATATGCAACAGCAAAATCTTCGGAAGATTTGGCTAATTAAAATATTATTCTGAACTCGATTATAATGCAGGATTTTATAAACTTCTGCGGCTAACATTGATGATGATAATATCGAGTTAAAAATTTGACAAACATTTAAAAAGTCAATACCGAGATAATTTATAAACTTAAATAAAATGAGAAAAAAAAAAAGAATCACGTTTTTTAAGGCGGAAAATTTATATACGTGAAAAGAACGAAATTGAAATTCAAATAATTCAATTTAAGCAATTTCACTACTTCGCGCATTAAGGGGAACAAATAAATTTAAAAACTTTAAAATAATAACACATACAATAAAATTAAACAACGGTAAAGAATGAAAATATAGAAATAATAAATAATAATTCGAAGAACCGGTAAAATATTCTATCACGCCGTAAGACACACAAAACAATTTTAGGAGATGCAGCAGGTGGAAAACAATTTGAAAAATAATCGAAACGCATTAACGTATAGCAACGTATGAGGACAACGTGGTTGATGACAAAAGTAGACATCGAGGTCGTTCGGTTGCTACAGCGCTCCTCTGTAAACATAAAGTTAAAAAATACAGTGATTGAAAAACAAGAACGCGTGAGGACAATAATAAGAGTTGATAACAGAAATGTACGTTAAATATATTTGTCACGATGATCCAGTTGCAAGAGTGCTCGGCGATCAGTAGCTCGAGTCCCCCCCCCCCCAAAAAAAAAAAAATCCTATAATCGTATAACCATAAATTATCACGGAGAGAGTGAAATGACTCACGACTCGATGTAACATCACACGCATGTGTGCACACCTGCGTTGCATGTGATTAATGTGAAACGTATAATATAGAACGAGACGTAAGACAGGGATGTCCGTTCAGGTTGTTTAACCTCTACTCAGACGAAATGATAAAACATGGAAACGCCGTGTTCAATATGAACGGTAAAAAACTTGAAAGTATCACGCAGATGATAGGGTACTAATGCGGCTAGCGACAGATAACGCGAAATATGGGATGAAAATAAATTCGGCTAAAAGTCATGCAGATAGCAACGGTCGCATCAAATAGCGCGTCAGGTATTTATACGGACGGTGTACAGTTTGAAAAAGTGTTTAAATACAAATATGTTTCACAAACGACGGAAAAGTCGACGAAGAAATAAGATCAAGAGCGCTTTTAGTAATCTCGAACACATATACTTAGAGACAAACGGATGAACACGAGTGTACGGTTGAAAATACTAAAATGTTACGTCTGTAATGCGCTATGCTTCGGAGATGTAATGAAGGCATCCGTCAAAAAAGAAAATACACGCTTTCGAAATGCGGTGCTACCGTCGTCACCGTATCAAATGGGTAAAGGATCAACGATGAAGTTCTCAGACGGACCGGACTACGAGAAAATATCCTGTTGTGAATAATATCGGAGAGGGAAAAAAATTCGTGGAAGATTTCAAACTGTTGTACAAAGGAAAACTGGCTCGCAAGACTCCAAGGGGACGGCGATCATGGACACTTAATTACTTAAGTAGTCAATTATTTAATATTACAGATGTAATAACATGTCAACGTCAACCTTTAATGTATAAGTACAGAAGCCAACAAAATAATAATAATAATAAATATAATTACAATTTTATTTTATGGGTACCGTCGCGATTTAAGATATATTGAATCTTACGGAAATATTTTTTATTGTTTTAAGGAAAAAATCCAAAATTCATTGAAAAAAAAAAGAAAGACGGATATTTTTCCAAAAACTGACATTTTTGGTTACAACTCGGGAAATTTATAAAATGAAATTCTACACGATTATAATTAATAAGTATTTATATTTCGTTTTATATGTATAAATTTGTGAACTTATATTTAAATTAATATTTTGTGTTTTTTATATCTTTATTTTTATTTATCGCTTGATAATGGCGTAGTTGCCGAAAAGCTTTGCGAAATCTAATAAAGGTTTAGCGATTTTAACTGATTTTTGTAATTAAAACGATTATAATTGTTACAGTTATTTTAGTAACGGTTTTCAATATATGGTGACCAGAGAAGACGGGCGATTTTGTTGACTTCACCGAAATTTTATTTAAAAATAGGAAAACGAGATTAGCTTGCACTCATTTGCGGGAGATATCGTTTAGATGACTGCCTTCACGGTGTTCGCGTTATAGCAGTCTTACTTACTGCGCTCTTAAAAAAACGAGCAAAACCGTCCGTCTTCTCTGGGTCACACTATAGTATGCGATTAGTTTCTAAATATATTTTCCGAAAAAAAAACACAATTTTACAAAAAGAAAAATACCGAGCAAAAAGCTATATATATATATATGTTATCCAATATTTTACCTTAATTGGCCTTTGTAAATGCGGTTTTTTAAAACGTAACCATAATAATCCGGATACAGAGACTAATGTGAACAAAGATTCGACGAAGGTTGTATAATTGATCAGCGAATTAACGTCTTCAACGAATGACAGTATAACGGTTAATATACCCTGCAAAAAACGAATGAAAAAAATTAGGAGATATTAAAAAACGGAATCTTATCGAACATGAGAATAACTGCTCATTTTTGAAGAACGTATTTCGACTAAAATAAAATAAAAAATTAAATAATCTAAAGTGATTTTTTTCCTGCAAATCATTTAACAATCTAACTTAATAGGCTTTCTAAAAAAATATAATATTATTTTTTTTTTAAAATAGTGTAATTTTAAACACGCTATTAATTACACAATTAGATGTGCTGGAATATTATGTCGCAGAAGTGTTATTCCACGATGTTGCGTTATTTAACAATACGTGTTTGTTAACTATTGGGATCACGTTTATAGTGCCGTGTAAAATGTTACTTTAGTGAGACACACGACATATATACCATTCGAGACGTTCATACCGTCTGTTTTCTAAATAAATTAGTAAAATCTAATCCAAGCCCGATATTTCGAATTTATTAAAATATTCCTAGAATATTAAATCATCTCAAAATTGATCGAGACTTGGATATTATCGCTTTCATAAAAACACGATAAAAATAAATAAAAAGTGCTGAAACTTTTATAATATAAATTAGACTCTTTCGAATTTTACTTAAAAATCTAATTACTAACGTGAAATAAGTTTCCCCGTTATAGCGGTATCGTCGATTAGGTGTAATTATAGATTTTATTTTTAAAAAATTATTTTTGCTATAATAAACAAATCCGGAAAAATTATTTTTTAATAATCTTTTTATAATAATAATAAACAGTTACGTTATTATAGCCAAAGAAATAACTAATTTCCGAAATGGATAACATATCAGTCGTAGACTCGTTCATTAGTTGACCGATAGTATGCGCACGCAACCGCGTGTTATAAACAACAAAACGAGAAAAACCTATTCTGCCGCAAAAGTGCATGTATTTCGAAGACTTTGTTTTTGCAATTACAACCGGCAAATATATATGGTGTCCTATGTAAACTCTACAAACATAATAGCATTACGCGCAAAATCTCCGTATAATCCTGTATACGGCTTCCCGATACTTTCTTCCGGTTGCATCGAGTGTGCAACCGTTGTAACTAGGCGTTTGAAAACAATTTTTAAACGATTTTTCACTTTTTTTTCTTTTTTTATAATATATTCTACCGAAAATATATAATTAAAATTTACTTATTTTGTTTAATCTCTATATAAAAATTAGTACTTTTAACTATTTTACAACATCATCAATTTTTATGCTGTTCTGAATATTTCCGGCGGTTGTGCAACCATCTTTATGTACGATGTGTTCAATTTATTCGCAATTATATGGTTGTTAAGTTATTTAAGTTATTTTAATATTTATCCTTTTGTATGCGTTATTATAATTTTATCTTTATCGTACGTTTCTAAGCGAATTTATTGTTTTATTTTTTATTATCGTTATTTAATTATTTTTTTTTGTTTTTACTTTTACGTGTGATGTTATAATTTTTGTCTCTTTGCATCATTTTGTTTTTTGTTTTATATAGGAAAAAGGAATAGAAGACCGAGAAATACGTTTGTAACAACGTTGCTAGAGAAGACACCGAATTAAAATGAACTAACTATTACCATGACGATGGACCAGACTTAAGACTGCACAAAAAATGATGATGCTGATGATATATATATGTTTACGTTTTTTAAAATTCCCTCTTATCATACGTACGTTTATAGCGCTGCTAATTGTACGGTCGGGTGAAGCCCACACACACACACACCGGAACTCCACTATGTAAATTCTAATTTGATCAAATACATTTTTCTTCTTCTACTTATCGTTTCAAACGTAAAAGTATCAAACAACGCGCATCCATGTGTCGTTAATACTTTACACGATTTGAAAAAAAATGGTCCTCCAACGTCTCTATACCGATATAATCTCGTCAATTCTCCTTTCGGCGTTCATTCTTCCGATTACAACGAAAATGCGTATATTTTTTAAATGCTCTTAGTTCTCGACGCTTTTAATTATATAATAAAATTAAATCTCTCAAAGTACCATCGCCAATAAATATGTCTTACCTACTTATTGGTGTATATCTACATATGTACACTAATATATATAAAACTGTAGTGTCTGCGATTTGCGAATATTTTCATTATAATCACCGTATTGGGCTATTTTTATCAGATATAAACAGAAAATATCTTTTTTAAAATTACTGTCCGCTTGTTTTTCTGTCCCCTGATTTAACTAAAAAACTATTTGCATAGTGTTTATAGCCTATATTATCGGATTTGTTATAAACTTTGGTTCACATTGATATCACGAATAGGACGGAAAGTACAATAATTTAAAGTTTTAAAATATCGCTGTCTCTTTCTTTTAACAGTTTTATATATTACTATGGTATACGTACATATATATATATACGTCTACTATTACGGCCACGCCCCTAACGTAACAAAATATAGTTTGTATTGCGGGTGTTGTGATACATTCGAACCGCAAAACGTGTTAAATTTTAAACGATTTGGCAGAGATATCGATATCGCCTGCTTTTGCAAACTTTAAATTATTGTAATTTCTGTCCTATTTGCGATATCAATGCGAAACAAAGCTTAATAAAACATACATATATATATACGTCTACTATTACGGCCACGCCCCTAACGTAACAAAATATGGTTTGTATTGCGGGTGTTGTGATACATTCGAACCGCAAAACGTGTTAAATTTTAAACGATTTGGCAGAGATATCGATATCGCCTGCTTTTGCAAACTTTAAATTATTGTAATTTCTGTCCTATTTGCGATATCAATGCGAAACAAAGCTTAATAAAACAATTACACAGGCGAAGCCGTGGGTAACTTCTACATTGGATCGGCTAATATTAATGTTTAATATATCCGTTTAAATAATTGCATACCAATCTGAGTGAAAACATTCTATGCCCAATAATAAAAAAAGAAAAAAACTAGTGTACGTTTCTTTTTTGAAAGCAAAATACAATTATCCAATCTCGCACACTTCGTTTTAGGCGACAAATGGATGAAACGCGGTCATATAATCAGCAGTTGTTTAAAAAAAAAACACCTTGTTTTTTGACTCGCGTCGTCGTACATGATAACTAAAACAACTTTCTCTGTATCAGTCTAAAAGAAAAAGTTATTACATAAACTACACAGACACACACACAAACATATATATATATATACATATATATATATATAAACTTTTAAGGTTGTGGACAATAACACGATTTAATATATATATATATATATAAAAACGTAGAGAGTGTTAGGATGTGTTTTTTTTTAACTTTTAAAGTGAAAAATAACGATTATTTTGGAACGCGAACGAACTGCCAACACTATTGCACATTATGCGTAAATCCGATACAGTTTTTTTTCTTGGGGGGGGGGGTAATTTTTCTGCAAAATAACGTAATTAACTAATAAACGTTTCATTATTTTTTCAGTTCGTGTATATTTAAAAATTATGATTATCGGTTATGGAATTCGTAATCCAATGTAAACTCCGAATCGAAAAAAGATATCTCAGAAATAAACATAAATAGTAAAAAGAAATTTCGAACTGTTTCTGTATAACACACTATTTTATCAATACATATATATTTTTTAATTATTATTATTATTACTTTTTAATTACGAGAACATAAATAAGGCGAAGTATGTATGTTTCATTCGGTGTTATTTACGTTTCAATTGTTTTACAACTTTAACGCAGTAAATACGATTATTCACAAAAATAAATATAATCATATATATATATATATATACCTACTAAGAAAATTAAAGATGGCATCGGCGTTAACCGTTTAATACTAATTAAGGCTATAGCTTTCGGTAAATGACCATTTTGAGCTCCTACAAAAAATAACCTCGACGAAGTGAAAATATTACCGTTTAATGAGCCGAAGGTAGCGCAAACGACGAATACCGATATGATCCACGATAAATAGCCGAATATTTTTTCACCGAAAGTCTGCAATTAAAAAAAAAAAATAAATAAATAAACTTTACATATTATAACCTAAGGTCGCGTTATCTCTGACAAAAGAAAGAAATTAAATCAGGAGTATGGGATTAATTTAAGGTGCGTAACACGTATAAAGTATTAGGGGGGGTAACAATTGATAACAACCTGATAATCGTATCAATAAAGTAAAAAATAAAACAAATTCACGCGCATATTCAATAAATTATACAATAATAATAACAACAGAAATAATTATAAAAAATGAATTATAATGTATTAATAATACCAAAAATATAATATACGGTATTTATAATGATATGTTAACAATAAAGTTCGAAAACTGGACATTCAGATATCGTAAGGTTGTTATTCTGCGTGTTGCTTTGTTCTATCGTAGTATCAGCGGAACGAATTGTGGTTTATTTTATTCTT
The DNA here is from genome assembly GCA_032883995.1 of Coronaproctus castanopsis. Classification (NCBI taxonomy): domain Eukaryota; kingdom Metazoa; phylum Arthropoda; class Insecta; order Hemiptera; family Monophlebidae; genus Coronaproctus; species Coronaproctus castanopsis. The sequence goes on along the minus strand of CM065053.1, from coordinate 269,827,321 downwards.
ATTTTTGTAGTTTATCTTTTTATTTTATTTTATTTTATTTCATTATTAACTTATTTAAACTTTTATTTTTTCTCTCCTAAACATGGCGGACGTTTATTTAAATGACGAAAAGAGAGGACGGGTTATTGACCGCGACGGTTTGTATAACGTTGAACCAGGTAATAATAAATGTACTGATGATAATTTTAATTGCTAACAAAAGACAGTTTCGAATGAAGATAAGAACAAATTTGCCGATAACAATATTAATTATAGTCGTGATGTTGATAGTAGCGATAGTAGATATTTATAATCAATGTGTTGTATTATTTTACCGATTTCAAGGTAATTGTACAAATGACAGATACCTCTAATTCAATTCGCAAAAATATTAAAAAAAATTAAATTACAGCCATAAACTTCGAGAAATAAGGCGCACTAGGTGAGTAAATGTCTCGATTATATAGCCGTCTAAAAGAACATGATTATAAGTCGTTTATCTATTTTTATTATCTCACTAGGACAGCTGTAATGTATCGATCAAGATTACTCTAACGAAGAAATATTAGAGGATATTAAAAAATTCCACATCTAAATAAACGTATCTCTGTTGAGGGTCAGATAAAATATATTCCTTCTAGGACTTTACAATTATTTTTTCCCGGTCAAAGCGAAATTTGTGTTTATTAATCGGGTTAGATATGAGTGCGAACCGTACATTCAAAATGTCCGTCAGTGTATTGCTTGCTTCCGTTTTTCGCATGGTTCAATATCTTGCAAGGCGACGAAAAAATGATCCTCGAAGTCACATTTACGAGCTGATTATCCGTCTGAAATGTTTTGTATCAATTGTAAGGTTGATCACTCTCTCTTTTTATCCAAGTCCTGTCCAGACTGACTTTAATAGGTTTCAATGGTTATCTAATGACGCGACTACTTTTCAGAACGCGGTTAGATTTTAATCAATTAAACGAGAATAATAATACAGTAACATCGAATAGGGAAAAATCAAATATTTCGAATAAGGAACCTAGGGGTTCATGGGTCAGTAATAAAACTAATTCTAAAAAGGATCTAACACTAAACTGGCCGTGGTAGCTTTAAAACGTATTTAAAATTATTTAGCATAGCAGAAACAGAAAATTGTATTACATCTAATTATGCGGGGGACACCTCGTATTACAAGGTAGTAATTTTAAATGGATGATGATAGATTATAGTATGAAATTAATAAGAGATCAATTTAATGATAATAATTTAACTATGGAAGAAATAAGCGACAGAAAAAATTATAATTTATTATATTCGTAAAATAATATTTATTTAAAACTTTATTTTGAAAATATTACAGATTAATTTTTTTTTTTTGGCTTCCAAAATGTTTACCCATTAAAATAGTAATATAACAGATTAATAAAAATAAGGTGGTTATATCGCTAAGTTACATTCACGAACAGATACAATTAACTGTATATATTAAATGTTGGGTGAAAATGTTCTATTACAATATATTAAGATTAACATTATCGTATTATTGTTGTCATTATAATTGTGTTTGATTATAAATGGACTTTGAAGTGGCATAAAACTTAATATTTCATACGATAAAATGTATTTTATTAATAAATATATTCATTTGAAAAGAAAGAAGCCAAGACAATGTATTGCATAGGCGCAAAATCAAAATTACTCTTGATTTCTACATCACTTAATTGATCGTGGATTTTTTTTCTATTTCGCTTTTATTTAAGCAAGAACGTGACAAGCGCGAATATAAAGCAGTATAAATAGCTGACCATTGTAGGTCCTGTCTCGGAGCATATAAGAGTATACGATAAAAATATAAATTTAAGCTACAAGACGAATGCACTGCCCAACAATTTCAGTTATGCACTAAGCAAGAAATTCCAACAGGGGTTACTAAAGTAACTTGCTTAGTACATAACTGAAATTGTTGGGAAATTCCAACAGGGGTTACTTTCGGCACTCTGCGGAACAGCGATAAAACAACTTTTCAAATATATTTCTGCGAGCGTACATGTATATATATATATATATAAAATGTGTTTTATGTGAATTTTCTTCGCAACAATACCTAAATGTATTTAATTTTTCACACACGTGGAACTAGTTATATGTAACATTTATGCGTCTAGTAGTATAAATATTACGTCGTATAGGCGAGGTAACGAGATTATGTTGTTAAGGAATCAGTTGGATTCGAGACGCACAAGATAGGAGTCGTTGGAGAAAAGTTTGGGGAATATACCTACATTCAACCGTGGTTAGATATAGGCATATCGTGATAACAGTTATAAGTGTAACGTACACACTGGATGTCTAGGAATGAAATACAGCCAGCGCAAAACGGTTGTATATTATTATTATATAATATAAAGTACAGTAAAGGGGGGAGTAGTACACTGACTAATATGCGAAAAATCTCAGTGCCTCAAACGAGACGGAATTTGAATTAGTCGTGTTTTCTCCAGCTCTCACTTATTTCGACACCATCCGAGCAAGCCAATAGGTAATCACGTTTAAAATGATAGTATATACGGTCAATATATACCGCGATGACATAGTTGTTAAAGCGTTCGTCTACCTACACGACGGTCGACAGGGTTCGATGAAGCGACATAAAATTTTTCATCCGGAGTCTAGAGGTAGTGACATCCATACTCTGTATAACAACATCCTAAGCACGTGGACTTACGTTATATAATTTTAACGCCCTGAATGCTATAGCCTATACACAAAAATAACGTACAGCTAAGTCAAGATGTTGGCCGATCTAATTACAAACTTGTCTAACGTTGAAAACGAGCGACCTGATCGTGTCGGGTAAAGAATGAAGAGAAATTTGGAGAATAAAAACATTTTTCGGGACAACCTAAACTCCGGGATTTCGTTATATTAAATGTTCGATTCCTCGAATATATTTCGCGTTAAATTTAAATTAATGTTCCCTTAACGTACGGTTCGATAAATATTTTAAAAAAAACCTGATTAAATATGAAATGTTAAAAAAAAAATAACATTAAGACAAAATTTTTGAGTGCTAGTGGATATTCTTCGTTGGAAAATTCGTTTGTAATATTTTCTTCGCCCGATTTTAGAAGGTGTTGTGTTGATATATTCTGTTGATCTCCATTTTTAACTTTCTTTTTAGGCGGTTGGGGCACTTTGTATGAACTATTATTATTTTGTATAATGGGGATATCTGCTTTATCCTCAGGTAATGTTGAAGTTACTGACTCTGAAGAGGATGGCTACCTTTTTTTTTATTAGTCGAGTCGTTAACACTATATTAAACGCTCGATTCCTCGAATATATTTCGCGTTGAATTTAAATTAATGTTCGCTTAACGTATGGTTCGATAAATATTTTTTAAAAAATCTGATTAAATACGAAATATTAAAAAAAAAAAAAACTAATTAAATATGAAATATTACCACTGCTACCGCGTCCGAAGCTAACATTTCTTCTTTACTCAACACTACGAAATAAGCGCAATTTACTAAAACGTATATTACAATTACTAACGGCAACGAAATGCATATTGCTCTTGGAAGATTTCTGTAACAAATACAAATATACATCTATACTAATACATATAAAACTGTAATATCTGTGATTTGCGAATATTTTCATTATAATCGCTGCATTGAGCTATTTTTATCGCGCGTAAACAGAAAATCATTTTTTTAAAAGAATTTTTGTTCTGCTCTGTCCGGATTTAACTCAAAAACTATTAAAGCAACAATGATGAAATTCGCACAGCTTATAATCTATATTATCGCATTCGTTCTAAGCTTTGTTTCATATCACAAATAGAACAGAAATTACAATAATTTAAAATTTTAAAAAGTAGTAGACAGCGATATCTCTGTCAAATCGTTTAAAATTTAACACGTTTTCCGGTTCGAATGTACCTTCACTACCAACACCCGCCATACAAAAATACAAAAACGCGTTTTGTTGCGTTATGGGCGTGGCCGAAATAACGGACGGATATAGATATATTGATAAGAGACAGCGATATTGTAAAAAATATCATTGAAAATTAATAGGAAGTCCAGAAACCTTTTACAATCAGTGAAAAACGTATTTTAATCTTGATCGTTAACAGAACGTTAAGAAAACGAGAAATAATCTACGTGAGTAGTGGACGACGAGAAATATTGATTGCGTATATAATGTAAGTGTAAAAATAAATCGCGTCCACATCACGTTTTATTAATCCGCAATATGGAGTGTCTTTAAGTAATTGGCAAATATCACAAAACTTCATCGAGTAATTTCGATACACGGCCCACGTCGATAGAATGAGTGTAGCAAATAGATACACAGGAAGGAATAGGAATTGGCTCCTTTATGGATCATAATTTATGTTCAAAAAATATATGCGCCATTTTACAAAATAGGACGTAGACTCACGAGGTTAGGTTGTGCGATAATTCTGAGAAAATGTCAAGCCGGATCACGATTAGCGCATATGTAAACACATTAATATCTTTTATTTACGATATTGTCAAACATGAACGAAAAGTTTATATACACGTTAGTTCGACTGTTAACAGACGATGTTTTAACGGTCGATAATTAACCGGTCTAAATACTTTTTAAGATCAACGTCTGTGTAAACATTTATTTAGTGCTAGTGCTACATATTGTACTAAATCTAATTAAGGAGGATATTGGAATTATTTATAAATTAAGATTGTTAAATATAATATTTTCTAATTACATTTACCCATTTTATTAATTTTAGCGACAATTTCGCAGTTGGCACTGTTCCGAAAATCCGTAATTAAGATGGCCTACATTTAATTTTAAAAATAATGTACTACGTCGATACTCGTTATTCACTATTCAAGTATAAGAAGCAACAAAACATAAACACAGACACATTATATATATATATATATATATATATATATATATATATATATATATATATAATGTGTCTGTGTTTATGTTTTGTTGCTTCTTATACTTGAATTATATATAAACATATACAGTGATAGACGCAATAATTATTAATCAAATTTCTTATTTCTATAATTTTCATCTGACAAAGTTAATCACGACTACGAAACCTTGCAATTACTATGTCAACATTGGATAGCGCAACTTCTGTTTTTAATTTTTTTTTATTAACGTTTTCAGTACATTTTCATGACTAATACTATTTACAGAATCATGATGTAATCATTTGTTGCTCATTGTATCGTTACAAAGTTATATTTATACATATTGTTTTTTTAAAAAGTACAAATTCCCTATCAAAAGTTGATGCCCACATTCCTTTACCTATTCAAACAAACTGTTACCTACTCAGTTAACATTACTAAAAATTTAATAGAAATTTCGTATTTATAGCGTATAAATAATAATAACAATAATTCAATTTAATACAAATAATAAATAATTAACGTAATTAAATAAGCGATTTAAAATTATTTTTTATTTAGAACAAGTTTAATTATATTTTATCTACAGCTACATCAACATATATACTAGATGTCTAATTTTTTTTTTTTTATATAGCTTTGTTTCGCATTGATATCACAAATAGGACAGAAATTACAATAATTTAAAGTTTTAAAATGTAGTAAACAGGGATATCTCTGTCACATCGTTTAAAATTTAACACGTTTTCCCGTTGGAATGTACCTTCACCACCAACATCCGCAATACAAACCACGTTTTGTTGCGCAAGTGGCGTGACCGAAATAACATTCAGATATATATAGTTTGTTGCGTTAGGGGCGTGGCCGAAATAATGGACTGATATATATACTACTATACTAATATATAAAATTGTTAAAAGAAAAAGGTAGTGATATTTTAAAACTTTAAATTATTGTAATTTCTGTCCTATTTGTGATATCAATGTGAAAGAAAGATTAGAAAGTATCCGATAATATAGGCTATGAGCTGTGCGAACTTCATCATTATTGCTATAGTAGTTTTTAAGTTAAATCGGTACAGGCAGACAGACAGACAATTTTAAAAATAAATGTTCTGTTTATGTGTGATAAAAATAGCTCAGTGCAGTGATTATAATGAAAATATGTGCAAATCACAGACAGACACAACAGTTTTATACATTAGTATTGATATACACCTTTGAACGAAGGAGCGAACACAACAAAAGATGAAGCTATATAAAGAACGCGATAAATATTTCTCTTCTCTCGATATTTTATCGATGATAAATTTATGAAATAGCATTATACGTACATTTTTATATATCGTAGGGACAGAAATTCAAATAAAATAACAATTTTGTACGTTATCAGTAGGTTTCGGAGTAAAATTTTATATTCTTACGATACGAAATAGCTACATCAATGAGTCATATTGTATCGTCTCGAATTTAAATATTTACTATAGAGTGACCCAGAGAAGATGGACTATTTAGTATGTCGATTAATAACGTTAAAGTACGCGTACGTACGAGAAAAAATTCGACTGAAAGCTTGGTAATATTAATCTTTTCAAGCTTGTATTTTCTCCTAATAGCGTTGCGTTTTTAAGTAAAACTAAATAATTTAAAAAAATACAATCGACGCAATAAAAAGTCGACGATTGCAAAATTAATAAAAGAACATATTACTAATTAAGCGCGCGCACGAGCGTTATCTATTCGATTTATATAATTAATCGACGACCACGTTTCGTAGAAAATTCTCGTTATCGTTATCTGAAAACGGCGAGAAAAAAATTAAGAGGATGTATATCGGATGGTTCGTCACACACTAACCGTGACTATAATAAACAATCAAACGCGAACTAGTATTTGTATAATATGTTTATGTAATACAAAGATAACACCTATTCACCTCCTGCAGCAGAAATGATCACCACCTCAGTGCGCCTTATGCGATGTACCACTTTTACTGTTTTTTCATGTTCTCGTCATTTGTTCCCAAAATTTCTCCCAGAGATCTTTATACGAACCTTCGGACTTTTATTTCTCCTCGTCGACAACATTACAACACCCTCTCCAATCTAATTATTTTCCTACATAAAACAGCCCTCTACCGCTCGATCTAATATCTTTCTCCTGTCGTGTCTCTAACCGTTAGTCGTTAAATAATAATGTTTTCGATAAATACTCACTAGCGTTCAACATAGTTACAATTACGTAAACAGTTCTATTTCATCAAAAAAGCGATATAGCGCAGAAACACAGACGCCAACACAGAATCGACTGTAAATTCATATAGATTTGACGGAAATAATCTGAAGAACGACATGAACAATATGTAGTTGGTATAATTTGATGAAAGAAGAACCGTATCAGACAATATACGGAAAACTAGACTGAGACGATTCGGTCATAGAACATCAAAACAAGGTTATCGAAGGTCAAACTGATCACGTGGTCGTTACAAAATGACTCACAGACACTACATTGAAACGAACCGGTATTGAACATTACGTCAGATTTCAAGATAATAGTAAGTTTCACATTGCGACTAATTCGTAATATGTCCATCGATTATATTGAAACACGTTCGGTAATCGTCGCTATATTTTAATTCATTCGAGATTAAAAACATTTTTTTTTAAATCGATGAATCCAAAAAATTGAAGTTGTAGACTTTCGTAAATTTCGACATTAATTTATATGTCAGCAACACTTGGATGTTGTAATGATAAAAATGATAACAAAATTAGATCGAAAAATTAATTAATATTTCGGAAATTATTTAGTCATCTAGATTTTGAAGAAGAAGAAAGCTTTATTTCATAATGATACATAACAAGGTTCATAAAGTTAAGTATCTTATACCTTAACAGTTCAATTAAATAGTATTACTAAATCTAGAAAATGAATGAAACAAATGTTAGGCTAGAGGAAAAACCAACAAAAACCTACAAGAAAATAAAATATGATTAAATGTAAAAAAACATACGAGGTATATGCACACATACTATACTAACTACACAAAATAGATAACTGACACATACAAGGATTTAATTGATTTAAACAAGAACAAAGCCATAATGTCGATAAATACGATAGTTATTTATAATTTCGGAAACAGCAGTAGAGGAATATAGTGACATCGTATGAAAATACAACAATCAATGTTGTAAGAAATGTTACCTCTTCTTTATATATATAGGTAACATTTCTTACAAATATACATATCATAACGCCATAATGTCGACAAATTCGATATATATATATATATCATAACGCCATAATGTAGACAAATTCGATATATATATATATTACGACGATCGTCGTATGTTCACGTTATAATAAATCTAAATTTATTATATTGAAGGTGGAAAACTAATATTTAATTTAATTAATATAATAAAACAAAATATACATATAATTATTTATTTAATTAATGTAAAATATATTAAAATCATTATAATATAACCAAACCGGATTTGTAGTAGATAAACTATTATTATACAATAGTTAAAATTAATTTTAGTTAGTCAATGGAAAAAAAGCAGTAAATTAGTTAAACCAAATAATTTAAAAAAAAAAATCAATTGAAAATTAGTTAAAATCACTAATATTTATTTTCTTAAGGAAAACACAAAGCTTTTCGGCATTTACGCCATTATCAAGTGAAAAATTTTAAAAAATCATAATTTTAAAAATATAAATTAAATATAATTACTTAAAAATATGTGATGGTAATCGTGAAAATATGATCCAAAAACGCTGTCTGCTTCTGTCGGTCTATTTTTTGATTTGTTGAAATTTAATATCAATATATTTGTTCATTAATTTAGTTTTTTTATATTAATTTTTTCTTCAATATTATTTTCTTGATTCTGTAAAAGTTGTATACGGTTGGAATTTTAAATTTTTCATTTACTATTGTGATGTATGATGTCCAAACGTAAAATATAAAATATAAAAATATACAACCACAAAATTTTTTAAAAAAACACAATTTTACAAATAAAATGAAAATAAATATTAAAAATCTGATAATCTAGTGATTTTAACTAATTTTCAATTGATTTTTTATATTTTTTATAAAAAAATCACTACATTCCACATTATATAAAAAATTCAAATAATTTTAGTTAGTAAAAATTCATTTAGCCAGTAAATAATAAAGAAAATCGAGTAATTTTTGTTTAACAAGGCTTAAGAAAAAGGTATAAAAAGGGATGGTTATTTATTTTCAAGAGGGTTCTAGTTTTTCAGTTAAAAAGTTCAGACGTTAGTTTCTTAATCAAGACGGTTAGAATTAAATGAAGAAGGATGATTGGTTGAAATAATTACAAATCCGGTCAGGTTAGTTTTTTTTTATTATTTTCAAGTAAATTAAATTATTATTTTTTATAATTAATTCATTAATAAATATATAATAGCTTTTTAATATAAAATAAACTATTTTTCTTTATAAATACTTTATTTTTTTTTTTAATATTAATAATATTAATAATAATATAAATTTATACGAGCATTCACGGAATATATTGAATATATTGGAGACAAAAAAGTTTTTTATTGCAAAGCTTTTCGACAGTTAAGTCATTTTCAAGCATACACAATAAATATTGCATCTTATATATTATATATGGCTTACTGTTAGTCGAAAATTACTTATTTCGACTCGATGACGCTAGTATTATTTCTTGATTTATTATAGTTACTCGCTATGCCAAATACGGAATAACATCTTTTTCCTGTGTCATCGTGTCCACGGCGACATTTTTTTATTTATTTTTTATTAAAACGAAAAAATGCGTTAATTTTAATATTACGATATACAGCTACTTACTAATTTTTCATACTTATCGAAAATTTTAAAAATCAAGTATTATTTTCTTACTTGTAAGGGCTTTTTATTTCTTCCGTCACGAAATTCAAATAATTCCTGCAATAATAATAATAATAAAAAGTAAAATACCCGTCAAATACGAAATGAAAAGTTTCATAGAATTTTAAAAATATTACACGAAAACTAAAATCTATCGTAGTCGATTATTTTAAAATACTCCCTTATCGAAAAACGTATATCGGCTGAAAATAAGTAGTTCAAACTGTGGATCACGATATAGAGCACTATAAATTAATCCCCAATCCGAAAAACAGAACTATCAGGATTCGATTTACCAAGGAAACAAAGGGTTAAATTGAACCTATTGCGGACCCAACACGGAAGAAAGAATTACACGTTAAAAAAAAATTAGGGACTTAAAGACAGCAGCAGCTGCGACTGCGGAGCAGTTTTCAAAACAATGGATCATATCCTCAATAAGTGTCCAACGCGAGTGTTAGCTGGCGGATAGAAGGAAGTCAGAATGTACTTGGACATAAAATTATGACAGACATACGCTTAATAATAATTCGATAAAGTTATTATGTCTTATTATATGTGCTAACGGTTTTATTTTTCGTTTTTCTATATGATTTATTAAACTTGTTTTTTCGTGTATTCGTTCTAGGATTTAAGCACCAATTTTCACAACCGCAATTGAGCCTCTTTTTTTGGCAAATTTTTTTCGGACGTTTATACCGATAATTTATTTTTTGTTATTAAATGCGTATTTGGATTGCCCTATTCGTCTTTTAACATCTGGTTTTACTTCTATTATCCTCTGTTAGCACACACTTCCTAAGTAACATGTTTCAGTAACTTGTTCCAATCGAGTATTGTTTATTTTTGTGTTTATCCTTTTATTTAGTGTGTTCTAACTGATACTCGTAACCTTCGTCTTTTATTTTATTTTATATAAATATAAAAATTACCGACACAATCGCATAACGTGTAATTTAGCTAATATTAAATAAAATTTTAATAAGGCTTTCGCGATTGACTATCATTCGTTCAAAAAAAAAAATTCGCTGTAAACTGTGCAAACTTTTTTTTTTTACTTTTTGACGTTTCGAAAACGTTCGTAATTTTCATTTTCAAAGTCAATAAAAATTGCAAGTATTTTCGAAATGCCTCAAAAAATAGACAATGATGATTACACCGAAAAATTCAAACTTACCGATATTATTCTAATATTAATGCCGATGAATTTGTAACTGAATTATTTAAAATTTTTAATACTTTAGGGGTGAAATGCACTGCGGTTAAAATACACGTTATCCTAAATTATGTATACTTTACTGTAAAATAGTCTGCTAGGAGTCGTATAAACTGAAATGGACGAGTTTCGGACAGAAGACTGTCAGTTATATAATTTATTTATATTTTCAACAGATATTGATAAAAACATTGTACATCAACATAGGAAAGATAGAATCTTAAGATATTTTAAACCTGAAGAGATAAGCGATGAAATAAAAAAGAACACGAATGCAAAGAAATCACCTGGCTTCGATTTAATTTCGGCTAAAATATTAAAAGAATTTTCAAAAAGAGGTATAATGTTAAATCAGGAGAAATCTGTGCATATCAATTTTACTAACAAAAAAGTCCAGTATTATTCAATTATAATTAATGCGAAGACTGTACTTCATAAAAATAACGTAAAATATCTAGATGTGCATCTGGACACAAAATTAAATTGATCAATTTATATTAATAAAAACATAGGACATAAAATATTGCAGATGAATTGGCTTCTCGGAAGACAGAGTATTCTTTCGTTGAGCAATAAGCTATTAGTATACTGAAATCAACATGCAGTTCTCGTTTTCAGCTATGGGGTTATACGTTCCAAAACAAAGTTCTTTACGAAAGAAACGATGATGTTCATCGGAGATCTCCTTGTACCAAAAGTGTCATTGGTGATAATAGGAAGAAAGCATGAATTATACAAATTCAGAGGCGAAGCAGCTTTCAATCCAGCAGTACGAATTAAGACTATCGTAAAAAGAACTAATCCTTATGAATTGAACAAAATTGTGTTCTTCCTAATTTACCTACCCCCATCACATTTACGAATTGGTGACCAAATAAAAAATAATAATAAAAAGTATTATAAATAATTATTTTATTTTATATTTCGAAAGCAATTATTCTACCTTTACAAACAACTATTCTACATTTACAAATAATTATTCTGCCCCACGCCACGAATGAATGTATTTCAATGAGCACGCTTTAATCAAATTAAAATTTAATGAAAAATTTTTAAAATAAATTTTATTTTTTTACACTTCAATTCGTCCAGACTATTACAATAAATATAAGCAAAATATATAGTATAAAACGATAAACTTCAATAAGAATCGTGTTTTTATTTATCGAATCGAATTAAATGAAGTTTTTAAAATAAAAAAAAAATGTTAGGTGTTTAAATTAGATCGGACGTATCCAAAAACATGATGTAAACGTACCAACCAGCGAATGAAAAAACACCGGAATAAAAGGCCAAAGCAACGTATCCCGGTTCCAAATTCGAATCGGCCATCGGACGTTGAAGATTTTCATAATGGCCTTCTCCTAATAGCCACCAAAAACCGGCACAAATTATCATCAACAAAGCTAACACTTTTGTCAATGTAAATACGTCTTGAACTTTCGTCACCCATTTAACATCGTAGCAATTTATCGCTGTTAATACGCCTAAAAAATTCGTAAAAATAAATAATATACATCGAGCGTCCAATATACGAATAAATATATAGCACGATGGCCAAGACATAAGGGGAATTAATTATGCAGATCCGTGAACAATGGAATTGACTAAATCATCTTTGATCACGATAACCCTTTGGAGATAATCGATCAAGATGAGATAAAAATAAGCAATTCTTATATATATATATATATATATATATATATATATATATATATATATATATATATAATACCCTCTCGACAGAGTTTTTTTATCGTGAATTTTTCCGGAAAATATATTTAGATACCGATTCTCTCTCAGCGCACAACTTCTTATGCGATGTATTTAGCAACGATCAGCATCTATAGCCAAAGAAGTGACACGGCTGTTATTAGTCAAACCGAGCCAATTAGTCTCGTTCCTGTGGACTCCAGGGAATGAACTAGCAGATAGAGCAGTAAAAGAGGCGGCTACATTGTTGCCGATCCCAAACGTTCCAATTCCGACTATTGATGTACGTAATTATGTCAAATCGAGACTTTTTGCATCGTGACAATCGACCTCCTCATTAAATAAGTTTCGCCAAATTAAGAATTCCGTTTAACACGTTGTCATCAGCATATTGCGGCTGAGTCATGCAAGACTTATTCATTCACACCTGATCAACAGAACTCCGGCTCTAGCGTCACGTTTTCCGTCATACATATTCTCATTTCTTTTATACTCATCACTCCCTCCTCACTTCCTCTTCTCATCAAAGATGAATCTTCCTCTCCCTCGTGCCACTAGTCTTAGTTGCTGCACGTGTCACGTTAATTTAGATTAATAATAATAATAATAATAAAAGAAACCGCATACTATTAAAAACCGTCACATACGTAACTATTTTAGTCGTGTACGAAATGAAAAGCGCATTGAAGCTTTCGAAATGTACCTATATAGACGGATTTTAAAAATTGCTTCGGTAATAAAGAAGTTCTTAATAAAGTGAATAAAAAGCATCCAGAATTATTAATCCGTATTCAAGAAAGGAAGCTGCGATACTTAGGACACATTCTGAGATTTTCTTAAAAATGAATTTTGGAATTTTTCGATCGGATTTTGGTTCTTAATTTCTAAACTTATTACGTTAACGCGATCGAGCTGAAATTTTTGACGTACATTTATTTATTTATTGTAACGAAGCCTACACAACTGCTAAAAATCCAATTATGGAGTAGACTTATAATTATAAAATAGTACAATGTATAATTTAAACATTACAAAGAACGAGAAAAAAGGGAAAATATAAAAAAATAAAAAAAACTACACGCATTCACAAGTCTCACACCTATTAAAAACAAGAAAAACCTGTACGCATGCGCTAGTCTCACATTTACTATTATAAAACACATTATCTACAGACCTATTCACATAATCCTCAACAGATTAATAAATACAATATATTACTTATATAAAAGAAAAAGACGACAAAAAAGAGTATACACAACTAAAAATTTTGGAAATTTCGATACTTTTTTTTCATCGTCTTTTTCACTATACTTATTTGAATGAACGTTAACAATTTCAGCAACTCGATCGCGTTAAAACCGTTCGAATATTATAAGCTTACAAATTTACTTCTTATCGCGTCGTGCGTTGGTAATATTTAATGCATGCAATATGTATTTAATAATAAGCAGCAGCGAAGACATGGTTTTATCAAAACTCGGAAGAAGGGGGTAGCCTTCAATGGATGCTAATTCTACTCATTGATCATTACTTTACATTAAAAAATCTATAATTATATGATTTGTGAGTAATCAAAATCGATGTTGAAGCTGGAGAGGATTTAATTTGTGTATTCGATTGAATTTTACACAGTCTGTCAGCAGGATGTTCGCTAATATATCTATGTGTTGGTTGAGTCTTTCCTTATAGCTTGCACTTGAGCGAGGATCTCTTCTTTAACAAAACTTATCTTCAAGATGTCGTCATTTCGTGTAAACCGGGGTGCGTTAACTATCCTACGTAAAGTTTTTGCTTGCGTCCTTTTCATAAGAGTTGTATTGGAGTTAGATGCAGTACCCCATAGCTCAATTCCATATGTCCAAATTAAATTGATTTATAAAGCAGAACTTTATTTCTTAGTAAAAGAACTGAATTTCTTCTAACCACCCAGTCCATATTTCTCAGTTTCAATCTGATCTGTGTACGTTTGGAGGTTATGTGTTTATTCCAAGTCAATCTCTGGTCGAGATGTAGACCAAGGTATTTCACACTACTTGCCGTTAGAATTGGATTTTTGTTGAGGCATATCGAACTGGTCGTTCTGGTTTTCAAAGTAAATAATACATTGAGACGCTTATTTTCGTTAACTTTTATTCTCCATTGTTTGAACCAATTTTCAAGATGGTTTAAGTGTTCTTGAACGTAACTGGCTGTAGTACCAATGTCATTGTGTATTGCTAAAATTGCTGGTGTAATCGGCGAATATGGCGATTGAAATACTATCATTTACCGAGAAGTCACTGGTGTAAATTTGATATAATGTAGGAGCTAGGACACTGCCTTACGGAACTCCCTGCCTTGATCGGAAATATATATGTGACTGTGAACCATTAAAATTGACTTGAAAATATCTCTCTGTGAGGTAAGATCCTATTATTAAGTAGTACTGGTAAGGTTTAATTTGTATAGAATACCTTTATGCCAGAATCTACGAAAAGCCTTCTTGATCAAAAAACGCGCAGAACAATATATAATTAAAATTTTATATTTCGGGTACCGTTTATTGGATTATCTGGAAATATTTTTCAATCTATACGAAAGAATCGTAAAATTCCGAAATTCATTTTAAACGACCCCTCACCTTCTGGTATTAGTTATATTGAAATTTTCGGTTATAAATCCTGAAATTTATAAAAACACGATTAAAAAGTAGTTGTTGTTATGTACGTAATGGTTTTTATTCGTATGTGATTCGTATCGTATTTGAATACATTTTCTGTTAAAATACGATTTTGTGTACTACATTATTACTAGCGCGCATATGGTATTGTACGTGGTGGTTTGCAATTATCTTCCATGCGATAATAATATTACCATTATTATATTTTTAAATTTTTTGATGATAATTTTTGCATCACCGATCGCATTCGAACACGGTTGTATGGAAGTCCATATAGCCACTAATGTACCCCGGGGGGTACTTTGTACTTTTCGGGGGCCGGAGCTCGAACCTGAAAGGGGCGTGTCCACAGGTGTAGGTTAGCTGCGAATAAGACATCAGCCGAATAAGCAGTCGCGAAGAGCGGCTACTGGCGGAAAGTCTCTGACAGACGATTTCAGTAGTGACAGGGTAAGGAGACACGAGGATGCAGATGGACAGCCTGAGGACGTGTCCACTAAAAGTCGACATAAATCCTATGA
This sequence comes from Coronaproctus castanopsis, assembly GCA_032883995.1. Classification (NCBI taxonomy): domain Eukaryota; kingdom Metazoa; phylum Arthropoda; class Insecta; order Hemiptera; family Monophlebidae; genus Coronaproctus; species Coronaproctus castanopsis. The sequence goes on along the minus strand of CM065053.1, from coordinate 269,811,415 downwards.
CTGTCTCTCCCTCGGTGAGTTTGGGTCGCCGTAAAAACCCTACACCGCTACCTCCTCAGTAGCAAACCACTGCCTTGCGGTCTGGATATTATCCAAAGGCTAGGGTGCCGTCCCGAAATAGCGGTTTCCTTCCTTCCTTATTCCTGTTTTCCTATCATCTATTTCCTTTTATTTTCTTATCCTCCTTGCCTCTTTTAATTCCATCAGCATTCGCTGTATTTCTTTGCTTGCAGAAATACATCAGCTATGCTAGTCTGACTGTCTTGCTAGTGTTGTTGTACAAGCAGCATGGGAGTTGTCTACGCACCTACTCCCGTGTTCCTCCTAATGCGTATAGTACTGTCATCTATTTGTCTCTCCTTGTTTAAAAAGTCCTACGGCGATGGAGTCATGATGATGGAAGCAGGTTTAGTCAACTGGGAGCGTTTAGCTAATGATTCTACATGGAAGGCGGTATGATCCAAGTGGTCGCTCTTGGGCAGGATGGGATGATGCCAGAGTTCGGCAGCAGATCATATGACCAGGCAGCCCTCTTTAGGACCGCTCTGCATGCCACAAATGTGGAAGGGACTAGAAAAGGTGTCTTAAATATAGTTCATCCCTTGTTTACCTGGACTCACACTGTGCGGTAAAAACAAAAATGAAAATAATAATAAAAAAAAAGTGACTGGGTGTTTGGAGTTTGGAACGTTAGAACATTATTAGATAATAAAGAACGGCCTTAATTACGCACGAATTAAGAAAGTATAGAATAGACATAGCTGGATTATGTGAGACAAGATTTGCCAATGAAGAACAAGTTACTAAAGAAAGTCAATATACTGGAAAGGTGTTAAACCAGAAAATAAACGTTTAAAAGGTGTAGGATTAGCCATTGATACAAAATTAATACAATATGTATCTGAGGAGCCGCAAGGTATCAGCGATCGACTCATGATAATGAAACTAAAATTTCCGAAAAATCCTACATTAGTAATAATCTGCGCATACGCGCCAACCTTAGATAGCTCTGAAGATGTAAACGATTTTTTCTATAACGACCTTCAAGAAGCATTAAATAAAATTAAAACTAGCGAACGACTTGTTATACTTGGTGATTTTAATGCGCGAGTTGGAAAAAATATAAATATTTGGAATGGCACCATTGGAGTCCATGGAATTGGAAAAGAAAATAGTAATGGGGAACGCTTATTACAGTTTTGCACGCAAAATGGTCTTGTTATTACGAACACTCTTTTCAAGCTAAAAAATATCCATAAAGGATCGTGAACGCATCCTAGGTCTGGGCATCTGTATCTAATAGATTATGTTATTACAAAACGTCAAAGTTGTATAACATTAACACACGTACGCAATATAAGTTTTGGATAAGAAATTCGTTTTTAGACTTAGTGGAAAATGATTATTTTTAACATTTTATACGAACATTTTTCTGTAGTAACAGCGAATATAAACGATAATTAAAAAAAAACGAATTCAATCTTAAATTTTAGCGTTTTATTTCATCCGTCAAATTTGAGTTGCTTTTAAATTGTTTTTTTTTTTTTTGGTCATCTAATTCTGTCACAACACACCCCTAGTTCTACCGGGCTAAAACCGAATTCCTTCAATGTGTTTATAATATATTATATAGACGTAGAATAAAAAGTTAATTTGACAGATGTATTAATATCACAATTTTTATATCTTTACGCTTGACATTTAACCGATAGTTTTTTTTTTACAAACTTAACACACACACACATATATATATATATCTATATATGTATGTATGTGTGTAATACAAAAAGTAAGTTGAAATTTATTATTGTCGGCGTAGATGGTGAAAACAATACTTTCTATTTTTTTTTTAAATATTTTTTGATAATATAAAACATGAACATTTACACATTTTCTTATTAATAATTAGTACCGAAAAATTAATAAACATTTTACATATTTATTTAAATTTACATTCGCACTCACACATGCATGATGATTTTCATTCGTATCACTCTTACACGCTCATTTTCAGTTTCACATTTCCTATTTTAAAATTGCACAGTATGTAGTAGCAGATCGTTATTTGAATTTTGCTCATTCTACATCACGCTTCTTACACGTTACTAGGTCCCTTCTTGTTCCTTATCTATATTAATGATATTCCCAAAATTCGTGAGCTAGAGTTGGCTTTATATGCGGATGATACGGCAATTTATTACTCAGCATCTAGACCTGACACAATAAAAAGAAGATTAACTAATGGTTATATGAAGTTAAATACTTATTTCAATAAATGGAAAATCAAAATCAATTCTGAGAAAACTCAATCGATTTTATTCACTAAAAGACGTCCTGCTTGTTTACCACCCATAGTGGTTAACAACACATCTCTTGACTGGAAAACGCACATTAAATATCTAGGTGTTATACTAGATAAAGGTCTTACTTTCACCAAACATATTGAATATATATCTAACAAAGTACATGCATCACTTTTTAAACTATTTCCGGTTTTTAATAAACGTTGCCAGGTTAATTCTGCTAATAAATTATTAATATATAAGTCTTTTGTAAGGCCCATTATGCTATATGCTTGCCCAATCTGGTCGTACACTTCCAGATCTAACACGTCATGCTTGCAGCGACTGCAGAACAAGTGCTGTAGGATAATACTTAGTCTCCCTATTTTTACAAGGACTGACCGCATGCATCGTATTTTACATTTACCAGGTATAGATGATGTAATTAAGCGCCATACAAAAAAATTTTTTGACTCCTGTAGATTGAGTAAATTTAAAATAATTAAAGGTGATTATACTAGAACTAGTTTACAATTAAAATATAAGCGTTATAAGCATAAACAGATTAAACATACGTTGTTGTAATGTGTCACCGGCTCTTTATTAGCTAAGCTATTATGTACTAGGTATTACATATACAATTATTGTTTACGAGTAGTACTACATGTTAAAATATGTATAATCTTTTAATTTCAATGTTTTAGCTTTGTTATTAGCATGCAGGTTTTGGTGGTGGTTTTTCCTGTGATTTTATCTTGTTCTTTATTATATCTGACTTTATATTCTAGCCTTTATATTATACGGAGTAAGAATCATGTTTTCGGTATCCGTGATATATTTTGTAGCAGTGTAACTATTATGTTTTTAAAAATTGATAAATACACCTTTATTTATTTATTTATTTATTTACCTTAATTTATTTATGTTTCTTTTAATTTATTTATTTCTTGCAGGTTGACCCGGCGAACTTCGTATCGCCCCAGAATCAATAAATGTATTTAGCCGAATTAAATATAATTAAGTAAAATAACACTGTAAAATAATTGGCAATATTCAAAATACTATTCATGTTGATTATAAATTGAGTTACGGCTAATAAATCAACAATAATACTTATTAATTCTGAAATGATCCAAATTAAAATAGCACCGTACAATTAATCACGCATTAAATAATTATATAACAAATTATCAATATTGTTTGAACAACCGTAAATATAATAATGTGTAAATTAAAATAATTTACATTTTGATTTTTATACATTTCTTGATCTCAATTTATTTTGACCATTCCTTTTAATAAAAAACTGAATTTAATGTGGCTAATAGGTCAAAACAACATTTATTGATTCTGCGATGATACAAAGTAAAATAACACTGTAAAATTAAGGACAACATTCAAAATACTATTCATTTTGACTTTTGTACATTTACTGAAGTTAATTTATTTACAATGTGCACTTCATTAGCTGAACTCATCTTTTTTAAATCAATTTTCGCTAATGAATTTCATAAATTGATTAAATCGCAGCTAATAAGTCAAATTAATTCTGATACGATAATAATTAAAAATGGTTGTGCAATCGCACAATAAATTATTAATGTTCGCACAATCAGAAATATAATGACGTGCAAATTAAACTGTTTCTCATTTTGATTTTAATACATTTGATGAACTTAATTCATTTGAAGCATTCATTTTACCTTAATAAAAAACTAAATTTAACTCAGCTAATAAATTAAAACATTTATTGATACTAGGACGATATAATAAAGTAAAATAACACTGTAAAATTAATGACAATATTCAAAATACTTCTCGATTTTACACATTTACTGAACTTAATTTACTTACAGTGTGCACTTCATTAGCATGCTTGCACAATCAGAAATGTAATAATGTAAATCGTATTTATTTTAATGCAATTATTATTTTGTATGCTCGATGTCGAAAAGTTTTGCAATAAAAAAACTTTTAGTGATTGAACTGTGTTACGATTTTGTTTGGTTTAGTATTTATTAATGTTGTTCAGATTGTTTTTATCCTGTAGTCATATTTTAAATTATTATTTTAAATGGTCAATTTTTTTTGTTTTCCACTAGGTCAGGTGGAAGTTCTAATACTACCGCTAGTATAGTACGGAATATAATAACTTACAAGTTAAAACAGCAGCAACCAATTGAACCGATAAAATTGGCGGTTCGCATCCGAGATAGAACGGTTGTAAAATATACTTGGCGAAAGTCAAAGCGATAATAGCGTTTCCGGTCGGTATAATAATTAGTAAAGCTGCCCACATGTAAAGAAAAGCCGGTAACGGACCGAATGCGTCTAAAATATAAGCGTAGTCACCGCCTGATTTCGGTATCATAGTACCTGGAAGAAATTAATTAAAAGTTAATATTATTTGAAATTTTAATGTTAACAGAAATTTTTATACATGAAATGTCTCAATTTTAAAAATATTTACAATAAATACATTGAAAATTATCTAAGGTTCATCTAAAAAAAGTAGTAAATAAACAGCTCTATAAAATTCATAATTTACTGTTAAGATAAAATGGTTAAAACTTTTATTTTTCACGCATAAAGAGAACATCAGTATATGCTGCAGTATCTAATTTACGAATTAACCATTAAGTTCGTTATATCATTATCATTAGTAGAGTTCTAAGACTGGTCCGTTGTCGTAACAGTAAACTTTCACTTTTCCAGGTCTCCGCAGCTCTTTTTAATTCAGCGTAATTCTTTAACCCGTTGTCTTGTTGTTATAAATGTGTTTATCGGTCTTTCGCTGATTTTATTTCCTCGGATTTTACCTTCAAGAATATTTCGAAGTAACCATCCCCCATGCTGAAGTACACGACCCGAAGTTATGATATATATCTCAATCTTAACAGAACTATATGTCATAACGAAAGGCTACTATTACGGATATACATAAGAATAATTTTTCGGCCAGTCTGATGGAATAGAAAAATTGATTATTCAGGGAAAGATAAATGGAAAACGACGACGAGGACGGTGTCCAAAACCGGTATATAGACCAAGTAAAGTGTAGGACCGGTCTAACGGTTACTGATGATGGTCGCAATGGATAGGGTACGATGGCGAAGAATTAATTAGTCACGACGCTCGGATACGAGCAATCGAAGATGATGATGATATATAAATAAATATATAAACGAAGAAAGTTCTCGCAGATTAATGAAAATTCACGTAGAATCTGTAGTCCAAAATAATTATCAAATTTACGAATTAAACATTAATTTAAATATATAATTTGAAAAAAGGTTAAAATTATAAAATTCTATATACATAAAAATATTATAAAAAAAATAAAAAATAAAATGGAAATAATAAAAGAAACGAATAAAATTTTATTACTATCAATGATAAATTTTTACGAAGAATTATTTCTAAGAAGTATATTGTAAATTTCATTAATTTTATATCGGACAGTTATTTTTATTTATTTTTTATATTACCGTCTATTGTGTCATTATTTATGTATGAATTTCTTATCACTCATCGTTGATTATGCTGTTTACCATCATCACTATCAGATAATTTTATAAATACTGTTTTTTCGCTTTGCTAATTTTCGTAAAAATCTGGCTGATGTAACCAATAAAAGCAACTGGTATGTGAGTTTAAAATATTACAATCGCGACTTAAATACCGTTTGTGTTTCGTATCGATTTACTTTAAATTATTTTATCGGAGCGCACGCTTACTTAAAGATAGAAAACTGTACACACAATTAAAAATGAGAATTATGCAATGCTTTGTATAGTACGCAGAGCGATATGCTTCGTTGACATGGACAATTTCGGAGACCAACGAAAAGAAAATAAACACTTTCGATACGCGACGCTATAGCGCTATAGAAGAATGCACTGAATATCGTGGAAAGAAAACATAACCGATACGGAAGTATCGAATAAATGTAAAGTCACGGAAAATTAACACTACTAAGTAGAATGAACGAAAAAATATATATATATATATTTTGCACATCAAATCCGAGAAGAGGAACTTTTTACGATTATCGCGATATAAGGAAGAATCCTGGAAAAACGACCAAGGAGGTAGAAGAAGGATGGAGTGTATAAAGTCAATACCGGAAATAATACAAATGACAAGGCAGAGGTAACTATAACAAACCAACATAAACCTCTTGAATAGGAGATGGAAATTGATCATGATATTTACTTAATTGGTCGATTTTCATCGTTTCATATTCAATTTTATAATACATAAATGGAATAACTAGGTTAAAATAAAAAAATCATAATGAAAAAACAGTACGTATAATTAGAGAGGACTATGATGATTGAATAGGTGTTTTTTTTTAATTTTTATAGTCATGAAATAGCGGTTAACGCAGACACAATCGTGTTTACTCGGTTTATAATGAATTTGTACCAGTTTTTATTAGATGTCTCAATAGTTACGAAAAAAAAACGTGTATTTTTTATTTTACCGCGATTTATACGAAATATCAACGAAGCTGGGGATTAAGACTAAACCGATCCCAATGCAACCGGATGATTATAGAAAGACAAAATATAATCCCCAAACCCCACTTCACCATATAAATGTCATCGCAATAAAAGATGAAACAATTTACCTCGATGTCCAAATATCACAAAAAGTATGAAAAAGAAATTAAAAGAAAAATCGGAATGACAAAGAACGCTTCGACCAATCTAGAATATGGAGAGATCGCCAGATAAGCAAGCAAACAAAATTCTACCTTATTCGGACGCTAGTCTTCCCAGTGGCCACATATGAGGCAGAATCGTGGACTACGAATAAAACTGTTCAAAGATGAATCGAAGTATTTAAGATGACTACCATCGCGCCCTACACATACCATGGACAGCGAAGAGTACGAACATATCTGTACTAAAGGAGCTTGGAATTGAAGAAAAAGACCGTATACTATCATCAATCCATAGACAAATACTAAGTTATACCTTGGACGCATGATCAGAAGAGACAAGATAGATAAATTGATAACTCAAGGAAAGATGAATGGTAAACAAGGAATGCCGCAACCGATATTCAGATCAAGTCCCGGGCAAATGCGGACGATCGAAAATTGGGACAACTGACAACGAATTATATGAAAAATTACACGATGGATTACGACGACGATGATAAGAAATATGTACCGTATTTAATTTCGTACCGCATTAAGACTTTTTAAAGATAATTTTTGTTTGTAAGCTTTACAAAGAGGAACGAGTGTATAACCATCGATCGAACGATTCCACTCTCGGATTTATTTTCTTCCCTCCTCGATTTGGATATTTTCCCGATGTTTTCGTTTTATATGTTTCGTATATTTTATAGCGTTATTATTAGTAATTATCACTCTGTGGAACTAACTTTTGCGATCACATCTGTAGTCGATCTGATACAATGAAAAATGTTACAATGCGAAAAGGTATAAGACAAAATTTAGCATTTCGAAGAGATCCGATATATTTAAAAATAAATTAAAAAAAAAAAAAATTCTAGAATATTCATTCCCGGCAAAATAGGAAATATATAAATGAACTTCGTAGAAATGTAATAAATTACCCCTCCAGTCGACAGACGTGTATATTATAAGAATATAATCAGACACTTTCACTTTTTTTACTACCACCGACAATAAATATTACATTTGAACGGGAAAAAGAAACTCAATATTACTCCTAGAGCCACTATATAGTCTAAAAATATATATATTTTTTTTTTTAAATAATATGGAAACCATTTTAACATTTGTAGAAAAGGCAATGGCAAAGAAAATTCGCACTAGGTGATTAAGGGCGCTTGAAAGTCCAATAAAAACAAATTTAAACGTCATACCAATAATTCTAAACCATGTCATAAAATTGTATCTTGCATGGTTTTTACCTCTGCCAAATGTACTTCTAAAAATTTTTATGTAATAATTATTAGTACCAAAAGTTATTATAAGCGTGTAACAAACTTGTATACTATTTTTCTGTAAGCTTGTATATATATATATATATATATAAAATCGCAATTAAATTACTTCTCGAGTCGCTGTATAGTCTAAAAATATAATTAGGCCATTTTTTTTTTTACTACCACTGAAAATAAAGAATACACGAGAAAGGAACAAGAATCGCAACTAAATTACTCCTTGAGTCGCCAGGTATGTACAAGAACATAATTATGCCATTTTGTATTTTTGCTACCACTGAAAATAAAGAATACATTAGAAAAGAAAAAAATTACAATTTTAATTACTCTTCAATCAGCCGGATGTATATTAAGAACGTAATTAGGTCATTTAATTTTTTTTTTTTTTTTTACATCGTACCAGCACTTAGTGCTACTAACAACGTAGATCACGGATAAGAGGGGGGTTTAATCAAGTGCCTCCATTAAGGCACAAAACTGCGATGAGGAAGAAGGAATGTACAATATGGGAATGAGATTGAGACGAAATAATGATAATAGGAATAAACAGGTACAATAATAGGAGAGAAAGACATACGCTATCGTCTGGAAGGAAAAGGGAGACTGAAATCAATTAGGTGATAAGATAGCATCGCGACACCACTTTCTTCTCAAACGTCTTGACGGATTATCTGGAAGACACGATGTGTGCATTCTGCGGATGATTGGATTGCTGCTAACCTCGAACTTGTCGAATAATTTTTTATATTGCTGTATATGTATGTCACCGACATAAGGAATCCTAAGATCGTTATGTAAAGTCCGATTGGAGACGTAGACAGGAGCGGACGTGATGGTACGAAGTATCTTCGAGCGCTGCTGTTGTATTCTTCGAAGATTGCTTTTGCAGGTACTTCCATACAGCTCTATTCCGTAACGCCAAATAGGAGCGATCACTGAAAGATAGATGATCCGTTTAGTCGTTAAGTTTAAACTTGACTTCCGACCTAATAATGGATACAGCAATTTTGCACGAGTAATGATTGTTCTTTTTGTCTGTGCCACGTGTAGCCTCCATGTAAGCCTCTTATCCATAATTAAGCCAAGATAACGTACCGAGTTCGCTTGAGTAATTTCTTCATTATTGATTTTCAGACAGCTGACTTTTCTATTTGTAAATACAACGTGTTTGCACTTATTCGGGTTAAATAGCAGACGCCAGCTCTGTGCCCATAGGACTAACCGATCTAAATGGTTTTGAACTGCTGTATTTGCATACATGATATCTGAGTTGGACGCAAGGATAGCTATATCATCGGCAAATGATGCTAAGATAGTCTGATTACTGGTTGGTATGTCTGCTGTATAGATTGTGTATAACAACGGTCCTAGTAAGCTACCTTGTGGAACAGACGATAGAATTTTATGCTCTTCAGAGAAACAATCATTGATTTTAACAACAAATGTTCTATCGGATAAGTACGATTGAAGTAAAGCAAATAAATCGGAAGGGAGAATTTGTCTCAGCTTGTAAAGTAGCCCGGGATGCCACACTTTGTCGAATGCCTGTGCAACATCCAAGAATACAGCTGAGCATACTTCCTTTTTTTCCAACGTTGAAGAAATTGCATCAACCAGCCGATGGCACTGTTGCACTGTAGAGTGTTCAGTACGAAATCCGAACTGATGGTGTGGAATTATTCCACGACAATTTAAAATAGATTGAATACGATTTGAGATTAAATATTCTAGGATTTTTGATAACGAACAAAGCAAGCTAATAGGCCTATATGAAGATACGTTCGTTTGCGGCTTGCCTGGTTTGTGTATCATTATTACTGTTGATTTTTTCCATGTTGAAGGAAAATGTCCAATCCGTAATATTGCATTGAAAATATAACACAACAATGTAGCTGATTTCGGTGGAAGATGTGAGAGAATTTCACCAGTGATATTATCTATACCGGGACATTTCCGTAATGGTGCTTTACGTAGAGATAAATATACCTCTTTTGGAGTAAAGATTTTTGTATATCCTTGTGAAAAAGGTTCATTCAGCGTCGACATTATTTACTATTACTAAAAATAAAGAATATATTAGAAGGAAAAATCACAATTTTAAAATTCAATAAAGAAAATTAAATCAACATCCAGAGTAATGCGATTTTTTTTAGTAAGTCAACGGAATGTAATTTTCGGTTGTACGATGAAAAAAACTAACTTGGTTATTAGAACATTAAAAAAAAAAAAAACAGGTCGTGGTAAGTTTAGGAAACTATTACGAGTGTTGTGAAATAAAATTAATAAATTATTAAATTATTCCTTCGATCTGCGAAGAAATTCTTTTCTCTTCTTCGTGTATGTGTAGCACATTCACAATTATATGAAATGTTTTATATATAAAATGAACGTTTTGTTCATATATACTCTGTGCATAATTATTGTTTTAACTTTAAAATGATTTACACGCCCTAAAGTGCTTACAAATATATTTGTTGATAAACAAAAAAAAAAAAAATTTAAAGGACAACATATAAATTTGCTGCGTAAATTACGTAAATAATCAAAACGTCAACGTCGGTTTTAACAAAAAAAAAAAATAAAAACAAATAAAAATACATTTAAAAAATATATAAATTAACCGAAGTAATTATTATTTTTTTTTAAACGTCGTCCGAGGATAGTGAAAATTATTATCGCTTAATAAATTATTACTTTCTTTCGAATGTTTTTTCGTTGTCCTTTTCGATGAATTATTTGAATATTTCAAAAATAACTCAATCTTCGTTAGTAATTATAAAAAAAATTATTATCAGATCTAAATTAAATAACATAAATTATGTAGATTGCGTCTGAAACGTCGGAATAATAATTATTTACAAAAAGAAAAAAAAACTGTTTCGACTGAAAACTATTAATATTCGATCCCCCCCCCCGAAATCTTACGTATCATTTTAAATTTTGTCGGATAATAATACAAATCTTCTAATTTTATAATCCACAACCGCCGTTAGACTAAAACCGGTTACAATAATTACGTTACAAATAGTCAAACAACCAATTAGCGTCGTCCATGTGAAATGAACCTAACTGATTTGACGTTAAGCTAGATAAATTATATATCAGTCTAACCTCCTATTCAACAGGTATAAATTCACCTGCGGTTATTATTATTTCAATACCGCAGAGAATACCAGGACATATATCATACGTACCGTCTGTGATTGAAATTGTTTTATATATATATATATATATATATATATATATATATATATATATATATATATATATAAAGTAATTATAAAGAAAAACGTCTTTTACCCAGTTCCGCGTAACACAAAGCGCCGATGGTGGATAAGAGACCGGATAAAATCCAGATGATCGTAGCTAGACCGATCGAACCGGAATATTTTAAAACTCCCTTCGGCGATATAAATATACCGGAACCGATGATAACTCCCATAATTATAGCGACGCCGTCTACCAGGCCTAATTTGGGCTTCAGTCGAATCACTTCGTTCCTATTATCATCTTTTGCAGGTCGTTCGTCTGAATTATTCAAAGTCGGCGAACAATCATCGGAAAGTTCGAGTTTCATTTCGGTAGGACTAACGATTTCGTTATCCGTCATCGTTGGTTTTTTTAATTTCGGAAGAAAATCTGAAAATAACATAGTAAAAAGAAATTTTTAACATATATATATTATTATTTTTTCTATAAATTAATAATTTTGTATCCGAGAAAGGGAGCTACGTTACTTTTCTGAGAGGACCTAAGTACGAAATATTGCGGAATATTATTTACGACGCTGGTTTGGCTGAGATAGCGACCTTCGTCACGGAGATCGCGGATGAAGAAAAATATGTACATAATGGTGGGAGGGAATGGAATGACTACTTTTTAATTTCGATAATAAAAGAAATTATACGCAACGCGTATACATCGTCATCAGAATTCTTGCTCAGATCGGTGTACAATTTCAAAAATGTCAGAATTCTCTGATTATCGCCATTTTGTTTTCATGTTACACTATCATCCGGTTGCTTTTCGATATATTTCATTCTTGACCATTCTCTTGTTCATTTTCCTTCTACGGTACCTTCGATTGTTTGCGTTAAATGTTCATTGTGTATCTGGAATGACCACTATCGGTTTGTATTTTCTTTCTTTTGATTTTCTTAAAAAGCTTCTAGTTTCGTCGATTCATCTAAAAATAATACACCACGCTATTCTTTCTGTTCTCGTCCAACACCGAGTTTCGAACGTTTCTAATTGGCTTCCCATCAAATTTTATCAATCGGTCCGGGAATCCCTCTCCCAACTAATATCGGATGTCTGCTCAGCTCACAGAACAATAGCGTATGATCATATTTGATTACAATATTTAATAAGACATATCATCCGTTTATTACAGCCCTGGGTGGAATCACTAATGGACATTTTTTTTTTTTAAAAAAAAAAGGAAAAAAAATATTGCGGAAATATAAACAACAAAAAAGAAGTTAAAATCGCTAATTTCTTCATTTATATATTTAAAGTTAGTGTAGAGTGCCATTGAGCATATACCAAAGAGCTCTAGCTCCGGTTATCATCCGCGATACTTTATTTTGAATTATTTTTTTACATTGCCGTTCGAGACACATACCCATCACTCAATGGCATAAAAACCATACCAGGATCGTCTTATAAAGTAGCGATTTATCGTTTACGTGTAATTTAAATTAAGATCCGAGTGACCGATGAAGATTTCTCGTTTTTATATCCGATTCCTAAATTTTCTCCGATTTGATAATGCAAGCAGAAATATAATGAAGTTTTTTTGCTTTTTTTTTTTACACATATTTGTTGTATAATATATCATGTACAATGCACATATACACTCTCAATACGTCCCATAATTAATATTTAATATTCCTACTAATCAGTTTTAAACACTTGTTTTTGGTAATATATGTGTTTTTTCGATATTTTTCTATATCCGCCATACCTTAGTCTCGATTCAATACACCGTCTTCAGTGTGCTTTTATTTACATATTTTATCAATATGTATATGAGGCGCATGAAAAAAAATTCAAACACGAGTATTCGAAGTTTGTAATACGTGTATTTTAATTAGATAGTAAGTAGTTTTTAAGTTAGTGTTTTAATTACGTTGTCAAAATCGATGTTTATTTTAAATATTTCATTAATATCCATACGATTAATAACGAGATTATATATATATATATATTACACTAACTTAAGAAATGCATCATAAATAGGCTTCTTGCATTATGCCAGAGGAAGTGGCAACTGACTTCACAAAACAACAAACTACGGCAAATCAAACATTCGATCGATCATTGGATAACTTCTCTTCCAAACTGCAAAGACGACGTCGTCATCGCCAGATTGTGCCGGGGCCATACGCATATCACTCATGCGTATCTTAATAAAACTTTGGATTCACAGTGTTCCGGCAGTGACGCTATCTTCTCTATTTCCCATATTCCATTTGACCATACATCATACTTCCCGCTTAGAGCGTCTCTTAATCTTCCTCCTTGGCTTCATCGTCTCAAAGATGACCAAGTTTCATTGTCGAATCCTCCATCGGTGACCGGTCACTACTCCCTGTACACGGCACGTTAATTTAATCTAATAATAATTATTATTATAATTATATATACACACGTTGACGTACGTTATTAATGTTTAATATATTTTTTTTTAATAGTGAGGGGTTTGTTATTCGTAAAATACGTAGGAGGGCAATAACGATACAATCAGTTCAGATGCGTATAATTATTTTCTATTTGGTATTAAAATAAAACGAGAAATTTACAATTTTATTTTACTTAAATTTCAATATAAACGATAAATAATCCGAACCGGATACGCTACAAAAATTTTATTCTACCAAATACCATCGTTGTTCTTTTTATCGGAAGTCTCAATTAATAATTAAACCGACGAGCAGCACCTGTATCGGTCCATTTGAAATAGGTCAAAACCGTTTACAATGATTATCTTTAAAAATGATAAAGGACCGGATGAGTAATTGCGAAGGGAAAAAAACAAGTTTATTAATTATTATGTAAAACTTTAAACGTAACGTCGCAATAAGCTGATATTCCTCGCGGTCAATTCTATCCTTTCAATTTTAATTAACTTCTACATCCAAAAATTTTTCGTAATTACTCCTCGAGATACATATATACACGTATTACGTATATATATTGATCCAGAGAAGACGGATGGTTTTTTATTTTTAATTACTCAAAAACTACTCGATCAAAATTTTTGAATGAAATTTTATTCAAAAATAGTAAAGATTAGCTTACGATCATTTGTGTAAAACAATATCGTTCAGATGACCACCATTTGCAATTCATTCGGTCTTTACCAAATTTTCGAACACTTTTTCGTGCAGAGGTCGCTGAATTTTTGAAATTTCTTCGGAAATCCGTGTTTTCAGGTTCGTAAACAAGGCTCTTAAGGTATCCCTCGCAAAAAAAACTTTGAATTGCTTTTGAAACTCTCTTTGCACTGTCTTCATTTATTCACGCCGAAAATAACGTTCCATGTACAACGTACGCTTCTCCTCGTTATAGGATGTTATGTGATCATTAAGAATTAAGTAGTGATGAAATGTCTAACCCCCGACCGTCGAGAACTCTAGCAACAATATATATATATATATATATATGTATATATATATATTATTTCGCGATGGAGGACAGCAGACTACCGAAAAGAATACTGTATGGAGAATTAATCGAAGTAAAACGAAAACAAGAAAGACCACGCAGGAGATACAAAGATCAACTATTAGAATTGGTAAAGTTAACGGAAATAAAGAGTAGTAGCTGACAACAAACATACTACAATGGAGAATGACAAGCTGCGTCAGAAACTGCGAGGCCATAGTCGAAAAGCGAAAGAACGCACTTTGCAGCTGTACTATTCGTGGTCGTACTTGTCAAGCGCGTATTAGTCTGATCTCTCACCTTCGTACGCATAATTAATTCCTTTCTCAAGAATGTCGATATCATTATTATTATTATTATATAAGTCCCGTCGTAGATCCTTACCGATCGGAAAATTGATACAGAATTGGCAAAACGACGTATCATTGCTATCTCTGGCTTCTTTACTTCTCCACCAACCTAGTACTTACTTGTGGATCGATCGATTGGATGAATAGCTGAGTTGATTTACTGTTAAAAATGCTCTTAAATGACGAGAGCTCGTGCGAGCAGAACGCTTTAAGATTTACCGATTTGCGAGCAAAAAACAAGGACGATATTGTGAAATGGACAGGAATTAATCGGATTCGAGCTGAACCGGATAAAAGACGTTGGAAATGTTTGAGGAATGCCTACATCCAGCAGTGAATCGATATAGGCATATCGTGATATATGACTTAACGAACTTCTCTTTAGTTTATAATATTATGTTTCTCGATATTAATGATGATTTATTTTTATTAGAAGCCATTTTCGTTAAATTCTAATTTCTTTGTCGCTGCTTCCATCTTCATACTTATTAAGCTTCATTACGTAAACTGTTAACTTGCTTCAATTTTAGATTAAAAAAAAAAAATTAGCGCGGAGAATGAAATACAACTAAATAGAAATTTACCATTTACCACGTCTCTTGGAATCAGAGACGTCCCCCACCCGGAAAATAGAATATTACTGTAACGTATATAACTGAAACCAAGGATGTGAACACTCTGGAGTTGAAACCCCGGTAATATTGAGCGGATACAACGTTCTACCCCGATAGAAATTACTTTAGTAATCGTACGTTACATACAGATAAAGTACAATCGACGAAAATATCGAATGAAAACAATCTCCCTCAACAGGTAGTACGATCAAACGTTAGATCACCACCGTACAAATTGCTCGATACGCATGTTTGGAAATTCCAACGAAGTCGATAGGAAAAAGTCGACCGTTTTGCAATAACAGTATATTACATCAATCGAATGAAGTTTGCACAAATTAAATCGCCTACACGACAAGCGCTAGACTAGAGTTCGCAGAAAAGAAGTTTTAAAAAAATAACGTTTTTGAGAAAAACAAATAAATCGCCGCGATTTTTCTATGATCGATAGTTGTAATAATAAGAATAATCATTATCATCATCATTACAGTGGTAATAATAATTAGTTATAATTATATTCGTATTATTTAGTTTTGCTATTATTTAAGCTCTATGCGGAAGGTAACAAAATTAACGAAATCATCAATTAAGAAAACAACAGTATGTAATAATAATAATTAATAACGGACAGCTAAGAAAAAATGGAAATCTCGTTTTTCGGTTAGAGAAACAAATTTACATAATAACCGAAATTGTAAATGCAAAAATATCAATACACTAATTAAGACTGAATGTAATGTCCTTCGATGTAACGTAAACGTTATTCCTTTTTTTTTTAAACAATTATAATTTTTTCATTTTTTTTTAATTTTCTATTTTTCAGACACAGCGATAAGTAACGCCAGCGAACGATATTTTTAAACGAGACAAATTTACTGTTGAAAATCGAGGAAATGTAGACAAATTTAAAATTACCTATATGTATAACGTAAAATAAACAAACGAGCGTAGAGTACGTATCCCCTCGGCTACGCGTCCATTACATATATAAATTTACAAATTTACAAGACTAAATATATACGTGCGTGGCGACGAACGAGTGGTCTATTTTCGTGTTTGATATTAAGCAGTTGTCTCGCTTCCGCATTGACAAGGCTGTGCAACCGTTTAGCTAGTACGTAATCATGTAAGTTTAAAATGATAATTATTTAGCCAAACGGATAAGATTGTATCTTAGTAATAGCCTATCTAAGGGTTGTATAAAAAAAATTGCCCAGCGGTGATATATGTCGAGAACAAAAATAAATACAAAGTGATAATAAATAAATAACGAAAAAGTAGTTAAAATCGCTAAATTTTGATATAATAAGATCACAAAGCTTTCCCCAGGCATTGAGACATTATCAAGTGGACGTAAAAAAAGTAAAATCCAAAGATATACTCTTTATACGGTAACACGATTATATTTTTAAACACAGTCGATCAAAACTATAGCAAATCGTATTATATCCGAGCAAGGCCGCTAGAAAAAAGGTTAACAATGAAAACGGAACTGAACTCACCCCATCCCCACAAAAAATCCTTATTACTAAATTTTTAGCTAGACATCCAAATGTAAACACATTGTTTATCTACTCATCTTATATATATACATATATATATAACATATATGCATATGTGTTATTCGAAGATCCCACACAGAATTACGCAGCTTGTTAGTATAGTGCAGAAATTAACATCTACCAATAACGGCTCTTACATAAAGGTTGCATGGTTACACAACCATCAGAAATATACAGAACAGTATAAAAATTGATGATGTAATGAAATAGTTAAAAGAACTAATTATTTTATTGAGGTTAAACGAAATAAGTAAATTTTATTTATATATTTTCGGTAGAATATATTATAAAAAGTTTAAAATCTTTTAAAAAGTACTGTAAAATGCCTAATTACAACGGTTGGTGATTGCACGCTCGATGCAATCTGAAGAAGGCATTGGAAAAAGCTGCATACAGCGTTATATGTAGATTTTGCGTATAATGCTACTATGTGCGTACAGTTTACATAGGATGGTTGCAAACCAAAGTCCTTGAAGTACTGATGTGCGGCAGAATAGGTTTTTCTCGTTGTGTTGTTCATAATACACGGGTGCGGTTGCGCGCGCACACACAGATGCGAAGGAATCTACGATTTATATTTCATCTCTTTCCGAGTTTAGTTTTTTCTTCTTCGATTTCTTAGTTGTTGGCATTTCTTCCTTTTACCGTGTCGTACAATTGTTTCATTGCCTGTCTCTCCAGTTTATGTTTATATTATTACTGTGACCTATGTTATAATATACTTCGAATTTCTCCTTACTGAAGCTTTATTATTTATACGGCAATTGATCATTTCATTTTCAGTGTATTTGTGTAATTGTCGAATTGTTTTGTTTCAGTATTTTAAAAACTTTTATACTTTTATAATTGTATAAATTTTGTACTTATCCATGCGGAAATAAATTTTTAATATATTTCGGTTTAATATTCGGTATCGATAATCTAACTTCATCATTTTTAGTTTTTCTGATAACGGTTTCAAATAGTTCTTTTATTTGTATTATACACTTTGTTGAACATTATTGTGTATGAAACAAAATGTTTTTTTTTTTTGTATATATATATATATATATATATATATATATATATATATATATATATATATATACATATATATATGTTTGGGGTAATTACAACCGCTAGATTTTTTAACCACAAACCGCCACTGACATCTACTCTCTATTCGTTGACAATACCGTAACTAACGAATTTGAGATATAGATAATAATCGCCAATGTTACAAACAACGATCATAATAAATTTAAAATATCGCGTTATGTCTTTAGAGGAACAGTAAGTAACTAATCGGAATATTACACGAATCACGATTAGGATAGCTGATTGATCAGATAATAAAACAATTTATCATTTATTCGCAGACATTCATCCCTCCGGCCAATTTCACGACATACGTGCCGCCGTACAATTTATTTAATTATAGTTTGTAGCGATTGATGGGAGTATTTTATTTATTTATATTTATAGAAGTACCGCTTTAGTGGATTTCGAAAAATATTTAATATTAGTATTTTAAGGAGCCCCATCATGTTTTTGCCCCCATCAAGACAAAAATATATAGTAAACTCAGTAACGAGTACTATACTCGCGGGTACTTATTTTCTCGTTATGTCTTACAGCGCTAATCATACAGACTAAAACAAGTGGATGTCACTCTGAATGAAAGCTGCCGTATTATCACAGGATGTTTGAAGCCAACTCCTATCGCAAAAATGAGAGCTCTTACGGGAATAGCACCACCACCAATAAGACGTCGTATTTCGGCAGAAGTAGAAAAAACATGAGTCAAGAAACCGATGACCGCCACATGCTATATGGTTATATACAAAAGCGAAGAAGACTGAAGTCCTGTAAAAGTTTTACGGCCACAACTAAGGCAATTAATGTTAAACCCGGAATTGCACGACTTAACGCTTGGGAAGCAGAATGCCAAGAGTGGAAAACGGAGCCATGGCTTAAACCTATACAGGAGTTTTTCGTAAACGCAGACCTAAACTATGCTCGATGGAGATCTCTCAACAGATTGCGGACACAAGTTGGACGAGCCGGCGATATAATTTGAAAATATGACGAATTTCAGAAAGTTCATTATGTACGTGTAACGAGGAGCAGTCTATCGCTCACTTGTTTTCGTGTAAGGCATGATGTCTGGTTAATCATGAAACTGGAAGGGAAAGCAATTGATTTCTTGGATTATTTGGAAATCCGTACTGTAAGCTGCTTCACCCGACACGAAGAAGATAGAGACTAAATGATAAATGATCGGAAAATGAAATGTAAACGAAAGAACCGTTCTGGATTCTTCCTGCATTTGTATTTGTTAATCAGCCGAAGAGGAAGGAATTTAAACTAACTTCGTTTATTTCTAGAATTTCCGGTGAATCGATCATCTGATTGTTTATGGAAACGAGTAAAACTTGAAAATCGGAAGCATTAAACGCTAGCAAACAAATAACGTTATATATAAGCGCAATGCGAAACATTTATATCGGTAGCAGAAAGTGCTATCACCGAATACGATATAATAATAATAATAATAATAATAATAATAATAATAATAATAATAATAAGTAAAAAGAAAAAACCAAAATGAATCGTGAAGCCGTATAAAATATTTTAACGAGATTTTTCACACGAATATATTTCGTGACTGCGAGTTAAACCAAAAATTTGTTCTACCGTCCTGTCCAATCGATTTACGCGACGCGTTCAATGATTACACCGTCTACTTTCGCTATATGACTAAAATGTCCATTTTTATTTTTATTTAAAACGGGATATTGTCACAATTTCAGCGGCAGGAATAGTATAAAAAAAAAAGAATATTTTATACTCGTTATATATTGTTATTTATAAAAATAATAGTTACTCACAATCAAATAATACGTTGGTAATGGTGTAATTCAAAAAGTTTAGTTGGAAAAATTTGGACTCAGACGGCATCCAATAAAGAAGAAATAACAATGATGTGGATACCGAGCCATAAAGAAGTAGGATTAAACAAGGTAGTCGACGAGGCAGCTAAAGAATATCTTAGCTCCAGTGCCAAACCTACCAATTCCAATAACGAACTTTAAGCACCGGGTACGCGACCAGCTGAAGAGCCTAACAATTGCAAACCGCAATTTACCGCGGATCGGAAGAAGGCAAGCTGGGCGACACTTACAAACAAAAATATGAACATGCCCGCATACATAGTGGATATACCTTCTTACACATAAGTATTTATTTCTAAACCAGAGCGCACATTTCCGTGTTCCTCGTAACTGCCTACCATTCCTTACATCCCCTTATCATGTCATTCTTACGCAACCCATCGTCTTGTTGCTGGACTTGCTTCATCCCTAACCGAAATCCTACAGTACACTCCATACGCTGAATCTGAGCTTATAACTTTTCTTTCATTATCTAATCTTATTCCTCTAATATAATTACCTTCCCGTGCATCTGGCCTTGGCAGCAGTATATATAGCACGTAAAAAAATACGTGTATTTTTTAGACGAGCATATTAGTTTCAATATAGCCGGTGATGATTTCAAAAAAGAATGATATTCTTGACATTTTTTTTTTTTTTAAATTCATCTTCGTGATCAACATAGCTTCGAGAACAGCCACTTGAAGCTGAGTTTTTTCCGATGTGCATAATTTGTTCATTAAAGAGAATACTTCCATCTACCGGCGCATTTGTTCCAGGCGGGCGTCAAATATATTCTATTAAAATGGAAAAGTTATTACGTTTAAGATAATTACTATGAAAATGTTTAAAGATTTTTCGTCGAAACATTTAGATTATTCCATTCTGCCACTTTGTCAATGACGGATCACGTGGGCAATGAGGAGTAGAAATAAGTAATAATAAATAATTATCGCCCGTGGTGCAAAACGTACGAAGTCTTTCGCAGATTCTGTTAAGATTTAGGCGCCGTATTGGCTTTTCGTCTTATTTTCACTTCTGCTAAATTAAACATCGTTTGTTGTTGAAACTAAAACGGGACAATTCCACGTCCTCGAAGCTTTAATCGATGACACCGTGATGGAGTACCACAAAAAGGGACAGTCCCTTTCGAAATGGGACGTATGATTAGCTTATATATATATATAACGCAACATTTTAAACGAGAGCGAAGATTTATGTTTTACCAGATTGTACAAAGAAACATCGAATCATGTACACGTATCGATGTATCCACATGAAGTGTGCCTACCCTTAATTTTTGTATTTTCTTTTTCATATATATATAAATTTTTATAAAAATTATATAACAATAGTAGCGTAACTTTTCATACATATATATATATATATATATATGAAAAGCAAATGGAAAATTAAGAAGAGGAAGACCAAGAACCCGCGATTTATGGACGCCATAATAAAAGAACAGAATTATGTGAAGATAAAAGAAGCTGCTCTTGCTAGGAATTCATTTGTTTAGCTGCAAGCCATGTTTCCCACCAACCTAGCGTTTGAGGAGAAATGATGATGATGATTATATATATATATGTATATATATATATATATATATATACATGGTAATTTTTACAAGTAGCTAAGTAACGGATAACATAACGTTAGCAGTTATCGTAGAACAACTGTAATATATTAAGCGTCTAATAATTATGTAATTATTATATCAATTCCGACGTAAGTATGATTGTAAAACGGAAATAACTTGTTTATATTTAATAAATGTCAATTAAATACTGAAAAAAAAATAGCAATACTGCGCGCTGAACTGACAACGAACATCAGCGATGTTGTTAATAAAAAGCACAGCACGAATGATGATATTAATCTTATCTTATTAAACGAGCAATTCTTATATAATATGTATATATATGGAGCTCTAACAGTTTCGTGGGTACGTATAGTTTATTAAGTATTTGAAAATGGTCTGTATGAAAGTTGCAAATTTTGGGCCCCAACATCGAGTACACCTCTAAAAAATTATGAAAATTTCGATTTTTTTTCATTATTTTTTTCACGATAATTATCGAAATGTAAGTTTAAAATTTCGGTTCAATCCCATTAACCGTTCGAATGTTATAAACTTAGAAATTTGTTTTTTAGTACGTTAGGTCTTGGTACATATAAAATGTTATATACCGGGTACCATTTCGATTTAAGATATGGAATCTTCCGGAAATACTTTTTATTTCTGGAAAATACTTATTTTAGGGGAGATGGTAAATTGGGAAAAATTTCAAAAAATTCAAAAAAGAATTATTAATCTCCTCTATTTATTATAAAACCGACATTTTTAGTTATAACGCCGGAAATTTTGGGAAACGAAATTCTATACGATTAATACAGTTATATACTTACGTATATAACGGTTTTTAAATAGCATGCGATTCGTATCTAAATATATAAGGTGACCCAGAGAAAACGGAAGGTTTTGTTGTTTTTTGAATAACTCAAAAAAACTACCGGTCCAAAATTGTTCAACACAATATCATTCAGATTACCGTCATTTGCAACAAGACATTCATTCAGTCTTTACAAAATTTTCAAATTCGAGCGTAGATCGATGAACTTTTGAAATTTCTGCAGAAATCCGAGTTTTCCGGTCTTCTACATCTCGTGAGACTTGTTTACGCGCCTTTTAAGGTATCCTCGCAAAACAAAAGAAATGGGGGAACTTGAAATTCACTTTGCACCGTCGTGCTCGACTTACGCCGAAAATAAAAACGCGCGTTCATTATAGGATGCCATGAACAAAAACGAATCTCTCGTGTGGACATTAAACGTGGAGCACGCGTTTTGCGTTGTAGCAGTGTTACCAACTGCGTTATTCGAAAAACAAAATCATCTGTCTTCTCTGGGTCACCCTATATTTTCTGAAACAACACGATCTTGCCGAGAGCAAAAAAATCTAGTAAAGTTCGGTCGTCCATGTGCTAACATAATAATTATCAAATCAAATCGAATCAAATCAAATCAAGCTTTATTTTTACTTCCTTGTATATAACAGTTTACAATAACATGCCGCAAATCCGCGATAACGCGCGAGTAGCAGCATAAACAATAGAATTATTTTCTTAAATATATGGTGTTTATTACGAAAAATAAATTAAACCAGCTTATAAAATAATTATGCGATTGTTGATAACAAGCAAAAATAATAAATATGTTATAAATATTACATAAGTGTAATCTAATGTAATTTAGGATACAGGTGTACCTGCGTATAATATTAAGCTAACCCTGGAATTTTCAAATGCATACACACACACACACACACACACCATACCGCCATACTCAACATATGCATACACATAAATTTGTAGAAAAACCCTAACGCTAAAAACCAAAGAAGTTCTATTTTACTTTTTATTTTTTATGTACCTCATTAGATAACGATAGCTATAAAATAGAACTAGGATAATAATAAACTTTAAATAACTGACGGACAATTAAACCGAAATTATTTCTGCATTGTTAGTAAAAAGTACAAGTTGACAAATTTGAATCGCTGAATATTCACATAATTTATATCCACGTAATGCTTATACATATATATATTTTTTCCACGAATAAATCTGATCTTATGATATTATGACCTCAGAATATCTGCAGGTGTCTGTATATTCTACGGAATTGAGACCACGATGAACAGGGCATCGTCACGGCTTCGATTAAAAGTAACGACGTAGACGATTATGGTGTGTGTATGTCTTGAACCGACATTTTTGTTTTGAATGCGCTAATACCTGTTACCCATGAACTTCAAAACAACTGCTTACGATTCATAAAAAGTAATATTTTTATATATATACACACTAAAAGTTACCCATGGCTACACCTGTGTAATTATTTGTTTAAGCTTTCTTTCGCATTGATATCACAAGTAGGAGTGAAATTACAAAAGTAGTAATCAGCGATATGTTTGCCAAATCGTTTAAAGTTTAAAATTTAACATTTTTCCCGTTCGAATGTACCTTCACTACCAACATCCGCAATACAAACCACGCTTTGTTGCGTTAGGTACGTGGACAAAATTACGAACGGATATATACAATATATATATATACGTTTGTTGCGTTAGAGCTATGGCCGTAATAATGGACCTATGTGTATATATATATATATATATATATATATATATATATATATATATATATATATATATATATATATATATATATATAAAACTGTTAAATGAAAGAGACAGCGATATTTAAAAACTTTAAATTATTGTAATTTTTGTCCTATTTGTGAGATTAATGTGAAGCTTAGAACGAATCCGAATATATAGACTATAAGCTATGCGAATTTCATCATTATTGCTTTGACAGTTTTTGAGTTAAATCGAAACAGACAGACGGACAAAAATTAAAAAAAAAAATAGATTTTCTGTTTATGTGCAATAAAAATAGCCCAATGCAGTGATTATAATGAAAATATTCGCAAATCACATACAGACATTACAGTTTTATGTATTAGTGTAGATATAGAGATAGAGAATATCGTCCAAATAATTAACGAGAAATTATTAACGAACGCTGTTAAAAGAAAAATAGTGAAACACATTGGTCATGTAATGAGCAACAGCAAATACGAAATGATTCATGTATAGACAACAGTCTACAAAATACACAGGTTTGTACAGCTGCGTTTATTGATGTTGCTCAAATCTGATAAGACGTGGCACTACATAAATTAAAGTCCCAACTTCCGTCTAGTTTATCATTGTGTAATTCTTATATTTACGACGACAGATACTTTCACGTACGACAGGCGTTTTCTGAAGTTCATCCTATGTTAGCCCGAATACCGCAGGATTCAACGTTCCTTATGTTCGGTGTCCACGTTTCAGCACAGTAAAGCGCTACACACGTAAGTTTTAACAATACGTTTGAACAGTTTTAATGGCATTGACTTTTCTCGTAATATGTTTCTCGTTTTTCTTGCCAGACTAGCTTAGCTAATATAATCCTCGAGTTTTACTCTATATCGCAGTACAGGTCTTCCGTTATTACTTGACCGACATATTTGAATCTTCGTACTCGTTGAATTTTCTGACTATTAATTTCCAGTTGAAAACGATTCGGATGTTTACCGAAACATCATGATTTTAGTTTTATTGACATTTATTTCTAACCAAAATTGCTTTCCTGCGTCATTTAAGTTTCGTACCATTTTATGTAATATTTTCGGAGATTCGGCAATTATAGTCGATATCGTTTGAAGTCTTTCTCCGCCTAAACGAATTACGTACGTGGTGTTTCTGCTAGAGTTAACTTAAACACAAGTTCCGCATATACGTTAAAAAAGAAATCGAGACAAAAAAAACTAGGTTTAATATGCGTTTAGTGCACTCTATTTGTTGACCTGATCAAAAGCTTTAGTATAATACAAATGTACACGTTCTTATTTACATTCATCAGTCGCAATCCAACAATCCTAAACCCCCCTATTGCATCTCTGGTCGATATGTTCTTATGGAAGCCAAATTGTGTTTTATCTAAAAATTGTTCCATATATTTTTCTAAACGATTTTTTTATTATTTATAGCAATATTTTGAGTGCATAGAAGATTTTATAGTTTATAGTCGGATTGTAATTATTTTCATTGAAATCGGAACAATCATCCGATGTACAGTGTTCTTCTGGTCATATGTCTTCGTTATATATATATATATATTTGAAATTAATTTCAAAAGCCCGTCATGATGAGTTTTCTTCTGTTCATTTTTATCAATTCCGCTGGTGTATTCGCATCATCACCGCTATATTCGTCTTTTAGTATACTGTCAGCAGACAACTGAACTAGTTATACCTTTTACATAGAGGATTTCCACGTTAACTGGGCATCGTGATATAAATTTTCCACATAAACTTGCCATGTTGATCTTTTCTCAATTGAGTTTACAATTTCGTTATTATTTTGTTCTATTAACGCTTTATTTTAAGATATTTATACTTCCTAGACATGTAACAAAATTTATTTACCAACAATGAAGAACAGATACAAGGTATGTTCCTTATTCTAGCATTAACTACTATAAAACATCGCATATATCTATTATTATTTTTTTCTATTCGAAAATATCCTACTTATGGTTGTTATCGATATCGTCGATCAACTGTTGTTGAAAAACACGACGAATAATACTAACACACAAAACGGAAGTTATGTTTAAGATAAACACTGTATATTTGGGTTATAATAAACGAATATAATTTCATACTAGTTACAGTTAAATAAACATTGTGTATTTGGGTTATAATAAACGAGTATAATGTAATGTGCTAAGGCTGCAAATCGTGACAAGATTCAGACGAGACAAAATGTCATCCTGCGTATGATAGTCGACGCATATCGATTTTCGCGTAACGATGATATACACCGCGATCTTCAGATCATGTTCGTTAACGATGTAATCAAGGAGTGCGCTAAGCAGCACGAGAAACGGCTTTCCCATCATGTTAACGTGGAAGCAGTGAAACTTCTCGACACACGATTAGACATTAGACGCCTTAAGCGTAATAAACCGCAAGACCTAGTCTTGTAGGCGATAAACTTTTTTATGGAAGCTTTAGCCAGTGGGCTAACGGCTTCACGCTCGTTTGTATCACGTAATAAGATATGTTCTGTGTTATGTGATAAGCTTTATAATATAGTTACTGTACAATCATAAAAAAATTTTTTGGTTTGCTGATTTATTACTTGATGCACGTATGGTAATTTCAAAGTTCTGTGCAAACGATCTATCCTAGCATAAAATGGAGCTTTAAGAATAATTCTGCAACATTTATTTTGCATGGCTTGCAATTTAGATAAGTTAGAGTGACTTGCATAAGACCACACAGGACACGCGTATAACATTATTGGTCTTAAGATACATTTGTAGATAATTAGTTTATTTGCAGAATTAACGTAGCATTTCATATTAAAGACTGGATATAATTTAAATAAAGAGGCTGTAGTTTTATTAACGGCGTGTTCGATATGTTTAGAAAAGGTAAGACCTTTATCTAGAATAACACCAAGATATTTGATCTGAGTCTTCCATTCTATGGGTATGTTATTAATTATTATAGGAGTTAGAGAGTTTGGTCTTCTTTTTGTAAATAATATTGACTGTGTTTTATCAGTATTTATGTTAATTTTCCATTTATTGAAGTATGATCTTAATTTCTCAAATCCTATGCTTAGCCTTCTTTGAATAGTATCTGTACGATACGACGTACAATATATAGCCGTATCATCCGCAAACAACGCCATCTGAAGGTGTTTATCCATGGGAATGTCATTAATAAATAAGAGAAAAAGATAGGGTCCAAGTATACTCCCTTGAGGTACTCCAGCTAGTATAGACCTTTCCACAGAGTTACAATCATTTATTTTTACCATAAATTTCCTATCTGTTAAATAATCTTTAATAAGTCTAACGATATAATTAGGAAATTTTAGTTGAATTAATTTATATATTAATCCGAGATGCCATGTAGTATCAAAGGCTTTCTCAATGTCTATGAGAAGTAAACCTGTATGTTTATTTTGATCAAAACCATCTGTTACGAAATCAGTAATCCTCGCCAACTGCATAACTGTTGATAATTTACTCCTGAATCCAAACTGTTGTTCAATAAGAATATTATTAATTTGTGTAAAGGTTTGTATTCGACTGAGAATAATTTTTTCAGCTATTTTGCTAAGATTACTGAGAAGAGAGACAGGACGTAAATTAACCGGATCCGAGGTATTCTTACCAGCCTTAGGGATGGGTATTACTTTAGACGTCTTCCAAGAAATGGGGAAATGCGAAAGTAGTAACATAGAATTAATTATGATAGTTAATTTAACTAGAGCTTTAATGGGTAGATTTTTAAGGAAAATCGTACAAACCTTATCCAACCCAACTGACTTTTTATTTTTTAGTTTCTTTATATGATTATGTATTTCAGCAACAGTAGTTAGGTCCGCTGCTCTCATTCCATCAGAAGAAATACGTAGATATTTTTTGACATTGGATTTGACTTTGGCATTCTGATAAGCAGATGCCATGTTACAATTCTGAGCATGCACCCCTGAGTATATATTAGCTAAAAGTTCACTTTTATCTTGATCCGAATAGACGACTTTACCCTGATAATTTAACGGAGGTAAGTATGTCCGAAGATTAGTAAATACTTTGACTGCTTTCCATAGACTATTATCACGGGACGATAACGAATTCAGCTTAGATCTCCAACTATTATTATAGTTTTTTCTTAATTCGTATTTGACTAATCTACATAAATATTTAAAGAATAACCTATATGTAGGAATACGGCGTTTTTGATATCGACGTCTAATGAAATTTTTAAACTTTATCAATGTAATAAGTCGAGGAGAAATTTTTGTAGGCTTATTCGGGGGAACAGTAATCTTAGGAATAGCTGCATCAGCTGCAGTAATGATGACATTAGTAAAGCGAATTACTTCTTCATCTAGCTGTTCATTAGTTTTGAAAGGACCTTGTAAAGTTAAGTTATTGGAAACATAATGTCTAAATAAATTATTCCTTTCCTTCTCCAATCTTATTTACTACATCTAACAGCTAAGTTATCAATGCCGTAATAGCGTAGGCAGTTACACATGGCACTATAAAAAATAAATATATTTTTATTCGTTATTTCCGAGTGCTGTCTTTATCTTTTTTCCGCAACATATAGAAATAGACATTCGAAAAAAGACACCAATTAACCACATCTCTCAATAGTGGAATATCGCAAAAGTCGACTGGCATCTATATACTTCCACAGTCAATGTAGAGATAAGTATGATCATGCTAAACGTCGATGAATCCTATGACTACATATTACGACAAATAAAAGAAGCTGCTAAAATTGCTATCCCCACATTTAAAACGCATGTAAAAATAACAGTACGCCGTATGGTGGTCGGAAGATTGTCGATTAGTAATTAAAACAAAAATAATTTACTTTCAAAGTATAAACGTCAACCAACAATCGATAATTTGATAAAATTCAAAAAAGCCGGATCAGCTGCAAGAACCTATATACGTAGAGCAAAAGATTGGAAAAACTTCATTAAAACTATAAACACTTCTACATCATTTGATATAATATGGCAACAAATCCGGAAAATTACAAACGTTCAGGACAGACTATAGCAGTAATTCACAAATCATAGATGATAAACAGGAAATTGCAAATATTCTAGCCGACTTTTTTACGAAGTTATCGTCTGACAATTATCTATCCGAAGACATAAAAAAAAAAAGTCAGAAGAGCCAAACAACGTTCTCGATTTTAACTCAAGCACTCATCAAAACTATAATGTTGCTATAAGAAATGAAGAATTTAATCATACCCTAAAAGAAATGCGCCCAACTTCCACCGGATCTGATGGTAATCACATAAACATAATTAAACACCCGAATGCTAAATCGAAAAATACAATACTCTTTCAATACCCTCTGGGGAAATTAATCCTTCCGAGAAATATGGAGAGAATGCTCTACACTATGCTAGCTATAGACCCATTTCGCTCACAAATATCCTGTGCAAATTATTAGAAAGAATAATAAACAGCAGATTACTTTGGCAGCTAGAAAGTTTGAACTTATTAGATGAATTGCAGTTCGGATTTAGAAAACAAACAGGTACTCGGGATTTATTAAGTTAACATCCGAAATACAGGAAAACTTAATTCTAAATAAAATTACAACATTAGTCAGCTTTGACTTAGAGAAAGTCTTCGATAAGCTGTGTAAACATCACATACTGTTAATACTCCATCACGGGGATTTACCGGAAATTTACCCACCTTTATTAAAAACTTTTTATACAACAGAAAATTCGGTGTAAAATTAAATTTCATACACGAAAATACAAGAAAATGGCACTCCAAAAGCTTCCGTAATTAGTCCCAAACTATTCATAATAGCTATGTCATTAAACATCACATTTTACCTCCAGTAAATTACTTCATTTATGCCGATAACCTTATAATTTTTCACATTGTGAAATAAAATACATAGAGCAATTGCTCCAAAACTCCGTGAATGACATAAAGAAATGGGCTACAACTCGGGTCTTTACTTTCTCTACATCGAAAACCAAACATATCTCTTTCCACAAAAACATAAATTGCTCACTCCTTGTTTACAAATAGGCTCAGATAGAAAACACAGACACCCTAAAGGTACTCGGACTAATTTTAGACAGGAAGCTGAACGGGAAAAAACACATAAACCAGCTGAAAAAGTTGCACACAAAAATTAAATATGTTGTAAATGCTTAAGCACATCTCACGGGGATCTGACAGAAAAGCACTTACTCTTTTATACAAAATCTTTTATATTATGCAGATGAGATTATGCTAGTATAGTATATGATAGCGCAACACAGAGCACTATTACAAACCTGGATACCGTTGAAAATATTAGAATATCATTAAAAGCTTTTCATACAAGCCCCATCCCATCATTTCATGTCGAATCTAACATACTACCACTCAAATACAGGAGGCAAATACTCGTTCCAAAATACTACAGTAAAGTTCTTTCAACCCCCTCCAACGCAACTTATCCTATCTACAAACAAGTAAGTTCCAACATTTATTTCAAAACGAACCCCGTGCATCCAAATGTATATCACAGCATGCAAGGAACATAGTACAAAATCTTCAATATATGTTACCAAATATTTAAATAAATAGATAAACTTTCCAATAAGAATAAATACAGAATTCAATAATTACGCTAAAAACACTAACCCCCATGTTTTAAAATCTAAATTCTATAAAATACTCGATCAAAGATAATACAAATATATGCGGATGCATCTAAATCTTTAAACCGAACTACCTCCTCACTTATACCAACTACCTGCAATAACATCCGTCTATACAGCTGAGCTTATTGCAATTTATAAAGGTATAAAATATATTCTAAAATAAACGGTTCCTAAAAAATATGTTATATGCAGTATGTCCAAAATCTAATTAAGAATACAAACACCGACGCTAACAACTTAAAATATATACAAATTGACTTCACAGAATAATAAGTTGGATTTCCTTTGGACACCAGCTTACTCGGAAATTTTAGATAATGAAAATAAAGCAGCTAAAACACTCCAAGGAAACCTGAAAATAGTTAAAGCCACCCACCTAACGGATTTACACACAACCATTAAGTCACAGCACTATATCAGAACTACTGACTGCGCACATACAAACCTCTATCAAATAAAACCAAAGTCCCGATGTTGGATGACAGCTAAAAAAAAAAAACAAAAAAAAACGAGGTACTTCGTCTGGGTCATACATTGCTCACGTTTCGACATCTATTAAATGGAGATCCTTCACCTGTCTGCTTAACGTGTAACGACCAAGCTTGTACCACATATTACTAGAATGCAAAAATTACGAAAAAGAAAGGTTAACATACAAACTAACGGATTATTCTACTACAGAATAATATACCGAATAGTTGTTTTATTACAACCACCGGAATAATTCAATATAAACACAACAACAGACGCAACTGATCTTAGCAATCGAACGTCTATAAATAAAAAAAAAGAAAACGAATTAAAATGGTTTAGGTGACGTCCTCAGGTTTGAAAAATTGATTATTTAAGCCAGTAAATTACTTTGGACGTTTCCCCCTCTTTATATTGCCTATTTCCAACTCCCATCTTCTTCTGTATTTATTTTACCCCGGGTAAATAAATTGTACACGAAAAATAACGAGTTTAAGAACACACGTAATGACGTGATTTTAGTTATTTTCGCAATTTACTCAGGACGGGCCATCGTCGAGAGATGTTTCGAGATTTTTAAACGCATTTAATTAATGCTTTTTTGCAGGCAGTTTTAACATTTAATAATTTACTGTCACGAAACGAAGTCTTTAAACCGACGGTAAGCTCAAACAGACCAAGAACGTGTTTTTAGTCGGTATTTGTAGTCGGTAAAAAAAGAACGGGAATTATTTCCAACTGAACAAACATATTATATAAACGAAAACCACTTTCTTCAACGAGCGGCAACTTACAATCTGGTGATCGGTTCAAACTGTCTCAAATAAAACGGTAATATATTTATTTATTCCATTTACAATGTTCGAGAAAATATAATCGGTTATAACGCATAGCGGTGCTACAAGCCTTATCATTTTTAATTGATACGAAGCTTCCGGCTAGTTACACAATTATCACCGACTCATAAAGCATGAAGGCTATGGAAAACAAATATTGATTTCATAACAATATCACAAAATTCACATAAAAATACCCAAAACCCCATTTCAGTTCCG
The DNA here is from genome assembly GCA_032883995.1 of Coronaproctus castanopsis. Classification (NCBI taxonomy): domain Eukaryota; kingdom Metazoa; phylum Arthropoda; class Insecta; order Hemiptera; family Monophlebidae; genus Coronaproctus; species Coronaproctus castanopsis. Next base: position 269,778,718 of record CM065053.1, on the reverse strand, counting down.
TACAGTATAGCAAAAACTTTTTCACAACAATTATCCGATTAAGAATAGGACATAATAAAACACCTGTACATCTTTACCGAATATAATTCAAAATAATCTATGCGATAAATGTCAAGAGGATATCAACCATATCATATTATGGAAATGCGAGAAGTACAAACAACATCGAAATAATATGATACGGGAATTATTAGAATACAAACACACACTTCCTCTAAATATAGAGTCAATAGTGATCCAAACAACGAAGAACCGGTCAAAAATCATATATAAGTTCATACTTCAGAATAAAATACAAATATAATAAGTCAACTATTATAGTTTAAAAAAAGGGAAAACCATCGTAGTGATGGCAAAAAAAAAACAAGATTGATTTCATTTATCACATTAAAGCTTAAATCATTTGGAACTAGTGGCGCACCTAAGATTTATATCTGCGGTGCGCTCAAGGCCCCCCCACCAAAAAAAAAATTAAAAATTCGTAATAAAAATGAATAAAATATACACAGCCGAAAATTAGACAGGCAAAACAAACTATAAAAGGTCATGAACAACAATGAAACAAGCAGCAACAACATTCACTGGTCAGGACCTGAATCAGATTCGAATGCCGAACGGCTCGACCAAAAGCCATTTTTTTTCCTTGTGTTGCACACTCGGCTAGACAGAATGTAATCAATAACTTCTAACAATACTTTTTCCAATCTAGGCTGTTTTGCACGCTCTTCAAGATGAGGTTTTATTAGTGATAACGCGGGTTCTTTCAAATATTCTCTTCTGTTTCAACTATCATTTTAGCTGCGAAATGTAATTTATACTTTTCTAAACCCTCTGGACGGTTTAAGCCCGGCAGACTCACCCATGTGGATGCGCAACTGTCTGGAACTTCCTCCCATATTTAGATCTTTCTTACTGTGACATACAAGAATTCTCGACGATAAAATTGTAGAGTCACAAGCTAAAGCGTGGGGGTGGTGTAGTATTCTATTTAGTTTGTGCACACCACATCATGCGTTTTATACAGAGTCCTCCATATAACGTATAATAATGAAGATATCGCCGACAGTTTATTTCTGAATATCATAATCTGTTCGTATTTTAAATAGAAAGAAACGACTTTTATCGCTATCATTAATGTATACAATAACACATTAAGATAATTATATTAATAATACATTTTTTTGTTCAAAGTAGTAGAGACATCATGACCCTATTTCCGATTTTCTCCCAAATTATTAAAATTTTCATAAAATATCGATCATTTACTCGCAACACATTTTTACGGTATATTTCTTACATATCGGATTTCTTTATATTTTTTTATTGTAAACATAAAGTGTTCACTGACTTCTTTAAGCGAATTTATAAACACAGGCGTTATGTAAATAGATTAAAACACATTAAACATTTGCATTATATTAGTTGTTTTATTTTTTGTTTTTATATTTAAAAAATTCGTAATCACGACATTTTTTAAGTCGCACTTAACGTACATAGTAGTACTAGACTAGAACTGCCCACAAAAAAAATTGTTCTAATGTTTTACGTTACAGAAAAATTTTCTCGATTGTTAGATATTTTTCGGCCTATCTAAAAATTTCACACGTAAACCCTCCCCGCTCGATCAATAAAGAAAATTTTTATTAACTAAGGCCAATTTTTAATTTATCTTCGTAATTGAGAAAAAAATATGGAAAATTTTGAAATTGAATTGTTTGTAAAGGCAGAGTTGATACATTACTTACTTAGATAATATCGTCAAAATGTAAAATATGCCCATGAAGATAATCAGGATATATATATATAATATATTCCCAAAGGATCAATTCTCATATATATATCTTCTTCTTCATCATTTGCTCGTTCCGAGCATCGTGAAATCGTAAACCTTAATTTGCCGAACTTTTGCTCGCAATGCGTTTCTGTTCTCCACGTATTGAAAACTCTCTCTCTCTCTAAATATATATATATATATATACTCAGCTATCTCGGAAACAGCTTTAACGATTCCGATAAAATTTTGTAGATACATAATAACGTATTAAGCGAAAATAGTTCGTATAGAAATTACGAATTTTGAAAGTTTGGGCCCTGATCCCGAGTACAACAGACGAAATTTTGGAAATTTCGATTTTATCCTTATCTAAATGTACGTTCAAAAAATTTCAGCTTCACTGCATTAAACGTTCGAAAGTTGTAAGCTTAGAAATGTGTTTAGTAAATATAATTAAAATTTCACATATCTAGTAACGCTTCAATTTACGGTATCGTTCTATATGAAAGATCTAATTTAAGGAAAAAATCCGATCGAACGATTGTAAACGTACTTATAAGTAAAATTTGAGAGGCTGTAATTTATATCAAATAATTTTTACGTTTCGAGATTTTTTGAGCATTTTAAGAATGAGCCTGAAAGTAATTATTCGTTTGTTTACACAGTCGACTGCCCTAAGATACTAACACGGATTACGAAAAAAAAAGTGAGGAAAATGACCGATACTGTGACACTGTTAACTGGAAGATCAGACAGCGAGTCATATCCACAGCCTTTAGAGATAGAATGGACCGAATAGCTCGCTTAACTCAGAATCGATCGGAGCTTAGTTAAATTTATGTATTTTGCTTCCCTAAACACGATAAAAAATAACAAAAAACAAAAAAAGGCGCCTTAAAAATTTTTAATATAAATTACAGCCTTTCAAAAATTTTACTCGTAAGTATGTTTATAAACGTGGGTTTTCTCCGTAATAACGGTAGTGCCGATTGGGTTATTATAGATAATCAAAATGTCATTGGTTGGGCATGATTAAAGGAAAAACGACAATAGCAAAATAGCCAGGTTAGGTTACATTCGGTTAGTTTTAGAATAGGTTTGTTTCGGCTAGTTACAAGTAGAATTAAAAAAAAAAAAAAACAGAATAACTAAATACCCGTTAGGGTTAGGTTAGAATTATTTCGGCTAGTTAGAAGTAGAATTAAAAAGAACAAACCACAAAATGGCACAATACCCGGACGACTGATTAATAGAAATGTACTACTTCTTTTTCTACATTTTCCATCCTAATTAAATACGAAATCCTAAATGCAGCTATTTAAGCTACTCGTAAACATACATCATTATCATTATAAGAAGAAGTTTTTTAAAAAATTTTAAACTTACCGAAAATACACAGTTATTCTCGAAGCTTGCCAACGAAAATTTCGATTGTGAAAGTGCCGTCCGAATTACATAAAGCTTTTTCAAACTGTATCAACTAACGTAAAGCGCGGAACACGTCTTGAACATTACAGAACTGACGCAATAGCCGGTTACAATGTCTGCAACGTGTAGCAGCCAATGACACAAACCACGTGTAGCGAATTTCAAACTATATATATATTTATTTACCTAACATCATTGAATGTGATTCGATTGAAATGAAACGTGGCGGAATAATTTATTAAATTTATAAATGTCGACGGTAATTTATTAAATACGTAAAACTGAAAACGCCGGTAAATAACAAATACTCGGAAAACGTTTAATCCGAAACCCCAGTCAAAAATAAAATATCGAAATACGGCGCATAATACAACATCGCCAGTTTAGTTTTGCAGTTGTCACGACGTTAGACGTTATTATTATGATTATTATTATTCTATTTAAGCATGGGGGAGACACTGCGCATGCGCATAATAGTCGGAAGGTCATTACGACGATGGAATAACGATAATCCAATTTCCTCCCTCTTCCATAAACCAGTATTGTGTGACGTCACGTAACATTTGCAAAAGAACATGATACCGCGTTTTTTTCCCTCGTTAAGTTATTTTTTAAAATCGCACGGTCTGATTAATTTAATTTTTCCGAAGTAAATTACCTTATTAATAACGACGGATATTTTAATTTTTTTTGTATGCCTGTTTTAGATGAAGTCTTTTCAAAATTCATTTGGAGAGTAATTTTTCTCCGATGTAACTAAAAAACCAAAAAAATATATTATATATTCGTATATTCGTTTATCTAATTACTCGTAATTCGATTATTTAACCCTCTTACAGTGCAGTAAAATTAAATAATATCGTACAGTAATTAAAAACTAGTACCAATCCAATATTTAGATGTAGTATTATATAATTATATATATGCAACATTATTCGTTAAAAAAATACCAAAAAATAAAATAAAAATTTTACTTCTACTGAGTATATATATATATATATATATATATATATATATATATATATATATATATATATATATATATATATATATATAATGTATAAAATATAAGTATATATGTAAATCATAATGATGAAAACATATAGTTAAAAGCACACGTTGACGTTTAAGCCCATAGTTTTTCGTTTAACAATCATTTTCTTGGAAATTTACGTTTATACCGCGTTATAATGCGTAAAGTCGAATATTAACGCGTGCAAAACTTATGTCGTGAAATTTTTTTCTTATTAGTAACATTATGCAGCGCACGGTTTTAATTCTCGAAAAGATATGGATTATAAAATATCGTTTTTTTATATATAGGTTTTAATTCGAAAGTATATAATTAAGATTATAATTAAATCGTTTATATATATTATTATTATTTCGAATCAGCCACAGATGGACTACGTTGTGTACTACCATTCTTCTTCCTCTGTTTCCAGATGACTTTCATCCTTTCGCTATGTATTTTTCCTTTCTGTTTCTCCACGAAACCTTTACAATTGAATAATTTCTTCCTTAATGTAACTCGATGATTTATGTCTCCAGGCATAATTTTCAATCGAGAAATGCCAAGCTGAAACATTACAAAACTGTTGTCAGACCAGAGGCTATATGCAGCAGAGTGTTTAACACTGAACAAAAAGGGATCTAACGATGAACTAGAAATTGCGGAAAGAAGCATTATGAGAACAATACTGGGGACGACGAAACATGGTGAAAAATATAAAAATTTTGTGTAATCAAGAACGAACCATGTGGAAACAATTACTACAACTATTAGAAAAAGATGAATTAGTTTCTACGGGCATTTGTAAAGGATGAATCCAAACTGGTACACCGGAAGATTATTTAATTATATGCGAAACCTAAAAATTAACGGCACATGGTTCACGGAGACAAAAAGTGACATGGAAGAACTGAAAACTATGCCTGGAGACATAAATCATCGTGTAATATTAAGGAAGAAATTATTCGATTGTAAAGGTATCGTGGAGAAACAGAAAAGAAGAATTGGCACTTTGTAAACGGAAGATAGGAAAACAATACATAGCGAAAGGATGAAAGCCATCTGGAAACAGAGCAAGAAGAATACCAGTTGACAACGTTTCGAATTAACACCTATATATAAAAACGATATTTTATAATCTACATATTTTCGAGAATTAACCCTACGCTGCATAATGCCGGTATAAACGTAAATCTTTAAGAAAATTATTGTTAAACGAAAAACTATGGGTTTAAATGTCATCGTGTGCTCTATCGTTTTCAGTCCGCCGTAAATCGTCTTATACGTTTTTCACCAGATGACGATTCGTTCTTAATTCCGCAAAAATTGAATCTATTATTTTTTACCCGTAGGATACGGATATATCCCGATGAAACTATTTCGGATTTAAGAATTGGGGGTGGTCTGACTAAATCTGATACCGGGGTGTTGTTCTTGATAAACGTCTGACCTTCTTAGAGTATTTAAACTCTCTGCAACTATTAAAACTAACAATGCAATATGCGTTATTTACCCGTTGTTTAATCGAAAATCACGTCTGAGCATTCAAAATAAGTTTATCTTGTATATGCTCTTTTCCAATTTGCTATTCTAATACAAACAGCTACACAATTAATACGAAACAGATGTTTGACATTTTAAATGTTAGTCGATTCACCAAAATAAAGCGCATACACGATAAAGTCGAACTTCCCTATATCGAGGATTATTCTCTCGCTTTCCTAAAAATATTTCAATAATTGCTCTTCGCGTGAAAATTATTCGATTGATTCCGTGCTACTCCAATTTATGTACACTAAATATAAACACGGAAGATTAGATCTCTATAATATTTTTAATCTCGCTACGAGTATTATAATATAATTTGTGTCCGTGTAATGGCGTTAACATATAAACAGAAAACTTAAAATTCAGAACTTATTGAAAGACTAATTTGCCACTATCACGGAATACAGAAAATTTCTTTTTTTTTTTTCGTATATAATCAATTCGGTTCATAAGTTTATTATTCAACACATATATATTACTGTGTGCAAAGTTACAGGTGGTGCTACTATACGTGTACGTATATTTTTTTTATTCATTAAAGGCCTACTACCATTTTTCATGTTTATATGTAGTAGCAGGGACGTATTTCAACTTTTGTCGCCCCTACGCCACACAAGTGGTGCCGCCCCATGTAAGGCCATCGATTTTCCAAAATTTTGTTACTCAAATATGTTGGTTCGGTTACAAAATTTTATTTTCTGAAAAGTGTTTTACTATTCTTAAACACAAAAATAAAAAATTTAAAGTCTATGGTATGAGTAAAATAAAAACTTTTTAAAAATAATCCATTTTTGTATTTACTGTATAATAAATAATTTACATTTGAAAACTTTACACTGTTTCAATAATTATAGTTGATAGAAAAAAGTCATGATGTTTATTAGCAAAGTTAATGATGTCCGTCCAATTAGCATTGTTATGCATCGAAAATGATTTGAATGGACGAATAAATTTTGAAAATTTGATCGAAGAATTCGCCTCAAGGAAGTCAAGAAAAATTGTACTATAAAATAATTACTTGTATTTTTTGTGATAAATATATCTGATTTAAAACTAAAAAAATTAATTTTTTTTGTTAACAAAATTTATTTTTGGTCCTACATGCCGCCCTCCCAAAATTTGCCGCCCTATGCCATGGCATTCTTGGCATTGGGGGTAATACGCCCCTGCGTAGTAGTAGTTAAATACGATAATTGTCGTATATTCGATTATTTATTATTAGCGACCGCGATGCCAATTGAATCAGCCACGGTATTCGTATTGTACAATATGATTAACGTTATATCAGTTTTGAAATACGTTTCTTCGTAGCGAAATTACACAATAATTTATAAGCGCTCGACGGTTCGACACGTTTAAACCATTTACATCGTTAATTATAAAATGCATTATCGATACAACGATCATTTAAATTATACTTCAAACGTTCATCCTCGGTGTAAGGGTATTCAAATAGAAAATGACAAACTGCGTCGGTAACACCAAATTGATCGAATTTATTTTAAATCGTTTAAAATAAGTACCAAAACTATCATGTTCCATCAATACTTGACTTATGTAAAAATTAATCCTTAATCATTTCTTTAATCTTAGTTTTACATTCGTATCGTATAATAATTTATACCTTAAATTATCATTACACTAGTAATTCCATATTTTTTTCCAGATATTCAAAATAACTATGTTCATGTGTTTTTTATTTAATATTTGTATGGTTTTCATAAAGTTTACGTTAAATTTTTTGTTAAACTATTTGACCTATCTGTAGTGAATAGTAAGTGATAATCTAAATACTTTATATTCTGTTAACAAGGTAGCTTCGTACATGTTTAAATCAGCCGGAAAAGTAGCCGTCGACACAGCTCTACACAAAGAGCCAACACTTAATTGCAATATAAATACTTGAGCAGTAAATAAAAATTGCTCGAATAACTCTATTATACATCATTATTCTGCTATTATAATTTACACCAAGTTAGGTTGGATTTTTAATAACATATAAAAAATTTTATTTGCTTTATCAGTTATGTAGTTTACATATTTATAAAATTGAAGCTTATGATCTATTATTACTTCCAGATATGTTAAATTCTTTGCAATAAGAATAGGTTTATTTCAAAAAGCAATTTACTAATGCTAAGTTTAATTATTACAATGGTTTGCGTTTGCTTGTTGCCTATCGCTATAATTTCCTTTTTTTTTTTTTTTTTAATTGAAAATTCAAGTCCACAATGCCGAAAAAGTTCGTCCAATGTTCTACAAATACTTCTAACGTTATCTGGTTTTGTAGCATTTATCAATTTATAAAACATAAATCATCTGCAATTTTGCATCGTAATTATAACGTGTACAAAAGATTTCCATTTGTTTATGTGTATATGAGTATAATATAATATATTCCATAATGTTGGTTCGAGCACCGAATCCTCAGCTACTTCCAAACTGCGCTCAATAATTAAACTTCCGCATATTAATTTTATATGACCTTTATGTGTTTTTACTATTTTAATTGTTGTAGAATGTTTGCAATTATTGCGCCTTTTACATAAAAAGTAATTACAATTTACAACACTGAATAAATTTTTTGATTGTGCTGACTTAATATGACAATGTGAAGTTTTTTAATAGCCATTTCTTACGAATGTGATCGTGTAAATCCGAACTGATTATTACTTAAGATTTCTTTGGTTTCTAGTACGTTAAGTAATTTTACATTAATTAATTTTTAGAGAAAACTTTAACAAAACACAGTTTAAACGTGCTAAGTTGGTAACTGTTACACGTTGAAAGATCTTTCTTTAGTTTATTAATTTAATTTCGCCTGTTTCTAAACTTTAGGAAATATGTATTCCTTACGCTACTAATGAAATAATTATAAATAATGTTTCACTGTACACAAGAATGGTAAATTAAATACGAGACTAAATTTATAAAATGTAACGAATTGATATGACGATTTTTTTGCTCCATTTTTTTTCTACGAATTAATGTTTATAATTAATTTTAATAAAAATTATCGCAACGATTAAATTTGATTACGAGGTTATCGGCCTCGAATTGAAATAAAATGGTCGACCTAATTTGATATTATCCGTATAATAATAACCACCGATATGTTCACATTAATCTAACTATGCAAACAACATCAAATGATTGATAATTTTCTTATCAGCGTTTAAAAAGATTTGAAATAATAAGAAAGGAATAATTAGATTAGGAAGTACGATTTCGTTTATTACGAGATGCTTTTTCCCGACGCGGCTAATAACATAATGTAAATTTCAATTTAAAATCAATATCAGTTATTCCAAGAACCATCATTTTTTTTTTCATAATTTTAATTTTTTATCCTTTTTGTTATATTTATAATTTGAATTGCCGTATTTCGGTAGTAAATGATATTTAGCCATTCATTATGTACATAGTAATGTACGGACGTTAAAAAATAATTGTATTAAAAAATCAAGCAGTGTTCATTAGTTAAACAAAACGTTCGTCTATTATTTCACACTTGCACAAAGAAAACCGCAATATAGTAAATACACGGTGAAGTAGTTGAACAATGATCAGTCTAAATAACGTGCATGCAATATTAATAAAATGTGTAAATGTACGAAAAATATTGAAATTCTTAAAATAATATCCTCTAATTCGGGTAGAAAAATTTGAATTTTACTAACTTAATCACTAAAAAAAAAAAATTAAGAAAAGAACCATTATATTTGCATAGTGACGACCAATTATCCTTGAAAGAATAAAAAATATTAAACAACCAACTTCCAGGAGCTTATATATTAACAGAGTATTTCAAAAGTCATAACATCATGTGCGGCTCAGAGAACAGTGATAATAGAGACAAATAACATAGATGACCTTTCAGTATCATGGACACAGACGATACAAAATTACTCAATGTCTACAACGGTATTCCCATGAACTTATAAAGTTCGTTTATTAGTAATATATGACACTGAGCAAGGAATTATATAATAGTTGACTACTTTCCGCGAATTATAAATTTATTAGTGAAGCTCCAACAATACACAGAACGGTTAAAACAGAATCGTAAATAAATTAGACTGAACCAGCTTCAAAAATTCAATAAACTTTAATCAGGTGCTAGATTTAAACATACTCAAGGCAATAAATAAGGAAATTGTCATCCACCTAATGAAAACAACTTCAAATTTAAAAAGGTAAGAGCTACAGCAAGCGGAACTATTATTTAAAAAATGTGTTGTAAAAATTTAATTGCAAAAATAAATTTGAAAAATCACATAAAAAAGTATAGAACCAAAAAAGAAAAATTAATAATTATCATCGCAATACTTGACACTGATAAGTAAAATAAGTAGGCAAACATATAGCAGAAATACTTTAATATATTCAGTGAATTCGTAGCATTCGTGATGCAGTTTAATAAAGATAACTCAGATTTCGACTTATTAAATAATTACAAATATGATAAAGACATCAATTTCTACAAATTATCTAACGTAATAAATAAACAAAATATAATTAACATGCACATTATGTAAATTATTTAAAAAGATGATTGTAAACGAGATAATATGTCATCCAAAACAAAAAATTACTTGACAACTATCAAAGCTGTTTAAAAAAAAAAGTCGATCGACTATTGACAATATAATTACACGAAATTCAAGATGGTTTTACTATGTAGCATCATGTTATATGTATGTTTTTTAATATAGAAAAAGCTTTCAACAGTATATCCACTCTGAAATATAATATGCTTCAAAATAAATAATTTGAAGTCTGGGTATATATATATATATATTTGTATATATATATCCTTGAGCTTTATGTTTAGCAAATTTACATTTTCATTGAATGTTTGACAAGAACAATATTGTTTTGACTGCACGATAGACTTGGAATTTCTTTTACTGCCCTGGTAATTGATATCTTTTTATGAAAATGATTATTTCAGATTTATTCGGAATTTTTATTTTCTATAGCATTGAAAAATAAATTAACGGCTTTCTCAAACTATTGTGGATTGTGTGAAATCTGTATGAAGAGCAGTACAATTATAAATAATCATCATAATATAATATTTTTTCCAAAAAGTACCCTGAGAGCAGTTAACAATAGTAGAAATAAATATGGTCTAAATAAACTCTTCTGTGATACTCCTGCTAGCTTTTTTTTTTTTTTATAGTGCCGTGTTTAACTACCGAGGCTACTACGGCACTGGTGATTTAAAACAATTAAATGTAGTAACTGTGGTTAGAGGAGGAAAGGAACTGTATAACTAAGGGAATAGTTGAAGGACTGTTGGAGAGGAAAGCAGATAGGGTATGCGGATGGATATTGGGCCGGTAAGGGAGGAGTGTAGGGCAGTACAGTAAAATATGGCAGATAAGAGAGTGGTTTGGGAGTAAACAAAAGGGGCAAAAAGCTGGCGGATTGGTACGTTGGAGAAGGTGGTCATGAGAGAGTGATACGTGACCAAGGCGGAGCCTGCTGAGTGCCTAATTAACTGCATACTCCTGTTAGTTGATCTTTTATTAAAGGTTTTTCACTATTGTGTAAAATATTGACTCTTGTACTACTTAGATATGATTGGATTAGTTTGATATATATAATATTAGTAAGTGAAATTTAATCGTTTTATACATTATTGTATTGTGTCATGCTACCTCAGAACACATTAACCAACAACTTCTGAGTATGTTTGTGAGGTTGAAATTATCATAGATATAATCTATAATTCTGGATATAGGATGTACCGTTGAATATTTTAATTTGAATCTGAACCAAACTAATCATCTCTTATAATACTGTGATGTTGAGTAGTTTTTTAATCGATGTAAGTAAACCTTTCTCAGCCACTACTGTTTATTTTTAATATTTTTACTAAAGGTAACAATAATTTATTAGAACCTACAAAACGACATATATGATCCGATAATTATCAGTGAATTGTTAGACATTCAGACATATGAAATTCCTGCATTCAGTTTCATTATCACATTTTTTTCCATTGATGATAGAACAAGCATATATATTTTTTCTTGACCTTGAGTAGATTTACACTTGTGAATTCGTTTAATGATTACTATTCAGAAGAGAGAAAAATGAAATTTTTCAATTAATTCAAAAGAAATCTAATTTGAACCATAATATTATCCAAAATCTCATTATAACTGTCTACTTTCAGAATATTCACTAGATATTCTATCAAACAACAAAAGTTTTTTCACTGATAATTCCATTCACACTTTTATATAAGAATTTTAGCTTTACTACTAATAAATTCATTGTCTCTTGTTTCAAACAAATTTTGAAAATTCCTCAATTTTTTATGACAATAATCTATGTACAGACATGTTGTTTATAAAATATTAAATACATCTAAAAATGAGAATATTTTAACAAACAGCAATTTTAACTGGTACACTTAAAAAATCGGACGAAATTGATGTAATTAATTAATGACGTATTTTCTATTTTTACAAAAAATAAAACAAAACATGCACTACGTTGTGAATTGTTAAGGTACTATATTTTCGGTGTTTAGTTCAATCAAATATTGTTAATTGTAATAATGTAATAATGTATAGTGTATTATAAAAAATCATAAATAAAAATAACAACCGTCATTTATCCAAATTTATTCTTAATAAATTTCAGTAAGCTCATAAATTTTTCATCAATTGACAGTCTTTATATAATATAGATTAATTCGTTTATGATTAATAGTTTGCTGGCAGCGAGGGTTAAATTATTTTGTATTTATCCAATATAGAATATTGTATTGTAACTTTATTATAAGATTGTAACTTAAAAGTGTAATCAAAAAAAGCGATTGAAAATAATATCAAAGATTGCACAATTACATTTGCTTTATAATTTTACGTATAAATCTTATCAATTTAAGAAAATTTACTGATACTAAATTTTCTTAATTGAAAATGAAGATATATATATTTGATTTTATATAAGGAAAGAATATTTATAGATCAATGATTCAATGTTCAAGAACATACAAATTCATATATTTCAAATTCTGAAAAATATTTGGGTTAAACTTAAAGTTATTAAGCAGTGTATTTTTATATTGCATTGTATGTATCATGAGGAAATTTATCTTAAATTTGATTTAGATATAATCTGTTTTTCTTTATACGTTATGCCTAATATGGAATCGTGTTTAATAGAGGGTGAAAGCAGGTAATTATAATAAAAGTTTCAATTTTATTAATTATAACAATATTTGTCTGTATGATACCATATATATTTAACATTGATTTTGATTCTAAAGTATAAATAATATACTAGCGTAATCTAATTAACGATATTGCGTTTTATTTAATGCGTTGAAAAATTATTTGGTTACTCAAGTATTCATTTTCACTAGTATTTACTCTATATTTCAGACACATTTCGCGACGATCCATACTAACATATCCGTTCTAATACGAGCCAACTTGGTTCTCACGGTAATAAGAGATTGTTGTGCTATTGTTAATAAATTTAATGGCTAGCATCTCTAATATACCTATATAGAAAATGTATTACTACTATAGAGGATGCTGTAGATTATTTAATTTTTAGTAATAACAGTAACAGATACACTCCTTTAAAAGTAGATGAAACGATTGTTTATAGTGCGTTATTTCAACAGAATGATAATTTGAAAATACCTTCTGTAGTTCTAACCACTCAAAAATAATCTTGCTCCGAGATAAATATGTTAACTCGTCACTTAAATCTTATTATAAAATTCGAGTACGTGGTAATAAATATTTTATTTATACGACCACCAACGACGATTACGATACTGTCAAAACGTTAGAACTGGTGTAGTACAATGTTATAGATGTCAGTTATATGGCCATGTTTCAACAAATTGCAATATTCCACGCAAGTGTATGAAAGGTTGTTTGGGAAAGTCGAGAATGCGTAACAATTCAACATAATTGTGCAAATAGGAGGGGAAAAACAATCACCAATTTGGAGCAAATTTTTAGTACCTTATAACTAGAAATAATGTTAATTCTAATTTAAGCAATGATACTCGTAATGTTGTTCCTAGTAAATTGTATGCTGTGGCTGCAAGAGGTAGTAACTCTGTGAAAGAAGAGGAGGCTAATTCCTTTTCGCATTGTTTAATTTATTTACGAAATTAAATATTAGTAAAATTCTTACAGTTCTGTAGGAAGCTGTCCATGTCAAGTAATTTCCATACTCTCACTAAAATTATGATTGTTTTTGAAAGTTGCTTTTTAGAAATTATTAAATATAATGTTACTAAACAATGCAATTAATGATATTTCTGTAGTTGGTTGGAATGTGAATTTCCTTTTCCCAAAAATTAATGAATTTATTTACTTTTTGTTGGAGAATAAAGTAGTTATCGTTGCTATATGTGAAACTAAACTTGATAATAAATCCTCATTGAAAACTTCTGGTTATCAAACATAGTGAAGGGGTAGGTATTCTCATATGTAACAGGATTAAACACAATGTATTGCCTTTTATACGTCTAAAATCTCTGTTGTAATAGGTGTTGAAATGCACATTGATCACACTTTTTTTTTTTTTTTAAAACATAATATGCGTTTATCGTAACCCTAAAAATGTAAAATTTTTATTTCATAAATTCATTTCAGTTATACTTATAGGTGATTTTAATTGAAAACACAGAGCGTGAAACTGTTTCAATAATAATGTTTCTGGTGATGTTCTGCTTATGTATGTTACAAGTACAATTTATATATTTTATCACCAGAAGATCCTACTTATTTACCGGTTCAATGTAATCAACAACCTAGCGTAATTGTTTTCGTATTAGTAAACGATTTTAATCTTATAACTACACCCGTTTCCTTGTCTACATTGTCCTCAGATCATAATTCTATATTATCTTAATCACGAATTGTGCGTTAGTATCTTCATGCAGCATATTTGTCTATAAGAATGCTAACTGGAAGAGATTCAAAACATATTTACTTTGCTACGCCTACCGAAATGAATAAATACATAACAAAGTTAAAAAATAAGTCATCCTGTGGCGATGATCAACTTTCTTGAATAGTGAATAAACACTTACCTCGTAAGGCAATTGTATATATAAAACGGTGTGCTCAAAAGTTACTTTCCTATATAGTGAAAAAAAACCTGTTAAAATTATAATTATGCCTACACCCGGCAAAAATATTACTAATATCAATCATATTCGTCTAATCAATCTGCTAAACTCTCTTAGTAAGATAATTGAAAATGTCATTTTAAATCAGTTACAGTTACATTCTGAAAATAACAGAATTCTTATAGACGAATAGTTTATATTTAAAGTGAATTATTCTCCTGTACACCAAGTAGCTAGACTGGCTGATTACATAATCGACAATTTTAATCTTAATATCTATACAGGGTTATTACTAATCGACATTGAAAAAGCTTTTAATTCGGCTTGGAATAATGGTATGATTTTTAAACTCCTTAAATTTAAATTTATCTTATATTTAATAAACTTAATTAAATCTTATTTAAGCAATATAATGCTCTATGTTACTCATCTTATATATAACTCCTCTGTCAAAACTTATCGTTCAAATGTACCTAAGGGCAGCGTATTAGGCCAATATCTATTTTTAATATTAATAAATGATATACCAAGCTACCATATGTTGTAGGTGTATTATATGCTGACGATTTAGCATTATATTGTAAATCTTACAGGCCACATATCATAAGTAACAGATTACAAAAAGCTGCCAGTCCTATTTTTAAGTGTTAATGATGGTGGCGATTAAAAATAAACACCGATAAAACTGAATCTATAGTTTTTACAAGGCAACGTCAATTACCTTAAGTGGAAATCAACATTGATGGCAAAAGTATTTACCGGCCAAATCAAGTTCGATATTTATGGGCCCATTAATTACATAATTGATAACACACAAAGCAATCCATATACTTTCAACAACCTTTCGACGATCGTATTTATCTTTCGTTAATAAGAAATTATTATAGACACGTATGACCTAGATTAACCTATGCATGTCCTGTTTGGCTATCAGTTTCAAACAGTACATTTAAAAAATGATAACTAATTCAAAACCACTGTTGCAGAATTATACTGAATCATCACAGGTATATAAAAATTACTGATATGCGCTCAGAATTAAACATCTTACACCTATCTTCTTATATTAGTGAAAAAAGTTTTATGTTAGGAGTAGAATCAGTCAAAATAGATTAATTAATTTCATAAGTGATTACAATATGTGCATGTGTATGTATATATATATGTGTATATGTACCTCATATATTTTTATTTCCCTTTTTACCATATTTAATTTTTTTTTGCAGGTTTTTGTTTGTTTTTTCCTGTAGCCTAAACATCAGTTTCATTAATTTTCGAGATTTAGTAATACTATTTAAGTTAACTGTTAAGGTAGGTTAATTTAATTATTTTAGAAATTTGGATATTTAATTTAGTTATTTTAGAAATTCAGATATTTTTGATTTAATTATTTTGGGGAATTTAAAATTTTTAATTATTTTAGAAATTTGGTTATTTTAATTTAGTTATTTTAAATATTTTTTGATTTAATTATTTTTGGGAATTTGAAAATACTTACATATACATATCTCATTATGAAATAAAGTTCTTTCTTCCTCTTCTTCTAACTCGATAATGTACACACCCATGAAGTTGAATGTTGCATGGTGTGATTGGTCCTTAAAAGTATAACAAACTGGAAAATAATAATAAAAAAACTATTAAAACGCAGGAGAAAAAAAGAAAAAAAAAGGCAAACAAAACAGGCATAATATTAGATAACGTTAAAACTAACGATTAAATATGAAAATAATTAATATAACATCACATTAATAACTAGAACAATTTAGTAAGCGAATAGCTCATTACAATAAATTGTTTAACACGTCTATGCTTATATTTTCTACACATAAACATTAGCTGCCTGGAATCGTATAATTACCTATTAATAAGATAAAATCATTATGTATATAGCAATCGTCGAAAAATTTACGCGATATGTTCGAGATAATTTCAGAATATTGTGCATATAATCTATTCCAGTATAATGGGGAGCATTTAGTATGCACCTAAGGAACCTATTCTGAATGAGCTGCAATTTATTATAACTAGTGTTTGCAGTGGCGCACCCAGGATTTGTATCTGTGGTGGACTCAAACATCACCTCACAAAAAATTAAAAAATTCGCAATAAAAATAAATGAAATATACACAGTCGAATGTGTATGGTGCACAAAATTCGATAGGCAAAACAAACTATAAACAATCACGAACAATAACAAAACAAGTAATAACAACAAAAAAACGCACTGGTCATAATATGGGTCAGATTGTAATACTGAACGACCCAACCAATGACAATTTTTTTTCTTTGTGTTGCAGTCAGCTAAATTTTCAATGTTATTAGCAGACAGAATGCAAGGAATATTTTCTAACAGCACTTTTTTCAATCTAGGCTGTTTTGCACGCTCTTCAAAATGAGGTTTTATTAGTGATAACGCCAGCTCTTTCAAATATTCTCTTCTGTCTCAACTATCATTTTTGCTGCGAAATTGTTTGGAGCTTACAAGTTATGCGCCTTCTTGATATGCATTTTATACTTTTCTAAACCCTCTGTAGGAGTATTCGATATCGAACACCAAACAGGACCAGCATAAGTAAATACTGGGCATGATGTTTTATAAATAATAGGTTTATTGTGTTTATTAAGGAATGATTTGTAATTAAATAAGAAGGACATTTACATTTAATCATTTTGTATAAACTACCCGTGTGTCATGTAGTATCAAATGCCTTAGCAACGTCAAACAGTACCACAACAATGTGTTTATTACGATTAAACTTATGTCATCACGAACTCAGCTAGCCTGGATATTTGATGAGACGACGTACAACAATTTTGACGAAAACCAAACTAAATTTGGAATATTATTGTTAACATGAGAGTGTTTCCTTAATTCGGTTAAAATAATTTTTTCTGCGACCTTACATAAGTTGCTAAGTAATAATATTGTCGAATGTTGCAAATCTGAGAACTGTTCTTTTCTGATTAAGGAAGAGCAATAATTTATTCCGTTTTCCAGCCGTCCTAAAAATGACTGAATTGAAACATACAGTTTAATATGGTATATTCTAGGATCGCCTTTATCGAGAGCTTCTTAATTACTATAGATGAAATTTTATCATGTTCTATAGAATATTTAGCTTTAATTGATTTAACAGTAACATAAATATCGTTCGGAGTAACAAATTATTAACAGATGTGTTAGGTTTTAACTTTGACTGATAATTGGAACCAAGGTGCAAATTTTGACCATTCTATGTAAGGAGTTCATATTTTTCACTATCATTATAAACGTAATTACCTCGAAATGAATCATAGAGCGTTGGGAGAGCAATGCGCTGTTATAATTATTTTTGTAAACCTTCTACAGATTATTATCTTTCGTGTGCGATATATACTTCTAAAATTCGTACGTGCTTGATTTATTTATTTTTGCATGAGCTGTAAAATAATTAAGATTAATGACATAATAATGTTTAAATTTAAATAATCTATTTGATTACACACTTTCAAAATATAAATCTATTAACCAAGCTGTTGTGTTTGTTCTTAAACAAACATAGGAATAATAAATTTAATTCGCATTTATCGAAGCTTAATACGAAAGATAATAGTCTGTATATTTTTAATCAAGTTTTAGTAAAAGCCTACCTATGAAGAAGACACTGATTGCGAAAAATATAAAACTATAAAACATTCATGTATTTTAAAAAGATATTTGACGTCATGTCCTAATAAATTTGTTAGATAACTTTGGAATCAGTGGAAACTACAAAACATCTCATCATATGCTTTAGATAATAATAAAAAAGGCGGTTAGAAAGTTACATTATATACAAATAAGTACAAACTTACATAAAATGGAGTAACAATAAAATTTCAAAATTTAAGAATAAAAACAGATTTTAGCATTAACTGAGAACCTATGTATAGTCAATTTAATCAATAATGAAAGTTATAACTGATCTACAAATATAATACATCATAAATAACTCAGTTCCTCTACGTTATTTATTAGTATAAATAAATAAAAATATATGTGCTACAAACATACAACCATGATAATCGTTAAATATGATATATAACCACAAAAAATATATAACTAAAGTTACTATCCTCGTAAATTCCAAGTGTTCATTTCTAAACTGACCAAGTATCACCAGTGTCATAACTTTTGCTAATTAGCGGCAAGTACATAGTTGTGGGGCGTTGATTTTTTTTCTTTGATTTCTGACATGACTGTAGTTGTGTTCTCTGAAACTGTTTTGGAGGTCTTCCTGATTGCAGACACCGTAGACTACCGAAAGCAGTGTTTCTACGTGAAACTGCTAATGGTGATACGCCAATTTGTTTGGTGCCGACTAGTCGTCTCATTCTATTGCATTTAACAAATATACGTGCACATGATTCTAGAGATGATAATTTTGAACCATCACATTAAATTCTGGTATTAATGATTCGTTTTTAACAAGTCGTTTCGTCTAAATTATTCAGTGCATTTTCCATATGTATCTGTTTGTACATTTACACTGTCAATGTAATTCGGATACTATTAATATGGGATGTACATTTATTTCACACTCATCAACAATCATTTCATTTGAAGCATTTTCCTCAGCAATTAACGGAGTAAGCCAGTTTTCATTTTGTGGGAAGTATCCATTCACGATAGATTATTTCTGTAAATTTCAGTTTGGGATAATGCAGTATAAAAATAAATATTTTTTTGCAATGAAACAAAATATTGATGTTTACATAACGCTCTAGTATAACCAATTGGACAGACGCACAAACATAAATCTTATAAACTAAATATGTTTTTTTTTTGTCTTATTATTGTATATAAACTGTTTTCATCGATTAATTTTATGTAATATTTGCATATATAATCCAGGTATTTAGGATATTTCAAAATAATTATATTGTTTACCATTCTAGTATAATTTTTTTTGTGTCCGAATACAATAGGTGTTTAAATTAAGAAAAAATTATCTGCTTCTCTGTCGACGGAATTTCAGATTTTAAAACGCCAAACATACTGCAATATATGGAAAGTACATAGGAGGAGAATACTATTTGGAAATGTAGACTGTAAAGCCTTCCTCTCTGCCTTTGAGTCATCTGAGATAATTATTTTTGGAAATGCGGTGTTATAAAAGGGTGATGCAGTCAGTAATGTTTTATAGATCTTTAGTCCGTGAGTGATTACATGCTCAGTTTCGCTTTTTAGGTTTTTGACACCAACTGGTAGACCTCCAACACAGCTGTTTGAAATTAATATAAATACGCGGCAACCAAACCGATCCACAGTTACAGATGAATTTACAAACATAATTTCGGATGTTTGCAGAATATTTGACAACACACTCTTTATAAATGGTGTGCAGAGAGCCAAAATAGCATCATTGCTATGTACTACAAAAGTCGCACCTTGTGTATTTTGGATATTGTAATTAACAACCATATTCTTAAGATTTAAAAATAGTTGCTCACGTGTTCTATACTCATGTTTTTCTAAATTCGGCATTGTAAACCCACCGTTTGCTGGGTAAAACTGAACCATCAGCAGCTATGAAAACATAATCATCTTCATATTATTCTCAAAGTGATTGTTTGTAAAGATAATAAGCTTTGTTTACTGAATTCCAGCAGAAAACAAAGAAAAAAAAAACATTTTTGACATTTTCTTTGGGCGTTCTCTATTTCAGTCACAACGGACATTATGATTGTGCGTATAAAACATATTAACTTTTGACAGATCATCATCCCTATAAAAAAATCAAATTAAAATACTTTTCAAAAAACTCAGTTCTTTCCAAATAAACTATAGAATTTACAAATCGTGATTTATATACACGTACTTTTTAATAATCTGTAGGGAAAAGCGTGTCTTACAACCGGTGGTTTTCATTGAGAAACATTTGTTTTTTCTACTTTTTTCATCAGGCATACATCGGTAATATTTCTACATTAAACGTAACATGAGATTAATAAACAAAGTAATAACGTTCAATCAATCAACAAATGGGACAAATTAAATAATTACAAAAAAATATATAGTATAAACTACTTACCGAAAATAAAACTGCGTCATTTTGAACTTTTGAATGTGTAATAATATAACGTTCTTGATTTTTTCTTCTAATTTTTGAACCCATCATTTCCACTCTTCTGCACTGATAATTTTAAAACAAAACCTAATCCAGCCAAGTGTATTTACTTTGATTTGATAATCATATCCTTCCGGAAGCATATCCTGTAACATTAGATGAATGTGTAATTCAATAGATTCGCAAAATAATATAACTGGATTACATTGCAGTATACAAAAAAAAAAATGTACAACCAATTATTTAAAACAAATACTACAGGTTGTTGGGTTAGTATGAAAATATATGTATGAAATTTCAGCTGAAAATTCACATTGTTAAGAGGAAATAATTATATTTATTTGGGAAAATAATAAGTAAAAATAACTTACATTTATCACTTTTGTTACAGTTCTAATATCATTCTGTTCAGGTTCTACTGTTCTACTTCTTCCACACATATATTACATCATTTTTTATTAATACATATAAATCATACAATACTAATCTTATAAGTTTTTTAAAAATAAATAACTGCCTTTAAGGAAGTCAGTTACACTACTACAATCTTAACCTATAGGTTAAATAATTAGTAACTTTGATAATTTAACATGTTATGTACGCTGATCCGGTGATCAGTTTCCACTAATATTAACTAAATATTAATTATGAATATGGGCTTCAATAGAATTATAATTATTATTTAGCTATCAATTAGGTCCAACGGATGTGTTCGTTTAAGGCGTCTCACATCATTTGCAGTGTCCAGTAACCGTGTAACTTTTTTGATTAAAAAATATTTGATTAACTAAAGTAGTTCACTTAGATTAATTTTCGCTGCTTAGCACGAGTATTATTACATTAGAACAGTACCAATGCACTGGTGTTCGATACTTTTCCGATTTTAATTAGCCTAAAATTAAATCTTCCGCATTGATGTTAGCTACAAGTTTATTTAAATTTTCCATTCGAAATTCAAACGATTGGCTATACGTTTTTTTCGTATAATCTGCTTAATTCATGATGTAATTAGAGTAAAATATGAAAAAAAAACCCATAGCCAATCCTTTGAATGTTTTATTTTCCATTCGTCAAAATTAACCCTGGCTATGTGTTAATGAAATTGTTAAACACATTAATATGTGAATAGCACTAACAGTAACAATTATACTGCTTGAATCCAAAGCAAACCGACATACATTGAAGTAACATTTTGTGTTACTACTTAAAAACAACATAAATGATGTAAATAACGGATCATAAAACAACTATTATGATTGCATATAATTGTTCTTTTTTTATATCTATTACAAATGTACGCATAGGATACATACCATAGGTATCTTGATTACGAATTGTGGACAAACAACCTTTATTCTTATTTTAAATGTTGTTTTGCATATGGTTTTTCAAATTCCCTCTTCGGCCCATCACTTTATTACACTTCCAAACAGACCTAAAAATATGTATAATTATATAAAAAAATAGATTGTATTGTATATACGTTTATTACACTTTAAAAGTTGCACAAAGAATTTTGGTCGCATTCATCATTTATGTTTTGTATTAGCAGTTAAGTGTAATAAACATGGTTACCTCGATCCATGTTTTTCAAGTTGATATCGGACCAAATTTCGTTTTATATAATAGTTTAATTTTATATAACAATTCACAAAAACATTGCTAGTACAAACTCACTCAGAGATTCAACATAATGTTGGTAGGTTTATAATCAGATAAAGACAAAACTAAACAGCTGACAAGCGACTTAAAATTCTGACATTTTCAGCTATCAGATATAATAAAATAAAAAAAACACTAATCTTTAGTTTTAGTAATTTTTCAAATCATTTACTTTACAAGATGAAGTCATTTACGACATTAATTAATGACGTCAATTTTGTCGGGTTTTTAAGAAGCAGTGTGCCAACTGCCAATTAAAATTTCGCTAAAATATGTAATATCGTTTGAACTTTGAAAAACAACCGGGCAACAGCAAATTTTAGTCCGAGTGTGAGTAAATTTTAATTTGGTTCTTTTTTACTAGTTTTTGGTAATATGTAAATATGTAATGTAGTGCGAAATTTTACTTAGAACGAAGTGTAGATCATATATTAAATTATAAGTTTATTTTTTAATTAATTTTGTTTTAAGTGATTCTGTTACTTAATAATGTCATCTGCATCAAGTTCAAGCGCGCGTTCCTTGTTCGGAGAATCAAAAACTCGTTTAGCTGATAGAGTACAAATTAATGTAAATAATGTTGCTTCCGTTATACGCCAATTACAAAGGGGTTCCAGATCGAATGAAGTAAGTGTAACTTTATATATAATTGATGGTTTATATTTCTTAAGTCTACATGTATATACAATGAAACGTGAAGGGTTAATTTCATTTCATAATTATTTCAGTTGTTAATTCAATCTGCAAAGCAGTTTGCTCATCAAGAAAGAGTAATCGAAAACACCGAAATGGTAAGAAATTTGACGGTATGACTATAGTAGGTGGTCCAATGGTCTATAAAAAATTTTAATTTTATATTTATCTTTTTTCATCATCTTACGTTTTAATTATTGAGCTAAATTTTTGTTCATTTCAATATGTAATATATTTAAATCTGATTCAGTAACCTGTTTTGATTCCTAAATGTAGTTTCTAAAATATTTTATTTAGTTTCATAATGATCGATTTTCATGTTTTAAAATTATTTTTCTAAGCATCTTACATCATCCTTCAAATTTGAACATTTTAAGTATTCATATTCAACAACTGCTAACTTTAAAAAGATTAAAATTCATTTTTCTTATTTTGACCATTTATTCTCTAAGTTTTGCCGAGTTCCTTTCAATTTTTATTTTAATATATTTTTTTTTGCCAAATACGCATTTACATATATAAATATACATAAACAACCGGTGCATATTCAAACCATATAATTTATTGATAAAAAATTTTAGCCAATTTTGTATATGTTTATGATTGTACGAAGTCAACTATTTAGAAAATTGCGGCCTATATTATTCTACGATAATTGTTGAGTTTCATTTTCAATTTTCAAGTTTTTACTTATTTGTTTTATGTTCTGTTTCAGAATATTAAGAAGCTGCCATTAATGCTTACATACTTGAATTGTCAAATAAAATCAATAGATGAGAACTTACATCACGTTCAACATTTTTCAAAAGAAGTTAATACTTTATTGTCAACTTTAACATGTTTATGATAAAGTCGAAATTTTTTCTAATTTTAAGGGTTTTACATGTTTTTTTTTGTGAATCAATGGATGCAATAATTGATAAACACAATAAACTTCATTGGAAAGAAGGCGGAAGAAGTAGAAGACAAGCTGAACTCAAAATATGGGTACTAAAAAGTTAAGTCCAAATTTCGTATTTTTTTTCGTTTCCTTTTTATCTGCAGTTCATGCGTATATTATTGTTTTGTTTATTGCATGTTTACTTACATACACACGACAGTGCGTTAACGTTAAAAAAAGTTTTTGGTTGATTCGTAACAGATCACCAGACTATTGTTGGCAGATTTAAAAAAGGTTTAAAATTGATATATACGTACCTACATACATGCACGCATACACATCCGTACATATATATATATATATATATATATATATGTAATGAACGTATTAAATTAAAACAGTAATAAATATAAGTTGATCAAAAGTTTAACAAGACTTACGAATAGTAATATTTTAGAGATTTATTACAATTTTATTTCTGATTTTGTATTTTTAAAATAAGGCTTGCATTTTTGGAAAGCGTTCATTCTTTGCTGTTTATTAAATTTACAAAGATAAATAACCGGTCTGAAAATAAATTAATTCACTCTCACTTTTATTTAGGTATGCGACTTAATTTATATTTTATTTTTATTATACTATTGAGCTATAATGTAGTTTAAGTATAAGGACATATATGTATAAATAGCAAAGTCTAGCCAGTGGGCGTCGTCTCTGTAACGCGCAGTAATCTTATCCATTAATTACAATTATTACTTATTTATAATTATTTCTAAGATTGTAATATTTATAGAGCGTTTGCTGTTCTATATGGCTATATGTGTTGATACAGGATACTGCATTTGAGTTTAACATACCTTGTTGCTGTCGGTTGTTATATATATTATTTACAGTATATTTACAATATTTAATTTATACTTGTGTAATGGTACTTTGTATTCATAAGTTACGTAAGTTTCCAAATTTGGTGCTTATGTTTTATTCAAATTGTAATTTTAATATTACATTAAAAATACGTATTGTTAAAATTATAAACAGATTTAACAGGAAGAAAATGATAATATACAAACGCAAAATTGTAAAAATTGATCATTTCATGAATTATGAAAGTACATTATTTCTATCATTCGTTTCCTAATATACATGTTCTATTTTTTTTGTTTTTATTGTACTGGTAACAAGTACTATAAACAACGGTAATCACGATAAATTTAGAAAATTAATGTTGCGATATGATAAAATAATGAGATAATAATTAAAGTATTATAATGCGAGAGTGATATGTGAGGTAAATAGTGGCGTTGTTCATTTGATTGTACATAATCATTCATGATAAACATAGTAATGTGTATTGTGCGGGAACGTTTACAATGAAAAATATGATGTTTATAATTGCCAATCAACTTTCAATAATACTGTGATCATTGAACAATGGAACAAGTTGTGACGGTGAATTATGTACGCTAATAAGCTGGAGTGTACGTTTAATATGTATAGGTAAATTGTCTTATAGTTATACAGTTATTCAAATCAACCAACGATTTATTTATTAAGGTAAAAATATAACTGTTTTAGAGATACGAAAATCTTAGAAATAGTAATTATAGCTCTGGTTTTGATTATCTGTGAAGACCAGTAGAAAAAAATGAACAATTTATAATTTTGTGTATAATTAAGTTTTCTTTTAAATAGCATTTGAAATATTTGTATTAAACACAAGGAAAAAGTTATAGAGTAAACGGGATTTTAAAAAGCTTCTAGTGATTTTCGTCATTTAACTAAAAATTCAAAAATATTTTTGGTTTATAAGTCTGGAAACAAATTGAAATTGGGAAATTTTGATGATATACACGAATTTATTTTCTACCGTATTTTGGGTTTGGTTTTTCTAATAGTATACATTTGATTAAGGTCTGTTTTAAAGGCAAGTAACGCGGACATTTGTCTGGAATACTAAAATTAGAGTGCAAGATATGTTAAACATATAATTCTTAAAAATTACACGCCAGTTTTTTAAAAAATATTAGCAATTTCTGATTCTAGAGAAAATCATAAAATAGGGGTATGTTTAATAAAGAATCATGTTTTCGGTTTAGGGTACGATGAAAAATTTCGCCATTTATTTAATTTTGTTGAGTATTTGTAGATTTAAGAGATATGAAAGTATGGACTAACATTCATTCTTTAAAAACATTTGATTTTGAACAATAACACAAAAATCGTGTTTCATTTTTTTAAATTATGTTTCACTAGCATAAGTTAAAACTGGCAGAATACACTGTTCAGACTAAGGGTTTTATTTCCTTTTTCTCGATTAAAGGTTATCGTATTTAAATGTATTCCTAAGCTTTGAAAATACCATCCGCGTTAATTACATTTTGCGGAATATTTCATCTAAATATAAAGTTATCTACTACTGCTTTTGTGTGTTTATATGTGTGTTACTTTTTAAATTGGTTACAAGTTCGTCACACATGTGCTTAATTTTGTTTATATTTATTTTAAACTGTATTTTCAAGAATTTTTAATTAACTTCCTATGTAATTTCTTCTAAATCTTTCAAGCTATTTGAAAATAGTATAACGTTTGCGTGTAATAAGTTTGATAATATTTTATTTACGATTAATATAGTTGCATTTTCCTAGTTGCTTTGCAGGTAGTGTATCTCCTTGTCTTATTCCTGTTTTAATTTGAATGTTTTATTTTTCATCGTGATCGTAGTCATTGCTTCTCACACACACACACACACATAGATATATACATATTCATATGAGTGGGATTAGTTTTTATCTCTTCCAATGATTGTATTATTTTGATTTTCAGTACATTAAATACCTGTTCTAAATATATATATATATATATATATTTACACGCTGGTACTTTATATTCATTTGTTTAATTATTTGTCCAACGACGTTTTCTGTTGTATTTCTTTTCTAAATCCTGCAATTTATTTGTTTAGAATATATCCCCTTTTCCCATTTCAGGTGTCCGCCGATTTTACCCGTCGGCAGACACCCTTTACATTTAATTTAACATAATATTAAATATATAGCAATTTTGCATGTAGGTAACATGTTTAATATAAGGTACTATGTGTATATGTGTGGTAGTATATTATTGCTAGTGTTCATTTTGTGTTTGATTATATATTATTGTTCAATGTGATGGGTGTAATCCATGGTTAGTGTGTGTCTTGTATTGTGTGAATGCTATACTTAATGATTTCTATGGGACGGGCAACCAGAGGAGGGGTGTTCTCTTTTGTTAATAATATATACAATCACACTTATTAAATATTCTAGTATTTATAGTAAATAAATACATTTTTACCTTCAATCTAATTAAACTACATACTAAATTAATTGAATAAAAATAATTTATTTCTACCCTCCTGTATGTTATACTTAACATTCAGCCTCAACTTAAGACTCTATCCTATCATTATTTGTAATTTTATTATATATATATATATTTGTAAGACAGTAATTCTGCGACTAAAAACGTCTACACTTAACTTTGTTTCTCGTCACTTATTTTCTTACTTATTCTACCGCGTTTATATTTTCTCTTAACCAAGCTTTCACCTCCTTTTTCCATTTCTCTAGTACTTTCTGTTCAATAATCTCTTGTGGTATTTTATTATATATATTACTGGTATAACGTATTCATTCCTCCTATATAGTAGTTTATTTGTCCTTCTTTTCCACCGTTTTAATAGTATGTTTTAACATTTTTGGAAGTAATATATCTGTTTTCTGTAGAAGATCTCTTATTGCATATCTTTCATGTTTCTTAACATTACATATTAACTTCAGACATTTTTTTTGTAGGTGATTTAGTTTCACTAGTTTATTCGTATCTGCTTGTCCTCATATTGAAATGCCGTATTCTAGGCGTGATGGTCATACTGCATTATAAATTACTTGTAACATATGACCGGTAACATGTTTCAATGTATATATTATAGGTACCACATATCTTAATTTCTTAACTAAATACTGAATATGATAGTCCCATCCAAAAAAAGTATCCATCCATATTCCCAAATATTTATGCGTTATTACTCTTTCAACTTGTGGACATTTACATTTCTCTTTTCCGTGTATACAATTTCCACCGTGTATTATAATTATTGGTTCTTCTACAGCTACCTTATGTATTCTTCTGATCCACATTAGTTTTGTTTTATTACTATTTATTTTTAATCCTTCCGTATGTACCCATTTATTTAATCCATTTATATCTCTTTGTAACCATTTTTTGCCAGTTTCAAACCCCAGTGTTGTATTACTAATGCTAAATCATCTGCCAATCCGAAAACTGCGCTATGTTGTAGTACTTCATACATTTTATTTATGTATATTAGGTATAATAGTGGCGATGGATTACTGTGGTATACCAACATTTAAGTTAGATTTTTCACTGTATACATTATTGATTTTTACGTTATATCTGTCAGAAAACTGTGAAACAGTTGGAAATATGTGTTTTTAATTCCTATATTTTTTAAATCTAGTAATAGATCATGTCTAACTGTGTCAAAAGCTTTAGAAAAATCTACAAAGAGTACCAATATTGCTGTTTGGTTCCTACAAAATAATTTCAAAATCCGTTAAAAGTGTCGTTGTAGATTTATTTTTTTAATATCCATACTGATTTTGACCAATTGCATTGTTGTCAAATAAATAATTACTCATATTTTTGCTACATGTTTTTCTAATATTTCTCCTATATCACTGTTATTTATCATCGCTATAATTTCTTTTGTTATCCACTCCTCGGGTTTCCTACGTTTATTTTTTCTTATAATCGTATAAGTGCTTTCTTCGTATATTCGTTGCCGTTTTCAACTCTTTATTTATATACCTTGATTCTATTCCTGTACTAGATAAGTTGTTCCAATTTTGTTTGTTTACCAAGTTTTAAGTTTTACTTCATTTACCCGGTCAGTTGTACTTCCTTTTTCTTTTATTTCTACATACATTTTTACAAGGCTGCATCTTATCATGTAGTGGTCACTAATTTTTGTTTTTATTAAAATTAAGAAATATTTCATTTTCTTGTTTCCGTTTCACCGCAATATGATCTATACATGATTGTGTCAAATTTCCAGCTCTTATCTCTTTCCTCGTATATTCCCTTATTAGTAGATGCACAAATCCACTTCCGGCAATTATATTTTCATATTTATGCGACACTGGGTTTTCTTGTCTTATATCCACATTTATGCCACCTATTAATAAAACTTCTTTCCTTATGCTGAATTATCTCAGTGTTGTTTTCAATGAGTTTAAGAATTTTCGAATATCTTTACTAGATGTTCGATATTTTCCTCTTTAGTTATTACATATTTTTTATACCCCGCCATATTATGTTTCATATTTTTCTTCTTGCACTATGTTAGTTTCTGTCATTACAAAACCACTCGCTTTAGTTTGTATTATACACCATTGTACTTCTAACCATGCTTCCCTTAAAGATCTTACATTTAGGTGAATTCATTATCCATAATCTCTCTTCCTTTTCCAACTACACTCCTCTATTATTATTATTATTTATAAATAAAACATTTAAACTATTATATTTTTTCACATTTATATCTTGAAACATATCCGTACACCAGATTCATCTAAAGCATGTTTATTATGTAGGATTTAATTATTATTTTAATAATAATAAATCGCAGTTATCCACTATACGTTTCGATCTGTATCCTTCCGAATGTAAATGTGTCCATTTCTTCTCCATGCTTGCTTGAAACCAATTCCCTTTGCTTTTTGCTATTAAAAGATGTCAAGTTTTCGTTTATGTAAAACTTATTTCGGATTTCCGTATTAATTATATCATTGCTGTATCTTCCTTTTCTGTTTCGAAGTACTTCATCCGATTTTAATCGATTTTATCTGGCAATAATTGGTCGCTTTGTTTTATCTTTGTTATTATGTAATCTGTGAGCTGCTACTTCTTTTACATTTTCTCCTTGCTGCTCCGGAATTCCATTCTCCCTTCTTGAATATTTTTCCAGGTCATTTACCCGGAACGTAAGTACCTTTATACGGTACTTCTTTTCTTTATTACTAGGCAACAAACTTTCCATTTTTCCATTTACCTGTTTAACTTCTTCTCTTAATTTTTCGTATTCTTTACGCAGCATCTCATATTGTTGTGTCATAAAGGTTACCACTTTTTCAATACTATCCAGTTTTACCAATTTTTCTTGAATGTTGTTTAATACTGTGTCAAAACTGATTCTAATTTATTTTCCTCGGTGCATAGTTTACTTTCGTTTTTTCTACATGCTTAACATTTCTAATTTTTTTTATCTGTTTCCGAACGTGTTTTCCACGTAGTGTCCGCTATTGGACTGCACGTGTAGTAGAATAGACGATAACAAATGGTACATTTCGGATACATTTTAGATCCGTCCAGTGCTTTTTCGCATTTACCCGATTTAATAATTTTAATTTAATTTTGTTAAAAAAAGTAAACTGTTATTTTGAAATAAGGAAATAATAAATAATAAATCTAAAACTCACCGGATTTAACAATGATGAGAATAGTCTTTGAAATTAACATAGGAATTCTTTTCTATCATTTTATATACGGTTATCGAGTGTTAAAACTTGATAAAGAAACGAACACATAAATTACACGTGTTATCGCCGCTACTTATTACTATTTATCTGGAATTCTGGATGGCTTACATCAAGTTTTTTAGATTATGTAAAGGTTGTCACTAATTGCCTTTTTTATAGATTAATGTAACTTCTGCAATTTTTTCTCCACAAAATTCAAAACTAGAGTCAGTTGTGGAGAAATAAAATTATTTTATTTATATAGCAAATTTGAAAACGAACCACTCTTCAGCGAAAGGAAGTAATACTGAGAAAAATGTACCAAATTCTCAAGTTAATTAAAAATAGATAACGTATGTTAGTGTACTCTAGTATGTTTGTTTAATACAATATTGTATATTTTTTTAGTTAAATTTGTAAAAAAAAAAAATGAATCGAAGAATAAAATAGTTTATATATAAAAGCATTAAGGTAATGTTAAATGTCTTCCTACACGTGTTTAAAAACTATCGTTTTTCAAATGAATTCATATTTCACTGCCGTCAATTATAAACTTATTACATATTTAACAGGAAAGAAATCGATTAATGAACTTTTCCAAGTTAAAAGTCTACAAAAGAATTCATGTGATTTTAACCCTTTCAGTTGTACATTTCCAAATTTTGACGCAATTATAAATTTCACATTGATTATTTATTACACGATACGGCTTCTTAGATGAAATTTACAATATATTTATACGAATATTTTAAAAATTGTTGAGATTTCACGTCGATAAAAAAATAAACAATTTTGTCAACATTAAAATTTTATGTAATATATAATGGACATCGTGAATTCATGCCTGAAAGGGTTGTTTTTCACAGGTTATTATTCATTTCAAATAATGTAATGTCTTCAGTTGCGTTAAAAAAACAGTTTATAATTTCTTCCGTACTTCTTATTTTATACATGGTTTATTTGTATGTATAATTAATTATGAATATCCGATTGATATAACGTTCAAATAACATTTTTTATAAATTTCATATATATATATATATATACATATATATTGGTAAATTTATATTTACATGTATATAATTGATTTTAAATTTTCTTTTCTATAAAAAAAATATTAATTTATGTTAATTTTATTAGTTCTATTTTTTTTTAATTTTACACGCTGTTTAAAAATATCCTAAATATTAGTTCTTTTTTAACCGATGATTGTTTTTTAAACTATCAAACTGAATGGGAAATACACGAAACTTGCAAAATAACAAAAGACAACCTATAAAATGTGGTGTAATTCAAATCTTACACAAGTATTTTGAAATGTCGAGCAGTGACATCATATTATTTCGTAAACTTGGACTTGTTTGTAATGTTGTCACTAAACATATCTCACATTGTTAATATATCGTGGTTTATTTATTCCTTGTAGTTTAAGTTTGTTTATATAGTTTCATTTGTTTGATAATGTAAGTGTATTGATATTGTTGAGTTTACAAGTATCGAATAATTCACAAGTACTAATTTAAATTGTATAATATATAAGGTGAACTTATACATTAATTCAGTTTTAAAATATAAAGGTGGCATTTGTTTTGCTGAATTAGAATATCTCTGGTAAGACTAAAAAATAAAATGTAAAGGGCCTCATGGCTGTAACTATTTTTCTAAGTGTACTAATTCTACACTTTATGCTAAATAATGTATTACGAGCAGTATACAAGTGGACGAATATTTTATTATGATGTTCAATATGTTCATTGAACCAAGATATTATATTTGCATTTGCTATGTAAAAGGTTCATTAGTTAAAATTGGTTTTATATTGAATGAGTGATCTTCTATTAGTAAATTGAGATTGGATTCAGTTTATTATGTTTTTCAATTTTTTAAAGAATGTATTTATGGTACTAACTTTTGTATGTTATATGTGCAATTAGAAGAGTAGTGAATTACGGTTTTACCACTATATAATGCAGTTCCGGGATTTTAAATGTCAACATACATTTAGATTGTTGAAAGTCATTTTAATTATACGAAATTGCATCATGTGGATGAGAGATAATTACTATTTCAAAAAAATTACAAGAGGCAAATTAAACTAACTATATGAAGATATCAGAATGATGTTTTAAAAGTTCTTTTGATGTGAAATTATTTAGAGAAAACCGAACAGGACAAAATTATTCGGATGATCCCGATTATGTTAAATAGTTTATAATAGAATGATGCACTTTATCTAACGTGCAAGATGATTTCTTAGTTGATGTTATTATTACTTTAATTCGTTCTAGTTAATCTTTTACGTGTATCGCTTTATATGTTTCCTTATTAAAAATATATATGTTTCAAGTACGGTTCGTGATGCATTCGTTTAATGCAGTCGAAGATGAGCTTGCACTTTCGGATCAAGATTCAAACGTACCTCGTAGTGATGAAGAGGAATTTGTATTAGAAAACGACCTCGAGGAAATAGTGGACGACGATGATCATTTAGATTCGGAGGATATGGCTCTAGAGGAAACTTCTGATAATTCTGAACTCGATGATGATTTTATAACTTCCCGTATAGTGTTGACTTATTCATTAAGTTCAAATTCTGTCAAAAAATTTTTGCAGCATGCGAGTAAGTACTTAACGTCTCTCAAAAAATTATTTTTTCAAAAGTGACTTAAAAGAAATATTTTACGTTTTATACATTCACGTGATTATTTTTTGTACAATATATGATGTTTAATTTATTTACAGAAAAATGTAATACAAAATATTTTGCGCAAAAAAATGCATCGATTGCAGCATTACTACGTTATTTCATATTTGTTTTTAAAAATACACCTAGCATGCAAAAATTCTGTTTCTCAGACAAACTAGATACTTGCTGTTTTTGGTTCCTTACCGTCATATTATCACTCAGATTTTTGCCACTTTTTTATATATATTTTTTCAAACATTTTTATCGTGTAAACTGGGTTTTTACTGTTTGCTCAGTTAACGCTTGTTTTTTGATACGTATTTATCAAAAGATGCTGTATTCTCTTCGAACTATTTTTTTCTTTTTTTTTTTCAATGGGGATGAATAATAAGAATGTGATTAATCTAACGTCTCCGGTGAGATAACTAGATTCTCAGTGAAAGTATTAAAGTTGGAGCTCTGAATTATTGAATTATTTTATTACTATAACTATTTATAAGTTTATTATTCAACTTAATCGATATTCCGAATTATTAAAATTATTTATTCTTGTGATTTGAACTATTTCTTTTTCAAGTTATTGGAAGAGAATCTCTGCACCATCTCTTTTTTAATCGTCTTGTGGGATTGTCAAGGAGCGTAAATAAATGCATTCTGCAGACACGTGGATTAATATTAAATTTATACTTTGTTAATGACATTCTTCATTCTGCATCTAACGCTAGTGAATCTGCATTCAAGTAGATACACCATGGTCTGTATTTTGCTGCGCTTTCATCATTTATCTAGGGACCACTTTAACAAATTCTGCTTTTTTCAGGCACACCCCGATCGAATTCAGTGGGTCTTCGTGTTCGCCAACTTTTATTGAAACCTTACGCTGGTTTCTTCTTCACCGCTAAATCTTTTATATGCACTATGCTTCGCCATCTTTTAACTTCCTCTTGGCCTGTTGTAATATTTAATAGTATACTGTTGGTCGAAGTGAGGAAGCTTTTCTCAATTTCAACCATGGAGTTGTCACACATTGTCCATGCGTAGGGTGTGTCTAGGGTTCTGAATTTGCTTCGTTCTCTCTATATCTGCAGCAACTTTCCTTCTTGCAACCAGAATCAGTAACTGGTGGTTATTCATTTCAGTAATATGCAAATTATCTAACCGAATTGTCGAAGGATCTTTTAAAACTCTACTTGTTAAATCACGTGCTTCATTGTGACAAAATATGAAGAATGTCTTGAGAGAAGAAGCGACTACTATGGTGGAAACAATTTTTCATTCACATCAGGTGCATAAAACACGTTGCTCATTTTGTGCAGTTAACGGATTCACAAACAATATTTGTCATGGTGACGGAATATATATTTGCAAACAACATACTGAGAAAATCACGTTTGTTTTTCAAGGGGCTGTAATGAATAAAAAAAATGAAACTGATAAATGTGGACTTACAGGAGATTACTCAGAATCTTATGGACAAACTTTGTTTTAAACAGAAATAGATGTAATGTAAATATCGTCAAAGCTTCAAAAGAAGAAGAAGATGATGAGAAAAAAGAACTTTTTCACTTTATTTTCAAAAATATGACCATTTAGATTGAAGTAAGATGCTTTGTTACCAATTTTTAGTGTTTCAAAAATGATTTTGGCAACTGATGTTTTCGGTTTTTAAATAAATACCTTTAAACGAGATATTCCTACTACAATTTTTTAAAATTAAATTATATGTAATTTTAAAGTTAACGATAATTTTATAACTATTTACATTTTTAAATATACAATATAAATCGTGTAATAGGAGAAAAGCTTAGAATTGTATAATGTTAGAAATAATATCCAACACGCGACCGAATGTGGTATAAACGCAAGCGATTGCGAATATGTATTCAATGGAGTCAGAAGAAAAAAACGATTAGCCGGAAAATTAGGTGTAATAAAATTCAGTCTATTCGCATGGTTGGCTCTCGCTGCATATAGTTTATGTATGTTATCAGTTAGTTTCTCAGTTCGAATCAGCTAGATGTCTGCATTGAATAAAAAAGTCTTACAGCGTATCAAAACATAAGTTATTAAGAAAATAAAATTCGTGTAAGATTTTGTTGGACTGATTTGTATTAAAACCGATTTGAACGTGTGAGCTCCGACTGTAGGGACAAATTAAGAATTCAAACATCGATGCATATCGATTCTCATATAATGATTATGTCTATCGCGATTTCTACGTATCGATACAGAAGCTTATAACATTGTTGATATCGAATATAGCAAACTACAAAATGGTGTCATTTATAATTTAAATAGCTTCATTCGGGTCGTTCTGTACTCGTTTTTTATCACTTGGGGCAAATTATATTCCGCGATATTTAAGATAAATGCGAAGTTTAATTAATTATTTCTTTAACTTTAATTAACATTAGTTCGTGTAAATTAATTGATTTCGATAAAAGTGTATTTTTGAATTTGGTGTTTGTACGTTGAAATCGGTAAAGTTTGTGTAAGAGCGATTATTCATGTGTTGTAAATACTATTTCGTCTAAAGAAAACTGTTTATTAAAAAAAAAAATGAGACTGAAAACAGAGATAAATAAATAAAAAGGAAAGTAGTTAAAATCACTAAACTTTTATATATAACAAGAACATAAAGCTTTTCGGGTATCAAGCGGACATAAAAAATAAAATATAAAAATATATACAATTTTTATAAAAAAAACCCAACAACAATATAATAAAATGCGAGAAAATGTTTAATTTGTACAATATTACAAAAAATGGCAATGTGAAAAAACAAATTTGATTATGAAATACCGTATACGATAAACAACATAATCAATAAATCAGCAATATAAAATTGATATATCTTCGGGTGAAGTTAATCGACTAACATTGTATTTTCTTTATTCAAACCGTGATACATAGGAAATGAAAAATACGCGCACTCATTCGAATGGTGAAATGAATATGTCGATTGAATATATTGATTAATTTGTTTACAATTTGACACTGAAAAACCCACGTAAAAATATCACATTAAAACAGAAATAATATTGTATGTAAAAATATGTTTTACACGGTTTTGATTGAATACAATATGTACACGAATTTTATTAATATGTATAATTTTCCCGAATTTGTCAAGTATTAAGTTTTGTACGCCACAATCTAATATGATATTGAGTATAAATCGTACAGTGAAGCATATGTACAAATTTACAAATGATCATATACCACCTAAAAGTGTACATTTTAATAGGAAACCTAATTAATAAAGTTTAACGAAATTTTTCGCTAATGTCGTAGTTCTATTTTTTTTTTTTTAACGTAAATTATACATTTTTTCGCTTCTTTAATATTTTAATCATGTTGTTTTCAGATGAGATATATTGGTGTGATATTGATCCTTCCAACACTTTTGCTATTACTGGTGATCGAGATCATAAGGCATTAGTTTGGAATCTAGAAACGTTTGAAGTGATTTTGGAATGCACTAATCATAGGGTATTTAGAGTGTATATATATTTTTATTAGAGAATTATTTAAATAGCACGATCATTATTATGTATCGTATTCTCGCGTGGAAGGTAATTGCAAACCACCACGCACAACACCATATGCGCGCTAGTCTATAAAAGCACGCGAGGCTGTATTGTGAACAAGCGATTACAGTCAATTATCACGGGTTTGTGTGTTTACTAGCGCTTTATTCTATTTGCTTTGTACGCTACTTACAGTATACAACAAAATATGTATAAGTAAAGCACTAAAGATAATAGCGGTTAGAAAATTAAAATATTTTAATTACAACAAAAACCTTCCTATTACTGGATTGAATTCGTGATCTTTGTCATTTTCAGTCTTCTTGTTTCATATGCATTATAATCGTTTAGCCGTTTTATATGTTTATTGGTAATTTCTTATTTCTTTGTGTACACCCAAGTCCTGAATTGATGATGTAGTTCAGTCACATACCATGGTACTCGGTATATTTGATGTAAAACTTTTGTTCTTTTTTCACATAACCCCCATAACTATGTACCATACATCGTTTAAATTTCAACATATTTTTGTATATAACCTCTGATCTGTATCGTACGAGTCAATGTATTCTAAACTCTTTTCACCCTTTCTTTTTATCCATACGTGTTTTCCATGTTTGTCGACTGTTAAGGTAGATGCAAAAAAAAATTTAGTATTATAAACAATTTCGTGTTTATTTCAATGATTAATTATCAACTAAAATTGTATTTGATTTTTTTCTATAAACCTTTTTAAATATGTACGTTTCTTTCTAATATGTTGTTTGAATGTTGTTTTGTGTAGACCGGGCAAAACTAATTGTTTTTTTTTTGTTTCTTTTTTAAAAAAGTTTTTACGTACAGAATAATTGACAGGGAAGATCTTTTTGAGAAATTAATTTTCACGATGTCGAAATAGTGAACAAATAAAATAAAGA
The DNA here is from genome assembly GCA_032883995.1 of Coronaproctus castanopsis. Taxonomy (NCBI): domain Eukaryota; kingdom Metazoa; phylum Arthropoda; class Insecta; order Hemiptera; family Monophlebidae; genus Coronaproctus; species Coronaproctus castanopsis. The sequence goes on along the minus strand of CM065053.1, from coordinate 269,740,797 downwards.
TTATTCAATTTACAATCGATAGAATTTAAAAATTGTTCGTTAAATGCTAGATTTTTTATCGTTTTGCAATTGCTAAATTATTATACTTCAAGAACTAAAGCGTGTCTGTTTCATATTTGTAAAGTGTCACAAACACATCTTTAACAAATTCTGATGTAATGTGCGATTAATAATAATTGTTATTCTATATGCAAACGTCAGATATATAAATTGTTAATTTGGAAACAGCAAATTGAAAAATAAACCTTCAGTGTAAAATAAATTCCCTATTTTAACGGAATACATTTCATGAAGTTTTTAAATGAAATTTTATATTCACGTCTAAATTATGCAATTAAAAAAAAATAAATTGTAAACTTCGATTCTGAATTTAGTCATTAAGTTGTATTTAACGGTGACAACATCCATTTGGAGGTAATGGATTGTAACTATGCGGAGTACAACCGCGGTATCTAGTTTAGCAGAAATGTAAATAGAGTAGTGGAAAATACTTAGCATGATTACTGAGTTACGTTTCAAATTTAATACTGTACACAAATGTCGAGGACAGTTAAGCAGTATAGAAAATTTTTCGATAAACTGCATGAAGATCAAACTGTCAACTTTATGCACCAACCAAACATTCCGGGAAATTTTCCCATATTTTTCAAACGAGGATGCATTTCCTTTCACTGGAATTGATCGATCGTACGTTATCATTGTCCGATGTTATATTATTTCGACTATCTAATTTGCTTTAATCCTAATGCGATTATTTATACTACACGTTGTGTTCTCTATCACCGTTGTTTCTTTTTTCTCCTCTTAAAACATGTTTAACCATCATCGTTATTTCTTAATTTTTGTCGCACTATATAAAAAAATATTGGAAATAACTATGTTTTCACAGATTAAATACTCTATTCCACTGAACTTGTCTATTAAACCCAAAAAATTATTGAATGCTAATTTAATTTCGTTATGCGTGATACATTTTTTTTTTCATTGCTACTAAATGGATTTGTTCGGACATAATATTTCGAATATTTTTAACGTGTGCTTATTTGTACGTCTCGAGTTATAGAAATAAAATTATATTGACGAGTATATTTGTTTGAAACTTTAATTAAGGATATTAAAGAACAATAAAGCAACGGTATTCATTAAAAATATACGAAATTATTTTTAAAATATATGAAATTGGTTTTAATAATTTAGGAATCCGTTACCAGCGTCGGATTTAGTTACGATGGGAAATATGTAGCTACCGGCGACGAGGATGGTTTTATTCAAGTTTGGGATATATCGGAAAAGAAAGTAATATATGAAGAAACTGTGGGCGGTTTAGAGGTAACTTATCTTAGTTATATTATTTATTTTTCGGATATTTCATCTTTATTAAGAGTTCGGTATTTTAAAATATTGCGAAGGTATCCCGCTAATTGCGTTTGATTTATGTTGTAGTGGTTCTTGTGGCATAAGAAATGTAACGCCTTATTCCTGGTCGAAACCAATGGACACGGACTTTTGTGGTCAATACCGTCTGGTCAGTGTAAAAGTTATGTAAGTCCTGGAATGGGATCTCAGTGTGGCTCGTTTACGTCGGACGGTATATAGTTTTTATTGCGTTAATCGTTTAATAATTTTTAAAATGGCAGCTATATGATTTAATTGTGAAAAAATGTACGATCGATTGGTAAAATGTCGTGATAATTTTTTGTATGTATACAAAATGTAACGATTCTCATGCGACGCATACCGACGGCACTAATAATAATTTTTCGTGTGTTTGCATAAATTTAAACTACGATGTACCGGTACGTGTCCAGTTTGAAAAGAAATTTTACACAATATTTTCAGTAAATTCAGGGAACGTAAAACTGGTATGTAAATGTCGAAATAATATTAATAGAAGAAACTATTTCATTAAAATTTTTGATTAAATAAATAGCAGATGTACACGATTTAGAAAAGATGTACACGATTTAGAAAAGATGTACACGATTTAGAAAAGATGTACACGATTTAGAAATGCATACATGGAATAATTCGCTCTTAGAATTGGACGATTTCGACTACATGCATTTTATAAAGTAGGCGTAATTGAACAGACCATATTTATACACGATAAATATTTAGGTAGATTTTAAGAAAACAAATTCATATACGTTAAATTATCTAATATAAGTAAAATTAATCTGCTTTTAATGAAATTTTGATTTGTAGGCCTCAAAATAGTTGTTGGCTATACTAATGGTTATATAGCCACGTTCGACTTGAAAAGTACGAATGCGCTAAGTACTTATCACGTGAGAGTAACGGAATGTGTAGCAACCAGCATTGATATACATTCGAATAACGAGATATTTGCAGCTGGGTTTTCTAACGGCACTGTTATTGTAGCGTCAGTATCCGATTCTAAAGTATGTTTAAAATTAGCGATTCTATTTCATGTCGATGCTCATATTTGCATAATTTGATATTTATATTTCGTTCACATCTGCTAACCATTTCGTTTGTAATATTTTTATGTAATAATGTATATATGTATATATATATATATATATATATATATATATATATATATATATATATATATGTATTAGTCGCACGTTAGTTCTTCTTTTCGTATCATAATTGTTATGATCGTTGGTTCTTGTGTTGATGTTTATTAATGTCCTAATCGTTGTTGCTAATTCTGTTGTTGATTTATCAGACCACCTAACTAAGGTATTCTAGCCAGGATATCGATATTTGTTATCTGCTTGTTTTATCCATTACTTTGCCTTGCGTTACTAATTGAGGTAAATTGTGTTTCACTGGATTCCTCATAATGTGACCAAAATATTTTAATTTGTTGATTATTTCTAATCGTTTATTTTAACCTTAAACAATCTTATTCGTTACTTTTTACATGCGCCGAGAAACCAATATTTCAGTAGCCCCTATTTTTTCAAGTTTTTTTTTTTTTTGTAAGCGACCATGAGTCAGTACTATGTAAAAACGTCTTGCTGTTCGTATTCTGAGGTTTAGATTAAGTTTGTAACAACGAAAACAGTTTTTCGAACTTAAATGTGATATCACTTTACCTATTCTTGTTGTAATCTCTGCGCTGCAATCCTATTGTTGGTTTATAATCGATCCTAAATAATTTAATTTTTTCAATTCTCTAGTTAGGTACTGTCCGCAATGATTGTTCCATGGAATACTTCTCGTTTGTTTGGTTATTATCATATATTTAGGTTTTTTTTTTTGCATTGACTTTAATTCATATTTCTCAGTCATTGTAGTCGATCGACGAGACTTTGTAACTGTTATTGCGTACTGGCTAGCAATCATCGGCGTATCGTATATTTTTAATTATCTTTACTTTTACAGTGATTCTTTTATCCGACTATTCCAGTACCTCCTTAAACACATCTATCCAAAGTACAGGTTAAAAAGAAGTGGTGTACATCCTTGTGTCACTTCTCTCCTTATTTATACTTCAGACGAGACTTGATGTTTTACAGGTTATTTTGTCATGCTGTTTTTCTTCAAATGCCTTTTCAAATCCTACTGCACTAATGGAAACATCATAATTTACATCTCTACATCTTTGAACTAACATCTGTGTTGTAAATAGTCCCTCTCAGGTTCTTAGTCCTTACGAAACCCAAAGTCGGTATTTAACACATTTTCCTCAAGGTTTTATTTATTTTCCTACAGATTACTCTCAAAAATGCGTCGAACACATGCCTCATAGCAGTGGCGGCTCGTGGGTTTTCGAAGCGGAGGGGCTGAAAGTTTTACCTAGTTGAAATTTTTTTTAAATAAAAAACATACAGCTAGGCTACCATTTCATAAAAACTTAAAATTCTAAATTTTCTAAACAAAAAATTTAGAATCGGCCATTTTAACAAAAATTTTTAAAAATGTGTAATTTCAAAGCACTTACTTCAAAATTTATTTGTATATGAAGTCCATACGACGGTTTTTCATTTTCGCGAACCGGTCAGTTACCTTGCTGTGGAAGTTAGGAATTGTATCGATAAGAGTTTTCTCAATACTTATCATGGCAAGCGCAGAAACTCTGTCTTCCAGCATTGTACTCCGTAAATATGTTTTAATTCTTTTCAAGGAAGAAAAACACCTTTCTGCTTCAGCAGTTGTCATAGGAGACGTTAACAAAATTTTCATCAAAACATATACTTCGCCGAGTGTTTTGTAAATACCGGTGTTTCGAAACAATTGGTGGAGTTGCGCAACTCCCGATGCAAGGGAAAATTCTGAATTTCTTTCGTATAGAACAGAAAGTTCAGTTTGCAAACGATTTTTATTTAGCATGGGAAATGCCTGTCAAGTTTCGTTAAATTCTTGAGAAGGAAATTGCCTGCAGTACGTTTCAAATTTCTCTTGTAACAGCAACTTTCCTGCAGATAGATGACCAGTAAATTCGAATCTAACCCTAGCTTGCATACATATTGTGTCACAAACTTCTTTGACAGCGGCGTTTCGATTTTCATCACATTTCCTCTTACGAGATACGGGCATAGAATCAGTATTTGTGGACACCAAGTTTTCGAAATTCGTTTCTCCGATTAAAGAAATTGCGCGATAAAAATTTTCCAGTGATGAAAAAGCGCTCGAAGAATTAATGTTGCGATTTTGAAATGCATCGTATAGTAAATCAACGTGTGGCATAATAGGATGGAAGACGCCAAGCCAAAATATAAAGTTGTTGTCATTGAGAAGACGAAGAAGACCGGATGCTTCATTAACCGTTTGGGTATTATTTGAATTCTGCAATTTTTCGAAACATTCTTTCAGCTGTTCAATGTTTTCAAAAACCGACTCTTGAATTAAAATTCCATCTTGTATCGGAACCACGTGGAATTCTTCTTGACATACAATTTTCAAGCTCAACTAATCTCTGAGAAGAACGCGAAAAAAATGCTGGAATTCCTGACAAGCTACTAAAAAAGATGCGTACTTCTCTATTAGTTGAAACTGATTTACTCATTACTAAATTTAATTGATGAGCATAGCAATGAATGAAATGGGCATTTGCGTAAGTTTCTTTTACTATTTTTTGAACACCACCACGCGCTCCTCATAACTGCGGCGCCATTATAAGTTTGAGCAATTAGTTTCCCAGTATTATCTTTTAAAACAATTTTCAACTGCTCCAAAATCTTTTTCGATAATCCTTCTGCATCTTGTGACTCAGGGTTATAAAATCCCCAGAATCTTTCGTATATGGTTCCATTGAATTCGTAACGAAAAACAATTACCTCCTGTGTTTTCTCAGAGATATCAGTCGTATCATCGGACATAACAGCCAAAAATTGAGCTTGTTCAATTTCATTAGAAATTTCAGTTCGACAAATGTCTAACATACAATCCAACAATTAATTTTGAATTGTTTTTGAGTTAGCTTTTAAAACACTGTAGAATTTTCAAAATGCATTTTCAAATTTTCATCCAATTTCCCTGCGAAATTTAACAGTCCTCGAAAAATATCAGGATTATCGGAATCCGCTTTTTCATTATGTCCTCGTAGCGGAAGTTCAAATTTACCGCAAAATATCAGGCAGTCGATAATTTTTGATAAAATATCCCTATTCTTTTTGACGTTTTCATTGAACTTTCTGATATTTAATTTATACGCTTCGCTTACCTGTGTCGCGATATTAATTTTTCCCAGCATACCAAAATCTATCGAATTTTTTATATGTTGTGCTGAATTTTCGTGTTTCTTGATTTTTTCATTCAAATGTTTCAAGTCTACCACACCAGTTTGAGTCCAAGAAATTTCACCGCCAAAAAGTAGACAAGGAAAACAAAAGAAAGCGTTTTTAATTTCACAACCGCAAAGCCAGTCACATTTTGAATAAATATCCGCTTTAAATTTTCTTTCAAAAGTATTGTTTCGGCTAGATGACGTTTGTATGATATTCAATTGCGGAGTCGGCCTCCCACGAGCCTTAACGTTACACTTTTCTACAAACGATAACCGCGAAAATTTGTTATTTAGCAAACACGAAACCGAATTCAATTCACTTTCACGAAAATCGCTATTTCCAGCCATAATTAAAGTTAGCCTTTCTATCAAAACAATCGAAGTAATAAAATCCTTATAAATAAATATATTTATTCAATCAATAAAACATAAGTAAATGAGCAACAATAGAAGAACGCGCGCGTCAACATTTCATTCTGCAGTTGGAATATTAATCTTGAAATACATTAATACAAGTCTACTGGCTGGGCTGGTTCTCGTGCAGCCCGAACGCGGGCAAAAAAAGAACTATTGCGCATGCGCCTTTACCATCGTTCGGTTCCGTTTACACGCACTTTATGTTTCCTAAACACGAGAACGAGAGCTGTATTGGGCTGGTTTTTGTGCAGCCCGAACGCGGTTAAAAAGAAACCATTGCGCATGCGCCTTTAACATCGTTTTCTCGCGGAACCACGCTTTTTATGTTTCCTAAACGTGCCAACAAGAGCTGCATTATACGTAGCCCTCACCAACGTTCTAGAATGAGCATCCAAAGAGAAAAAATTACTTTTTTAAACGAAATTTCAAAATTTTGGATAATTTTAATTGATTTTTGAATATGAAAAAAAAAAAATTATACTGGTAATTTTGTACCTTATGCACGAGCCGCCACTGCTCATAAGGCTTGTGTTTCTACGATTTTCACAATTCGTAATTTTGGTCTTTTTTTGGTATCACTACAAATGTTGATCTCAACCAATCTGATGGTGTGTTTATCGTATATGATATTAAATAAATTTGTTTTTAACATCTTTATGCCATAATCATCTAAATGCCTTAATGTGTTTGAGTGAATTTCATGAATGGTTTTTTATCTTCCGTCCAATTTCGTCCTTTTGTTATTCTATTATCGTTAAACAATTCTCAAATGCAGTTAGTCGAATCTTAAATAATCCGCAACATTGTTTTTAGTCAATGTGGTACAGTACAGGCTAATAAATACATAACTAATGATCTCAATTGGGCCTAGTATCGCTCGTGTAATGTTTTTTTTATAATATGTAACATCATATTTATTCTGTATATTTATTATTTACACATTTATTTATTTAATTATTATTTTTAGCTTGGTTCGAATTTTTTTATCTGATTAGTTCTGTTGTAAAATTATTTTGTTTGTTTTAATTTGTATGTTTACATTGTTGTTGAGTTGTAATTGAAATTACGTTTGTTTTAATTATTGCTATTGTACAATATATTATATATACACACATACACATATATATATATATAAAAATGTAATATATATTTTTGGTAGGAATATAGCAGATTTCAAGCGATGCATGAAGTAGGTGGAGTCGCTTTTATCGCGGAGAATGAAGTTATTCTACTGGCAGTATGTACAAAAGTCGGTATTGAAATTTGGGATTATGTTCATAAGGTATTCATTTCATTGAATTTACGCTAGTTACTTATTTAGATTTTTCAAAATAAACCTAATCTTTACTTTTTACTTTTATCCGCTAATGTGCTACGTACAGAACTGGCCAGGGGAAATGTGCGACTAGATGTTTTTGAGGAAGTTGCATTTATTGGTAAATAGGAATAAAAGTTTTAACGTTTGCTCATTGTCGCGGAACATTTGATCGGAAGACGTAGATGAAACCGGTTGAGAGAAAATTTCGAGCATTATTCGAGGAAATATATTTCGCAAGTGGGACGGGAGGATTTGTTGAGTATTGAGGAATGAGGATATTTAGCGTGTCCAATATGCGAGCGAAAATTGATATGTAGACGAGCGAACTATACGGAGCTTATTTGATGTGAAATATTCGTTGTTATATAGAATGGAAATTTTTTTGCTAATTTGTAACTGTGCTGACTTTGTTAATGTACATGGTGTTGTAATTTGTCGTGTTTGCGTTTGGAACAAAATAGAAATGAAATTTGAAAAAAGAGCAACAGTAATTCCCGGATTGTGAATTTGTCGAATTTAGGGTGTTGGAATTACGCGATCCATCTAATCGTTATTTCGAAATTAATGTTTAAAAATTTACGTTTTTTACAAAAATTCAGGAAACTCGTAATCGAAAATAATTTTTGGCTTGTGTGTAGAGTTAAAAATTAATAAGTTATAAATTTTTAAATTGTATCGTCCGTTTTTTACGTTAAACACGATAAATACTAGGAAATGCGTTATAACACACACATATATATATTTATGTATGTTGTTTTTTTGTCCATTGCTGCAGGGGAAGCGTAATTGAGGAATTAAATTAGGGTTTGTAGGTATAAGAACTGATGAAGAATATTTGAACCACCTAAGGTTGATAACTTACATAAGACAAAAGTCAGATACTCAAGAAAATGTATGAATGGGAATAGATAATACAGTGGTAGAAATAGTTATTAATACTGACAAGAAAATTATGATCCAGCCTATCATTTAGCCCAGAACATGAGTATTATGATCAACTTTCGGAAAACTTCTTCTTGTACGTTCATCTCCTATTGGAAGTTGGTGACCATCTGATAAAACTTCTGTTTATCTCGTACAGCATGAACCCGCCTGTATTATACATGCCGAACCAGACTTTTAAGATTTTTGGTCCGCGACTTTCCGTCTTCGTCTTTGACATCCGTGTCTCCTTCTGTGATACCCTACTATGCGCAACATCACATGCGTGTGCATCTGCATTGAGTATAATGTCTTGAATGCTAGCTAATTTTGTACGTAAAAATAGAGTAATCACGAGTTTGGCAACAAACAATATGATGACAATGATGATGAAATTCAGTTGGTTTAAGATATTGCAATAAATAATTTAAGCTATCGTGCGGATCAAATTTATAATAAAGAATAATACCCGAATTCCATGCGATGTTTAACCCTTTCGCGCCCATACATAGACCCCCACAACGATCAAAATTGTTTTCGAGCTCTAAATAATCAAAAATGTTTAAGTTAAAATATTTTTTGGAAGTTTTTTTTTTTTAAATCGACTTAAAATGCAAAAAGATAATGAATGGTATATCCGAAACTATACATTATATGTGATTTGTGAATTATGAAGAAATTATAAATAAAGAACAATTTTAATTGACAACTTTGAAAAATGCGGAATGTGATGATTTTTAAAAAATAAACTACAAAAAAAAAGAGTTAAAATCATTAAAATGAAACTCACAAAGGTTTTCGACTGTTAATCCATTATCGAGTGAACTTATAAAAATATATTTATAAAAATATAAAATGTAAAGAAATTTTAGATTACAATTTACAAAAATTACAAAGTGAAAAAAACAGTATTAATAAAATTGACAATGACTAAAAACTTTTGAAATCGTACATGTGGAATATATTACTATATGGTTCAGAAACATGTTAACGAAAAATTTAAAAGAACGCTTGAAATCATTCGAAATGTGGGGTTCGCGCAGCGTGACGAAGATGTCATGGACGCAGAAGAAAAGGGGAATTCGGATGTTTTGAAAATGGTAAGTGACAAAAGGAAACTTCTGGAAACAATAAAACAAGGACGAGAAAAGCCTCTAAGACACATACTGCGGCATAACGTGTTCATGACGGTCATAATCTATTGAAAATTGGAAAGAAGAAGAAAAAGGGGAAGGCCTTAACATGGATAGATCAAATGAAAGAAAGAATGCAAATGACGTATAAAGAGATGAAGAACATAGCAGACAACAGGAAGGAATGAAAGACTATGATTGGCCAGCTGTAACGACAAGAGAGCATAAATATTGATGATGAATTTTTGTAAATTGTAATCCAAATTAATAATTTTTACATTTTTATAAATTGTATATATTTTTATATTTTATTTTTATGTTCACTTGATAGTGGTTTAACAGGTTAGATGCTTTGTGATTTTCATAACGGAAACTAGTGATTTTAATTAATTTTTGTCGTTTATTAATTGAAACCATTAGGCATGTAGTTTGTGAGGCATTCAAGTTAGCAAATGGTGTATCGAAAAGTATTACATTGTGCATGAAAGAGTTAAAAGAGAAACATCGCTACCCGGTCACAGACCTAGACGTGAAATATATATATATATACACAACATTTTGGTTTAGTCCGCACGCGTTCCGTATTTAACTATTTTCTTTAAATTTATATTACGCTATTTATTACTGAAATTCACGATTATTTAAAATTTATTATTTTATATATATAAATATAAAGGAATGTAATTTTGAAAGAACGTATTTGCGTCTACGAAAAAATGCATACACGTGATTACACAAGTACACGTACATCAATGGCGACCACACGATGCATCGATCTTAAAATGATTTTATATACGGCTAGGATAATGATGACCGATGCGTCGGTTCGCATCGCGTTCTTGCTTCTCGTATGATGATGATAAAGTTTTAGCATATGGATTTTTTTTTATTATGGGCATGTGGCAGCAAATCAAATATTAACAAAATAAACAAAATACAGGCTTTGCGAGCTATAGTATCGCTATTTTCGCAACGATGATATCCATAGACATCTTGGCCTATCCTTCGTTCAGGATGTTATTAAGGATTTCCCAAATAATCACGGACAGCGTCTGCAGCAACATGTAAATGGTGAGGCTGTTAAGCTATTGCATACCAATAATGATATCAGATGATTAAAACGTCGACATCGGCACGATCTGCCGTGCAAATAATTAAAATTTATAATTTGTGTTGTAGCTATTGAGTACAGGATCTAATCACGTTTGCATTTAGTTTATAAGATATGTTCTGTATGTATTAAATGGGTACTATGTAAAGAAGAATATTTACTTAATCTGCACGATTAAGATTCTATTGTAAATATTTAAATATATATATATATATATATATATTTAAATATATATATATATATATATATATATATATATATATATATATATATATATATATATATATATATATATATATGGAAAAATGTGTAATTTATCTCGTACTTTGCATTTTTAACGAGCGATTTTTTAAAAATATTTATTTATTTATTTTTATTTTTCAATACTCATCTGTATAGGTTATGAGGATTTCTTGGAAGTTGCCGCGCGTTAATAATCTATTTTATAATAAAGAACTGAAACTGCTGTTCGCTTCGACTTTTGGTGACATATTTTTGATAAATCCGTTTAACAATATGGCGTCTGTTTTGCAAGGGAGCGCGGATCGTTTTTACTGCATGGCATTGTCTTGGTTTGTCAATAACTTGATTTCTAACACACATATGTACACACGCATATATATATATATATATATATATATATATATATATATATATATATATAACTAGGAACCATTTATACGCGTATCAACTAATAAGTTTCTCTGCAAAACCACAAATAAATGTTATAAACATAAATGAATAAAAATGAAAAAAATAATCTCTCATTCTTGGAAGTAAAATGACTGACCTAAAAGGAAAAAGTGTATATATACAGAATAATTTGTTAACAAAATTACGATGTAAAAAAAAAAAAAAATTGAAAATAAAGTGAATTAAATTAAAAAATAAACGGAGTGAAATTTAAATATTGAGATATATTTTTCTATAGCTTAGAGCGAATAAACACACAAACGAACATTTAATCTACGCTTTAATCTCCTACGTTTAATAATAATAATAATACTAAATTTACCTGCCGTAAACAGCGACTTAGCCCAGACGGTAAATTATATTTATTTTTAACATGGAGAACATTGGTTAAATGTGAATATATTGGAGAGTAGTGATTTTATTTATTAATTAATAATAAACCGAACAAAATATAACACAATCACTAAATGTTTTTTAATCGCGAAGCTTTTCGACAGTTACGTCATTTTCAAGCACGCAATAAAAAAAAAGATGTAATAATTTTGGCGCGTGCTTGAAAATGACGTAACTGTCGAAAAGCTTCGCGATTAAAAAACATTTAGTGATTGTGTTATATTTTGTTCGGTTTATTATTAATTAACATTGGTTAAGTTGTTCATGTTATCGTATGTGTCTGACCGGCGAAGGTATGACGTTTGTTAGGCCTTGAGTAAAGCTTGACAGAGATATCGGTAAATTCAACGCTGATCTGATATGAGCACGTTGAGTGTAGTCTACAGGAGTATATGTTGCACTGTGATGTTGGTCTTACATGATGGACATATCGGAGCTGTTGTTTTTTTGTATTAAGTCGATGTGAGTAATGTTCCCATCGAAATCGGCTGATGACTATATCATCTCTTCGTCGATTACTACCACGGTCGGATGGTTGATTTAATTAGAGACAGTTGATTTGATGATGGGGGGTATTGATCTATCGGTTGTTGCATAGGTTTATGAAAGCAAGTCGTGAAGTCCGCTGGTGGTACTGCTGCTTCCTCAGCTGTTTATCTGCCAGGTTGTTTTCAATAATCTCAGAATGGACTGAAACTCGCAGGAAGGTTGTTTTCCGTTGTGGTGCGGCTATTAATATTTTTATAATTTCTTTCGCGATCGGATGTTGATTGCTGCTGTACACATCGTTGATGGCGTTTAATGGTGCAAGTGAGTTGAGCATATCGTAGCGGAATTATGTTGGATCGTTAATGATTTCATTTTGCGTAATGTTCAGCAGATGTGATGGAGAAATTTTTATGTAGGGAATACCGGGTAAAGATGCGATTTTCAGTTGTTACAGAGCATCCAACAAACGAGTTAAAACTAAACGCATCAATGAAAAATATGTATGATTCCGCAGTGCAGGAGTTTATTTTATGAATTGCTTTTTCTAAAATTGTATTTTTATCTCTGCTGTTTAATAGGTCGTGGACTATAATTTTCGGGTTATAGGCCCATGGTAGAATAACTGCGTATGAGTTTGTCATAATTTGTGGTTTATCTGTATCGATAGTTGACAGAATCTGTTGATCTCGAAATGCGACAGTCGGGGCAGTTTGGTGAGAACGCAGGAATGAATTTCTTATTGTATGCGAAGGTTCGAAGTTTGATGCTATACGAAGATACATTCGTCGGAAGTGTCGTTTCCAATTCTAACGATAGATTGTCTCTTTCTGAAAGGAAGTTTTTTATGAATATTGTTAAGTTGCCGTTAATATCCCATTTATGAAGTTGAGTCATAATATTCGTATGATAGATTCGATCAAAAGTTTGTGTGAGATCGAGCAATATTGCAAGTCGATGAGTTTTTTGTTCTGTCGATTCCATTATTGCATTTTGCAGGCTATAAAGAAGGTGCACTTACTTCGAAAGCCGAACTGTGAGCTGTGTAATAAATTTTTGTTTTTAATAGCCGATTTAGTCGAGATAGAACTGTTCTTTCAAGTACTTTGCATAATGATGAGGTTAGCGATATTAGCGGATAACTTTCTATTATTGTAGGGTTCTTGTTTGGTTTCAATAGCGGGATTGACAGCTAGCCTCCAGGAATTTGGAAATGTATTTTCTTTCAATAATTTGTATTTAGTATAGATAAATTGTGCCTGGAATCATAGTTGCCGATAGCGATAATCGGATTATTTTCGCGCGAAGAGGAATTATTCGATAAAATTTTAAGAAAGCGTGAGAAAGGAATCCTTCATATAGGAAAGCTGTAACTTATCGTGTGTGCTCTTTATTCCAATAAATCGGCTGGCGTTTAAAATACCCTTCGAACACTTATTTAGGATTAGGTATAGCTGTCTGTATTTGGAGTCGAAGACAGAATACCAAACTGGGCAAGAGTCTGTTAGGACGCGACGAATCAAAGAAACACACATACGTCTATATTCAAATTTTAAATTTTATACGAACATTGTTTTAATTTTTCGAATTACATCGAAATAATTTAGTATTTGTGTCACATTTTTAAACTAATTAAAATTACAACAATGCTCTTATTGTTACGTTATGCGAATTATTTCCGATTGTTAACGAACGATTAAAGTGAAATACAGAGTTAAGATATTTTACCGCCAATTTGTCTGTCTTATCAAAGATTTTCACGATTAATAAACTAAACTCTTCGTAAAAATTAGAATAATTTTGAAAGTTGCTTTTTCCATTTGGTTACTAAAATAAAGTCGGAATCATCGGTACGTATTTCAATTTCTCAATAATCGAGCTAACAAATTTTATAATGAATCTCCTTCAAAATCAAAATAATAGTCTTCAACGAATTGTTAACTATACTCATTACGTCCTGCCATTACATTTAATAATATACAAATTAACAAAGAAAATGAAGTTCATATTACTAAAATTTTTCTTTATGAAAAATCACAAAGCTTTTCGGTTGTTAGAAGTGAATATTTAAAAACATAAAAATGTAAAATCTAAAAAGATTAATTTAAGATCACCATTCGCAAAAAAATCACCAAATGAAGAACAAATAAAACAATATGAGATAGTGAATTGGATTTCTTGGTAACCACTCGCTAAATCGTGATTACTATTTATTTTATTAAGTGTGAAAATTTATCGATGTAGGCACTTTTTATTTTTTTTATATAATTCGTTTTATAAATAATTTGTACAGTGTGGAATGTAGTGATGTATAAAAAATAAATAAATGATAAAAAAGAAAGTATATAATTAAAATAACTATATTTTTATATAAAAAGATGCCAGAGCTCGGCTATTAAACCATTTTCAAGTGTACTTAAAAAAATAAAATATAAACATATGCGCCATTTATAAAAAATATAAAAGAAAACCAGAAAATAAAATATAAGACTTCATTTAGATCTACAATATTACGAAACATAGTACAAATGAAAAAAGAAATAGATTTGATTATAAAATAATCCGATCACAATTGACGAATCAGCAAAATAAAATTTATACATGTAAATATCCAGAAAAATATCATTTTTTTCCTTTTATATAAATTGCGTTTATTTTCCCCCCATTTACCAAATTGATAATATATTACACTCAATCCGACTAAGCGATGGCTGCACTTCTCTGGATGCAGAGCTGTATGGAATTATGTAGTGTATTCAGTACATCGGATCAGCTGTGCTTTCACATAGAAAATTATTTTTTTATAACAGACTCCCTTTCTTCTCTACATTGATTATTCCGGCAAGACAACAAGAATCCCATAATATTAGAAATTCGACATAATCTAGGTAAGTAAGGATGTGAACTATGCTTCCTTAACATTGGAATGCTCGCTAGTGATACAGTAGACCTCGAAGCTCGGTCTATGGTATTTTCATCAATACCAGAATACTCACCACCTCCACCAACATTAGCACGCATACTCATGAACAACAGTAAACAAGAATAGACCACCGACTGGACATCACAAACAACCTTCCTGAGGAGCATAAAAAAATCAACCATATGGTGGCCTCCAGATGGCACAAGCAGAAAAGAATACGGTAGCCTAAACCGTCTACGTGTAGGTCATACAGTCATATCACAGAATTATCTATATACCAAAAGCGTTCAGCAAACTTGCCCAATGCGGATATTTAACAGAATCAACAGTCATACACTTAATCTACTGCCAAACATTTACACCACACAGGTTAAAACACAAAAAATATAGGGCCCGGGTACGTAAAATCCTCTCAAACAACCGTTAATCAATAGTTAGAATCCTGACTTTTGTCGGAGAAAGCGGATTTTTAGCGTACATATAAATTATACACACGTCTCCTTTTATGCTGTAATAGTCCTGGTAGTTACAAACGGTATGTAGAGATTTACATAATTTAATAATAATAATAAAAATAAATAAATTATAATTGCTTAATGTCCAAAAATCTTTTTTTTAAACATATAAAAATTTAGCGATTTTAATTACTGCCTTGTTGTTATTTATTTCTATTTTCAGCCTCCATTTCTTTTTTAATAGTTCGCTTCCTTTAAAATAGTATTTACACACATAAACAAGAAACAATCGACTATCAAATTCGCAGGCGTTTAGCAGAATTTTCGGATTTTACCTTAAAAACACCGAATTCGAAAATACACTTTTGTCCGAACCAATTACTTTACATGAACGTTACACAATGTTAACTCGTGTTGAAGAAGTAATTAATTTAACTTGTAATTGATCTCAAATATGGCGGAATATATTTTACCCTAAGTAACAAAACAAACCCCGAGTACAGAACGATACAATTAAAGTTCAGAAATGTTATCTATATTGCCGATTCGTTGTTCGCCGTATCGGATTATTTTATAATGAAATATGTTTTTTTACTTCGCTATTTTTTTGTAATATTGTACATCTGAATTCAGTATTTTCTGATATTTTATTTTTCGCTTTTTTCCTTTTATATATATATATTTTTTAATAAACTGTGTATATTTTTATATTTTGTGTTTTTTTTTTATGTCCACTTGGATAATGGTTTAATAGCGCAAGAGCACTTTATGGTCTTTTTATATAAAAATGTATCGATTTAATTACTTTTTTTTGTCGTTTTATATTTTATAAATAATAATTTAAATATAATTATTATTCATTCGTTATTACGAGTGTTACATGTACGTTTAGATTTTTTTCCTTTTGTTTCTTTTTACAGCGATAGAAAGACTTTGCTAGCAGTTGGTAGACCAAATACTTGCGAAGTATTCAATTTGGATCTTATCGATCAATCCCTTTCGTTAAATATCGCGTAAATGTAATCTATTTTTCCTAGCGCTTTTTTATATCATCGTCCGGTAAGTGTACATTGTTAAAAATAATATATAACAGTTGTATTCTTGTATTTTTATTTCATCTTACATTTATGAAAATCTTCGATAAGACGCGCAAATCGTACATTATATAGACGCTTTATATAAAAATGTAGCGATTTAATTACTTTTTTTCTGTCGTTTTATATTTTATAAATAATAATTTAAATATAATTATTATTCATTCGTTAATACGCGTGTTATGTATACTGTACGTTTAGATTTTTTTCCCCTTTTGTTTTCTTTTACAGCGATAGAAAGCCTTTCCTATCAGTTGGTAGACCAAATACTTGCGAAGTATTCAATTTTTTATCTTATCGATCAATCTCGTTCGTTAAATATCGCGTAAATGTAATCTATTTTTATTAGTGCTTTTTTATATCATCGCCAGTAATTGTTCATTGTTAAAAAAAAAAAGATTAGTTCTATTCTTATATTTTTATTTCATCTTACATTTGTGAAAATCTGTGATGAGACACGCAAATCGTACATTATATAGACGTACAGATAAAAATATAATGTAATTATTCTTTCGAAGCTATTTATTTATTATTACGATATTTAAATTAAAATTGTTTTATTGCGTGTGAGGTAATCGTTGAAGATACTTTGTAATATTTTGAAAAATGTCGTATTTTTCTCGGAAAAAACCGTTTTCCAAACTAAATTGGCTATTGTTAGCGACATGCATATGAGGAGATAACAAATCATCATCAACCGGTTTCCAGATGAAATTCGTATTCGTATTTGGGTTACTGCGAGAAAAATACATTCGTTCGTATATTGTACTAACTATATATATAAATATATATATATATATATATATATATATATATATATATATATAAAACGTACACACACACACACATATATATATAATATACTACTATATAAAAATGTAGTGTCTGTCTGTTATTTGCAAATATTGTAATTATAATCACTGCAGTGAGCTTTTTTTATCACACATAAACAAAATCTATTTTTTTAAATTTTTGTCTATCTGTCTCTCTTTTCCGATTTAACTCAAAAACTATTAAATCGATAATAATTCAATTAGCATGGCTTATAGCCCATATTATCGGATTCGTTCTAAGCTTTATTTCACATTGATACCACAAGTAAGAGAGAAATTACAATAATTTAAAATTTTAAAATGTACGAGACAGAAATATCTCTGTCTAATCGTTTAAAATTTAACAGCCGTTCGGATGAACCTCCACTACCAATAACAGAGTTTTAAACCAGGTTTTCCCATTTGAATGCACCTCCACTACCAACACCCACCTTTCAAACCATCTTTTATTGCGTTAGGTGTGTTGACGAAATAAGAATATATATATATATATATATATATATATATATAATATATATATTATATATATATATGTGTGTGTGTGTAATATATATATAATGTTGCACTGCTTCCATTTTATTTAACATCCCGAAACAGTAAACTGTCTTTTTAGTTAAAATCGAGTAGAAATTCATTTAAGAAAAAAATATATATTTTCAGAGTAAAATTTGTTAGGAATATACATAAATAAATAAAAATTATCATGAAAATTACAAATCAACGCTTAAATTTTCATCACCTTTGTCAAGGACTTCTTTAGACATCATTAAATTTATAAACAAATACGTCACTCCTTGTTTACTATTAGTTACCACTTTTTTTAATGCTGTATATACTCTGATCACTGCTGGTTCAAATTTTGTTTAGGTTTCTCTACTTTTTAATGTTTATCAATTCAAAGCCCTATATTTTTTTTCTTTTTTCTTTTTTGAAGGATTTGTAATTTTTTGTTTGTCGGTCCAATTATTTTCTATACGTTTATTATCGACATCATCCGCATTTTTTAAGCGGTTCGTCACATAGGTTTTCGCGATTGTATCCTTATCAGTGTGACACTATTTTTTCGTGTTTTTTGTTCTGTTGTAGGTTACAAACTTTTTATGTGTATTCAGGTTACAAACCCTTTATGCATTGTATATTATAGGTTACACTGCATATAATTTTTAATGTATTTATTTCCCGTTGGTTATCGTGTACATGTACATCAGTTATATATTGCAATATTTTTCACATAAAATATGTGTGTATATTTTATGTATATATATATATATATATATATATATATATATATATATATATGCATTCATATACACATACACACACACGTTCATATACATATATAAGTTCATTATCTGTTTTTAAACTTAATAAAATGTCTGTAATTTTTGCTTACTCAGGATTTATACTTTTATAAATACTTTACTTACGTCCGATATTTGTTTAAAAATATCTTTTTAATTTCGTTAAATTAATTTTAAAGAATGTGGTAATTTTATCTTTTTATTTTTTTTATGGAGAATGTATACCACAAAAAGTAGTAATCTTAGATTTGTAGACCATATTGCATTGATATCTGAGAAAGTAGATAAGATGTTAAATGAACTAAACGATGCGGAACAAGATGTAGGATTAAATATGAATCTAGGCAAGATGAAAATGTCAGCTTTTAGATCTAAAACTAAAATATTATAATTAAATAGTGACGAAATATGGAAATTTCAAAATATTCAAATATCGTCAAATAATAGTACAATAAAGGAAGTGTATAATGCAGAAGGATTACTTTTATTTGAAGAAAATATACTGGTCTTTAAAATGCGTTTCCAAGGGACGATACAATAACAGATTGAAAACCGAACTATCAAATAGCTGTGTTTTTCCTACTCTTACATACGGTTGTCAGACGTGAGCTTATCAGGTAACATAATTAATATAACGAAGCGCAAAATGGATTGTAGAGATCGCTATTAGGATGTAGAGTTAAAGGGTAAAAGTAAATTTTAAAAATAGTGTTTGAAATAGACTGCGATAATTTATATTGTTAGCAGAAGGATTAAAATGAGTGTGTGTAGTTATAATAAAGGAAAACGGGTATACCTTTAGCCTATTTGAGGGAAGATTTTGCCCGTTTGAGGGAGGTCTTTGCCCATTTGATAAAGGCCTTTTCATTTTTGATATAACCTTATTATAGTGATTTAAACGAAACAAAATTAGGAAGAAAGCATTTACCAAACAGTTCTTCTGCACTGATCTTCACTTCTTGCTGTAATCTGTAATTATATTTATTCAGACAAGTGCCTTCTGTTTTAGTATTCACGAAATTTATTGCTTTTCGTGTAATGTTTCTGTCCTTGAACCATCCCCTATAATCACTGTCTACCTTGTAAGTATTTCGTATTTGTTCAATCGCTGAACATTCTAAAATGGCATGTCTTCTCACACATTTTGCAACTATCACTGCTTGCTATTTTGAATCTTCGCGGCCCGTCATTAATTGCGTCACACAAAATAATCCGGTTTGTTAGATAAACGTTCTTCTATCCTTTGAATTATTTTACATGTTCGATGTCCTTTTACCGGTTACCGGGGTTAGATAATAATTTTAATTAAAAGTTATATTTAATGTGTGGTATCAAGTATTAGAATTATAATAAATTAACATAATACTAAGACTAGCATTAATGAAAACAAAATAACTCAAATTAAAAAAAAAAAATTGAATGAAAGTAAAGAAAAAAGAATTAAAGCTTATTTACCCGGTACGTGCGAATGCGATCAACATTTCGATCAAGTTTTTCGATATTTCGTAATCTCCACTATCGATATCTGTTTCGTTTTTAATCGCATTCCCAACGTTAAAGTAAAAATACAAATCTTCGCTGTGGCAGACTCCTTCAGGAGCAAAAAAATTAAATAATATAAAAAATATATATACTCAAACGTACACATACATATAAGTATATGCACATACATACATAAATACATACGCACGTATAAACAAAAGGTAATTTAAGAAAGTAGGAGTGTAATTTATTGAAGGTAAGTATATCTTAAATTTAAAATATTAAAACACGTATCTATTAATAATAAAGAAATTTCTCCCTTGCACATGCGCGCACGGCTATCCGTTATTTCGTTCAAATCTTCGCTGCCTACGTGCATATGTGTATAAGCATTTGGATAGCTCGTTTTAAGGGTTAACTCTCCATATGTAAAGCGCCAATAGAAGTTTCACTTTAATAGGTTCATTTCACCATTTGTTTCTTGTGAAATTATATAAACAAATGAATGGATTATTCTCTTGCAATACCAGGACTTACATGTGTATGTTTGTGAACGATTGTGCATATATAAGCATTGGCGGATGCATTTAAAACCTAACAGCGAACGCGAATTAAGTGCAATGTGGGAAATACTCGAATTCGTTTTGGTAGTGCAATAATGAAGGCAAATTTTGGGAAAAGAGGATTTAGCGACGGATGCGAATATATCTGATGAAATGTAGACCAGCCGGAATTCGGTAAAATATTGATAGTAAAATTAACGCATACCGCCAGGTTTTATAACTAGTAGAGTATGTTGGTCAAAGAAAATTTAAATTTAAGGGTTCCGATTTGAGAGAAAAAAACAGCCAAAATACCAGCTATACTTTTTAGAATTTACTTCTTCATTTTACTACAGCATACTAAATATTATTAATCAATACTTTATCCACAATACTTGAAATAGGTACATATTCCAAACAACAAAAAATTGTTACGGGAGTACCGCAAGGGTCTGTATTAGGGCCATTCTTGTGGAACTTAGTTCTTTCACAAATGTACAATATACTGATTACAAATAATGTAAAAATTTTTACTTTTGTGGACGATATAGTAATTTGCGATAAAAATGAAATCTCATTAGGAAAGAAATTAAGTGAGGTATACGATGCAATAAATAAATGGTTACAATCATTTAATCTCAGCATCAACAATTCGAAATCCACCTATATGCTAGCAAAATTACAAAATAAAAAGTTAAATTTAACGTAATGTATATGTCACACAAACCAAATACTTAGGAGTATTAATTGATAATAATTTAAAATTCTATAATCATTTCAATCGTATTACAACAAAAATTAGCAAATTTATAAGGGTATTCAATAAACTTTATAACAATAACAATAGAATAAATTATAAGAAGGGAAGAATATTATATAAAAGTATAATATTACCAAACATATACTTTATGGCAGCGTAATCTATAATGATATGTTAAATATTAAACGATTTCAAAACAAAAGCTTTCCAGAGAATGATTGCCATAAAATTAATCAAATCTTACAGAACAATTATGGCTAGCATCGTCATTGCTGGTATTAAACCGTTGGTGTATGAGATTGAGAAACATATTAATATTTTATTAATAAAAAATAATGTAAATACAACTCACGAATTTAACAACACGCAATATCAGCATCCATACTATTTGCATCAAGAAAAAAAACTAACAATTAAACAATTCAAAATAGTATTGGATGAATATTATGTTCAAAAATATCAAAGGTTACGGGATGAATACAATGGACTAGCGAAACAATATTTTCCAAGTGTAGACAGAAGACTAAAAGATGTTGTATTCGTGCCAAATTATTTCAATACACAGTTTATCAGCGGACATGGATTATTTAAAGACTATTTATATAAGTATGGAATATCGCATACGAATAAATGTGCAATATGTAATTTAACCGATCATGTAAAGCATATACTGACAGGATGCAATTACGTCAACGCTGATTTCGCAGATATAAATGCAACAGAATTGGTGGATAAGCAGTTCAAAATATTTGACGTTTTCACAGTATCAGAAATAACATACCGCAAAATACATCTACATATATTTTAATCAAATTAATTGTATAATATCACCTTAATGTAAAATGGGCTGAACTGAGCACCGTAAACTTAATTGGATGGGCTCTTTTCAGTTCATTATTTATAAATTACATGTATCTCATTTATAAATAAATTTATCCCATCGTAATTTACGAACTGGGGACAAAAAAAAACAAAAAAAAAAAAACTTTATATTTCTTTACTAATAATGAAAAAAATATTAATGTTCGATAATTAGTAAGGTTTTTTTTTGTATTTAGATACATATGAACTAGATTTTTGATTCTAGTTGATACGAGATGGATATATGAGAAAAACATGTTTTGTTCAACGATAAACGAATATGGATGAACGATAAATAAATATTTTACAAATACAATAAAGAATAAGAATTTTTTAGTGCTCATTTTTCAGATTTATTAACTACTCCAACGTAAGACAGGAGTATTTTATTACCTAGACTGGTTAAATGATCATCATATGGTAATTTAGGACCACTGCGTCGTTGATAGTCCATGTAGTAGAGGTACCTTCGTCCCTTGTATCCGAATGCGGATTCGCTTATGCCAAATGTCATAATTGCTTCGGAAAATAACTACGACAATAGAAATAGTTCACAATGTATAAAATTACTGTATTCATTATATACGCAAATGTAACGTGTTGTATTTAATAATACGATTTTTGACTTTTGTGAAAGTTGCATCGCACTTCGTATTCCTCATCTCGGAGGAAAGTAAAAATTTATAACTGATTGCAAAAGACTGAAGTTAAAATATGTGAATATTATATTCTACGAAATCTAAAAGTAAATGTTTCGAAACCGTTCTATTAGAAAACGATCATTACACCTAAGTAAAATTACGATGAATTCTGATAGAACTCCACGGTGTAAATTTAGATTGTCATTATTAATCTTAGCGGCCAAGTTTTAACGACCACGTTACTCCTACAATGGATGAAGAGCAGGAAGTTACGGATGTACTTTTTCTTTTATTTAGTAGAGAAGATTCGGTCTTTGTTATGTTAATAAAAATTCGTATTAATTTTATTCGATCTAGATTTTCTTTTCGATAGACCGCGGTATCTCAGCAGTATGACATATCAGTAGGGAAGGAAGGAATGATGATCGAAATACATTGTCAATTCATCAAAATCTCAATGCAAAGATTGAAATCAAGAAAACCTTCGCATACTACAGGACAGGATCTCATTAAGAATAGTTTTAACCCAACGGATGCAACAAAGACAATCCAGATGGTAGAGAGCTGGTTGACCACCCAAACTTCAGTCCATCTGGTTTTGATCTACCTCGAATAATATGAATTCGACTGAACCGAATAAGGACCGGTCATAGAAGAACAGGCCAAATGTTAAAGCTGTGGGTTCTTTTCAATATCCAAGAATGTGACTGTGGTGCGAAATGCCAGACTGAGTGCCCTTCGTGGCTAGGCCGAGATAAAACGCACAATGCGAGGGAATGGCTCAAACGATTGGACCTGAAGCTATACAACGAGGCGGATATAGATACGGTGCTCAGAGACATACACAAAAGTAAAGTAAGTATGAGTGTGCAAATATATTTGCGCAATAAGTATTTATAAAATGCCATGGAATGAGTATGCTCAAAAACTAATATGAAGTGCAGCGAGTGTGTTTTGTAATAAAAGAAATAACATATTAACCTTCCAACATCCAGAACTATCGGAAATATATGACGTTTGTGGCAACGCTCGGATAATAGGCCAGCATTTTCCGAGAAAAATTATACATGGAGCAGAATATTTTTATTTTTACATAATGTACTTTCATTTTCTAAATAATAATTTTGAAAGTCGGAATCGCGTTCACACACGACACACATTCATCTAGTATGATAATTATCAAAACACGAAATACGTAAACCAACATTACGACATTTTATGCATTTTGTTCTGATAAACAAAGAACATAATTAATTTCGACACCTTTTTTTCGGTCCAGCGGCTACAAAATGACTAGTCCATTCAAATCTTAGTACGCCAGCAGCGATTGGAATTTCTCGACTAGGGCGTGGAAAAGTATTTGGTTTGCCAAACGGTGTGAGGTAAGTAATGGCTAGATCACGTCGAAATTGTAATTTTGTTAACACTCTTACGATAGAGTTGCTGGGCGTTGTGTACTGCAACTTATAATAACCAGGTGAATATTGGCCAATACTACTTTTCCCCTCTAATTCCAATCCTATATTGACTAATCCATTCGTGTATATTTTCTGAAACCGTTGTCGGTTGTTGCAGTGAGATTCATAGTTGATGTAGTCAGGGATGCTGAATAGGACAATTGTTCATTATATGAATTTAAATGTTCTTTAAATCTTATTGCGCATTGTGTGTCTTTTCCTTTTTTTCGCATTGATTATAATCTAATTTATGCTTTAATTTTTAAATGTATTTCTATCTTCTATTTTTTGTAAGTAATTGATTTCAACAATGTGTTGTTTCTTATTTATAAATCTATGCTATATTTGTTGAACATTTTTTATTAATGACCGCCTATATAATTTATTATAATTCTTTTTATATATATTTTTTTTTTTCGTATTTTTTAGCAACTATAGTAGGTTTATATTTATTCTTGATTACTGTTTGTTCTAATGTTCTTTCTTTATTTACTTTATCCTTATTTGTTAATCAATTGTGGGAAATTATTGTGTTGCATCACTGAAGTTTTCATTTGCTCGTTGAATTTTGACACGGTAGTAGCATTACGCGAGCCATTACATATTAGAACATCTAAGGAAGCAGTACACTCACTTATTTTACTTTTGCAGTTATTTTTAGTATGACCGTATGTAAGATAATTGAAGTATTACATTGATTTTCTAATGACTATAAATCTTATAGTATAAATATATACAGATTCTTTTAGTCTAGACTGTTCAAATTTTATTTCTACGAAGGGAGACGCTGTATGTTATTGCCTAATTATTTTATGAATTCTTACAGATTCAACATTGCATCGGTATTGTAAGCCTTCCAAAATATAATATTTATTCGCATTAATGTCGATATTTCTAATTATTAGGTCATACAGATGGGTTAGATTACTAGGAATGTAACCTCGTTATTTTAATAGTTATATCGGATAAAATGATATAACTTAAAAAAACCGAATAAGAAAATGTATAAGTACTTACATCGGTTAATTGTTTTATGGAATTCAAATCAATATCTCGACCGTTCAAATAATTATTTTTCATATATTCGGTGAAAGCTGTTGTTGCTTCAAACTGAGGATGTAACCAAGGTTTGTACATAAGCGCGATTGGAAAAAATGTGCGATAATTGTTAAGATATTTCAAATCACCATTAGTTATGTATTCTGCATTAATTTTAAACGATTAGAAAACATTATTCAATAGGACGCTACAATGCACGCATTATATGCAACATTATAATTATGGTTGATATTACTAATATTTATAATGTTTACCAGATAATCGTTATCTTTGTTTTTATATAAATCTTTATTAAATCGACATTTAACTTGTATACTTATTTCCCTTATGTATATGTTTTCTCACAATTATTCTATTAATCCTATAGATGATAAACAATAAGAAAGAAGTTAAAATCAATAAACGATTTTTATAAAACAATCACAAAATTTTTCAGTTATTAAAACATTATCGAGCGAATATACGAATAAAATATAAAAATAATATAAATATACACAATATGTATATAAAATATAAATTAGTGTTTTTATTTTTGAAATATATTGTATGTGATTAATGTCTTTTTTTTAATTTTATTTTTCACTCGATAAATAGCCGCAAAACTTTGCGATTGTATTATAAACAGCGTTTAGTGATTTTAACTCTTTTCTGGTTGTTTATTTTATATATATTTTTTTAAATCACTACATTCCTCACTTTATTAAAATTTATAGATGCGTTAAATTTGAATGATGGCTTATAATTTCATTTTGCTATATCCCCGTATTATATTTTTTGAAAATATCTCAAACTTACTATATAATTAATTTAACGTATATATGAACTTAGAACAAACACGGTTTAGTTTATCGAGAATTTCGAGTAGGTAGATTTCTTAAATATCATCGTATCGATTCGTTAGGATTTACATTAAACCGCGGTGTGTGTCAGCTCCGTACAGCGCTGAACTACTACTCGTGAAAATGTGTGCATTGATCTTCGGCGACTCATAGTGCGATCGGTCGACTGTATAATCTTCGCGGATTATAAATACCATTAGGTTAGTGTTTTTCTCTAGTCGAGTTTGATCAGGTGTGCACGTTTATTGCTAATTATTTAATAAGTGTCGATTAAACACGTGTGTTTGTAGTCATTCACATCGACTGTTATTACACAAAACATAAACGAAGCCGTTCGTCGTGTAAAAAGAAAAACTTGAAAAAAAGATTAGACGAGAGTGCTAAACTATTATCCGAATTCGGAAAAGCTATTATTAGTTATTGGAAAAAGAATCGAGTTAAAATTGAGCACTTTTGTTCCGCTTCAAGTGAAAAATTCTTTAAAAACGGCAAAATATGAAAAGTAAGCAATCCCTGTTTATTTCCTACTATAAAATGAAAGGCACCTCAACCTCCCCTAAGGGTCTGTGCTAAGGCTTTTTCTGTTTAACTTGTACATTTTCTCCCTTCTTCGAGCAGATAATAAGTTATATTGTATTTTCTATGCATATGTTGTATATCGTCATCATCATTCATTCCTCAATCTTGTATTAAGATTGGCGGAGAGTTAAGTTCTTTTAAAGAATTCTTTGGAATTCGCCATTCACGTTTTCGTTGTTGCTTTTAAATCTTTTCGAATCTTTTTAATATAATTCTGCCTCGGCCTTCCTCTTGTTAATTTCCTTTCTAGCGATCCTTCAATTATTTGCGTTACTCATTATGCACGCGTACATGAAGAATCCATTTGTTCGTTTTTTCTCTTAACTTCTTCTACAAATTTATTCATTAATTAAATTAAAGATTTTTCCGTCGCTTATCTCGTCTGTTCATTTTATCTTCTCTATTCTTCTTCATTTGCTTCTATTTTCTTTTTCATTGTTTTCTCAATCGTCCCGCTTTCTGATCCATGAAGTATAGTACATTCCATAAAAAATATTTTATCGATACCTCGAACTGGAATTCATTGCCAAATGAATACACTATTATTTTTATCAATCACCGTTTAATTTATGGCCAGATCGTATGTTGGTTTTTACAGATAGTTAATATAATACGGCATCTCAACTTAGTGGAGCAGCATTTTACATTCTTCATCTAAATTACATCAAACTGTTTAGGTTCTCGAAATTTTGTAGTGTGTTTACATCTGAAGCCATCGCCGTTCTCAAAAAGTCATTCAGTATATTCGATATAACCTTGTATCTTTCGTTTGAATTTCAGCCCATGAAGGTGTCCAGGGAAAGAGAGCTCGAAATTTTGTGAGAGAAGCCGTCGGCTGATAACGGAACCGCCGCCAATTACTTAAAAGAATTTGAAGACTTTGTTCCTTCACAGAATTACTTAAGGTTTACAACGTGCATGAAACCGGACTGAATTTTAAGGCTCAGCCTGTCGAAAGTTTTCATTAGCGAGAGGATTTAAAATTGACAAACGACGTCTAAAACTGACCTACCTGACAGCATTCGGCAATAAGCAAACTTCCGCTGATGATCAAGCGTTTAATATCAACTCACTTCCAAAAATTGAACTCACATCAGACGCGTCCATGCTCCATAGCTGTTCCCATTAAACACAGTCAGCTTTTCTATATAATCGATAGAACATAAATACGCTGCGACGTTAAATTCTCGACATTTTTCGTTTGTAATTTTTCTCACGAATGAAACTCGCTTGTTCTGGTGATATTTGTGCTAGTACGTATGGTTTTAGTCTTTACTTCTAACATGTATATTTAATTTCAATATTGAGAACCGGATACTTCCCACGAAAATGGAAGGAGGCAATAATTATATTGCAAAACCGCATAAAAACCCTACTCAGGCGTCACCTTATCGACCGATTAGTTTATTAAATGTCTCAAACCTTTGAATCCCTTATAAAGGATCGGGGTCGTGAAAGTAGTAACAAATATAATCCCCAGCCACCAATTTCGGTTTCGAAGAGCACATTGTATCGTTCATCAAAAATACACGATCGTATCGCCGCATTTCGTGCATCTGTTCCCGAAGGAAGTATACTGGGACCTCTGCTGTTCTCAATTTATACAGCAGACATACAAAAATATACATTGTTGGCCACTTTTGCAGATGATATCTCTATTTTAACATCACACGAAAGTCCAACGCATCTGTTATGGTCCAAGAATACCTGAATAAGATTAGCTCGTGGGCTATACTAAGTGGAAAATTAAAATCGATACAGAAAAAACCGTACAAGTAACATTCACTCTAAACGGAAGGTAACCCATGTAAAAATCAACGACGTTACACTACTACAGCGCAACAGTGTTAACTATCTGGGTCTGCTTTTTGATCGGCGTCTCACACGCAGACCACATATTCAACATGCGTGCCAAATAATTAAATCAAGACTCAACAGCCTGCAAAACGCGAAAAAAATCAGCATCGAGTCTGTAAAAGAATATGGTTTATTTAGCTGTGCTGGCTCCTATATGGAGATATGACCTGGAGGTTTATGGCACATCGGTCAAATCAAACTTAAACAGACTTGAACAACTACAGTCGAAGATACTCCGCTCAATATGTTCCATATTTCGTTTCTAATATCACGCTACATCATGATTTAGAAGTTGAATATGTATGCGAGTATTATAGAAATCGCTACAAGAAGTTTTTTAGCGAGTTAAAAAAACAATCCAAATGTTCAAATATTATGTATGCATCAACCATACGTAGATTGAAAAGAAACTCGAGATATCCTCCATACCGGATAACTACTAATTGTATACGGCAGCCTACCTCGGTTACGGTTCAACAGTCTCTGGCAGTGCTATTAATCATTATAGTTTTAGAAAACTCATACCATGCATGGAAACAATATATGCAGACATTGACCATTTTCCAATGGGAAAATAGTTTATAAAATTTTTTACCTTTAAGTTATGAAGAAAATGTGTTGAATATTATTATTGTCAATTGTGGTCCAAAGATCGGTGTGACATTGAAAAAAAAAAAAAGTATTTCACATAACAGACGTGAAGCGTTACTTTACTGGCGTGCGCGACATCGTTCTATAATTTTCACGCAAAATTTCGTTATTCATTTTGTTTTATGAATAATAGATAGATGGTGTTCAGTCGCCTAGGCAGATGTTTGTGTCCTGTCTGACATATTTCGCGTAAGACATCTTCCGTCCTATATTAGCTAATCTCTCCAACAATTTGATCTTGCCCGGCTATTTTTTTGCGAAGGCTCGTCGTCCAATTTCGTCTTTCAACAACGACAGTTCCTCCTTAGTTTCTATAATTTACATATGTAGGTTTCTTCCAGTTCTTTTCCGCGAATTTTTTTACAGTACTCTCGTAACCTGAAAGCTACTTTTCTTTGATCAGTCAGCGTTTTTCCTTCTTTATTTCTTATTATCACATAGTGTTAGATGAAATATCTTGTTACTTGTTTTATCGTCTAAAACGTGTCTCTAGTCTGATTGCTGTCATCATGTTTTTCGATATCTTACCATGCACTATTTATGAAATTGTTTTTATCAATCCTGCACCCAGGACCGACGATGGTGATGATACAATGTTTATTGTAAATAAAACTATTTAACGAGTTCATTTATTTTTGTATCTTACCCGTAATGAGAACAATTGCTTCTGCGGACGTTTGTCCAAAAATCCACGGAATATCATGATAAAGTTCCTCCCCACTTTTCGGAAATTTGTAAAGAAATGCCTCGGAAACGGTGTCTGCTTCAACAGTAGGTCCTAATGTAACGGCCGGATCAATACCTCGTACCTGTTTATCAATTAATTGATATATATATATATATATATATATTTATATATATATGTATTATAATATGTAAACGAATATACATTAAACAAGCTCACGATATTCTCTGAATAATTTTTGAATGAACGCGCATACACATTTATATGTAATATATATGTGTGTATGTGTGTGTGTGTAAAAATGTTCCATAATATATTGTTTATTTATTTTTTGCGAGTCTGTCGTATTGTTATTAGTTTTTATCAGTAGCGAAACAAATGGACTATGTTTTTGTTAAATATACCGCGATGCGGTACAAAAGTAAATCTTAATTTATTCCGTTTAAATGGAAAAATGAATGGATAAATAATATAAAAAATTCTGTGCCTCGGGGCACAAGGATCAGTTTAATGTTAATAAAAATAATTGCTTTTGATTCGTTTCCGTTAATATTAATTTTCCATTCATATTAAAACGTTTACAAGTCGTCGATAAATAATGTAGGCTCGATGACGCGTTGTGATAAGAAGTGCAGCATGGTCAAGGTCCATTACACTAACACGTTGAATAAATCGAAGGAAATCTATATCTATATAGATAAATTTATTACGCAAGTAACAACGTTTTCGAATTTTTTTATCAAAGTATATTTTTTTATAGCGATATGTCGTTATTATTATTCTTAATGAACGAATTTTTATTTTTATTTAAAAATGTACACTCTTAAAATTAAATCACTATCAATTATAATAAATATTTAACAATTAATTCTAAATAAGTACAGTGGCTTAATCCAATAAATGAAATCAGATCGCTAAATGTAGTATACGTTGACGTTTAAGATGTCCGCATTGGTACATGCATTACTAATGCATTTATGTCATTTTCGCTTCTAGTGTAGTTGACTAACCTTTTCAGTCGCAATGTCCACTATACGAGACATGACATTTAAATGTTAACAAAAACTTTTATACGTGAAATGTCTCAATTTTAAAAATATTTATATAAATACATTGAAAATTATCTAAGCTTCACCCAAGAAGCAGTGTTGTAAAATAAATACCCCCTATAAAATTTATAATTTAATGTTAAGATTTTATAATGGATTAAACTCTTTAATGACATCGTTGATGGTAGCTATATGGAGGTCCGGAGGAATAACATCATTGTCGAATCGACAATTTTGTGTCGTAAAATGATATTTTGACTTCACTGGATTACTTCTCGATTGGAGCGCAAAGTGTAACCTTATAAAGCAATTTCATACGTCCATATCGATTTAATGATGTGTCTGCACGTATCGAGTAAGGATTCTCCTATTTATTAATCGGTACATTCGTCACACTTTAGTTTTGATTTGTTGAAATTTTATTTCAACGAAATATGTTTATCCATGTGTATACACTTAGGTACCTTACACAATCAAGGTGTGAAATGCTTCAGTGCCAATATATTATCGTCATTTCTCGTTATCCAAGTATGGAGTACCATCCACTATTTATGGGTCCTAAGGTGGCTACTTAAATCGACCCTCGCGGCACATAGTAAGCCTTTACGTCGTTTCCTTTTCCTTTCTCCGCAACTCGATCGTTTTGATCCGCTTTCTGTAGACCATTTTCCACTGCTTGCCTCCAGGTTTTACGATCCACTGCTAGTTTCTTCAATTTCTTGAGATCAATTTCGCATTCCTTTAGTATTTGATACAAATAGGCCAACAAGGACGTTCAATGCGACGTTTTCCAACAAGAAGCTGGCCGTAAAGGAATTTGTTCGGAAGTTTGTCGTCGTTCATACTGATTACATGTCTAGTCCATCTCAAACTGTTGTTATAAAGTACCATTTGAATATACTTGCAGTTACCTCGCACGAAAATCTCGAGTTTCGTCACTCGGTCCTGTTAACGGACACGCCGTAACCCCCTGGCGCAGTACACTCTGGTGGAAATATTCCAACGAATGTACATTCTTCTTGTATGGAGCTCACGTTTCTGAGCCATAAAGGAGCGTCGGTAAAACAATGGACTTATACATTATTAGTTTTGTTGGACAATAAGATCTGCCTGTTATTAAAGACCCGTTTATTAAGCTTATTTGTTTTGTAAATCTCAGTATATAAGCCGATCTTGCTGTTAAGCATACTGCCAAGATATTTAAAATTTTCCATCTGTTCTATTACACTATCGCTTAGTTTGAGCACGTGTTTCTTTTGCCGTTTATTTCTTATTTATAGTTAGTTTAAAACTGTTGTACACTGTATCAAATATTTTGATAGTGGTCTCTACTTCCCGTATGGTATGGCGCCACCCAAAGCACAATCATCTGTATATTATGGAAATCGAATACACATACATTTAGAAGCTGCTTTAAACCGATGTGTGTTAAATAATCCGCCATCGAATCTGCTGGCCATCACTACTTTTTCAGGGCCCAGCTTCCTAAGTGCGATCATATATGTATGAAGGCCATAATGCTGAAAAGACCAGCGCGGAAGCTAACACACAGCCTTGCTTGACTCCTGTACTTATATATCACTAGCGGCACAGAAGAACGCGAACATAATATATGTATATATAAATAAATCAATGAATTAAATACATATATATATATATATATAAGCGAAGATGACGTATCCTGCATTAGGCTATTTTTATCACATATAAACAGAAAATGAATTTTTTAAAATGTTTGTCCGTCTATTTATCTGTCTGTATGTCTGTTCCGATTTAACTCAAAAACTATGAACGCAATAATGATGAGACTCAGTTTATAGTCTATATTATCGGATTCGTTATCAGCTTTGTTTCGCATTGATGTTACAAATAGGACAGAAATTACAATAATTTAAAGTTTTTAATGGACGGATATATATATATATATATATATATTATGGTGATCTAAGGCGATGGGGGTACCGAGGGAAATATCAAATAAAATAAATATAAAAAGTAAAATTTCGTAATAGTTAATTTAACATAATATATTAATTTATTATAAAGGTATTTCCATCGTAAGAGTTATATAGATTGTCAAAACTGATAAAGTTACATCGGAAAGCCATAATAACACGCATAATAAGCAGTAAAACCTGGGAAATAAGCATAATTTACCTTAAAATGAACAATGTCAGAGTTATTAAGGGAAAAACCGGGGAATAACGGCGGGTAGAGCCAGCAACAACCGGTGATCGCGTGTTGGTATGTGTGTATAGAGATATTGAAAGATAGATATAGTAGTTTTAATCGAAGCTTCGTCTCGAGTCAGTCGCGTATTATTTTAGTACGATAAAGATCATAATTTTCTAGTCAATTCGTACCAACGGGATATTCGGTCAAATACGGACTTATACGTACAATTCATCAAATAAATAAATAAATAATCGCGAATATATAGACTGTATTTGAATAATTAATTAAAATAAATAATTGATTATTTACGTTCATAATTACGTAAATCGTGGAGACGTTGCAAATATACGGAGTACGACCGGGAAATATCAGCCCATCCGGAAGCAGCAGCAGCAGATACACCACAGGTCGTACGTTTTATTTTTTTATATAATTTGTTATTCAATGCTGCTTATTAAATTTATTACATGTCTGTGAGTTATTCGTGTGGCTTACCAATTGTATGAAATAAGTATTTGTTTTCTTTTTAAAGTAATATCGTTGATGTTTAAAAATGCGTAATAATATATATATATATATTAAAATCATTTGTTGTATAAATTAAATTCTAGTCGATGTATACGAGTGTGTCACCGGCTGTGCGAGTTCTACAAGCAGTCCAGGTTAGGCACTGGCGACCACGATTATATAATTATTTAATTATCAATTACGAAATAAAGTACATGTCATAATAAATTGGCGATCCGACGACGGGATTAAGCCCTACATTTTCGTAATAAATTGGCGATAAGGACGTCGGGATACAGTTTCGTTATAATATATAATACCTATACTATACTAATTGCTTTAGTGGCGTAACCGAAATAACGGGCGGATTCAAAAAAATAATTACACAGGTGAAGCCGTGGCGTAACTTGTAGTTACAAATAAAATTCTAGATAGTTACTGATGCATCTGCCGTAGAAATTTTTGGAATATATACGCTCAATATCTTTTATATAGAATAAATGCAATATACCTCGCATTTTTCGAACTTTGGTATATCTAGGCGCATTTAATATATAAATCGGAAACTGTTATTGCGGATTATTTGGAGTTTTCTGTATGAAGCTTTGGATGACTCCAAACAGGACACGCGTGTATAAATATCGAGCGAATAAAGGATTTGTATAAGATTAGTTTATTATTTAGGCTTTGTTTAATTTTTTATTAAATAGTTCGAATACAGAAAACATTTTATATTCTCGTTTCGTTTTTATTTTATGATTTATACGATTTTCAAAATTAATTCTTTGTCTAAGATAATACGTAAATTTTTAACTTAATTTTTCCAGTTTATGGAGACTTGGTCAGTAAGCAGTGTCGACAGAAAAGATATACAAGAAATCTGATGTTGGAGAAGAATGCTGCGTGCCTCACGAACAGCTAGGAGAACCAATGCTTCTATTTTGGATGATATTGGCAACCGGAAAAGATTAAAATCGATCGTTCTCAGCAGAATACTACGATATTTTGGTCTAGTTATAGAGGCGCTGTTTGTTCAAGGTGCAGTGACTAAGAGAGCGTGGTTGTGTTCGATGGTCAGACACGATTTTTTGGGCGTATTTTCCACGATTGTGTAAATATCGCACGCGACCGTATTTGTAGGTGCAGCTTGGTCGGCCGTGTGACAGGTTATGGTCACGATACCCCTGCACGGAGTAATAGAATGAATTAAGCATAATCTAGTTCACTTATGTACCGAATGAACCATTTACTGAAATGTGTAACTTCGCCCTAATTCTGGTCATCGACAAGAGTTGTTTACAGGCAAATCTTGTCTATATAGGACGTATATAAAAACTTAGAGAACCTGTTTATTAAATATTAATTGAATATACAACTAGGGTAAGTGAAGACTTACGAATAATTTTAGCTGAGCCTTCACGAACTCTTCAGCCGGAACCTGTTTTAAGCATTCAACGGTATCGGACGTGTTTTTGTACGAACATCCCGTTAATAGCGATATCGTTTTGAAATATTCTTTTGTAGTTTCCAACGGATTAGTGGCCCATGTATTCAAAGCCGAACCGCTTAAACTGAACGCTTTGTGAAACAGTCCTGATGGGATATTAATTGAAAGCACGATTATTTTTCAATATATATATATATATACACGTTGATGTTTTTTTAATTTTTTTTTTAAAAAAAAATAATGGTTTCTTTTTTTGTAACACACTAGAAATTACTAAAGGTAGAGAATTTACACACTATGTAGAGAAAAAATTGAGTAGATAAAGAGGCTGAGAAAGGAACTATATAGTGAGAAGAGATTGCAAGGATGACCTGGGCACTATAGAGTATAGAGAGGCCCCGATGAAGTAAAGGGACATTGTTGCAACATATTGTTTTGCTTTGTATATGTAGTTAATTTACCAGAGAACTAACAGTAGATTGCCGCCCGAAGCATCAGCGAGACACAAAGCTAGCAGCCAGGAACGCCACAATGATCTGGAATCCATAATATGTCGATTACGATAGAAGAGGATGAAAATAAATTTCAAATTACGCAACGAATTTAAAATATATTTAGATACAATCAGAATGTTCTTAAAGGAGATGCAAAAAAAAAAATGTAGTTACTGTTATAAGAAAGGTTATCGGGTTAGATGGCTTAAACTTGATGACTTGTTCGAAAAGTAAACAGCGATAATGTTCAGAGTAATAAACGATACTGTTACTCTCGTTTTCATCGATAATCGTGTACCGGTAGAATTAGGAAATTTTTTTCATGTACCTCTAAGGTTGAGTTTAAGACCGCACTTTGTATACCGTGTGTGTTTGCTGTCAAAATCATTGGATAACCAGGAAACGCACACTGTATGTAAGGTGCGGCTTTAAACTCAACATTAGGCCCTTGCTTAGAAAACATTACAAGATTTAAAAAAGTGTTTCGTTACATTGCTAGTAGCATTGTTTTTGATCACAATGAAATTGAATGATGCCTATTTTAAGCTGAAATTATTGCGATAATTTGGTTTTGTCAATTATTTAGCGAAATTATTGACTTAAGAAAAATATCTGTTCTACAGATTGATAATATAGTAAGGTAGTTCCAAA
This sequence comes from Coronaproctus castanopsis, assembly GCA_032883995.1. Taxonomy (NCBI): domain Eukaryota; kingdom Metazoa; phylum Arthropoda; class Insecta; order Hemiptera; family Monophlebidae; genus Coronaproctus; species Coronaproctus castanopsis. The sequence goes on along the minus strand of CM065053.1, from coordinate 269,704,282 downwards.
CGGGAGATTTAATAAGAAAATGAAAAAATTCCATAAAATTTTTTTTCTGAAGAAATTAGTAATAAAACACTCGATGTTTGTATAACGGAATTATCACTTTTAGCAACTGATGATTATTTGTTGTGAAAGTTAAGCGACATATGCTGGATGCATGCGTTTATTTCAGGAATTCAACTCTTTATTCCTTATTCCATTCCAGTAAATGGAATGAATCTTGCTATATTTACAACCACATTTTAAACGGAGGAATGAAGGAGATTCAATTGTATAATCGGATTCACTTTAGAGAATCGGCATATGTAACAATTCTTCGTTGTTTTTAAATAATTAGTTAAAACTTTAGTATAGTCTGAAATAGACGCGAGTAAATTGAAAGGAAACGGTCAAATGAAAGTAAAAACAACTGCAACTTTAGCTTAGCGGCTGCTTCGATTTATCCGATCGAGAGGATTGCGTTAGTTATAGCGGCCGATCTAACTGTCGGGATTGAAGAGAGTACGTACAAGTAAGAATAAACGGATTTAAATGCGAAAAAAATAGAAAATTAAATAAATACTCACAGACCTCTACTTAAAGGAGAAAACGCATGTAAGTGTACGCTAGCAGCACCGGCGCTTTGCCCAAAAATCAGTACATTTGCAGGATTGCCACCGAAGGTTTCTATGTTTTTCTGTATCCACTTCAACGCTGCAACTTGATCTTTCATTCCATTATTTCCGGGTAATCGATCATCACCAGCGCTCAAATAACCTGTAACAACGATACGAAGTTGACCGAATGCGCGTATTAAACTATTAAAAAAAATGTATCAGTCATAATCTTCGTGATCGTTTAAAAAAGTAAATACCGACTTGCTGAAAAACTAAAGAAACCGGGTAGATGCAGTGGAAAATTACTTGAATTTGATATGTCTCCTGTTACCTCTCATGTGTTGATGGAATACATACATACATATGTATATATACAATATGTAATATATTATACAAATATTATATATAAAATTAAAATGGAAATAGTGAAAATTCCAGTGGAATATTATAACCATCTCAAATTTTGCGCATACTAATGAATTCTCACTATTTCAATTTTAATTTTACTTACAACATAATCGAGCGTCATAAAATAAAAAATAAAATATATATATATATATATATATATATATATATATATATATTAGATTAATAATCACCTCCTTTAATTCTTCTAAAAACTATTACTTATAAGTACTACATCATGCGCAAAATTGTAGATGGTTAAGATATTCCACATTTATTTGAAATTCTCACTATTTCCATTTTAATATTACATATAACATTCGTATAATAGTCGAGCGTCTTAAATGGAAAGATTTCCATTTTAATATTACATATAATATTTGTATAATAGTCGAGCGTTGTAAAAAGAAATAGCGATAATTCCAAATAGATGAGGAAAGTACACTACATCATGCGAATGATTATTTTCTACTTATAATATTATTTGCTTAGTTTATAATAATTTTTTTAAAATCCTTTTTTCCCCCCAGAAAATATATTACTCCCTGTATTACATATTTTCTTTTCCTGTAGTGGTTATAAGTAGTTCAATAATGCAAGGATGGAAACAAATATAAGTAAAATTAGAGTTATTATGACAACCTGTGTTTGGAGTCGACTTAAGTGATTTAAATTTGACGGAAAAATGTATTGCTAACTTGGTTATTGTTTCTGTAGCTAAGTAACGTATTTTAAAAACAAGGTGTGATTAGCTTGAAAAAGAAACTTTACAATCAGTAGGTCTTACTAGTTCTAAAATATGCCGATCTCAAACTTCATCATGAACTAAAACGAATTTAGAAAAAACGAGAAAAACGCAGCCAGCGAGGGGAAGAATAATTTTCAATATAGAACGTTAAGATTGAATTCTAAGTTCGAAAATATGAAAGGAAACTGGACGACGTAGTGGCAGAAATGGCAAAGATTTAAGTGACGTTCAGGCGATACGATGCAACGACCACTGGTGGACAAATCATGTTCTACAGTGGTAGTCTATAAAGAGGAAGGGAATAAAAGAATGAAATTATACCTGGAGCGGGGGATTGAATCGGTAGGGCGCAAAATCAAAACGAGTGGAGGACTCTCTGTGGAAAGTCTAGGTCTAGCAGATTGAATGACTATTTATGAACAAGATGGGAAATAAACGAGATTTACGTAGCTAAACTGTTAATTCCAGAATGAAGGAAAAATTTAGTTTAGTGTTTTTTGAGCCGATGATATACATTATATAAATATTTAAATATGTCGCCTCTGCATGCATGCATGTATGAGCGTGTCCGAGGCTATACTTATTTTATATATACATATAAATGCATTGCAAAAAGTTTTTTTGTTATTCATGCTAACCAAAAATTTTTTTGGAAAAATGAACAAACCTGCTTAGAGTTGTTTTGTTTTAGAAAATATCAAATTTGTGTATCAGTCATTAAGCGAGATAATACACTATTACCTTATATTGAGACGATAATAGAATAATATTAAAGATAATGATGATCATATAATAGAATACTATTAAGTATAATCATGATCATAGATCGATATCATTCCGAATATTATAAAGGATACATGAAAATCAATTACCTAATACTCCCAATCTGTAATTAATTGTCACAAGCACAACGTCCGGATAATCCATAATGTAAGTCGGCGGATATAGAGAACTACTTCCACACGTATATGCGCCGCCGTGAATAAATACTAAAGTAGAAGCATTTCCTTGAAGCTAGAATTTAAGAAATGATTCGCCATGTCTTTTAATATGTCATACATAATGCACACATATATACTATAGACGACAAAAAACTTTTATAAAGTTTTTGATCATTACGTAATTTTTAATGATCACCGAGAATTCAGTGCACACCGTTGCGTATAACATCATAATATGCATCATAATTAGTTACTCCCTTGAATGTGAGGGCACTTTGTATGTAAAAATAAAAGTGCAATGGTTAGTCACGACGTTCGACGACTTGATGATGATAAAAGTCGCTTCCTTACTTTAATTTATAATGTGTGCTCATAATTTGCGGGATAATTTTGAATTAATAACGATGTGACCGCAACATTTTGTTTCTTCAGAATTTTGGTAAAAGCGTTAACAGCATCATTTTTGTTCCTTCGCCTGCTGGTCTATTTGCATCTATTCGTTGATGACTGTTCGCGTTCGTGAATGCTCGTTTATTATCGTTCGCGAATGTTCGTCAACTTTGCATCTATTTTTTTTTTTATGCGACGCAGGAGCTGTTATGGTGCCACAATTGAAAGTTATGTGATGATGGAAAACTCGCTTACGCGATTCGACGCCTAACCTCGATGGTCGTTGGTTTGACATTTGAACTCTGTAGCAACTAGACGCTATCACATTATTATTATTTTTTTGTATTTTGTACTGTGTTATTGTTTTTGGTATCAGACGGTGTATTTTACATTAGGTTAAGATTATATATTTGTTTTTAAGAAGTGGTTATAAATTTTACATCTTTAACCGTATTAGCAATCAGCTAAATCGCTTAATAAAAGACATCAAGAAAAGAACTTTTGATAACTTTTTGGAAAATTAGAGTCCGAATGAGGATAAAGATTACTCCCTCTGCGTGCAACTCGCAAATTTAAGCGATCTCTGATACCGCTAAAAGATGACCATGGAATATGGATCCGTAGTGATAAAGAAAAGTCTGAGCTTTTTGCACAGCACTTAGCCAGTGTGTTTCAGCCGCATGAAATCTCATCAAACATTGAACGATAATGGAATGTCAATTTGCCTAACCAATTCGATATATTACAGCAATGGAAATAGCTATTGAGATTGATACTATGAATCCGAAAAAAGCTCCTGGGATTGATGAAATCTCACCATCAATAACATAGGAAATATCAAAAAAATCGGTTGTATTACTTACGTATCTTTTTAATGTCTATCTTCGACTTCAGTATATACCGACTCTTTTTAAAACGGCTCAAATCATCATGCTAAGGAAGCCTGAGAAATCAGCAGAAGATATGAAGTCTTATCGGCCAATGTTGCCAGTTCTATCAAAATTACTTGAAAAACTTCTTTTGAAAAGACTTAAGCCACTGGTGGAAGCCCAGTTACCTGACCATCAGTTTGGTTTTCGCAGCTATCATTCAACAATCCACCAAGTGCATCGAGTTGTTAAGTACATTTTAAAAGCACTCGAAGAAAAAAAGTACCGAAGCACAATGATGCCAGAAAACTTCTGCCAACTGCGGAAGTCATACTTAGAAAAAGTGTAATATTGAAATAAATTTAAATTATGATTATATATACACGTATATGTATTATATTATGATTATTATTATATATACGTATAGGCAATTGTCGCTGTGGCATAGTTTCTAGAACGGGCGACGACAAAAAAATATTTTCTAAAGTTTTTCATCATTACGTAATTTTTCATCATCATCGAGAATTCAGTGATACACCGCTGCGTATAACATCATAATCTGCGTCATAATTAGTCACTCTCTTGAATGCGAGGCCACTTTGTATGTCAAAATAAACGTGCAATGGGTAGTCACGACGTTCGACGACGTGGTGATGATGATGATGATAAAAGTCGCTTTTTTTTTTTTTTTTTTTTTTATTGGGCTTCCATATCAGTTTACCCATTAAACTAAAGTCGCTTCCTTACTTTAATTTATATGTGCTCACTCCGTGTCCGAAAATTTTTTTCCGCTTAATTATCATTACTATTAATTATAATTATATAATAATCATTATATAATAATTATAATTATAATTATTTCCTCGTTACATCGATAAAAAGAATAAACTGTAAACACCGATATTAACGATGTATAAAGTACCTTTCTAGTAAATACGTTCAAATAGAGACAGTCTTCTTGACCGGTAATGTCTGTTTGATGTCTAAAGTAATCCTTCTGTATACATTCGGGAGTATTTGTAATGACGTTCCTTACGCCTGTCCACGGTTCGGGTTCTTGCGGAGGCTGCAAATATAATTTAAATCGTCTAAAGTCGTTCGTAAAATCACTAATTATACTTACATGTAGCGTACAGTCTAACGATTATCGTGCATTGACGTACGTGCAAGAAAACCGGGAAAAAAAAATTAAACAACTGAACATTTGCCTCGATCAGCATTTGATGCGTCTTTAGAAATGTTTTCTTAATTATTTAATTAATACCTAACGAGTAACGCTAGAATTTAAAAATCGAGAAAACCAGCTCACATATTAGCCACAAAACTCAGAGCAGATGGTTTTGACGCAGTTGCATCCTGGAAAGAAGAATGCGACCATACGAACCCAGACCGATACGGTACGATAAACACACCGAATTGCTGGCAACCAGGTTTCGACCTATGGAAATTCCGAGCGCGTTTAAATCGTGTCAGAACAGGCCAATCAGTAGTCTTACGCTAACGTATGCCCACGCAGAGCCCCCTTAGGAGCGGTTGGAAGGATATTCTATATCAGACGCGGCGATAACATGGCTATGAAACCTGGATGCGAACATCTCAGCTACCCGAAGACATACAATATCATAATCATCGTCACCTTATTAATATCGAAGCAAGATTATAAAGAGTAAAAAATGAAAAAAACCCATTAAATATTGCATGAAATAAATATAAAAACCTGCGACTTAAAGTCTTGTTAAGTTACTAACGATAAATATTAAAATATTATCATTGAAGCTCTTCTTTCTTTACATATGCATAAATCGGTATGTCTTTACGGTGAACGTGATATTGTAGGAGACTATATTTTAATCGAAGGTGCTTATTTTGTGTAGAGAAATGTTGCTACGAAAACGAATAAGTGTAGATATATAATAAAGTAACGCTCAAAATGTAACAGTGCCACAGGGAGCGTTAAGAAAAAAAAACTTAAGAAGACTGCTTGTTCACATTGGAACGGACAGAATGAACATTTTTTTCGAGCTAAATATGAGAAAGACGATCAGGTAACAAATGATGCCCAAATTGTTATCTACTGACGAGTACAATTCATCCGTGATTAATCTACTTAAGGAAGTGGAACGACGGAAAGGAGAGACGGTTGAAGTTGATAGTAATTGTACAATGATCCTTATGCTCCAGCTGTACAGAGTGAAAGATATTATCCTTGTGGGAAACTAAAGACAGTACTACGTTTCTTTAACTTATTTCATAGTTTTTATGACCCACCACGCATAAAAAGAACATAAATATTTCCGCACGTTTAAACGTAATTAATCTAATTAATGTATCTGGTACATTCCGTAAAGAAAATTATAAATTTTCCATCATTACGGAAGTATCATTGCTCTTTTTAAATCTAGTTCACGATATGTAAATAATAGATACTTTCAGTTGGACGTAAATTGTATCCAATCTCGTGCGCACATTAATTCTGGAGTACCGCGAGGTAGTGTACTTGAGTTTACATTGTATCAGGTTTATCCACTGGACTTTCCAATAAACGATAAAAACACTATACAGCTATGTACACTCAGATGATACGGCAATATTATCTGTTAATCGCGATTTAAAGATAGCAACAGATCAATCGCATAAAACATACATTTAGAACAATGGTTTTCAGGAAAATTAGACTCCAAATCAAATTACGTATCGTTTACTTCGAAGAAAGATTTAAAATTCGTCATTGAATGGCCAATTAATACCAATTTCATCACGGAAAGTAAGATATCTAGGATTACACTGGGAACAGCACCACTCACACGGGGAGACCACGTTGTTTCGAAACGAAAGCAGCTTCAGTTAAAACGAACTGGCTATATTTCTCATTGCAAAACAAAGTCTTATACAGCGTGTTTAGTGAAATCGGTGTGGACTTACGAAGTTGAAATGTGGGGCTCTGTATAATCATTCAACACCGAGTATCGTTCGGAGATTTCGAAAAAAAAAAAGTGTTGCGAAACATTGTATCCACTCCGTAGTATACACGTAACGATGACATATACATATCTCACGATCTTTGTAAGCTGTAGAGATCCGCTGGCGAATGAGTCCTTCAAGAATGCACAAATCGATTAATCACCCGGTGTTCAAACAACAGCTTATCCTTTTCAAGTAGCAAATCCGTCGTAATGCACTTTTGTCGTGTTCGTAAATGCAAGCGTGAAATGTGTATCTCTCTTCAGGATAAGACGCTTCCCAATAAATCGACAGTCCGCTATCTTGGATTGATTATAGACTCTAAATTAACGTGGAAACACCATGTAAACTTCGTTAAAAAAAACCTGCTACAAAAAAATGAATATTCTGAAGAAATTATCACATACTGTCTATGGTGCCGACCGAATCTCCTTACTACGAATTTATCGTTGTTTGATCCGATCAAGAACAGATTATGGAGCCGCAATATATTCCTCAGCTTGCTCATCTACCCTCAAAACCATCAATGTTATTCATAATTCTGCATTACGTTTGGCGACTGGAGCATTTTGCACCACACCGATCAACAGCCTACAATCCGAGTCATCAGAATGGACACCTGATTACCCAAGAAGTTCGTCATAAATGGCCTTTTTTCATTATGGCAGAAGGAGTGGCAGCTAACGCCACAAACCAACAAGTTGCGGCAAATCAAATATTCGGTTGATCCTTGGATAACTTCGCTTTCAAACCGTAGAGATGATGTGGTTATCACCAGATTATGCTTGGGTTATACGCGTCTTACTCATATCTCATTAACAGAACTTTGGCTCCTGTGTGTCCCCGGCTGTAATGTTGTCCTCTCCTTTTCCCGTATTCTAGTCGATTGTCTCTCATACTCCTCGCTTCGAGCGTCTCTTAATCTTCCTTCTTCGCTCCATCTCCTCTTCAAAGATGATCATGTTTCATTGTCGAACCTAATTATCTTCCTCTATCTATCCCGTATACCTCAATCTAATCCTCTTTTCCTATCGTGCCTCCAGCCTTGGCCGCTGTACATGGCACGTTAATTTAATTTAATAATAATAATAATAATAATAATACATTGTGATCTGAATGTACCGACGATGATAAAACAAAAGGTTAAAAAGTTTAAATATACGTAGGCTTGGACAACACCCGCTAGACGTTAATATACCGAACAGCTGTATTTAAACGCCTCGAAAGAATTAACCGAATTACAATATAGATGTGGTAAATATTTATAATTTATAATTAACTTATCTTATATTTCACAAATCACCATTGGACGGTTATACCATATTTATTTCTATTCATTGTCTTTCTTAGACAGATTGTATACAAGAAAACAAAGTTCACGATATCGCAATTAACTTCTCAACACTAAATTTTCGGTAATTGACACTTTATCTTTTCCAAGCTATCTAACTCGTTAACGATCGCCATTTTTAACCACGCCTGCCTTTGCTCGTACCCAGGTCGCGCAATACTAAGATGTATGCGCATTATTTCTGGAATATTTAAACCAACAATTTTCTTGTATGTATATTTAGTATCGATTTTGTAAATATACCTAATGTGTATTAAGTCATCGAAAATAAGAAGTCGTAATCGGTTTGTACGAAACTGAAGTCCACAACTCGTTATTTATACGACAAACGAAAGAGTTTAGAATTCCGTCTATCGTACTGGTTAATAATCGAACTGATACGAAACCTAAAGACGAAATTGAAATATTTAAATCGACCGGGGATTATAATTTTTTACCGAAATTTATTAATTAGTTTTATGCACGCATTTATCTTATATTTTTCCTGTTGTTAACAACGTTTGTTATCTAGTGCATTCGTAGAAATCTGTTTTAATATTTCGTCGACTCCTACTTTCTTATCTTATCTTATCTTATAATACTACATTTATAAACTTAAACGATCGTGTGAGTGGCCTAGTGTTTTTCAACTCGTTTCTTACATACCCACACCACCCGAAGAAAAGGCAATGAACCAAACACTGGTCATTATCGTTATCATCAGTAATAATGGAAACAGACGATAACGTTTGATTATAGGAAAATATATCCGTTAGTAATAATAATAAGTTAATAACACAGATAGCTTTATTCGCACCGATACTACGAATATTATCGTTCAATCGAGCAATGGAAAAATTTCTCCACTCAAATTAGTTCAACATATTAATGAGGCAAATAGTAATAATAATAAAAAGCCAGAATGGCAAATAGTACATTATAAGAGGTCCAACCAGGGAGAGACAAAGGGAAACAAACACACTATCTCCAGCAGAACCTGAACAAAAAATAGATAAATTGACAAAAAACAGATGTGCTCCATTACAAAATGAAATCTGCTCAACTTCTAGTGAAATTAATACAATGCAAAAAACCTCCTCCTATATTTATACCAAATGTTAAAAATTTACCACAACTGAGAAAAATTGATTAATAGATAGGCCTTTAGTTATAAAACTACTGAAAGACTATTATTGTTATGTGCGTGGAGGTATAAATGTGATATATCAAACAGGGTGGTTTAACTAACGTAAAAACAAAAACATAAATGGATAAAATGGAAAAATTGAATGTAGGTAATGTAAATATAAGATTCATTAAGACGTAAATGGAATGAAGTGCTCATATAGTGCGCGATAAGAGAAATAAATATTTCATAATAGGAGAAGTAAATATATAAGTAAATATTGAAATAAATCTATATAACATAGACGGTTATGATAAGGCACATAATTTAGATGTGAAAGAAAACGTACATAAGATTATAATCTATGTTAGAATGAAGGCTAAAGTGCAAATGAAAATAGAAAGTAAACATATGACACGATAAATGTAAATAATACCAATTTTTATATATGGGCAGTATACAGGTCATAATCTAAAGATGTAAGGGAGTATATAAAAGAAATAAACGAAACGGATTGAACATGTTTAAATAATAAATCTACTATATATATATATATATATATATATATATATATATATATATATATATATATATATATATATATATAAGACATAAATATAAAAAAAAAGGGACCGGACATTACAAATTATAAAATAATATTGGCGGAAATGGGACAGAGAGCAAAATGGAACGATATACAGGAGACGATTGGAAACAAACAGAACTAGATCACTTGTTCACAAAACAAATAACAAAAAAAGGTACAATTTAAGCATGAAAATATAAATATGAAAATAGCCGATCATAATATAATAAAATGCGAAGTAACATTAAAAACAAGAAAGAATAAAATATCACAAGAAGGAAGAAGGAAAAAATATAACGGAAAAAGGCTTATTGATAGATTAAAAAATATGCAATGGAATCTTGGAAATGAAGATGCAAGTGCAGCCAATATATATGAAGAGATCAGGAATGGTTTTGAAAAAGTAGATAAAGAATGTGAAAAAGAAACAGAAAGAAAAGTGATAAAGAAAAAAGTGGGGATTAAAGAATTGACTAAAGATTTATTAGAGCAAATAGTTATACAAGAAGTATAAAAAAAAGTAAATGAAACAAATTAATTAGAGAACAACAGACTGTAACGAATAAAACAAACATCGAAATAGGAAACCGGAAAGACAAGTTTGCACAGAAAGGTTTCGAGCAAGCAGGTAATGATATTGGAAAGACATGGAAAAATCTGAACAAAATAATAGGAGAAGAAATACGAATGGTAGTAGATGATATTGTACAAAAGTATTTATGTAAAGACGAAGACAAAAGAGCGAACAATTTCGGTTGTGTGTTACAAAATGTAATAAAACAAATCGAGCATAATTGTGAAATAAAGCTTTCGAAGAGGAAGCTGCCTAAAGAAATAGGAAACAATCAGAGATGGAGAGATACCCGAAAAAATGAAAATATCCATGATCAGGCCAATATACAAAACGGGGGGATCACAGAGAATATAAACATTATAGGCCAATATCTATAATAACAAAGGTATTAGAAAAGTAGGTAGCTGGGCACTTATACGTCGAAGAAAACAAAATTATAGATGGGGAAGAATAGGGATTTCAAAAAGGAAAATCCATCTCTAAAGCTGTGGGAGATTTTGTAGATGATGCAAGGGAAAACTTTGAATCGGTAAATAAAGTACTTGTAAAATATATTTACAAGGGCATTCGATATTGTAAATCACAAAAAACTCTTACAGAAATTAGATGATATAGGAATAGAAGGAAGAGTTAAAAATTTCTTTGAGAGTTATTTAGAAAATAGAAAATCAGTAGTCACTATATAAAAGGAGAATTAGGAGAATTGCAGAATGTGGAAATTGGAATACCGTAGGGTAGTAATTTAGCATCGACATTATTTATTATATATGCAAATGGTTCGAAAAGTATATTAAAATATAGTAAAGTATACACATTTGCAGACGATATAAGAATAGTGACAGTACACAGAGAGAGAAAAAATGCCGAAATGAACACGCAAAATGATTTAATAGTAGTAAGTAAATGAGCGCGTGATAACAATGTAACAGTGAATACGAACAAAACAAAATGTATGTTCTTGAAATCAATGGCAGAATTCTAGCCACACAAAATCAAAAATAATTATGCATTCGAATGAGTGTGTTCAACATGAGTGAAAATAATAAATGCTATAATATAAAATACGGAAAAGTGGAAATAGACACATAAATATTTAGGTGCGATTGTAGACAGATATCTACATTGGAGTGAGCACGCAGAATATTTAGAGAGAAAAATTAAAACACTAATATCGCTAATGTATACATTAGGAAAATATATAAGTACACTAAAAATGGCATATTATGTATTCAAGATTAAGATATGGAGTACAAAAGCATGGGGATTGGCTAGTAAAACATATATAGAAAACATATATATCGGTTACAAAAGAAATGCTGGAAACTGATTATGAAGTAAAAACTGTTGACCAGTTCATGAAAGAAGGGATATTTTAAATGTGAGAGTTTTTTGTATTTAATGAATAAAATATTGCAATATTTAACAGTAGGAGAGAATAAAATAGCTACAGAACCAAACAAATAAAGCAAGTACATGCTACGAAAGACACTTAAATATAGATTACCGGGAAAGATAAATATGGACAACTGATAAATAGATAATGACAAAAATTTTAAATTGCATACCACAGCAAATACTGGTGGAGAAGAATACTAGAAAACTTAAGCAGTAAATTAAAATCTGGTTAATTGAGGAAAACATCGTGGAAAAAAATAAAACAGTAACATTGGAAAGGGTATGTAAGGGAAAAATAAAAATAAAACTATAAAAAAAAAAAAGGTAAGTGTAGGAAAGAAAGGGATAGACACATTTCAGCTTACCACCTCGAATACGGCTACAAAAATACAAAAGAGATAAAAATAAAATAAGTATGTGTGAGTAGGAGAGACAAATGAGTGTATAATTGTGGGAAAATGGGAGAGAAGGAAAATAATAGTGTGAATAATATATAAAAGATAATTAATAAGTAGAATATAGGTTGGGCATAGAGTAAATCTCTGCCGACAAGCATATAGCTCGAAGGAAAAAATTGTAACAAATTATCATTAAGGTATAGATGGGAGTGAAAATGCACATATATGTTGAATGTTATTATTATAAGAAATATACATTTATAAAAAAAAAATCAATCGTAAGTTAGTAAAAAATTTTAAACCCATATTGACCACTAATGCTAATATTAATAATAAAACTTCGATTACTAACAACGATAACAACAATAGCAGCAGTAACAGCAATAATAATAATAATAATAATAATTTTTCCAAAATTTATTTAATAATGGATAGAATTGAAAAATACAAGGTGCTTAAATGCTACATATCTATACATATACGCATACACACATTATACGCATATACACACATACATATATATAACATACACACACATATACTTATGCATTCATATACACATAATACATATACATAACCACATGCCTATAAATACACAAACATTTTAGATACATACACATAGGTTACACACATTATGCGCACATACGCACATACATATACACACATATACTTTACATTCATATATGCATGCATACGTAATACATATATGTACCCACATAAAATATGTATAAATATGCGTATTCAGAAACATTGACAATCCTGTATAAAACAAAAATAAAATATTTCATGTAGTTAGTTAACCGGTACAAAAATTCTAGTTTACAATTGGAACAAACACATAAACATTTTAGATACATACACACAGGTAATGCATATAGTTAATCATCTTAATAGTAATTATAATAATTCCATTACACCATAAATTCGATACGCAGTTTGTTAAATAAGATACAATTTATAATGTCCGCTATATACTTGCGCCAGTATCGGGAACTATGTGCATTGTCAATTGAATATGAAATAAGAAAAAATATGTATAAATATGCGTATTCGGAAACATTGACAATCCTGTATAAAACAAAAATAAAATATTTAATGTAGTTAGTTAACTGGTGAAAAATTCTAGTTTACAATTGGAACAAACACACAAAACTGGGCGGTAATAAACACTACTAAATTCATATATATACATTAAAAAAAAAACAATATTGGGCGGTAAACATAACCTTCACGCGCTTAAAATATTCATAATTTAAATTATGCGGGCATAAATACTTGTAAAATAAACTAGATGTATGGGATATCTAAAGTTTTATAATACACTAATTCTTGAAATATTACTCTGAATTGGAAAAACTTGTTAACCATTGAAACCTATACGAAAAACCATCGAAGCAATATACACACACACACACAATAATAATAATCAAATCAAATCAAAATTAAAAAATTATTTTGATCTGCAAGAAAAAATTATAAACAAAATATATAACGTGTAAATCTCGACTATGCGCAAATTGCGCGAACGTTGAATTAGATATAAATAGTACGCATAAAAATGAAATATTAATTCCGTTTGATCGAACTAAAATAACGTAACGTTATGATCGATGTAAAATTAATACAGTTATCGTAAACGTTTTTTGAAAAAACAAACGAAATCACTTTAGACGTATAAGTGAACACTTACACACACCAACAATGAAATAGGACAAAGTATTAAAGTATAATTAGATATAAGTACGAATCAGGAATACATATATACGTAAATAAATATACACACACACATATATATATATATATATATATATATATGCGTAAGTACTAAAAGCCGTGGTACAGCGTGAGAACATAAAAAAAAGGTAATATCAACAGTATCCGTAATCTAGTAAATTTATAAATACAGTATTAAAGGAAATTAAAATAGTTTGAAAAAAAAATTAAAGTAGGAGTAAGCTTAAAAATTAAACGATTTTGAAATAATATTTAATTTACAGATAAGAATTAAATTTATAAAAATTAAAATCATCGATATAAAACAATTCAAATAACAATTATGAACAGGACGAAAAAAAAAATCAGCAAAGTCGGTTGAGTCGTTCTCGAGTTATGGTATTTAATACATTTGGCAACTCATTTATATATATATATATATATATATATATATATATATATATATATATATATATATATATATATATATATTCGCAGAAACGGAAGAACAGTGGCAAAGAATGTTGGATATTATTAATAAGGAAACAAGAAATATGGAATGAAGATAGACACTGAAAAAACGAAGATAATGAAATTTTCCAAATCTATTAGTAACGACGTAAAAGTCAAAATTGATAATAAAATAATAAAACAGGTAACTGAGTTTAAGTATTTGGGCGCAATATTCACAAATGACGGTCGGGATGTGAAAGAAATAAAATCACGGATAGGATTGGCAAAGCAATTATATATTTGGGATAAATATTAAAGAAGAAAAAGATGGCTTTGGGGTTAAGAATAAGAATAGCACGTTGTTACGTATGGTCCGTGTTGAAATACACAGCAGAATCTTGGACAATGAACGCTGAAATCGAGAGAAAATTAAACGCCTTCGAAATGTGTGACGTATAGAATGCTTAAGATTCCGTGGACCGATTTTCTATTAAAAATGTGCTGAATCGATGCAGAGTCGATAAACTGACTATATCGTCCAAGACATTAAAGAAAAAAAAAAAAGGTAAAATATATCGGACACAAAATACGAGAGAAGAAGGCATTTCTATGCCAGCGGTCCGAGAGAAAATAATTGCAAACGCAACAAGAGGAAGGAAGAGTCCATGGAGTACATAACAACCAATCTTGGAGTACATAACAACCAATGTGGGTATTAATGAAACGTACGAAATAATAAACGCAGCTAGAGAAATAGGAAAATAAAAGACGGCTAATGGTTCTTGGCGGGCAACCTCTTGAAAGGAGACGCAATAAAATGATGATGATATATATCATATGTTGAATATATTGGAGAGTAGTGTGATTTTATAAATTATAAACCAAACAAATAACACAGTTTAATCTTTTGTATGCTTGATAATGACGTAAGTGTCGAAAAGCTTTGCCAATAAAAAACTTCTTTTAGCGATTAAACTGTGTTATAATTTTGTGTGGTATATATATAATTTATAGATACACGTCCCCTGCCAGCTTCAGAGTTCCTTCAATTTATACATGTTCTTATCTATACGTAATATGCGTTTATTATATTATATATTTATTCATACATATAAATTTCCAAATAAAAAAAAACAAAAAATTAGTTTCTTTTTTTACTTCAAAACGTAGCGATCCAATTGGTGGTTTAGCATACGGTATGGAATAGAATCCGTAAAATTTGTTTCCACTTCTAGATGTTTGAATCGTGCCGGCTAATCGACCTTGTTGAACTGACACTTCGAGCGTCAGTGTTGTACTTATAGGGAATAGTAACGATAAAAGTATTATTAGCGCAAAAATTTGTTTCGGTAAAAAATTCATAGTTAACGCGATAAATTTCGTTTTTTCGATTTAATAACCAACTTTATCGTCGCGAAACAAACGAGCGAGTGATCTTTACCGTTTCATACGTGCATATATAATATGTACACGTATTAATATATACGTATTAATACGTATATCGATATAATTTATTTGGTATCTGGACACAGGAGAAGGCAGTACTTATCTGTCTACTACGTAGTAGAAATAAATCTAGGCTTTTTTCTCTCCTTTTTACTCGTATTTTACGTAATAAAAAATCGTTCAGTTTATTATTACGTATTTAACTAGAATAATAGAATACGACTAGTAATTTTTACTCTCGCGATAATACAAGTTTTTCCCCCAAGGATGAAGATGTACACGTGGCAAGTCAATCGACCAAACAGATAACCGACTATGTTCATTTAAATGTAGGTCGATAATAAATTTCGATCGTTAAATATCGACCGCCGTAATTATCGATTAATTTTAATTGATCGCCAGTATTATCGGAAATTGACTGGATTATTGAAATGCTGCGAGTTTATTATTACACGGCGTAATCTGCATTTTCGGAAACTTTAGCCGTTCGAATTAGTTTCGTAATTTGTAACTAATATCGATCGTTCATCGTGCAGCCGTGGTTCGTTTAATTCGTGTTGAAAAATTTACCGAATATAATTAGTTTTGTTTAATTGGAAAAAAATAACGACGATCGTTTGTCGGTTACGTACTTGTTATACTGCCGCGCAGTTACTTCATCGGAATTAACGTTTTTAATAATTTAATCGACGACCGAAATACTATCCCCCCTCACCTTAATATTTACTGCGAGCTGACCAACGAGATCATTTAGCGGTATTTAGAAGAAAAACATAAGAGGAATAGTACCCACGCACCCGGTAACCGGGACCTTAAATTAATATCACCGGCCGTGTCCGACAGCTCTGACGCAATTTGGTCGATTTTTCAATCTTACACCGTGGCTCCCTATTGCTTAATGACCCCCCCACCCCACACACTGTATAAATATAAGGAATGTTTAAATCATGACGAATAATCTGGTTTGATTACTAAAGCGCATTTTTTTATTTCGGCCAATGTGTATAGTTCCTACATTTGTCGGCTTTGCACAGCTACCCCCCCTATAACTGCTATATCTAGATAGGCCTTAAAGTTGCAATATGAATACGACGTTTGTTGTCAATATACGCTATTTCTACTCTCGATAACCGAAACAGTTTTTTAATACGTTCATCTAATCCTCTTCGTTCGAATATGATTTCCATATATATATATATATATATTAGTCGGTTCTCCAAGTGTAAGCCCGCAGTTATTTCATATGATTGGTACTTCTGCGTTGTTGATTCCAACCGGAGAATTTTCTGTTAATAACCATTGTATACAGATTTAACTTTTACGTTCCGTTTGTTAAATCAGTTTTCAACTGTAGCTAGCGCTATCTAAATATTACTACTCGCCGTATTCTGGAACGGTATCAGAGAAAAGAAGCGTCATCGGCGAATAGTAGTATTAGTCGGAGGAAAATCGGGTGTGTAAACTAAATACAAACCTTGAGGTATACTCGCATAATAGACGGGATACAACTCGGAGAACGCTTGGTCGTAGTGTGTGTGAAAATATCTTTCACGAATATAGGATTCAGATAAAGGTCTGTGGATAGTGATCAAGATTATTGGAATACACGTTGGGTAGTAGTAGCTTCCACTTATATACAAATTAAAAGGAAATGAGCGGGAAGAACGGTCTCCCCGACGAATAATTTTAATGATGTTGTAAGGAACGTCAACCATGTTGGTCGTGCATATCAATTTTCGGTGCGAACCTTTAAATTTGATATCCTTCAATTTGAAAAGAAGGCCAGGATGCCAGACGACGCGACCGTAGGTCAGCGAAACATTAAGAAAAACAGCTGAACAATACTGTTTCCGCTCTAGCACTGTAGAGATATTGTCGACAACACGATTGTCGCAGAGTTGAATGATTATGCCGGAATCTAAATTTATCAGAAGGAATTTTCACTTTTTTCTAAGGATGGATATATTCTATTTAGTAGAATTGTTTCAAAAATTTGACTTACTAACGAATTAATAACGGGGTATAAACTTGTCATCATCATCATTAAATGCTGTCTCCTTATCGGAGGTAGGGGACTACTTACCTTATGGACCTGTACTGTATGCTAATTACTTCGTTTTGTACGAGAAATAACGATTAGTTAAACCTGTTCATTTTCGTCGTCAATTCATAAATATAAAATTTGAATCGCAACGAAAAAAAAAAACAAAGTCCCCGGTGAGAGGGATTCCTTTACTTATAAGACGTAACAGAAATTTTTCTATAATAAGTCCAACTGAAAAATAGGTGATTTTCATCGTTGATGTGGTCTCTATCCGAATGAATGAGTACAGAATGTACAGGGGGTTAATTTGTGTGTGACTAGAACGTATGGAATGTTATTGACGTTAAGTCTTAGGCGAAGTATAACACGAATAATCGAAATCCTGTTTTCTATGTTGCTTGTGTGCGTATGAACCTCGTGTATTTTTTTCCTTTTCAGCATAATTTATTTCCTCGCAGGTTTTTGTTTATTTTTTCCTGTAGCCTAACATTTGTCTCGTTTTCAACCGAACGAATAATATTAACAGTATCAGATAATAATGTCCCAATTTCATCTAATGATATTTCACACGGATGAATCTCAAAAGTAATTCATACGCTAGCAAGGTTCGACAAAATAAAATAACGCCAATTCAAAATTTCTGCTACCCCAAAGAGGAACAGGTTATCATCTTCAATCGTATCCTACAATATAAAATAATCGATTATTAAAAACACCCACAACAAAAATAATACTATCTAACATACCCGCAACAATTACTAATGAAACATTGGAACATTTGATTTTGAACCTAAAGATGAAACTAGCTTCCCAAGTATCGCTTCTGAGGATAAAGCCTCTCGACCCTGAGTTCGGTCACATTGTTAGTTGACGTCGCTAAGTATGTATATCTCAAATTATAAAGATCTTCAATTACAAAAAAGTTTTCATATCTTTATCTCATCTTCAAATGTAACTCCTCTGGTTATAACGCGGATGAGTGTGATGCAACCCCCATACTCGATGACGATACTGATGTGAAAAATATTCCAGCTGTGCAAGCTCATCTCTGCCATCCTCCAACATGCAAAACAAACAGCACCCGACATCGTCTTTCCTAAACCACCCCATTATTGCCAGACATAGGCGACAAATTTAAAATAAATTTAAAACGACTAATTTCTGACAACTCGTCTAAAAGTACAGAAAAGAAAACTTGAATAAAACGCCAAGTAGAAACCGCAAAAGAAAGAAAAATTCAACGTCATCAAAACAGAGAAACGGCGCGGTTAGTGCGGATGAAGAAAAAACATAATCCGACAATCCACATAACACCGACCAGAGCTCATATAAATCAGTGTCTTTAAACAACCTGTATCCATTCAACCACAAAGCTCAGACAGAAAACGATTCTTCAATCACACACCAGCAACTGTCCAGCTTAGAAAAATATTTCGCTAACGATCCAAATGACGCTAATCATTTAACAAATAACAAATTTATTCAATTCCTGGAAGGAACAAAGCAATCATTAAACCCGGGTCAGGTGGCCAGTATGCTTGGCATAAATGCTGCTGAGTTAATAAACATTATGCAATTAATAAAACCTTCTCTGGAACATAAATGCATAAAAAGAGTAGATTCACGAAAATTATAAATAAACTACAGAGACTTAATGATACCGATAAAGAAATTTCTGATTACCCTTCCTCGCGACAAGAAGACGTATAAAATAAATTTAAATAATTAAAACGAATAATACAAATCAAAATATAATAATTATAAATTGGAACTGCAATGGTATTTTACAACATTTAGAAGACTTTAAATTGCTCCTATCCATGTAAAACCCTACAATTGCGTGTATCCAGGAATCGCACTTACAACCAAACTATAAATCTAACCTCTTACAATATAATATATAAAAGTGTTAATCCAGTAAAGAAGGTACACGCTGGAATAATCTTAGCTATACGAAAAGATGTCAGCTACACTCAATTGAACCTCAACTCAGATCACATACAGACCTTAGCAGTACGCATAAACAGTTGTTCAATTTATCTCCCACAATACACAAAAATTGATATAAATGACTACTCTAATATAAATCATAATTCCGAATATCACTGACATCAGTACTCTGTAAACTACTTGAAAAAATAACTAACCTCCGCTTAGTATGTGAATTGGAGAATAGAAATCTGCTGTCACAAAACCAATTCGGCTTCAGACCATCATGCTCGACATTAGATCAATTAAACTATCTTCACACAAAGATACAGAATAGCTTTACTCGACGCATGCACATGTTAGCAGTTTTTTCGATAATTTGATCGTATTTGGAAACGCAAAGTCGTGCTCAGTTTACACAAATGGGGATTTAAAGGACGGGGATCATGCACTTCATTCAAAATTTCTTATCTACACACTGTTTCCGCGTCCGCTTAGGCTCGTTATTATCATCGTCCAAAACACTGACCAATGATATTCCTCAGGGATCTGTAATCAGTCCAACGCTATTTATCGTCGTAATTAATGATCTAATTTCATCTATTCCATCATTAGTTGATGCCACACTATTTGCAGATGACTTCTCGATATCCATCAGCTGCGACAACTTAGCGGCTGGAGAGCGAATGTTACAAATTGAAGTGAATCGAGCCCAACAATGGACCTCTCAAAACGGTCTTACGTTCTCGTCTTCCAAAATAAAATGTGTCCATTTCTGTCGCCTTCGAACGTGCAGAAAAGAACTTTACCGTCAACAGCAATACTATACCGCAATCTCGCACAGTTACCCATCTGGGAATAATTTTTGATCATACTCTTTCTTGGAAACAACACGTTCAATATTTAAAACTGTAGCATTTAGAACGAAGTCTTATAGAAGGGACTTAAAGACATCTGTACTAAATTTATCTCGTGCAGTTTGTTACGATAAATGAGTTGAGGTAAATTTTTACCAAGCCAATATTTATTATTTCGTGTGTATGCGAGTAAGTTGTTTGTGTTCTTGCAGTGGATGTTATTAGTCACATAAAGCATCGATTCGGGGATACGTGGAAGAAAGTATGGATAGATTACTCCTACCACGAATAAGCTACGGAGTATCAAATCATACACAACTCCCTGGAAAACGTCGATACAACCATCGCGCCATGAAGAAGTAGTTCTTACCCGGCTCCGCATCGGGCATACAGCTCTTACGCACAAATATATCCTCGATCGAAGGGACGCTCCTTCGTGCTGTTATTGTGACCAGCAAACTGCAACTGTTGCCCATATTCTCTGTAAGTGTCCTATCCTCCAATCTTATCACATAACCCGACCTTCTTCATTCTCATCCACTATTTCTGATAATTCTAACATGATCAATCACATCTTCCAATTTCTGAAACGTACCAAACTTTTTCGTCTAATATAAATATCACAAGCGGTGTCTCTGGCCACAGTAGCAGTACATGACGCCGCTTTAAATAAATTAAAAAAACCCCGACATAATCCTATATAATTAATTTCATTTAAATTATTTACTACCTAACTTGAAAATTTACTTGTTTCGCGTATTGTCAGAACTACAAAAATACCGGCCAAAATCAGACGGTCTTACGGCAAAAAGCTTAAAATACACTTCGAAATTACACAGCACCCGACTGGAATAGAAATTTGTCAAGATCGTCTTTAATCCTTAAATCTATTTTCGGGATACTGCGAAAAAAACTTGAAAGTTGTTCTACCGTGCAAAATTATTAATCCGTCTGTTCTACCATATTTCTAATATTATTACATTAATTTTTTAAATAAAGAAATTCTTACAGTTAAGTAAATTATAATTTAACTGGCAAACGAAATAAGTGAAAAAATAACGTTTTACGTTAGTTTTTATTCTAATCAACGTATTAAACCTTTCAGTCACAATGTCAACTATGTGGGACATGAAATTTTAACGTTAACAATTTACACATGAAATGTCCAATTTTTAAAATATTTATATAAATACGTTGAAAATTATCTGAGATTCACCCAAGAAGCAGTATTGTATAATAAACACCCGTATAAAATTTATAATTTAATGTTTAGATTTTATAATGTATGACTGAAAGGGTTAATAAACATAGCGAAGCCGACCTTAAAATAACGTCACTCTGTAATAAGTAGTGCAGCCACGGCTGAAACAGTCGTATATAAAGATGCCCAACATTAGACAGGTGCTTTCTTTGATTAGATACAATTTTATCGATCTTTATATTTAATTCCGCCAATGTTAAGTTGAATTTTGACGAGCATATAGAATTTCGTATTAAGTATATTCGGAAGATATTTAAAGTGTTGACTCTTTAACTGATCTTTATTCGCGGATATTTTATACAACAGGAACGGGTTGATTATAAATTTAGTCAGTGTAAATGGTTACAAAAGTGAGTAATATTTCTGTTGTTAATTTCCATTGTAGCTGATTTTTCTATTGAAGATTCGAGACCAAGCTGATCAAACGTGATTAGGCGTTTTTTTCCAAATATTTTTGAATTTGAAAACGAGAATTTAAGGTTATTACAACGCGCAAGTCATCAAGTTCCGGGCTATTAGTATTATTCGCTATAAATGCATCTAAATTTTTGTGTATTTTTGAATATAAAATATTCCATAGTGTAACAGTAAATAGTAGATAGAGTAAACCGAGCACGAGTAGACTATGGTCTCACTATCAATGAAAGAAAAACAAAGTTTATGATAATAAGTCGCCAGAAACAGCTGTTAACAAAAATATTAATTAACGGCGACGAAATCGAGCAGGTACATAAGAATTTAAATACCTGGACAGAATTATAACAAACAGGGTAGACTCGGAGACAGAAACCAGACGCAGAATTATATATGCAAAAATAGCTTTTCAATGACTAAGCACTTTATTAACTAATCGAGCAATCAATATAAGAATCAAGCAAAGAATGCTGAAGTGTTATGCTCATGCCGTTCTATTATATGGCGCAGAGGCTGAAACATACACAGCCAAGTCTTTCAAATATCTAGCAGCATGTGAAATGTGGTTCCACCATAAAATGTTACGTATCCCCTGGATATGGAAATTAAGTAATGATGAATAACTGAAGAGATATAGAAAGATATCTAGTAGAAGAAATAAAGAAACGAGAAATAAGTTATTGTTGTCGTATAATTAGAGGAAGCAAGTACGAGCTGTTAAAGCTAATAATTCAAGGAAGAATAGAGGGTCGGAGAGGACCCTATAAAGCAATGGACGGAGTTTGAAAGTATCGAAAAGCTGATGCGGGCTGCTGAAAATAGAAATATCAATGCTATGATGTCAACGCGCAGTAATGCATAAGACACATGAAGAAGAAGAAAGTGTAAAGTCTAAGATTGAGCCCTGAGGAACCACACTGGTAATATTTCTTACTATAGTAAATTCATCGGATATTATTCATACTTCCTTATTATTTAAATAATTAAAAATATACGTATATATGTATATATATACACACATACATACATATATATGTATACATATAATACATACATACATAAAATAAACACAGTGGAAAGGTAAGGAGTATGTTTTTCATACGTTTATTTGAGATCATAAAGAAATATACTGCAGAACATTATGTTTTCAAAAATATCACTTCGACACAAATAAGATTATGTTTTCAAAAATATCACTTCGACACAAATAAGCGCAGCTACAGTTTTTTCTTCTGTTATCCAATATTATTTTCCTTCTGTCTTTTATTAAAATGTCCTACGGCGATGGATTCGTCGTGACGGGAGTAGGTTTGGTTTGACTCGAAGCTTTTAGACATTGATTTTGCACGGAAGGCGGTATAATCCAGATTGTCGCTTTTCAGAAGGATGGGAAGATATTGAAGCTCGGCAGCAGGTTATACGATTAGGCAGTCCTATTTGGGATCCGCTTTCCATACCACAGTAGTGGAGGGGACTAGAAAAGTTGTCCTAAACATAGCTCTTCCCATGTGAACCTGGCTAGCTTGCCGCAGCTGGCGGGAACCTATACAATGTGGTAAGAAATATGGAACTATGAATCAATTTAAAATAAGTACATGGAATATAGGTGAATGGAATGTTAGAACGTTGCAGGATAAAAAAGAAAGACCAATACGGAGATCAGCACTGATTACCCAAGAATTGAAGAGATATAACATTGATATAGCAGCATTATCAGAAACAACACTTTCAGAAGAAGGAATAGTAAATGAACAAAGTACAGGTTACACAATTTACTGGAAAGGTGCTAATGCAGTAGATAAACGACTAAATGGAGTAGGTTTTGCAATCAATAATAGAGTATAAATGTAATATATGGAAAGGAACGATTGGTGCGCATGGATTAGGGAAAGAAAATAGTAACGGTGAGCATTTACTTCAGTTTTGCTCACAAAATTGCTTAAAATTACTAATACATTTTTCCAGATGAATGATATGTATAAAGGAACCTGCATACACCAAAGATCAGTTCATCTGCATCAACTCGATTACGTTATAATACGACAAAAACATAGAGCTGACTGTTTAAATACCAGAGCAATGAGAGGAGTAGATGGAAACACAGATTACATACTATTGAGATCGAAATTCAGATTTCCAGTCATAAAATATCCCCCAAACAAAACAGTTGAAATACAAAAAAAATATAATACTAATTTCCTAAAGAACGGAGGTGTGCTTAAAAAATTTGGGTTGGAGTTAAAAAATAACTTACAAAAGAACATATTGAATGAAATGAGATCTATAGAAGAACTATGGGATCATATAAAGCAAAGCATGAACTCAACGTGTAAAAATGTCTTAGGCTATAAAAAGGAACGTTCGCAAGACTGTATTACTGATAGTTCAGAAGAAATACCATTAAAAATAAAAGATAAAAGACAGGCTTTTATAGAATGGAAAAATGATAGAAAAAATAACAACAAACGGAATAAATTTGTAGCTCTGAAATCTGAGCTACGACGAGAAACAAATAAATTGTGGATTAATAAATCAAAAGAAATGCAAGAAATGGTTAACAGAAATGATAATCGAGCTTTTTATACAGCAATTAAGTTAATATATGGCCCAAATACTAGACGTAAAATTACTATCACAGATGCATCTATAATAAGAGAGGGGAATATAGTAAAAATTAGATGGAAAGAATACTTTGAAACATTATTGAACAATAAATCCTCGATAAATGGAAAAGTACTAAATGACTTACCTGTACAGAAAGTCAACCATGATCTGGACGTCCCACCTACTGCGGAAGAAATTGTACATGCCATTAAAAGGCTGAAAGCAAATAAAGCTGCTGGGTTAGATTACATACCAAGCGAAATATATAAAGTTGGTAAAAATGTGCTCATGACATACTTGATTAAACTGTTTCAGGAGATATGGGAAAGTTGTACCCAAAGACCTCAAAAGACGCGGCTGTTTTTGCGCCATTTATAAAAATAAAGGAGACAAAAAGGATTGTTCAAATTATCGTGGTACGACCAGTAAAATCCTGCAGCAACGCCTGCAACTAGTAATGAATACTTATCTTCCGGAGGAACAGTGTGGATTTAGACAGAAGCGCAGCACAATAGATATGGTGTAAAAGGCTAGAGAGCAAAATAGAGCTCCGTATATGGCGTTCATAGATGTCAAAAAGGCTTTCGATACGTTTAATAGAAATGCGCTGTGGCGATGCTTGGAAATAATTGGTTGCACATCAAAATTTGTTTCAATTATAAAACAGCTGCATGATGGTATGGAAAGCTCGGTAATTTGTGACACGGAACTGGCAGAACCTTTTCTGGTAACAACCGGTGTAAGACAAGGGTGTGTACTTGGACGGTCTTTGTTTAATCTTTATATGGGAATGATTTTCTTAACATACAAACGAAAAATTGAACAAATAGGTATAAAAATAAGATATCGTTTTGATGGGGGATTATATAACCTACAAACATTTAATACGAGCAGCATTGAATGGCACGGAAGAAAATTTTCATATAAACGGGTCGAAGTTAAAAATTGTCAAAAGCTTAAAATACCTTGGAAGTATAATGAGCGATAACAATGAACTAGATGAGGAGTTTACATATTAATACGAAACTAAATGTTTATAGAGCAGTGGTATTACCAACTTTGTAGTATAGTTGTGAGGCATGGCCAAAATTAAAAAACTTGAAATTTGTCATGCCGAGACAAATATTAAGAGTAACATGGAGAGATAAGATCTCAAATAAAAGAATTTTGAAAATGACAAACTGTAATAAAATATAAAATAGAACAATATTTAACCGAAGCTCGGCTAAGATGGGTCGGCCATCTTATCGGAACGGATAACAATCGCATACCGAAGCGATTTAATGTATGGTATATTACACATCGGTGAACGATATTGTGGAAGATCAAAATTAAGATTCAAAGATGTACTATCAAATTTCATCAAAAAAAACGGTATTAATCCAAAGAAAAATAAGACTTGGGAAGAATGGACGTTGAATAGAACTAAATGGAGAAAATTCATCGATGACGCAGCAAGATTAGCAAGTGTTCACAGTGCCAAAAATCGCATAAAAGGAGGAAGAAGGAACATAGCAGTATGAATGTGCACACAGCAGTTATAAATCTAATTATAAAATTGGATTAATATCACACATAAGATTCAGACATTTAATTATTTAACATAAACAGATATCATTAGACAAGGAACTCATACTCGGCAACGAGTGAGTTAGAATTATTTATTATTATTATATATATATTCAGTAAAAAGCATTGGTGGTAAAAGGTTTGATGTATTTTTTTCTTGCATCTAGCAGTTTGGTACGCTTGTACGACTGAAAAATAAAACATTAATTTAAATGAGCGTATTATATAAAATAACATTTAATAATCAAACGTGACGTGAAAGAAAAGTCGAATTTTCATTGTAACACACCGGTAAAGTTGAGTATTTAATTGTAATCCATTATCGGGTGAATCGATTTATATAATTATTAAAGATAATGTTTATAGACTGTAAACTTTAAGTCTGTTTAAAATTTCGAGCATAGGTCGCTGAATTTTTGAAATTTCTTCAAAATTCCTAGTTTCCCGATTTTGCAGATCTTGTGGGCGTGTTAACGCGGATCTTAAAGCATTTCCACACGAAAAAAATCGCGTCACTTTGAATTATTTTCGAAACTCTCTTCGCACTGTCGTGAATCGTGAAAATAACGTTGTACGCAAAACGCGCGCTTCTTCTCGATATGATAATTGAAACCGGATAAAAACGAATCTAACGTGTTTACGTTACACGTGGTGCACGCGGATTGCGTTTGTTACCGACTGCGCTATTCAAAAAAAGAAAACCGTCCGTCTTCTCTGGGTCACTCTATATGTGTAGTTACTTATCGTTATAGAATGTTGTTCCCGATCAAGTAATTTATTTTATTTTTTATTATGTACATTTCGTAATATAGGAGTGTAAAATTGAAATAAATTGAAATTGAACTATTTCTCACCGATGTTATTCGAAATATTTAGATATCTTCTTCCAAATTTGATATTTTTCTTTGAAATACGTTGTATCGAATTTGTACTCTCCGCTTTCGCTGACACGTAAATAAGGAGCCGCGTATTCAGTAGCCGGTTCCCATTTAATATTTATACCTTTTATACCGGATTTCTGAAAATGATAAACGTATCTACCACATTCTTAAAAATGATCGTCATCTATAAATACCGATTTGATTTGATTTTTTTTTTTGTACGGTTAATGGATGCAAAAATAACAATTTTAATTCTAAGAAAAAAGTTTTCTTTTTTAAATATTTGCAATTACAATCCCGTTTACAATAGCCTTTCATATTTTAAAAAGTACATTCGTAATATTACACATACTGGTTACTTAATATTAATTTGCTCTATTAAATATAATAAAAAATATATTTATATTAGGAAAATTGAGCCCGTTATCGAGCGTTGGCCTGTTTCAATCGTTAGACGTCCACATGTTTTTCTCGCAGTTATAACTTTTCGACGTGTTCAATGTCGTCCCTCCATCTTATTTTCGGTCTTTTCCTTAATCTTTTCCTGTCTAGTGGAAACCGTTCAGCGGATTTTTTGGTCCATCTGTTTGTTTTCATTCGAATTACGTGTCCAGTTGCAATTTCGCGTAAATTTTGGATTCGATTCATTCCTTAGTATTACTTTGTCCAACCTTGTTACCCCAATCGTTATTCTTGACGTTGCTATTTGGACTAGCTATTTTTTTTTAAAATTCTTTCGATCGTCAGTGATCGTGTTTGTGCACCGTACGTTATAATAGGAAAGACCACACGTGTTTCAGATCTGTGCCTATTTACGAATGAGTATAGTTTGCACCTACGTCTGCTCGTTTTTATTTTCACTTTTTACTTCGTAAAATATATCGATAATTTATTTCCGGCGATTTCTTTTTGTTCGATCACAATGTAATAATTTAAGATAATCGAATCAGCTGTTATGTATGAATTTATTTTCCCAGCCCGTATGATGCGCATTAGCGGATTGTATTATTTTTTTAGCCTATTTTCTTGTTTATGGTAAACTTAAAATGTAAATAAATTGAATTGAATTAAAATTGAATTCAATTGAATTGAAACTGAATTGAATATATATATATATATATATATATATATATATATATATATTTGTAGCGCTTCCTCGCACTATATATATATATTGCAAATGAACATTTATAAAGTAGCAATACTATTTATAACAATTTGTGATATTGTACAACATTTTATTTTTAGTTTTATGATGATGATTAACTCTGAATTTCTCAACTGATTCGTTTATTCTTAGTCTATCGATATAACATCGTTTATGTTAAATGTTTCAAAGGAAATTTGGTATATTTTAGGTTACCGGTGTAAGTCTACATTTTCCGGATAAGGTGTTAGCTAGAAATTATGAATTTACAAGTCTTATTGTACGGAGTTGAAAGTCGGAAAATTACAGAAAAGAAAATACATTCGAGATGTACTATATATCGCCGGATATTAAAAAATATAATAACGAAACGATAAACAAGGTGTCAAAAGGAAGGGAATTATTACCGACCACCCGAGAACCCACACTGATTTACCATGGTCATATCCATCGAAATGAAAGTTATAATCCTTTGCAATTGGTACTACATTTAGAAATTATGTAGAAGGAAACTTCAGTGTGGGATAGATCTCTAGCGATAGTGCCTTTGTACACGAGCGGAATTAATGCGACCACGGATAAAGTGAAAATGGCATTGCTGACCGTCAAACTGCGATCGGTAGATAAGAAGAAGGTGTATATATACAAATAAAGTATATATATCAATCAGATTTACCCGGTGTAGGCAAAGAGCGTTAGCATATTCACCACGTTTTCAGATACTCTAAAGTCATGTTCTTCGGTAACGGTTATGTTCGTGTAGTTGAAATAGTAGAGTAAGTCTACACCGTGACAAACTCCTGTAAGAACAAAATAGAGTAGGTGGAATGTTGAACGTAATGTTTAATGTATTTATTTAATATAGAAATTTACACGTAATTTATTTATTTCTTCTTCGATACTCGATCCGAGAGTTGCGAATATTATGAATCGATCTGCGAGATCAACTTTACTACATCTATTAATAAAAAAAAACAACGTTTGATAAAGTGTGGCATAATGGGATTCGAAATAAATCAATTACCCTACCGATACTAACTATTAACCGAATCTTACCACGAAGAAAGACATTTTCAGATAAAACAACATTCGTTCTATCAACTCAGCACTTCCGCAGGTGTGCTCGGATCTATGATATACCAGATGTACTACTTTCCATTCAATACGACGACAATGTTTGCAGACTACACTGCGATACTATTCACTCATTTTGACGTGTGAATAGCATTGAGAAAAACTTACAGGATCACTTAGACGACCTGGAAAAATGGTATAAATCTTGGAGAGTTATAATTAACGAATCGAAACAACTTATATTTACTCTAACGAAAGTGGACAGTTATCCCGTAGTAAAGTTATAAATAAAAAAAAACGAAACCTACCTCGGATAGCGTTAAATATCTCGGCTTATGACGAAAGATTAACTTGGAGAACGCGTGTATAAGATAAAGGAAAACAGATTAATATTAAATTTCGAAAAATGTATCGGGTACTCTACTACTTTATAAAACAGTGTTGAAGGCTATATGGTCCTATGGAAGGAATCGCAAGAAAATCTCTAAAGCGATCATCCAAAGAGCTCAGTCCAAAATACTACGATCGATAGTCGGTGTACCATGGCACGTGCGCAATGACGAAATAAAGATTTGCAAGTACGGTTAGAGAAGAAATAGTAGTCAACGTCCAATATATATATATATAGAACGACTGCAAAATGAATCAGTTGGCGCACAGGCTTATCAAAGATGGTACCCGATTCAGACAAAAGGATCGAATATAAACAACTAACCAAATATTATATCAACAATAAGGAATTTTGACCATTGGGAAGCGTTCCGTTAATTTATATGTGAATTGATTTCATTAACACTGTCGCTTATTGTCTTCAATTAAACAGATTGTTATAAAAAAAACTTTATCTCCCAACTAATAATATCATCTCGTCACCTAGCCATCTTTCATCCTTTTGTCTTGCTAAATGTCCGGCCCATTTCCATTTTAGCCTGTTGATCCGCTCCACTGCGTCTATCAGTTTCGTCTGTTTCGTAATCCATATGTAACCGTCTTGAAAATTTTGGGCTTGATTCCCAAGATACTCCTCTCGTAAGTCGTTTAGGTTTTCCTAATACTTCTAGCTGTCCCTTTAGTAAGGCTCCATGTTTCAGCTTCATATGTCAAGACTGGCATTACACATTGATTATACAGCTTACTTTTTTAGACTATTTGGTATTTCTTTATTTTTAAAAACGTTTCCTAATTTCCCAAATACCATCCAGGCAAGAGATATTCTTCTTTTAGTTTGCAGTTGCATTATATTATTTTTATCCATAGTAATTTCCTGTCCCAGGTATACGTATAGACTTACGCGTTCAATTTCTTCGCCATTTATAGTTACTGGCGTATCTTCCGCGGTATTCATCATTATTTTGGTTTTTTTGTACATTTATTCTAAGTCCTATTTTTACAGAATGCGCGTCAAGTTCGTTTATCCTTAATTGTATTTCATCAGCACTATTACCGATTAGTACTATATCGTCTGCGAAACGTAAGTGATTCAATGTTTCCCCATTTATTCTGAGACCCATTGAGCTCCAGTTCAATTTCCTGAAGACACCTTCCAGTGCAGCAATGAAAAGTTACGGCGATATGGTATCACCTTGTCTGACTCCCCTTTTCAATTGTATATCGCTTGTGCTTTGCCATAACTTTATCTTCGTCGACGCATGTTTATATATATTTTTGATGACGCTAATATAATGTTCCTACAACCCCGCTACCCGTGTTAACGTATTTATCACAGCTGCATCTTTCACTAAACAACCTTTATTACATATTATATAGTCAATTTCGTTCTTATACCGGAAATCTGTGCTTCTCCAGGTCCATTTCATTTTTAGGTTCTTCTTGAAGAATGTATTCATTGCAAAAAGTTTATTTAATTCCAAGAAATTTACCAATGTTTGCCCTTTCTGATTTCTGGTACCATATACGTGTTCATCAACTGATTTCTCTTGATCATTTTGCCGTGTTCCAATTATTGCGTTGAAGTTTCCAATGATCATCGTCAACTTGCACTGATATCCAATGAATCTTGTAGTGCTTCATAGAATTCATCTATTAATTCATCTGGATACGTTCCTGTTGGTGCATAAACTTGTAAGACTTTAAGGATTTGGTTCCTAGGTAATTGAATCATTATGTACGCTATTCTATCTGTTAGGCGTACTTCAGTATTTTATTACTTCACTTCTTATTAATTAAGAAACCTATTCCATTTACGTGCTCTTTTTCGGGTCCTTTGTAACACAATATTCTTTGTGACTGCAATTTCATAGTGTTCTCTCCGAATCTTCGGACCTCGCTTAGTCCCAATATATCCCAGTTTATTTTATTTATTCTTTCTTCGAGTTCTGCGAGTTTGTCTTCACTTTTCAGCATCCAAACATTATATGCCCCGATAAACATTAAATATTTCTCTTTTTTCATATTTGGATTAGTTTCGTTACATCCGGGTAGTTGTTTTAGCCAGGAGGCATGTGACAACTCCAGTTGCTCATTCTGGCCTTGGCTGCTACGGTCTTTCTTTTTTCTTACTGTCATGTTCGGGGAATGATAGCCTAATCACCCGTGCTAGCTACGAAAATTGGGCGATGCATTTTATTCCTACTGCCAGGTTCTATTTTCTGTCAGGATTCGTTCCCTTAGCCTTTGGGTAAAAACCCTATCCGCAAGGCAGCGGGCTGCTACTGAGGAGGTAGCGGTGTAAGGTTTTGACAGTGACCAAACCTCGCTGAGGGTGAGACGATCGGAGGATTTTACAGACTTTTAACACCATCTGCATCCTATCGTCTCATTGCCCTGTCACTACTGGAATCGTCTGCCTAAGACTTTCTACCAGTAGCCGCTCTCGGTCCGCGACTGCTTATTTGACTGACGTCTTATTCGCAGCTAACCTACATATCTGCAGGCCGTTCCACCATCCGCCGCCCGTGGACGCGCCCTGTTCTGGTTAGAGCTCCGGACCCTTGAGAGTACAAGTACAATGTACAAATACCCCCAACATCACGAGTCAATATATCCCCATGGGCCCTTTTTATTTCGTACGGTTTTAGTTTTTATAGCCCATTATTTTTTCTGACACGATCGACATTTTGCTGAAATACGTCAATTGTATCGTTCCGTTTAATTCTCGAAGTATATCGAGGTAATGGATTTCTTGGCCGTTCATGTTATCCTTAACATTCTTCTCCGGCGAAACATTTAAAAAACATTTTCCTGCATTCTATAAAAGCATAAATATTACTAACGTATTAACTCGAGATAAAAATATTTATGTCGTGACTCTTACAGAGTTTTGTTAAGTGTCAATACTGCTGTTTTTGAAATTGCAACAGGATTTTTAATTTCTTCAAGTGTTCCGAGATATATTAATTTATCTACCGTTTTGTAATTACCGGGTTAATTTTATTATCGTGTATCAGTAATTATTATTTTTTTCTTTCGGTTTATTTCTAATACAGATCCCAGATTTTCTTAAGATACTTTAGCATTTCATCTTCAGACGCTGCAATTAAGGTGGTGAGCATATCTCCGGTTTTTCTCGCAATCTTCACTCCACCATTCTATCCTTCAGAGGTTTTTATAATTTTCGATAACTTAACATGATTCCATTTCGATACTTTCCGTTAGATTATTCCCTACGATTTTGTTAAATAAGGACTATAATTAAGTTCACTAAATCCACATTTTTTTTTTTTTTGTCATTTAACACCGTAAAATACTTTTGTTTTTATTTTAATATTATCGATTCTACGCTTTCCTGTCTCAACTTCTTGTTCTTCCGGTTCTTGCATTTCTTCTCGTTTATCGGTTTTCATCTTTCATCTAGCTCCGATATTTCGTTCATTAGTTTCTCATCTTCGTGTCTTATTATTAGACATTGTGGTTGAAAAATTCCTTACGAACTAGTTAACATACGTAATGTGACAAGTGGACAGAACACCGACTAATTCGCAGGCGTTTGCAGAATTTGCGGAATTTAACTTAAAAACACCAAATTCGAAAATACACTTTTATCCGAACCAATTACTTTACATGGACGTTACAATGTTAACTCGTGTTGAACAAGTAATTAATTTAACTTGGAATTTATCTCAGATACCGCGGAATATATTTTATCACAAAAAAAAAACCCCGGGGGAAAAGAACGATACAATTAAAGCTCAGAGATGTTATGCATATTGCAGATTCGTTGATTGTGTTGTTTACCACATTCATTATATCGGACTATTTTATAATGAAATATGTTTTTTTACTTCGCTAATTTTTTGTAATATTGTACATCTAAATTAAGTATTTTCTGGCACTTTATTTTTCGCTTTTATATTTTTTATTAATAAACGGTGTATATTTTTATATTTTATGTTTTTTTTTCTTTTTTTATGTCCACTTGATTAATAGCGCAAACGCACTTTGTGGTCTTTTTTTATATAAAAATTTAGCGATTTAATTACTTTTTTTTGTCGTTTTATATTTTATAAATAATAATTCAAATATAATTATTATTCATTCGTTAATACGAGTGTTACATGTACGTTTCGATTTTTTCCCCGTTTTTTTTTTATACAGCGACAGAAAGATTTTGCTAGCAGTTGGTAGAACAAATACTTGCAAAGTATTCAATTTGGATCTTATCGATCAATCTCGTTCGTTAAGTATCGCGTAAATGTAATCTACTTTTATTACAGCTTTTTTTTATCATCGCCAAGTATACATTGTTAAAAATAATATATAACAGTTGTATTCTTGTATTTTTATTTCAGCTTACATTTATGAAAATCTGTGATAAGGTGCACAAATCGTACATTATATGGACGTACAGATAAAAATATAATGTAATTATTCTTTCGAAGCTATTTATTTATTATTACCATATTTAAAATAAAATCGTTTTATTGCGTGTGAGGTTATCGTTGAAGATACTTTGTAATATTTTGAAAAATGTCGTATTTTTCTCGGAAAAAACCGGTTTCCAAACTAAATTGGCTATTGTTAGCGACATGCATGTGAGGAGATAACAAATCATCATCAACCGGTTTCCAGGTGAAATTCGTATTCGTATTTGGGTTGCTGCGAGAAAAATACATTCGTTCGTATATTGTGATAAGGATAATTCACAAATACCTAACTATATATATATACATATATATATATATATATATATATATATATATATATATATTCAGATATATATATATATATATATATATATATATATTCATATATATATATATATATATACGTACATACACACACACATATTTATATATGTAATATACTACTATATAAAACTGTAGTGTCTGTTATTTGCGAATATTGTAATTATAATCACTGTACTGAGCTTTTTTTATCACACATAAACAAAATCTATTTTTTTAAAATTTTGTCTGTCTGTCTCTCTTTTCCGATTTAACTCAATAACTATTAAAGCGATAATAATGAAATTAGCATGGCTTATAGCCTATATTATTGCATTCGTTCTAGTACCATAAATAAGATAGAAATAACAAAATAATTTTTAATTTTAAAAAGTACAAGACAGCGATATCTCTGTCAAATCGTTTAAAATTTAACAGCCGTTCGGATAAACCTCCACTACCAATAACAGAGTTTTAAATCAGGTTTTCCATTTGAATGCACCTCCACTACCAATACCCACCTTTCAAACCATATTTTATTGTGTTAGGGGCATTGACGAAATAAGAATATATATATATATATATATATATATATATATATATATATATATAAAATGGTTGCACTGCTTCAATTTTATTTAACATCCCGAAACAGTAAAAACTGTCTTTTTAGTCAAAATCGAGTAGAAGTTAATTCATTTAAGAAAAAAAAATATATTTTCGGAGTAAAATTTGTTACGAATATACATAAAATAAATAAATAAAAATTATCATGAAAATTATAATTCAACGCTTAAATTTTCATCACCTTGATCAAGGACTTCTTTAGACATCATTAAATTTATAAACGAACAAGTCACTCCTTGTTTACCATTAGTTACAACTTTCTTTAGTGCTGTATATACTCTGCTCAATGCTGGTTCAAATTTTGTTTAGGTTTCTCTACTTTTTAATGTTTATCAATTTTTTTTTTTTTTTTTTTATTATTGGGCTTCCATATCAGTTTACCCATTAAACTATATTATATAAACAAGAAAAAATAAAAAAGAATTATCTTAATTTTAACTATATGGGTATGTTACAATTAACAATAAACCTATATAAACATATGTACATGTGCATATTACGTGTGGAGAGTAAGAAAGGAATATTGACAGGAAAAGGAACATTTAGAGATATGAGGTGATTATAGAAGGAGTCACGAGTGGAGCGGTAATATGAGCACTCCAGGGAAATGTTATTTGCGTCTGCGATACAGTGGATATCTGAAGGATGTGAACAGAACGGAGAAGCAACAAGACGCATTTGAAAAAGTGTAGCCGGTAGACGATTCTTTCCAAAACGTAGTCGACATAAAGTGACAATAAAACCACGGAGCAGACTCGCTTGTATTTCGATATTATAGAACCATGGTAGACAAGGAAGATCAGGTTGAAGCAGTTTATATTTTGTAACATTATACGGATTATTCCAAGTAGCTTTTCAGTATTCTTTATGAGCTGTCTTAATGATAGACAGGAGATCAATGCACGGCGTGTAAGCAATAAATAAATCAAGGTACGTTGTACATTTAGCATAATGATCAGCAAGTAAATTCCCTTTAATACCAGCATGACCAGGAATCCATGCAAACTTAACAGAGATACCGGCATCCGGTAAAAGGGTAATGTGATTACGAATTTTAAGTTATAAAGTGAGAACTTTAAGGCCAAGAGACAACTTTTAGAATCTGAAAAAATTGTTACCTTTTGAGTTCAACAGAATGAAACGCAGAGCTTGAAAAATATCAATTCAAAGCCCTATATTGTTTTTCTTTTTTCTCTTTTGAAGGATTTGTAATTTTTTGTTTGCCGGTCCAATTATTTTCTATACGTTCATTATCGACATCATCCGCAATTTTTTAAGCGGTTCGTCACATAGGTTTTCGTGATTGTATCCTTTTCAGTGTGACACTATTTTTTCGTGTTTTTTGTCTGTTGTAGGTAACACACTTCTTATGTGTATTCAGGTTACAAACCGTTTAGGTTACACTGCATATAATTTTTGTGTAGTTGCTAAGGATAATGTGTTTATTTCCCGTTGATTATCGTGTATGTGTACGTCAGTTATATATTGCAATATTTTTCACATAAAATATGTGTATACTTTTTATGTATATATATATATATGCATTCATATACACATACACACACACATGCATATACATATATAAGTTTATTAGAATATTTAAATTAGTTAAAAATTCTTCCTGTTTTTAAACTCAATAAAATGTCTGTAATTTTTGATTACTCGGGATTTATAATTTTAAAAATACTTTACCTACGTCCGATATTTGTTTGAAAATATCTTTTTAATTTCGTTAAATTAATTTTAAAGAATGTTGTAATTTTATCTTTTTTTTTTTTTATGGAGAATGTATAGCACAAAAAGTAGTAATCTTAGATTTGTAGACCATATTGCATTGATATCTGAGAAAGTAGATAAGATGTTAAATGAACTAAACGATGCGGAACGAGATGTAGGATTAAATATGAATCTAGGCAAGATGAAAATGTCAGCTTTTAGATCTAAAACTAAAATATTATAATTAAATAGTGACGAAATATGGAAATTTCAAAATATTATTCTAATATCGTCAAATAATAGTACAATAAAGGAAGTGTATAATGCAGAAGGATTACTTTTATTTGAAGAAAATATACTGATCTTTAAAATGCGTTTCCAAGGGACGATACAATAACAGATTGAAAACCGAACTATCAAATACAGTAAAATCCGGTTATAACGATATTGAAGGGACCAGACAAAATTGATCGTTATATCCGGAAATCGTTATATCCGGAATGAGAGGGGCGACGGAAAAAAAACAGTTTTATATTATACATATTTATTGTTTTAATATGCATGTACATAGGTACATACCTAATTCAATTTTTAACGGTTAAAAACATGCCTTATACATATTATTATGAATATATGTACACACATATAAAAAAATCACATAACGTACCTAATAACTAATAATCGGCATTAG
Organism: Coronaproctus castanopsis; assembly: GCA_032883995.1. Taxonomy (NCBI): domain Eukaryota; kingdom Metazoa; phylum Arthropoda; class Insecta; order Hemiptera; family Monophlebidae; genus Coronaproctus; species Coronaproctus castanopsis. Next base: position 269,666,420 of record CM065053.1, on the reverse strand, counting down.
TTGCTATGTAATTTTATATTCTGTACATTCTTTAATTTTTGATAAAAAAATCTGTAATTTTAGTTTGCTCTTACATACTCGTCAAGTTCTTTTAAAGATGCTGTAGTTTGAGGTTTATTTACGTCATCATTTAGGGCGACGAATGTCCTAATGACACCAAGAGCGCTGTAGACTTGTGATAGAGTCGGTGTACGGAAAAGGAAATCTTCAGTCTCATCGATATCTTCATCATCTTCCCCTTTATTCTTATTTAAAGAATCCACGATTGATTCTTCGGTCGGTTCCTCTGATGTAATGACGTTGTCATCGACTTCTGCGTATGATTCTGCATCGCCGTGAAAATTGAAATCCAGCTTTTGAGCCCATTCATTAAAATTCCTCGAGTCGTCTTCATGGTCGATTCTCGTTTCGTCTTTTCCAAAACCATGTCTAAAACAATTTTGAATGGTTTTTTGATTGACGTCATCCCAGGAATCGGAAATCATTAGGATTGCATCAAGTACAGACACCTTAAAGTTTTCTGGCTGGTCCAACATTTTTAATACCAAACGTTGACGAAACTTTACTTTGAGGTTTTTGATTATGCCTTGGTCCATGGGTTGAAGCACAGATGTCGTATTGGCTGGTAAAAAATGAAGTTCGATGTTTTTCAGGTTTGGGACTGCCGGGTGAGAAGGACAATTATCAACACTGAGAAGAATTTTTCGTTTCTTCTTTTTTAGCTCTTCGTCCCATTTGCGAAGCCAGCCGGAAAAAATTTCGCTCGTCATCCACGCTTTTTTATTGTGAGTATAATCAACCGGAAGTTTTCGAACATTTTTGAAGCAACGAGGAGATTTCGATTTTCCGATGATTAATAATTTCTTCTTATCAGTTCCCGTCATGTTGCTTGCGACTAGGACTGTAACTCTCTCTTTCGAGTGCTTGCCACCATGGCACGATTCTCCTTTAAATCGAAAGGTCTTGTCCGGCGTCAATCGGTAAAACAATCCGGTCTCGTCGGCATTGTAAATGTCTTCCTCAGCGAAATTCTCCCGAGTTGTAGGCCAGATGTTCTGTAGCCAGTTTTCAGACGCTCCGGCTGGTACACTAGAAGATTCTCCGCTGATCTTACCAAACACACCAAACACAATGTTGTGTCTTGCTCTGAACCGCGTAATCCAAGACATGGAGCAATGAAAATCTTCTTTACCCATGATTCTAGCGAACTCATTTCCTTTTGCTTGTAAAATAGGCCCATTAATCGGAATGTTTTTTCTTCGTTGGATCTTAAACCACTCCAAAAGAGCTGCTTCAATCTCTTCGTGTTGGCTGTTCCGAAGCTTTTTCTTCGATTTGACGTCTTTTTCAAAAATTTCTTTTATTTTTTCCTTTGATTTCCAAATTGTTGAGACTGTTGATTGTGAAATGTTGAGCTCGGAAACTAAACTGTTAATAGTTTCTCCTTTCTCTATCCTTTGAATAATCTTGACTTTTTCTTCAATTGAAAACGCGCGACGTTTATTCGACGCCATACCGCACAAAGAAAAAATGAAGACTGAATTAAAACCGGCATTTTGAAAGAATATTACACAGTAAATTGGACGAAGAGTGATCGAAGAAAATTGAGGAGAACAGTAGGATAACATTCCGTGAAAAAAACAATGAGTCATATTCAACGAGTAACGACGGGAAAGAAACAAGACTTATTTACGTTTAAAAATATAACTAGGAATTCCACGAATTATTTTTTGTGTTAAATCGTTACAAAAGGAATAAAAACCCTAGTTTATATCGTTATAGACACAATACCGTTATATCCAACATCGCTACAACCGGATTTATTTATTCACTTTTACATAGCAAACCAAACTAGCCACCTGTTTTACATCGTTATATCCGGAATATCGCTATATGCGGAATCGTTATAGTCGAATTTCACTGTAGCTGTGTTCTTCCTACTCTTACATACGGTTGTCAGACGTGAGCTTATCAGGTAACATAATTAATATAATGAAGTGCAAAATGCATTGTAGAGATCGCTATTAGGATGTAGAGTTAAAAGATAAAGTAAATTTTAAAAATAGTTTGAAATAGACTGCGATAATTTATATTGTTAGCAGAGTAATAAGAGGATTAAAATGAGTATGTGTAGTTATAATAATAAAGGAAAAAGGGTATACAAAAATTAAGGTGTGGGAACATGACATGAAAATGCTTCAACATAAATATTACCATAGGTAGCTTGGGACCGGCTTGAATGTGCCCGTTTTAGAGAAGCTTATTATTAAAAAAAAATTAATGAAAATAAACAAAAAAGAATTAAAGCTTATTTACCCGGTACGTGCGAATGCGATCAACATTTCGATTAAGTTTTTCGATATTTCGTAATCTTCACTATCGATATCTGTTTCGTTTTTAATCGCATTCCCAACGTTGAAGTAAAAATTCAAATCTTCGCTATGGCAGACTCCTTCAGGAGCAAAAAAATTAAATAATAGAAAAAATATATATACTCAAACATACGCATACGTACAAGTACATGCACATACATACATAAATACATACGCACGTATAAACAAAACATAATTTAAGAAAGTAGGAGTGTAATTTATTGAAGGTAAATATATCTTAAATTTATTTCAGCGCGCGTGCGTAATAAATATTAAAACACGTATCTATTATTAATTAAGAAATTTCTCCCTTGCACATGCGCGCACGGCTATCCGTTATTTCGTTCAAATCTTCGTTGCCTTCGTGCATATGTATATAAGCATTAACGGGTTAACTCTCCATATATAAAGTGCCAATAGAAGTTACACTTCAATAAGTTCATTTCACCATTTGCTCTTACGTAATAATCGGTGAAATTGTACGAACAACCGAATGGAGTATTCTCTTGCAATACTACGGTTTACATGTGTATATTTAACTGTGCACTAGGCCTATTACGATATGGCTTCTATTAATTTTTTAAAAGAAATTTTTTTATCTGTATTCTTTTTCATTCTTTAGCATGTGAAAACTTCTTATTTTTCTTATCTACACCATCTTCGACTGAAGTTTGACTATAGGTGAAGCCATTTTCACTTTATCCATGGCCGTATTGTTTAATTCCGATTGTATACATTGGCACCATCATTATAGAGGGCCCCGACAGAAGATTCCTTCTGCCTACGCATGTGCGAATATGTGAACTATATCATTTGTTGCGTCAATTTTTCTACGGTAATGAAACTACATCGTGTCTATCTTGCCTCATACTAGTACGCAAGTAGATTTTCACTCTTCTCTAGAACAATTTGCGGCTGAAATATATATAGATAAACGCGTAAAGTGACGTCTACATCGCGATATACATCACAAAGATTACTATGTGAATGTAAAAAATTGTATGTACTTTCGACTAAGAACGCGCGTCTTCTTTAGTTTTTGATTTAGCGGAGCTATTTTTAGGCCGATATGTATGTGACGAGTTTTTCGTTCTTTTAAACAGGCGCATTTTGCTTCATGAGTGTCCGGCAGCTCCAACTCCATTGCCGAGTGATTCAGTTTTAGATACATACGATACGGTTGATTTTTAATTTTAATTTTTTTTCGACTGTGACTTAAAAATCCGTCACTGTGCATATAAGTACGATTGGTTTTTAGCGAACGAATAAATGGATATATATATGCAGTCTTTAACTTTTGCATAACAATCGACCGCCTCTGATTCCGATCAAATATACTTTATTAGGATACTAACGTAGTCTTATATGGCATTTTAGTCTTCTCGTGCAAAAAAATTTATGTGGCAGTAAACGATATGGCGTGTATTATTCCTGGACGTATGTCTTAAATCTATGGGAATTAAATAATCGATAATATTTCTACTCAACGAGTGCGGGTTGAAAGGTGGTGCGAACAAATGTCGGTGCTAATGATGAAAATACGGAAAACTTAGCAGCAGACGCGAATTAAGTGCAATTACTCATATTCGTTTTGGTAGTATAATAATGAACACAAATTTGGAAAAAGGGGATGTAGCGATGGATGCGAGGCTGTGTGATGAAGCGTAGACGAGATGGAATATATCTGATGAAATGTAGTAGACCAGCCGGAATTCGGTAAAATATTGATAATAAAATTAACGCATACCGCCAGGCTTTATGACTAGTAGAGTATACCGGTCAAAGAAAATTTAAATTTAAGGGTTCCGATTTGAGAAAAAAAGCCAAAATACCAACTGTCCTATTTAGAACTTCTTCATTTTATATTTCTTTACTAATAATGAAAAATAATTTTAATTTGATTATGTCAAAAAAAACCTAGAAAATATTAATGTTAGTTATATTTAGTGTTTTTTTTTTTTTTTTTTTTTGTATTTGGATATATACGAACTAGATTTTTGGAGAAAAACATACTTTTGCAATATAGATGAAGGATAAATAAATATTCTACAAATACAATAAAGAATAACACATGCATTTTTTAATACTAATTATTTTTCAGATTTATTGCGTCTCAACTACTCCAACATAAGACAGGAGTATTTTATTACCTAGACTGGTTATATGATCATCATATGGTAATTTAGGACCACTGCGTCGTTGATAGCCCATGTAGTAGAGGTATCTTCGTCCCTTGTATCCGAATGCGGATTCGGTTATGCCAAATGTTATAATTGATTCGGAAAATAACTACGATAATAGAAATAGTTCACAATATATAAAATTACTATATTCATTATATACGCAAATATAACGTGTTGTATTTAATAATACGATTTTTGACTTTTGTGAAAGTTGCATCGTACTTCATATTCCTCATCTCGGAGGAAAGTAAAAATTTATAACTGATTGCACAAGACTGAAGTTAAAATATGCGAATATTATATTCTACGAAATCTAAAAGTAACTGTTTCGAAACCGTTCTATTAGAAAACGATCATTACACCTAAGTAAAATTACGATGAATTCTGATAGAACTCCACGGTGTAAATTTAGATTGTCAGGATTAATCTTAGCGGCTAAGTTTTAACGACCACACGTTACTCCTACAATGGATGAAAGTTACGGATGTACTTTTTCTTTTATTTAGTAAAAGATTCGGCTTTTCTCTAGACTGTGTATCCTAACAGTATGGCATATCAGAAGGAAAGAAGCCATGATGGAGGAATGGGATAAATATGATCGAAATACATTGTCAGTTCATCAAGAACTGAATGTACCGCAAAGCTTGTAATCAAGAAAACCTTCGCATGCCACAGGACAGGATCTCATTAAGAATAGTTTTAACCCAACGGACGCATGGAAGTAAGAGACAAAGACAATCCAAATCACCATCTGGTTTTGATCTACCTCGAATAATATGGATCTGACTGAACCGAATAAGGACCGGTCATAGAAGAACAGGCCAAATGTTAAAGTTGTGGGTTCTTTTCAATATCCAAGAATGTGACACTGTGGTGCGAAATGCCAGTCTATCGATCATATTGTAACGGAGTGCTCTTCGTGAGTTCTACAAGGAGGCTAGGCCGAGATAAAGGATCTCACGCATAATGCGAGGGAATGGTTCAAACGATTGGACATGAAGTTATACGACAAGGCGGATATAGATCCCGTGCCCAGGGACATACACAAAAGTAAAGTATGGGTGTGGCAAATATATTTGCGCAATAAGTATTTATAAAATGTCACGGAATGAGTATGCTCAAAAACTAAGCATATGAAGTGCAGCTAGTGTGTTTTGTAATAAAAGAAATAACATATTAACCTTCCAACATCCAGAACTATCGGAAATATATGACGTTTGTGGCAATGCTCGGATAATAGGCCAGCATTTTCCGAGAAAAATTATACATGGAGCAGAATATTTTTATTTTTACATAAATTACTTTCAATTTCTAAATAATAATTTTGAAAGTCGGAATCGCGTTCACACACGACACACATTCATCTAGTATGATAATTATCAAAACACGAAATACGTAAACCAGCATTAGCACATTTTATGCATCTTGTTCTGATAAACAAAGAACATAATTTTCTTTTCGGTCCAGCTGCTACAAAATGACCAGTCCATTAGAATCTTAGTACGCCAGCAGCGATTGGAATTTTTCGACTAGGTCGTGGAAAAGTATTTGGTTTACCAAACGGCGTGAGGTAAGTAATGACTAGATCACGTCGAAATTGTAATCTTGTTAACACTCTTACGATAGAGTTGCTGGACGTTGTGTACTGCAACTTTGATCAGGTGAATATTGGCAAATACCACTTTTTCCCTCTAGTTTCAATCCTATATTGACCAATCCATTCGTGTATATTTTCTGAAACCGTTGTTGTTGCAGTGAGATTCGTATTTGATGTAGACAGGGATGCTGAATAGGGCAATTTATCCGAAATATTCGCGTTGTGTCCTTCATCTAACCCAAGTCTACTAATTCGAAATTCAGTTTCGGCATGTAACATATCATTCATCTACTAAACCTCCTTCGTCTCCATCACCAGAGTCCTCGTCGCTGAATTCAGATACATCAAAAGGAACAATAAATATATCTGAAACATCTTGTCCACATTTTCTTCCAATGTATCCAATATTTCATGCTTAAAACTGTATAAAAAAAAAGGTTGTAAAATATTTGAAAAAAATCTTAAACACACATTTAAAAAATGTGTAAATGAACTGTTGTTTTATAATGATTGTAATACGTAATTTTTGGTAACTAAACGCACCTAAACGGACATTTTAAAGGAACACGTTAAATCCCAGCGTTGTGCTATATGGCAACGCGCAACTTTATACATCAGCACGTGAATCCAGATAACCCTAATTTTAACATTATATTTTTTTATGTGGAGGGGTATATGTAGCTGTAAGTCTATAAAATATACCTTTACAATTTTAGAACTTTTACATAAATAATATTATAGTTATTGTATTGCCTAGCCATAATTTCTAAAAAAAAAAAATATTCAACTTTGACTAAACATAACGCAATGATATTAACTGAAAGAAAATAAGAATTGATGTCAATCGACAGAATAACTCATTTTGAGCACAATGACATCAAATACAGGGAATAGTAAACACGTAAGCGCATTACATTCCCGGATTTGTGTAACTCTATTTCCGTTGTCATCCGTTTGCCATATAGCAACGATGGGCGTTAGAGGGTTAAAATTAATTGGCGCGTTTGGTTGTTCTCGGTAGAGATGTGCGCACAGGTAAAAAAGTTATAAAAAGGACACGAACCCTTTGTTCGAGAACGAGCGTGAGAAATGTCGAGTCTTCATAGAAAATCTAATGTAAACATCAGCAAAAAATTGAAAACAAAATCATTAATATAGAAAATAGTGTGACACATAATTCTGAATTGACTATAAATTAAGTATTGTAGTAGCATCGGATATTACAGACGCGGTTTCACGGATTAATTATTGATATTGGTTGAAGTGGCGAGTTAATTACTTTCAGATTTTATAAACTTGCGGAGACGACGGAAGAATATGTTCATGATGTAGAGAATCGAAAGGAAAGAAGGAAGATAATTAAACGATTTCTTGATGAATGACCGATTAAGGAATTAAATATAAACAGACATTTGGCGGATTGGGAAAGGTGTGGCAGTTCTTTTTTTTTGCATCCGTGACGCTGGTTATGAAAGATACGGAGATATTTAGAAGATAGTGAAGGAGTAGCAAATGTTAGATATTTTTAAAAGAAGTTAATTGAACGATACAGTTGTACACGTACAAATCCACATTTTAAAGATAATGCTTGAATTGGAGATGAAAAAAAACCCAACAAAAACAAAGGTATATTAATGATTACTGTGTACCGGTAGAAATAAAAAAATACCTTACCAACAGCGAACTGCTATAATAATATGCCATCTCCTTATTTTATATTAAATAAAAATTAACAGGAAAAAAATACCAATAAAAAAAACCAATTAAAGTAATTTAATTATAATTTACTATATATACGATGATTAACTCCGATTCTAATATAAATTAAAACTATATCGTTAGTAAAATTAATTAATCAGTAATTTGTAATAAACTTTATGTTCTAGACGTCTTATATTTCATATACATAGTTTTTAGTCGCCTGGAATTATAGGCCTGATGTGTGGATTAGTGTGTGATGAAAGTGAAGAATTTATAGGTTTAATATATAATCCTTAAGATAGGGTAGATTAGTAGTTTCATGCATAAATGAGATTCTTCCGTATTTTGACTTATTTAATATGCATCGGAGGCACCTGTTTTGTATTGAAGTTGTTTATATGCAGAATTTGATATAGAACACCATACTGGGCACGCGTAAGTTATTACCGGGCGTAAAAGAGTTTTATAAAGAATCATTTTATTATGAGAATTCAGGAAGCATTTAAAGATGGGATAGATGGCGGAAATTGCTTTATTCGCTTTAATATTAATGTGAGATAAGTGCCGATTAAAATTTAGGCGGCGATCGAGAAAGACATCGAGATAGCGTATTAGTCCAATTAATAGGTTTATTCTCTATGAGAATTCTATTAGGTGGTGTTGGATGCCTACGACTGAAAGAGATAGCTAATCCAGCGCACGCGTGAATTCTGTTCAGGTTATATACATGTACTTTGACAGCATTGTAAAACAGCGCTAAACAAATTTACAAGGTACTTGTGGCTTTGTATGTTACAATCTATTCTGTTGATATGGTCTTCCGTAATAGTTTAAATACAGTGTGTGAGATCCGGAAACTTCACCATCATATTACTTAGGGTTTTTTTTTTTTGCTTAACTGTAATTATTAGAGAATCTTCTTTGAGTAAATATGAAAACTTGCCTTTTTTGAACAGCGGTTATAAGGTTAAAGTTTTGAAGCCAGTTGTTAATTATTATTATATCGCATTGTAAGATATCTACTGATTGGCTTTTTCTTTTGTCAGAATAATAAAGAACCGTGTTATCTGCATATGAAATCAAAGTGTACTGAAGTGGTAATTTAAAAAATTGGAAGGATGCATAGGTTAAACCTTGTAGTAAGTCTTGATAAGTAGTCCTGTATAGTAGATTCTATTAATAAGCAAATTAACAACAAAGGAATATAAATGGAATCAAAGGTTCAATGACAATGAAGGACGCAATTAGAAATTTATTTTCAAGGAATGTATCATAAATAATTGCCATTATGAAGGATAAACAGTCTACGGTGTCCTTGTTCGAGCGAAAACTGAAACAACAATCAGGTAGACTGTTTGATTTCAACCGCCCGTATAGTCTATATTTATTAGCAAAGTTTCAAATGACATGTTGCTATTGAGATTTGTCGGAATGAAGCAGTTAAGTTATTAAGGGTAGCTCGATTTTTTAAAACTATGAATTCATTCCGCGAAGAAGAAATTGAGAAGAATAGGTATCGAGAAAAATAAAGACAACATTTTTTCTGAATAATAAAACTGAATATGTAATTTGATTAATTCCTGGTTTGGTTGATTTTTTTCGTTTAATCGCCTAAGTGAACTTGGATGGGTGACTGCCGGCTCAGTGTATTATGTGTTGTTGGTACTTTCCAATTAGCCCTCACGGAAGATTAGGCTATTTTCTCCTCAATTTATTGATTGTGGAGACCTTCGTCCAGCAGTGGTCCGATATAGGTAAAAAAAAAATAAAGCTTTACTTCTTACAGTGAGAAAGTGAAAACATTGTCCAAATTAGATCCATGAAATGTGAAGTTGAGTTCAAAAAATAGATAGGTAAACGGGGAAGTTAGGAATTAAATAAAGGTTCACAGATTGTTTACTGGATATAGCTGAGTCAATAATTTCGACAACGTTTGTACCTAGAAATACTAAAATATTGTGTTGAACGTAGTCAAGTTTCAGAAATGAACATCTGAAATTTAATTTAAAAAATCCCTCGAGGGTTAGATACTTTTTTTAGATGCTTCTGAATTATGGTTAACATTAAAATGGTTAAGTGTGCATATTAGGTTATGACTAACTATCGAGAATTTCCACGGTATCAACAGGAATCTATTGACTAAAAACCAGTTTCAATTGAAACATGATCTGCGACATATAATTATTTAAATCATCTGCCTTCGGTGAATTCAGGTCATCTTTTTGTAACACTGTGCATAGGGCTACTATTTATAGTTGAGATTACGTCAGCTTTGGCGACTTCTCTATCTGTATTATTAGGTTCCGTTTGTGAATACGGAACTGTTAAAAAGATGGAGATGTTTAATTAATTTGGCGGACAAGAAATTTCTAACGGGATTTCGAGCGATGTTACATTTATTCCTAATATAAACAGATCTTCTTGTGTAAGATAGTGAACCCATTATTCAATAAAATGAAAAAGTAGCTAAAATAATTATTCTTTATAAAAAGACAACAAAGCTTTTCGGTAATTAAGCTGTTATCGAGTGGGCATTAACGAAATAAAATATACACAATTTATAAAAAAATCGAAGAAAAAAAAATTAAATAAAAAAAATACTTAATTTAGACTTACAATATTACAAAAAAAAGTAAAGTGAAAAAACAGTTATTTGTCTAATAATATGGTAGTGAGTGTGGTAAACAACGCAATCAACAAATTATAAAATCTATAGGTAAACAATTAAATATAGAAATAACAACTTTCTGTCTGATGTAAAAATTGATTAAATTTATAAATTTATCATTAAATTTAACAAATTATTTTTATATTTTTCTTTTATTATTTCCATATTTTCTAGTATTTTTTGAAATAATGTTTTTGTGTGTGTAAAATGGTTAATATTATTGATTTTGAATTTTAATTATTTACAATTGTTCTCAAATAATGTTTTTCCATCGTTGTTCATTATATGAATTTAAATGTTCTTTAAACCTTATTGCGAATTGTGTGCCTGTTTCTCTTTTTCACATTGATTATAATTTAATTTATGCCTAAATTTTTAAATATATTTTTATATTTTATTTTTTGTTATTAATTGATTTCAATAATGTGTTATTATTTCATATTTCTAAATCCGTGTTATATTTGTTGATCATTTTTATTAATTTTATACATCAATGGATAATTTAGAGAATAAAAAAAAAAAAAAAAAAACCGAATAAGAAAATATATAAGTTACTTACATCGGTTAATTGTTTTATGGAATTCAAATCAATATCTCGACCATTCAAATAATTATTTTTCATATATTCGGTGAAAGCCGTTGTTGCTTCAAACTGAGGATTTAACCAAGGTTTGAACATAAGCCCGATTGGGAATAACGTGCGATAATTGTTGTTAAGATATTTCAAATCACCATTAGTTATGTATTCTGCATTAATTTTAGATTACAAAAACATTATTCAATAGGACGCTACAATACACGCATTATATGCAACATTATAATTATGGTTGATATTACTAATATTTATAATGTTTACCAGATAATCGTTATCTTTGTTTTTATATAAAACTTTATTAAATCGACATTTAACTTGTATACTTATTTCCCTTATGTATATGTTTTCTCACAATTATTCTATTAATCCTATAGATGATAAACAATAAGAAAGAAGTTAAATAAACGATTTTTATAAAACAATCACAAAAATTTTCAGTTATTAAGACATTACCGAGTGAACATACAAATAAAATATAAAAAAATATAAATATATACAATATATATATAAAATATAAATTAGTATTTTTATTTTTGAAATATATTGTATGTGATTAATGTTTTTTTTTAATTTTATTTTTCACTCGATAATGGCTTAATAGCCGAAAAACTTTGCGATTGCATTATAAGCAGCGTTTAGTGATTTTAACTCTTTTCTGGTTGTTTATTTTATAATTTTTTTTTAAATCACTACACTACTCACTTTAAAATTTATAGATGGCTTATAATTTCTTAATATCCATATTACATTTTTTGAAAATATCTCAAATTTACGCTATAATTATATACATAATAGAGGGTCGCTATTATGAAATAACTTAGAAAAAAGTACGGTTTAGTTTATCGAGAAATTCGAGTAGGTAGATTTCTTAAATATCATCGTATTGACTCGTGAGGATTTACATTAAACCGCGGTGTGTGTCAGCTCCATACAGCCGCTGAACTACTCGTGAAAATGTGTGCATTGATCTTCGACGACTTATAGCGCGATCGATCGACTGTATAAACGGGTATCCATCTTCGCGGATTATAAATACCATTAGGTTAGTGTTTTTCTCTAGCCGAGTTTGATCAGGTGTGTGCGCTTATTGCTAATTATTTAATAAGTGTCGAGTTATTTTACACGTGTGTTTGTAGTCATTCACATCGACACGCAAAACATAAACGAAGCCGTTCGTCGCGTAAAAAGAAAAACTTGAAAGAAAGATTAGACGGGAGTGCTAAACTATTATTCGAATTCGGAAAAGCTATTATTAGTTATTGGAAAAAGAATCGAGTTAAAATTGTGCAGTTTTATTCCGCTTCAAGTGAAAAATTCGTTAAAAACGGTAAAATATGAAAAATTGGATTCTCGTGATTTACTCTAGAAAGACATAAAGGAATCCCTTTTTATTGTTCTACGGTAAAATGAAAGGCACCTCAACCTCCCCTAAGGGTCTGTGCTAATCCTTTTACTGTTTAACTTGTATATTTTCTCCCTTCTTCGAGCAGTTATATTGTATTTTCTATGCAGATGACATTGTTGTATATCATCATCATTCATTCCTCAATCTTGTAATAAGATTGGTGGACAGTTAAGTTCTTTTAAATAATTCTCTGGAATTCGCCATTCACGTTTCCGTTGTTGCTTTTATATCTTTTCGAATCTTTTTAATATAATTCTGCCTCGGCCTTCATCTTGTTCTTTTTCTTTCTAGCGATCCTTCAATTATTTGCGTTACTCATTATGCACGCGTACATGAAGAATCCATTTGTTCCTTCTTTCTCTTAACTTCTTCTACAAATTTATTCATTAATTAAATTAAAGATTTTTCATTGCTTATCTTGTCTGTTCATTTTATCTTCTCTATTCTTCTTCAGCACCGGGTTTGCTTCTATTTTCTTTTTCATTGTTTTCTCAATCGTCCCGCTTTCTGATCCATGAAGTAGTACATTCCATAAAAAATATTTTATCGATACCTCGAACTAGGATTCATTGCCAAATGAATACACTATTATTTTTATCAATCACCGTTTAGTTTATGGCCAGATCATATGTTGGGTTTTTACAGATGGTTAATATAATATGGCATCTCAAGTTAGTGGAACAGCATTTTATATTCTTCATCTAAATTACATCAAACGGTTTAGGTTCCCGAAATTTTGTAATGTGTTTACATCTGAAGCATTCAGTATATTCGATATAACCTTGTATCTTTCGTTTGAGTTTCAGGTACGTCTTGTAGTTTTACGCGCGTCTAAGAGCAGCGATAAGCGTCGATAACGCGAAATGGCTACTTGCTATTCTCCCCTTTTAGTTCGTCGTAATGAGAACTACGTAAACTCCGCTGCGTATGATAAACCGAGTTATTCTAATGTCGACGATAAAAGTCTAGATATAATAACTGCTGCTGCTTTATATCAACCGATAAATCAGCTAACAATGTTTCAATTAATATCATTCCTTTTATTAATCCTTACACTACTAACACAGATTTCATTAACGAGATGTCGGTAAGTAATAATCAATACACGCACGTTTATGCTCCTCTTCCGGCTAGCTTGTTGCATCCGTCGCAACAAATAGTAAATGATGAATTACAAAATATTACACAGATGGATCATAGTTGGCAAGAAGTTAGCAAGAGAAAAAGACCTAGGGATTTCTCTAGAAGTGTGTCGTTTGACTCAGCAGAAGGAAAAGTTAAAAAACGTAGTAGTAATAGATATGCCACCTTGACAGTTGAAGATAATGGTGATGAAAACAGTGATAATGATAATAACATGGAAATCAACGAAAGTAAAACTAATGAACCTAGACCTCTCCACCAATAACAGTTTACGGACTAATCAAAAATGTTTGCTGATATTTCTCACATCATATTTTTTGTTGTAAATCATAACTGGCAGAAGGATTGAAATTAGAACAAATAAAATCGATCACTACCGTCAATTAATTACCGTATTACTTCGAATTTAAGACGCTCTCGAATTTAAGACGCACCCTGGTTTTTGGTTTTCAACGTGAAGAAAAAAAATTTCATCGAATTTAAGACGTATTAAAATTACACGGTTTTAAGTTTTGGAAGAAATAGAAATAATTAAGATACTAATAGTCAATACCCGTATACTTCTTCAACATAATACGAAATATTATAAACTTATAGCTACATAGGTTTACTTAGCGCAATTTGCAATAAAAAAAAAAAAAAAACAGGAAAAAACAGTAATTTTTATGACTAAATTACCTATTTATTGCTTTTTCTAATTATGTTTTTAATTGCTATCGTCGGTTGTTGAATTTTCGTCATTGCCGGACGTTGAAGTAGAATCTGCGTCATCTTCGTCACTATGATTCCATGCACAATCATCTTCAGAGCCATCCAATGCATTCGATATACAGCACTTCAAAAAGGATTTGATGATTATACAGGGCGGTAAATCCAAGCTTTTGAAATCCATCCTACAATCATACCTGCTGAGGCTCGTTTGATTTTGCCAGTTGGTGTGAGAGGATGATTATTTTCAGTCAACCATTGATTGTATTGCGCACGAATACGATCTTTAAAGGGTTTATTAACACCGACATCAAGAGGTTGTAACTGACTTGTCATACCTCCAGGAATGACTACTAAATCGCATTTTCCATTTGCCAATCTGGTTTTAATGTCGTCAGATAAATGACCGCGAAACGCATCCATCACTAACATGCTGTCTCGTTTGAGAAGTCCACCTGGTCTTCGCTCCCATACGCACTCCAACCAATCTGGCATAAGTTTACTTGTCATCCAGGCATTTTGTTGGGCTCGAACAATAACCCCATCCGAGAAGATTTCCTTTGGCACAGTTTTTCTGTTCAGGATTACATACGACGATAACTTATTGCCATCCGCAGTAGCACTGAGCATTTACTCTTAATTTTTTGTAGCCGGTCGTTTTCACTGTTACTTGTTTTTGCCCCTTCTCGCTAATGTAATTTCTTGGCATGTCAAAGAAAACAGCAGTTTCATCAGCATTACCGATGACTAAGATGGTATTGTTTCTTTAACCTTAGTTGTATTACATGACGTTGATATTGCACCAATTTATCCTCATAATCAGATGGTAGTTTCTGGCAAATTGTGGTTCTACAACGTAATGATAGACATTGTCTTTTCATGAATTTTTCACACCATCCACGACTAGCTTTAAATTGAAGAGTTTTATCGCTGGCAATTTCTCTGGCTTTTAACATTAACGCTTCTCGCGTTACTGGAAGACCTTTCGTGCGAAGTTCTTTAAAATAAGTTAAAACGGCAACATCGATTTCCGGATATCTTCCACGTTTTGGTCCCGAAAATGATTTTTTTGTTCGTTTACACGCGAATAACTTATTTTTCATTTCACGCCAACGGCGAACGTTCACTTCGTTAATCGAGAACTGTTTACCGGCGGCACGATTTCCGATATTTTCTGCGCATAAAATAACTTTACGCTTAAATTCCGCTTCGTATGAATAAAAAGAAAAAGTACCGTATTAAAAAAACAACGATGGGTTAGTAAGTGCAATGTTTGGGAGAGCGACACTGACTGACGAGCAACGACTGTGACCGGAAATGGTAATAGGTTTACAAGTCACTTTTATAAACATCATTAATCAACTCCTACAGCTAGTGTAATATATCGATAGCATTAATGTAGCAAATACAATAGGACTACTACCACTATTCCACGTATAATAGGAGATTTTAGTACGTATAATAGGTAGTTTTACTCTTATACATGTGGTCAATTTAGAAAGTACCTCGAATTTAAGACGCACCCTTGATTTTAGACATTGAATTGTGAAAAAAAGTGCGTCTTAAATTCCAAGTAATACGGTACTTATTTTAGGAATGAAGATATTGAGTATAACACCAAATCAAATCCGAGAGAACATTTAAAGTAATAATTAGACATTTATATCATTCGGTGACTTCTTCTAAAAAATGTTTATTTTTTTTCACATTCATTACAACTGCTAGATGACGGGTTAGACTCGTCAGTTCTAGATTAGAAGAAGATAAAAAAAAATAACAAATAAAAATAATTTTTTTTTCTTATGAATAGGTATATAGATAGATGGTGTTCAGTCGCCTGGGCAGATGTTTGTGTCCTGTCTGATATATTTCGCGTAAGACATCTTCTGACCTATAATATCTAGTTTTACGAACATCTCTGCAACAATTTAGTCTTGCCCTGCTACTTTTTTGTGAAGGCTCCTCCAATTTCGTCTTTCAACAACGACAGTTCCTCCTTAGTTTCTATAATTTACATATGTAGGTTTCTTCCAGTTCTCTTCTGCGAATTTTTTACAGTATTCTCGTTACCTGAAAGCTACTTTTCTTTTATCAATCAGCGTTTTTCCTTCTTTATTTCTTATTATCACATAGTGTTAGACGAAATATCTTGTTATTTGTTTTAACCCCTCTAAAACGTGTCTCTAGTCTGATTGGTGTCGTTATATTTTTCGATATCTTACCATGCACTGTTTATGAAATTGTTTTTATCAATCCTGCACCTAGGACCGACTAACGGCGACGATGGTGAGGATACAATGTTTACTGTAAATAAAACTATTTAACGAATTCATTTTATATCTTACCATTAACGATGAAAATTGCTTCTGCGGACGTTTGTCCGAAAATCCACGGAATATCATGATTAAGTTCCTCCCCACTTTTCGGAAATTTGTGAAGAAATGCCTCGGAAACGGTGTCTGGTTCAGCAGTAGGTCCTAATGTAATGGCCGGATCAATACCTCGTACCTGTTTATCAATTAATGGATATATATATATATATATATATATATATATATATATATATATATAATAATATGTAAACGAATATACATTAAATAAGCTCACGATTTTCTCTGAATACTTTTTGAATGAACGCGCATACACACACATAATATATATATGTGTGTGTGTGTGTGTAAAATTTTGTATAATATATTGTTTATTTATTTTTTGCGAGTCTATCGTTACTCCTCAAGATTAGCGGTATAACATCATTATGCGTTCTTATCTCTCAGGGTAAGATAATTAGTTGTATTTAAGTGTATAAGTTTTACTTCTGCCGTTTATCTCGCTTTATAAACTATAACAATATGGTTCATGGCAAATTCTGTAATCTTGACCGATTATTGAAGGTTAAGTTTATTACATGTTTTATGTTTTTGTTAAATATACCGCGATACGGTACAAAAGTAATTTTTTGTTTATTCCGTTTAATGGAAAAATAAATGGATATAATAATATAAAAAATTCCGTGTCTCGGGGCATGGGGAAGAAGTAAAGCTGAAAGTGG
Source organism: Coronaproctus castanopsis (assembly GCA_032883995.1). Taxonomy (NCBI): domain Eukaryota; kingdom Metazoa; phylum Arthropoda; class Insecta; order Hemiptera; family Monophlebidae; genus Coronaproctus; species Coronaproctus castanopsis. Next base: position 269,648,996 of record CM065053.1, on the reverse strand, counting down.
TTTTCCCAAAATTCATTATAGTTTTTTTTTTTCAATACAGGGTAACGTATAAAAAATGAAATCGATAATCGAATTCTTATATTTTATTAATAAAATGTATTTTTTGGTAATTTATGAATCAATGCATATAAAATATGTTTTTTTATTATTATTTTTATTATTAGTCGGATTCTATAAAAGATCTAGGTCGCACATACATTTTTTGTGCAGTGGAGATTTGAATGAAACAACGGATAGCCGTGCGCGCATGCGCAAGAGAAATAATACGAACATGCCGAGTGCGGTAACTTCTACATGTACGTGGGAGTGAACAGAAAGCCGAGCATGTGTACGCAAGAGAAAGCACGCTCTGCTTCTATGCGTGCTTCTTCTATGCTTGCTTCTTCTTCTTGATGTACCATTTGTGGTCGAAGGTCGGCGATCATCATAGTGGGTGACCTCGTCTTTCCATTCGATTAAATTATTTTCGATTCTAACAACTCGTTGTTTAAGATGTCTGCATTGGTACATGCATTACTAATGCATTTATGTCATTTTCGCTTCTAGTGTAGTTGACTAACCTTTTCAGTCACAATGTCCACTATATGAGATATGACATTTTAATGTTAACAAAAACTTTTATACGTGAAATGGCTCAATTTTAAAAATATTTATGTAAATACATTGAAAATTATCTAAGCATCACCCAAGAAGCGGTATTGTATAATAAATACCCCTATAAAATTTATAATTTAATATTAAGATTTTATAATGGATTAAACTCCTTAATGACATCGTTGATGGTAGCTGTATGGAGGTCCGGAGGAATAATATTATTATCGAATCGACAATTTCGCGTCGTAAAATGATATTTTGATTTCACTGGATTATTTCTCGATTGGAGCGCAAATTGTAACCTTATAAAGCAATTTCATACGTCCATATCGATTTAATGATGCATCTGTACAATAATAATTTGTAGGACGTATCGAGTAGGGATTCTCCCACTTATTAATCGGTACATTCGTCACACTTCAGTTTTGATTTGTTGAAATTTTATTTCCACGAAATATGTTTATCCAGGTGTTTACACTTGGGTACCTTACACAATCAAGGCGTGAAATGCTTCACTGCAAAATGTACGTTCTTCTTGTATGGAGCTCACGTTTCTGAGCCATAAAGGAGCGTCGGTAAAACAATGGACTTATACATTATTAGTTTTGTTGGACAATAAGATCTGCTTGTTATTAAAGACCCTTTTATTAAGCTTATTTGTTTTGTAAATCTCAGTATATAAGCCGATCTTGCTGTTAAGCATACTGCCAAGATACTTAAAATTTTCCATCTGTTCTATTACACTATCGATTAGTTTGAGCACGTGTTCCTTTTGCCGTTTATCTGTAGGTGTCTACGAGCGATTTAGTTTTATTCTTATTTATAGCTGGTTCAAAACTGTTGTACACTGTATCAAATATTTTGATAGTGGTCTCTACTTCCCATATGGTATGGCGCGACCAAAGCACAATCATCTGTATATTATGGAAACCGAATGCACATACATTTAGAAGCTGCTTTAAACCGATGTGTGTTAAATAATCCGCCATCGAATCTGCTGGCCATCACCATTTTTTCAGGGCCCAGCTTCCTAAGTGCGATCATATGTATGAGGGCCATAATACTGAAAAGACCAGCGCGGAAGCTAACACACAGCCTTGCTTGACTCCTGTACTTATATATCACTAGCGACACAGAAGAACGCGAACATGTGTGTATATATAAATAAATCAGTGAATTAAATACATATATATAAGCGAAGATGACGTATCCTGCATTAGGTTATTTTTATCACACATAAACAGAAAAACAATTTTTTTAAATTTTTGTCTGTCTATTTATCTGTCTGTATGTCTGTTCCGATTTAACTCAAAAACTATGAACGCCATAATGATGACACTCGCATAGCTTGTAGTCTATATTATCGGATTCGTTATCAGCTTTGTTTCGCATTGATGTTACAAAATTACAATAATTTAAAGTTTTTAACGGACGGATATATATATATATATATATATATATATATATATATATATATATATATATAATACGTATACTATACTAATTGCTTTAGTGGCGTAACCGAAATAACGGGCGGATAATGTGGTATTCAAAAAAATCATTACACAGGTGAAGCCATGGCGTAAAGTTACAAATAAAATTCTAGATAGTTACTGATGCATCTGCCGTAGAAATTTTTGGAATATATACGCTCAGTATCTTTTATATAGAATAAATGCAATATACCTCGCATTTTTCGAACTTTGGTATATCTAGGCGCATTTAATATATAAATCGGAAACAGTTATTGCGGATTATTTGGAGTTTTCTGTATGAAGCTTTGGATGACTCCAAACAGGACACGCATGTATAAATATCGAGCGAATAAAGGATTTATATAAGATTAGTTTATTATTTAGGCTTTGTTTAATTTTTTATTAAATAGTTTGAATACAGAAAAAATTTTTATTCTCGTTTCGTTTTTATTTTATGATTTATACGATTTTCAAAATTAATTCTTTGTCTAAGATAATACGTAAATTTTTAACTTAATTTTTCCAGTATATGGAGACTTGGTCAGTAAGCAGTGTCGACAGAAAAGATATAGACGCACAAGAAATTTGGTGTTGGAGAAGAATGCTGCGTGCCTCACGAACAGCTAGGAGAACCAATGCTTCTATTTTGGACGATATTGGCAACCTGAAAAGATTAAAATCGATCGTTCTCAGCAGAATACTACAATTTTTTGGCCCAGTTACAGCAGAAAATATGGAAGAGCTGTTCGTTCAAGGTGCAGTGACTAGTAGAAGAGAGCGTGGTTGTGTTCGATGGTCAGACTCGATTTTTTGGCCGTATTTTCCACGATTGTATAAATATCGCACGCGACCGTATTTGTAGGTGCAGCCTGGTCAGCCGTGTGACAGATTATGGTCACGATACCCCTGCACGGAGTAATAGAATGAATTAAGCATAATCTAGTTCACTTATGTACCGAATGAACCATTTACTGAAATGTGTAACTTCGCACTAATTCTGGTCATCGACAAGAGTCGTTTACAGACAAATCTTGTCTATATAGGACGTATATAAAAACTTAGAACCTCTTTATTGAACATTAATTGAATATACAACTAGTGTAAGTGAAGACTTACGAATAATTTTAGCTGAGCTTTCACGAACTCTTCAGCCGGAACCTGTTTTAAGCATTCAACGGTATCGGACGTGTTTTTGTACGAACATCCCGTTAATAGCGATATCGTTTTGAAATATTCTTTTGTAGTTTCCAACGGATTAGTGGCCCACGCATTCAAAGCCGAACCGCTTAAACTGAACGCTTTGTGAAACAGTCCTGATGGGATAACGATTATTTTTCAATATATATAATATATATATATACGTTGATGTTTTTTTAAGTTTTTTTTTTTAAAATGGTTTCTTTTTTTTGGAACACACTAGAAATTACTAAACGTAAAGAATTTACATACTATCTAGAGAAAAAATTAAGTAGATAAAGAGCTTAAGAAAGGAACTATATAGTGAGAAGAGATTGCATGGATAACCTGGGCACTATAGAGTATAGAGAGGCCTCGATGAAGTAAAGGGACATTATTGCAACATATTGTTTTGCTTTGTATATGTAGTTAATTTGAAATGTCAAGCGAGAAACGGAAAATAGAAGCAGGACCCGGACTATGACTGAACTATGGACGAACTATAGAGAAAATAATCAAACAGCTAAGACTTATGGAAAAATATTAAACTAGGGAATAGATTAAGGAAAAGGCTATATCATATTAAGGACTAAGATAGTTAATGAAGGCGGAACAGAATTTGTTCCGGAAATCGTGATGGTAAAGAGCTTGAACCTCGAAATTTACCAGGGAACTAACAGTAGATTGCCGCCTGAAGCATCAGCGAGACACGAAGCTTGCAGCCAGGAACGCCACAATGATCTGGAATCCATAATATGTCGATTACGATAGAAGAGGATGAAAATAAATTTCAAATTACGCAACGAATTTAAAATATATTTAGATACAATTAGAAAGTTCTTAAAGGAAATGTAAAAAAAAAATGTAGTTACTGTTATAAGAAAGGTTATCGGGTTAGATGGCTATAAACTTGATGACTTGTAAATAAACAGCGATAATTTTCAGAGTAATAAACGATACTGTTATTCTCGTTTTCATCGATAATCGTGTTCCGATAGAATTAGGAACATTTTTTTCATGTACCTCTAAGGTTGAGTTTATGACCGCAGTTTGCATGCCGTGTGTGTTTGCTGTCAAGATCATTGGATAACCAGGAAGTACACACTGTATGCAAGGTGTGGCCTTAAACTCAACATTAGGTACAGAAAACATCACAAGATTTAAAAAAGTGTTTCGTTACAATGCTAGTACCATTTTTTTTGATCACAGTGAAATTGAATGATGCCGATTTTAAGCCGAAATGATTGCAGTAGACGAAGCAGCAAAAAAGATAATTTGGCTTTGTCAACTATTTAGTGAAATTATTGACTTGAGAAAAACATTTGTTCTACAGATTGATAATATAATAAAGTAGTTCCAAACGGGGAATTTAATAATAAATTTTTTTTCCGGAAGAAATTAAGAATAAAACACTCGATGATTGTATAACGGAATTATCATTTTTAGCAACTGATGATTATTAGTTGTGAAAGGTAAGCGACATATGTTGGATATACGCGTTTATTTTAGCCCAGAAAATTCAAATATTTATTTCTTATTCCGTTCGCAGTAAATGGAATGTGTCTTAAAGGAAGGATTGTAGGATTCGATTATATAACCGGATTCACTAAAGAGAATTGGGATATGTAACAACGTAATCTTCGTTGTTTCTAAATAATTAGTTAAAACTTTAGTATAGTCCGAAATAGACGCGCGTGAATTAAAAGGAAACAGTCAAATGAAAATAAAACAACTCCAACTTTAGCTTAGCCGCTGCTTCGATTTATTCGATCAAAAGGTTTGCGTTAGTTATAGCGGTCGAATCTAACTGTCGGGATTGAAGAGAGTACGTACAAGTAAAAATAAACGGATTTAAACGCGAAAAAAATAGAAAATTAAATAAATACTCACAGACCTCTACTTAAAGGAGAAAACGCATGTAAGTGTACGCTTGCAGCACCGGCGCTTTGCCCAAAAATCAGTACATTTGCAGGATTGCCACCGAAGGTTTCTATGTTTTTCTGTATCCACTTCAACGCTGCAACTTGATCTTTCATTCCATTATTTCCGGGTAATCGATCATCACCAGCGCTCAAATAACCTGTAACAACGATACGAAGTTGACCGAACGCGCGTATTAAACTATTAAAAAAAAAGTATTAGTAATAATCTTCGTGATCGTTTGGAAAAAGTAAATACCGACTTGCTGAAAAACTAAAGAAACCGGGGAAACGCAGTAAAAAGTTACTTGAATTTGATACGTCTCCTGTTAACTCTCATGTGTTGATGGAATACATACATACATTAGTGTATATACAATATGTAATATATTATACAAATGTTATATGTAAAATTACAATGAAAATAGCGAAAATTCCGGAGAAGTATCATAACCATCTCAAACTTTGCCCATACTAATAAGTAATAGTTTAGAAGAGATAAAGAAGGAAAATTTGAGAAATATTCCTCATCTATTTGGAATGCTCATTATTTCAATTTTAATTTTACATATAACGTAATCGAGCGTCATAAAATAAAAATTTATATATATATATATATATATATATATATATATGTATATATATATATATATTACGACGATCGTCGTATGTTCACGTTATAATAAATCTAAATTTATTATATTGAAGGTGGAAAATTAATATTTAATTTAATTAATATAATAAAACAAAATATATATATAATTATTTATTTAATTAAAGTAAAATATATTAAAATTATTATAATATAACCAAACCGGATTTGTAGTAGATAAACTATTATTATACAATAGTTAAAATTAATTTTAGTTAGTCAATGGAAAAAAATCCAGTAAATTAGTTTGACCAAATAATTTTAGTTAATACAGCCAGTAAAAATAAATTACACCCAGTAAATAATGAAGAAAATCCAGTAATTTTTAAGGAAGGTGATTATTGATCTAAATAATATATTTTATTCTTAATTTTACAACGCTCGATTACAAAGGTCATAAATGTCCAAGGAAATTAGATATAGTAAATTACTAAATGATCATTTTCTACTTATAATATTCCAATAACGCAAGGATGCAAACAAATATAAGTAAAACCAGAGTTATTATGACAAACACAGGTATATACATATATCAATAAACACAGGTACTGCAGAAAATGTATTTATTTATTTATTACATATGTTTTAAGCGTTTTCTTAGCCGCTGGAGCTATTATGGTACCGTGAATACTATAAGGTTGCGTGTGTATTTTGTTAACCCGCTGATCAGGATGTCCTGCATTGTAATTTGAATATTGGTGCCGTAATTGGAAAGTACAGTGAGAATATTGAAGGGATATAAGACAGAATGGGCGTTGGTTTGGAGGCGGTCGTCACTCGAGAGATGGTTGTCTATCAAGCTAATGTGACCTGTGTTCGGAGTCGACTTAAGTGTATGAAATTTGCCGGAAAAATGTATTGCTAACTTGGTTATTGTTTCTGTAGCTAAATAACGTATTTTAAAAAGAAGGTGTGATTAGCTTGAAAAAGAAACTTTACAATCAATAAGTCTCACTAGTTCTAAAATATGCCGATCTCAAACTTCATCATGAACTAAAACGAATTTAGAAAAAACGAGAAAAACGCAGCTAGCGAGGGGAACAATAATTTTCAATATAGAACGTTAAGATTGAATTCTAAGTTCGAAAATATGAAAGGAAACTGGACGACGTAGTGGCAGAAATAGCAAAGATTTAAGTGACGTTCATGCGATATGATGCAACGACCACCACTGGTGAACAAATCATGTTCTACAGTGGTAGTCTATAAAGAGGAAGGGAATAAAAGAATGGAATTATACCTGGAGCGGGGGATTGAATCGGTAGGGCGCAAAATCAAAACGAGTGGAGGACTCTCTGTGGAAAGTCTAGGTCTAGCAGATTGAATGACTATTTATGAACAAGATGGGAAATAAACGAGATTTATGTAGCTAAACTCTAAATTCCAGAATGAAGGAAAAATTTAGTCTAGTTGAGCCGATTATACTTTAAATGCATTATATAAATATTTAAATATGTCGCCTATGTGCATGCATGCATGTATGAGCGTGTCCGAGGTTATACTTATTTTATATATATACATGAATAAATGCATTGTGAAAAGTTTTTTGTTATTCACGCTAACCAAAAATTTTTGGAAAAATGAACAAACGTGCTTAGACTTGTTATATCCAATTTTGCCTATCAGTCATTAAGCGAGATAATACACTATTACCTTATATCGAGACGATAATAGAATAATATTAAAGATAATGATGATCGTATAATAGAATACTATTAAGTATAATCATGATCATAATATCATTCTGAATATTATAAAGGATACATGAAAATAAGTTACCTAATACTCCCAATCTGTAATTAATCGTCACAAGTACAACATCCGGATAATCCATAATGTAAGTCGGCGGATATAGAGAACTACTTCCACACGAATATGCGCCGCCGTGAATAAATACTAAAGTAGAAGCATTTCCTTGAAGCTAGAATTTAAGAAATGATTCGCCATGTCTTTTAATATGTCATACATAATGCACACATATACACTATAGACGACAAAAAAGTTTTATAAAGTTTTTGATCATTACGTAATTTTTAATGATCACCGAGAATTCAGTGCACACCGTTGCGTATAACATCATAATATGCATCATAATTAGTTACTCCCTTGAATGCGAGGGCACTTTGTATGTAAAAATAAAAGTGCAATGGTTAGTCACGACGTTCGACGACGTGATGATGATAAAAGTCGCTTCCTTACTTTAATTTATAATGTGTGCTCATTCCGTGTCCGAAAAATTGTTTCCGCTTAATTATCGTTACTATTAATTAATTATAATTATATAATATTTATCATTATATAATAATTATCATTATATGATAAGTATCATTATATAATAATTATAATTATATAATAAGTATCATTATATAATAAAGAAAAACTGTAAACACTGATATTAGCAGTGTATAAAGTACCTCTCTTGTAAATACGTTCAAATAGAGACAGTCTTCTTGACCGGAAATGTCTGTTTGATGTTTAAAGTAATCCTTCTGTATACATTCGGGGGGATTTGTAATCGCGTTCCTTACGCCTGTCCATGGTTCGGGTTCTTGAGGAGGCTGAAAATATAATTTAAATCGTTTAAAGTCGCTCGTAAAATAACTAATTATACTTACATGTAGCGTACAGTCTAACGATTATCGCGCATTGATGTACCTGCAAGAAAACCTGAAAAAAATTAAAGAACCGAACATTCGCCTCCATGTGCATTTGATGCGTCTTTTTCGGTAGAAATTTTTCCTTTTCTTTATTATTTAATTAGTATCTAACGAGTAACGCTATAATTTATTATAATTGATCTCTAGAAATCAAAATGAGTCTAGAAATGGAGTGGCAATGATAATTAACAAACACTTAAAAGATGCAGTTGAAGGGTACAAAATAATCACAGATCGTATAATCTTAGTAAAATTAAAAGCCAAACCGGTAAACATAAATGTTATACAAGTATATGCTCCGACAACTCAGCATTCCGATGAGGAAGTAGAAAAATTCTACAACAAGCTGAAAGAATACATACATCCAATTCCAAACAGAGAATTACTGGTGATAATACTTCAATGCTAAGATAGAAGCAACATAAATTGATGACCACCGGCGCGAGGTGGTGGGACGATATGGATTGGGAGAAAGAAACAGAACAGGAGAAATGCTGTGCACAAAGCAACTTATATATATCAAATTCGAATTAAAAGCACCACAAACGGAGGCTGTATACTTGGACTTCACCTGATGGATTAACGAGGAATCAGATAGACTACGTCCTCATAAAAAAACGATGGAAAACTTCAATAAAAGGCATAAAAACATACCCAGGAATGGATTGCGGAATCAAAATGCACTTGTTAGTGAATTATGTTTGAAATTTCAGATTAGAGTTAAACAGAATCAGATGAGGCAAATTAGGGGAGTAAAATATGATAATGATTACATGAGACAAATAACAAATAAACTGCGAGATCTCAAGAATGATAAAATACATATGTCTGCGAATGAAAGGTGGACGACCTTGAAACTAGCAATTCATGATAGTGTAAAATATGAAGCAAAACCAAGGAAACCATGGATATCACAAGAAACGTGGAACTTAATTGAAGAAAGAAAGACAGTGAAACAGGAGGGAATGAAGAAATGACAGACAGCAATACGAAAAACTAACTAAAGAAATAAACAAATTGGTGAATCAGGATAAAAATATTTACTTAAGCGAAATATGTCAAGAGATTGAACAACATTCTACAAAAAACGAACCAAGAGATTTATACATGAAAATAAAAAAAATTAACGAATACATTTAAAACAAAACTTCGAACGGTAGAAGACAATAGAGGTGTGGAATTAACTACAAAAACAGAAATATTAAATAGATGGCGTCAATACTGCCAGGATTTAATGAGCGATGGAAAGTAAAATAGCATTGAGTCATGTATGGAAATGAAAACTCACCTTTTAAGATCCGAGGTAGAAGAGGCGATCAACAAGCTAAAAAATATAGAATACCTGGAAAAGATGAGACAACTGCAAAAATGTTTATAGGAGCAGGAGAGGTAGCAGTGCATGTCATGTATGATATATGTCAAAAAGTATGGGAAACTGGCGAATGGCCAATGGATTGGACTGAAACAATATATATTCCTATACACATAAAGGGATCTCGGGAAAAATGTAAGAATTATCGCACAATTGCATTGATAAGTCATGCTAGCCAGGTCATGTATCCTCCAAAATCGACTTCGACATTTTCTGCTTCCCAACATTTCAGAAGAACAAGCTGGCTTCATACAAGGAAAAGGAACGCAGGAACGATTGTTGAATATGAGACAAATGATAGAGAAATTAAAATAATTTAATGTTCCAGCGATATTCTGTTCCCTAGACTACAGTAAAGCCTTTGATAACGTCAAATGGTCCAAACTATGGAAGGCTTTGCATCTCACTGGTATACCAAAACACTTGATATTCTTGTTGAAAAACTTTGATATAAATAACAAGACTTACGTCAAAATATAAAATGAATTATCGGACCAATTTCAGGTGCACAAAGAAGTAAGGATACTGCCTGTTGTCTATACTGTTTAATGTTTATGGAGAATACATTGTAAATAATGCAACACAAGGATGGGAAGGTGGAATTTCCATAGGAGGAAAAAAATATTCAATTTGAGATTTGCCGATGACATAACTCTGATTGCAAATTCGAAGGAAAAAATGAACCAACTACTAAATAAAATTGAAGTTGTTAATAATGAGTTGGATTGAAGCGGAATAGATCAAAATGTTCTATCTTAGTAATCAATAGAGATGAGACAACTATAACACAAACAAGAAAATTAATTAAAGATGTTCCCATACGCGAAGAAATAATATATTTGAGAGCCTGCATAACAAATCAAGGTGGTTCGGACAAAGAAATAAAAAGACGGATAGCTTTGGCAAGCGGAGTATTAGGGAAATTATCAAAGATTTGGAAGGACCGCAAAATTACAAAATATACAAAAACAAACTTATTAAAAAACCCTGGTGTTTTCGATCCCGGCATACGGATCAGAAACATGGACTATAAATTAGGTATCGACAAGGATACTGGAAGCCCTTGAAATGAAGTGCTATCGAAAAATTTTGCAAATACCATGGACTGCACGCAAAACCAACAAGTGTGTTCCAGAAGAACTACACGTGGAAGAAAGCGAGCGGCTGCTACCTACACTACAATTCGTCGAAGATTGTTATCATTTTTTGGTCATATAATTCCGGCTAAATAAGATGGGAAACCAAATTATTCAGGGTAAAGTAAGCGGCCGAAGAAAACAAGGCAGACCGGCAAGTCGGTATTTAGATCAAATAACAAAACTAACTGGTCTACATGCGTCAGCATTATCGATGGAGGCGCCGTTCAATTGTAAAAACATCAGGTCTCGATATCCGGAATCGGATTACAATGTAGAAGAAGAATAATATATATATATATATATATATATATATATATATATATATATATATATACATATAATGTTGAATATATTGCAAAATAGTGATTTTATAAATTATAAACCAAACAAAATTATAACACAGTTTAATAACTTTTTGTGTATGCTTGAAAATGACGTAACTGTCGAAAAGCTTTGAAATAAAAAACTTTTAGTGATTAAACTGTATTATGATTTTGTTTGGTTTATTTATATATATATATTATATTTTCACCTATACCGGTCCACTGCTGGGCGTAGGCCTCCATAATCAATAAATTGGGGAGAAACTAGCCTAATCTTCCTTGCAGGCCAGGCAGATTGGAAGATACCAACAACGCACAAACACACTGAGCCGGCGGTCACCCATCCAAGTACCTTTGCTTAACATTGGCAATTAGACAAAGCCGCCGTGCTCAAGGCGCTATGTATATATATAAAATTTATAGACGCACGTCCCCTGCCAGCTCCAGAGTCTACGGAGAATCCTTCAATTTATACATGTTCTTATCTATACGTAATATGCGTTTATTATATTATATATTTATTCATACATATAAATTTTCAAAATAAAAAAACAAAAAATTAGTTTTTTTTTTTACTTCAAAACGTAGCGATCCAATTGGTGGTTTAGCATACGGTATGGAATAGAATCCGTAAAATTTGTTTCCATTTCTAGATGTTTCAATCGTGCCGGCTAATCGACCTTGTTGAACTGACACTTCGAGCGTCAGTGTTGTACTTATAGGGAATAGTAACGATAAAAGTATTATTAGCGCTAAAATTTGTTTCGGTAAAAAATTCATAGTTAACGCGATAAATTTCGTTTTCTCGATTTAATAACCAACTTTACCGTCGCGAAACAAACGAGCGAGTGATCTTTACCGTTTCATACGTGCATATATAATATGTACACGTATTAATATATACGTATTAATATATTACGTATTAATACGTATATCGATAATTTATTTTGGTATCTGGACACAGGAGAAGGCAGTACTTATCTGTCTACTACATAGTAGAAATAAATCTAGGCTTTTTTTTTTTTATAAATTTCGATCGTTAAATATCGACGGTTGTAATTATCGGTTAATTTTAATTAATAATTAACCGCCGGTATTATCGGAAAATGACTAGATTATTTAAATGCTGCCGGTTTATTATTGCACGGCGTAATCTGCATTTTCGGAAAGTTCAATCGTTCTAATTTGAAAATAATATCGATCGTTCATCGTGCATACATGGATCGTTTAATTAGTTCGATAATTCGGTTTGCAAAATTTACCGAATATAATTAGTTTTCTTTAATTAGAACATAATACCGTTTGTCGGTTATATAATTGTTTTAATTGGAATTAACTTTGTTAATAATTAAATAGACGACCGAAATACTAAAATTATCAGCGAGAATCCCCCTCACCTTAATATTTACTGCAAGCTGACCAACGAGGTCATTTAGCAGTATTTAGAAGAAAAGCATAAGATGAATAGTACCACGCACCCGGTAACCGGGACATTTAATTAATATCACCGGCCGTGTTCAACAGCTATGATGCAATTTGGATGATTTTCTAGTCTCACACCGTGGCTCCGTGCCTATTGCTTAATGACCCCCATCCTGTGTATAAATATAAGGAATGTTAAAATCATGGCGAATAATCTATTTTTTTATTTCGGGCAATGTGTATAGTTCTTACATTTGTCGGCTTTGCACAGCCCCCCCCCTCTATAACTGCTATAACTGGATAGACCTTAAAGTTGTAGTATGAATAAGATGTTGTCAATATACGCTCCTCTTCGTTCGAATATGATTTCCATATATATATTAGTCGGTTCTCCAAGAATTACACAGCACCCGACTGGAAAAGAAATTTGTCAGGATCGTCTTTAATCCCTACATCTATTTTCGGGATATTGCGAAAAAAACTTGAAAGTTGTTCTACCGTGCAAAATTATTAATCCGTCTATTCTACTATAATTCTAATATTATTACATTGATTTTTTAAATAAAGAAATTGTTACAGTTAAATAAATTATAATTTAACTGACAAACGAAATAAGCGAAAAAATAATGTTTTGCGTTAGTTTTTATTCTAATCAATGTATTAATAAACATAGCGAATTGTGTGAGACCGAAGCCGACTTGAAAATAACGTCACTCTGTAATAAGTAGTGCAGCCACGGTTGAAACAGTCGTATATGAAGATCCCCAACACTAGGCAGGTGCTTTCTTTGCTTAGATAAAATTTTATTAAACATAATCGAAGTTAACGATCTTTATATTTAATTCCGCCAATGTTAAGTTGAATTTTGACGAGCATATAAAATTTCGTATTAAGTATATTCGGAACATATTTAAAGTGCTGATTAAGCTGTAACTTATCTTTATTCGCAGATATTTTGTACAATAGGAACGGGTTAATTATAAATTAACTTAGTACTCAGTAAATGGTTAGAAAAGTGAGTAATATTTCTGTGGCTAATTACCATTGTAGCTGATTGAAAATTCGAGATCAAGCTGATCAAATGTGATTAGGAGTTTTTTTCCAAATATTTTTGATTTTGAAAAGAAGAATTTAGGGTTATTACGACGTGCAAGTAGTCAGAAGAAGCCAACGAGTTCCGGACTATTACTATTATTCGTTATAAATGCATCTAAATTTTTGTGTATTTTTGAATATAAAATATTCCATAGTGTAACAGTAAATAGTAGATAGAGTAAACCGAGCACGAGTAGACTATGGTCTCACCATCAATGAAAGAAAAACAAAGTTTATGGTAATAAGTCGCCAGAAACAGCTGTTAACAAATATATTAATTAACGGCGAAGAAATCGAGTAGGTACATAAGAATTTAAATACCTGGGCAGCATTATAACAAACAGGGTAGACTCGGAGACAGAAATCAGACGCATAATTATATATGCAAAAATAGCTTTTCAAAGACTAATCACTTTATTAACTAATCGAGCAATCAATATAAGAATCAAGCAAAGAATGCTGAAGTGTTATGTTCATGCCGTTCTATTATATGGCGCAGAAGGCTGGAACATACACAGTCAAGTCTTTCAAATATCTAGAAGCATGTGAAATGTGGTTCCACCGTAAAATGCTTCGTATCCCTTGGATATGGAAATTAAGTAATGATGAAGTATTGAAGAGAAGTTATACAGAAAGATATCTAGTAGAAGAAATAAAGAAACGAAAAATAAATTATTTTTGTCATATAAATAGAGGAAGCAAGTATGAGCTGTTAAAGCTAATAATTCAAGGAAGATAAGAGTGTCGGAGAGGAACCGGAAGAATGAAAACGACATGGTTACGAAATATAAAGCAATGCACGAGGCTTGAAAGAATTGAAAGGGCTACCGAAAATAGAAATATCAATGCTGTGATGTCAACGCGCAGTAGTGCGTAAGACACATGAAGAAGAGGAAAGTGATTAAGCCCTGAGGAACCGCACAGGTAATATTTTTTTTCTTATTATAGGGTAAATTCATCGGATATTATTCATACTTCCCTGTTATTTAAATAATTAAAAGTATACGTGTACATGTATATATAAAATACATACACACACACACACATATATATATATATATATATATATATATATATATATATATATATATATAATACATACATAAAATAAACACAGTGAAGTAAGGAGTTTAATGTAAGCTTTTCATACGTTTGTTTGAGATCATATAAAGAAATATACTGCTGAAAATTATGTTTTCAAAAATATCACTTCGACACACATGCCCACATATATATACAAATATCAATGCACATAAATTTTGAGGAGCACCAGAGGTCAATATCATGTTTATTGTTATAAATCATTTCGTTAATGTACCAGGTATATCGTGTTTTTATAAAAATATATTTATATATGTATAGTGATATATCGGCATTTTTAAATACATATATATATATATATATATTCAATAAAAGCATTGATGGTAAAAGGTTTGATGTATTCTTTTCTTGCATCTAGCAGTTTGGTACGCTTGTACGACTGAAAAATAAAACATTAATTAAAATGCGCGTATTATTTAAAATAACATTTAACATTCCGGTAAAGTTTGGTATTCAATTTTAATCCATTATCGGATGAATCGATTTATATAATTATTAAAGATAATGTTTATAGATTGTAAACTTTATGTCTGTTTAAAGTATGCGAAAAATTATAACATAATACATACACAGAATGAATGAATAATGAGCATATTTAAATTATTTACAAACAGAGTGTATATATATATATTTTTTTTTTCTTTCGTTACCCAGAAGCGGTGGCCTTATGTAATAAGTTTCTATACTATCATGTATTACTTGTAATTAGAAAACGTCTTTATTTTCTAGCCGCAGGTTTTTATTTGCTTTTTTCCTGCAGCATATAACGTTTTATAAGTTTAGATTGTGGAATGTAGTGATTTTATTTATACTTGATTACTAAAAATAGTTGAAATCACTAAATTTATTTAATTATGCGAAGCTTTTCGGCATTTACGCCATTGTCAAGCTATATACAATTAAAATTAATTATATAAAAACATAAAATATTAATTAAAACTTTCGTGGTTGTTTTCCATACGTCTAGAATTATTTTCGGTGAAAACCACGTCCTGATTATTCAAAAAACTTAACGTTTCGAATGGGCTTACACCACTCATCATCAGAAACGAACTAAACCACAAACCCTTGAGTTATTTCCTTTTATAGGCACTTCTCAATCGGAACTTAATATTTCCAGGGCTGTGATTGGTCCTACCGTCAGCTGATACATCACCTGATATTACTGTATGGTGATTGGTCAATTCTTCTGTAGTCATTATATTTTCAGGGCTATGATTGGTCCTACCATCGGCTGATTCATCACCTGATATTCCTGTATTGTGATTGGTTGGTACTTCTGTAATCAATGGTTGGTTGGCCACTTCAGTAGGGTATTTTAATTTTTCTCTATTGTTAAGTAATACTGGTTTCCAAGCATCAGGTAGCCGAAATCCATCTTCTCTGTTGAAATTATTATGCTTTTCTATTTCAATAGCCTCTCGGACAATTCGCTTCCCATATTTTTGCTCCTTTACCAATACCTTCCTCTCCTCGAAGTCTATAGAGTGACCCGCTGTAATTAGATGTTCTGCTACTGCTGATTTACTTATGCGTTTATATTTACAATCTGCAGCATGCTCTTTAATGCGTGTATTAATAGACCTTCCAGTTTGTCCAATGTAGTTTTTTCCACACGAACAAGGAATTTTATACACGCCAGCAGTATGACCATTGGGAATTTTATCTTTATTATTATTTAACAGGTTCTTTATCTTTTTATAGGTGTCAAATACTGTTCTTATACTGTTTTTTTGTAACACTCTGGCTTCACCGAAAATAATTCTAGACGTATAAAATATTAATTTAAAACTAAGTTTACAATTTTACACAGATTTTTGTGTAAAATTGTAAACTTAGTTTTAAATTAATATTTTATGTTTTTATATTGTATATATCTTGACAATGGCGTAAATGCCGAAAAGCTTCGCATAATTAAATAAATTTAGTGATTTCAACTATTTTTAGTAATCAAGTATAGAATTTAACGTTTTGTTTTGCTCTATTATTTATATTCTTACTACTGTGTTATTGTGGTAAGGTATTCCCGGTACACAATCTTTGTAACCCGTGTTATATTTTCTTGTATGTTTATTACTTAGGCAAATGTACTTTGTTGTTGGTGTTGTAATGCAAGCCACCAGACGTCATCACTTGTTTCGGCCCTGGGTTAGATTCATAATTTATTGTAAATCGGAACCACATATTTTCGTGATTTGATCGATATAATGGGTTATACCTTTGTTCCCTTTTCAATCGATCTTTCCTTGCAGGATACTTTTCTTCAGCCCGTTTACACGCATTATGTGTCTGAAAAATCCTAGCATGCGTCTTTTAATAGTTGGTGAGAACCGCTGCCTGGCTTCAATTTTAAGCTCCTTTAAAACGGAATCATTTGTTCTATGAGCCGTCCATAGTATTCTTAGAATTTTTCGATATCACCTCCATTTCAAAAGCTTCGATCTAATTCCTCATCGATTTATTAATCGTCCGTGTTCCAGAACCGCATGTCGCTTTACAAAAAAATCCAGCGTTTTCAGAAGTCGCAGTTTTGTTATTTTAGTGATCTTATGATCTTTCCATATACGATTGAGTCTCCCAATCCCAATGATTACCAATGCTAGCCGTCTCCTTATTTTTTTCCTTTTCATCCGGCATTTTTGGATACGCATGTTTCCAAATAGATTCATTCATCTTTAATTTCTACATCTCGTAATTGGGCCAAGGATTATTATTTTCTGTTTTCTTTGTCAATGATCAGCATTGAACATTTCTATTTGTTCAGTTTTAAAACCGATACATTGTCCACTGCATCCATTCTTGATATTATTTCAAGCATTTCTTGCTCTGTAATCTGATGTTAGTAATTTTTCTTCCTCCAATAGATATTCTTTCTTGCCAGTCATTCACTGCTTATCTTATAATCCACTTTCGTTAGACATTGAAGAAAATCGGTAATATACAGCATCCTTGTCGTACGCCATTTCTTAAAAAAAAAAACTCTTCCGACATTTCACGTTCTAGTTTAATATAGCCTTTGTTATTTAAGTGTAATTTTTGCAGCCGGTAGATTAGATGTTTCGGTGTGCTCATTTCTAGCAAATAACATTGTCGAAAGCTTTCTGATAGTCTAGAAAACAAAGTAGCGGCGGCGTTATTATATTCATTAAACTTTTCAATTATTTGTTTTATATTTAATAGCTGTTCACGTGTGCACTTGCCCGGTACAAACCCCCGCTTGTTCTTCTGATACTTGTGGCAGAAGGTAGTGTTTGAGCCGCTCTTGTATTACATACAGTAGTATTTTACTGGCGTGGCTGATCAACGCTATTGTGCGCTAGTTTCCACACTCCTCGGTAGAGTTCTTTTTGTGTATTGGTATATATACCGATTTTGTCCGCTCATCAGTCTAGTCGCCAGTTTCCCATGTTTTCCGACAGATCTTGCGCAATATGTTTATTCTGGGTTCTTCCATTTCTTTTGAAATTTCTGCGCGTATATCGTTTACGTCTGCTGTAGTGCAACTTCTATTTGCTCCTCATAATTGGACGTGTCTGTAGACGATTCCACTATCCACAATCTGTAGACGCGTCCCGTTCGGGTTAGAGCTCAGGATCTCTGGAGGTATGAAACCCCAAGGGGAATATATATATATATATTTATAATCATGTGTTCACGTCCTAATATTTTATTTCCATAGGTCGAGTAGTCTAAAAATGATGTGACCACTATATCATACGGAGTAATCTTATAATGTGTGTGAACAAAAATTGCCTCTTCATAGACTTATATATGTACCAGTGTAAGCTTTTAACATAAGAGTTTGTGTTATAAATGCCTATTTCCTAAATTACTACTATTATTATAATTACTACTATAAACATATATTGTTTAACGAAGTTATGTGTATGTGTATTTTTGATTATTCGTTTAATCACGACTGGTAGAGTGTATTTATCTACCGAGTACGAGTTAGTTTATCACATTATTTTACATATATAGGGTGACCCAGACAGGACGGACGTTTAATAAATCAAAACTTACTCGATCAAAATTTTTGAATGAAATTTGATTTAAAAATAAGAAAACGAAAGATTTGCTTACAATCATTTGTGAAACACGATATCGTTCAGACGATAGTTGTAAAAACACATTCACTCGATTTTTATAACATTTTCGAAGACTTTTTCGAGCATAGGTCGCTGAATTTTTGAAATATCTTCAGAATTCCAAGTTTTCAAATCTTGCATATCTTGTGGACGTGTTAACGCGGATCTTAAAGTATTTCCACACGAAAAAAATCGCGTAACTTCGATTTATTTTCGAAACTCTCTTCGCACTGTCGTGATCGATTCACGACGAAAAGAACGTTGTACGCAAAACGCGCGCTCCTTTTCGATGTAATAACTGAAACAGGATAAAAACGAATCTCCCGTTGGTGCACGCGGTTTGCGTTTTGTTACCAACTGCGCTATTCAAAAAAAAAAAAAACCGTCCGTCTTCTCTGGGTCACCCGATATGTGTAGTTATTTATCGTTTAGAATGTTGTTCCCGATCACGTAATTTATATTATGTACATTTTACAATATAGGAGTGTAACATTGAAATAAATTGAAATTGAACTATTTCTTACCGATTTTATTCGAAATATTTAGATATCTTCTTCCAAATTTGATATTTTTCTTTGAAATACGTTGTATCCAATTTGTACTCTCCGCTTTCGCTGATACGTAAATAAGGAGCCGCGTATTCTGTAGCTGGTTCCCATTTAGTATTTATATCTTTTATATTCGGATTTCTGAAAATGATAAACGTATCTACCACATTCTTAAAAATTATCGACCTCTATAAATACGGATTTTATTTTTTTTATTTTTGTACGGTTAATGGATGCAAAAATAACAATGTTAATTCTAAGAAAAACGTGTTTTTTTTTTTAATATTTACAATTATACAATAGCCTTTATTTTCATGTTTAAAAAAAAAAAAAAATGTAATATTACACATACTAGTTACTTAATATAAATTTGCTGTATTAAATATAATAAAACATATATTTATATTAGGAAAATTGAGCATTGGCCTGTTTAAATCGTTAGATGTTCACATATTTTTCTCGCAGTTCTTTCCATTATCCAAAACTTTTCGGCGTTTTCAATGTCGTCCCTCCATCTCATTTTCGGTAGACCTCAATCTTTTCCTGTCTAGTAGAAACCGTTCAGCGCATTTTTCGGTCCATCTGTTTGTTTTCATTCGAATTACATGTCCAGCCCAATTGCAATTTCACGTACATTTTGGATTCGATTCATTCCTTAGTATTACTTTGTCCAACCTTGTTACCCCGATCATTATTCTTGACATTGCTTTTTGAACTAACTATTTTTTTTTCAAAATTTGTTCGATCGTCAGTAATCGTGTTTGTGCACCGTACGTTATAATAGGAAAGACCACACGTGTCTCAGATCTGTGCCTTTTGCGCGCGATGATATTTCGTCCGAATATTTTTTTTGGCGACCAGAATTTTTTCCATTCCAACGTTGGTTTACTTCTTGTTCTGTTCTATTTGCGAAAGATAATTATTTGACTTAGATAAAGTGATATCGTCCACCCAACGTATCGTCTTTTCATTTATTTTTATTTTTTTTCCATTTTTCAAAATGTATATTTTCAGGCTATTTGTTCTTGAGCTTTCTACTATTTCTGGTAAAGATGGTTTTTAACTATTTTTTGAAGAATGAATGGGCTAAAGTATAATTTTGTATTTACAATTTGCTAATTTGTAATGCACGATTACGTGAAAAAATTTGAAGATCGCTTAAAAATTGTAACACCCGACGTTCATGTACACTGAGTTTTACAATACGTAGACTTTCAACGTAGTGTTCTAGGTCCGTATTTATTTGTAATTTATATTAACGATCTATGTAATTTAAAATTCTGCCGTACAATATTACGCATACCATATTAGTGATTTTCGTTAATATTTTAGATAATTTCGAAAAGGTATCGCAAAACGGTTGGATAATAATTTTATTAAATATAAGTAAAAAACAATATTTACACCTTTCAGCCGTCTGATAATAATACTTTATCGATGTTCATAATTCTATGCAGATGGTTCATGAAATAAACTATCTCGTATTAGTTTTCGATAGTTAAATTGACACAGAATATAGTTAAGAAAACGAGTAAAATTATTTCACTATTTTTAAATCGGTATTTTTCCAATAAACATTTATATCGTTCGTATCTTAGATTATTCACCTAGAATGTTTACGCTAAAATGAAGCATCAGCAGATCAAGAATTATTATTCGCGTATCTGGTCGATCGTGTGATAAATTGATAAAAGTTATAGTCTGATTGAAGTCCGAAATTTTAGATATCTAAGTAGTGATCAAGAATGAAACTCGTCAATTATATTGGTTAATAGGCACGCAATCGGAGTTAGATGTTTTCTGCAAGCTTCTGCTATACAAGCAAATTATTAAACCTATTTGGACTAGTAAGGATGACATTCATTCTGATTTTAATATGATGTTCATTAATGATGTCATTAAGCAATTCGCTGAATTGCACAAGCAGCGGTTGGACAGTTACGTCAATGCAGAAGCAAGACAACTGCTTCGCATTAAACATGAAATTAGACGACTTCTTGTTCATCGCCCACCACCCCATAGTACTTGTAATATGTAAATTCACGTATAATGGATGCGTAGCCAATACGGTACTCCACACTCGTTTTGTACTTAGTGGTTTAACTATTAAGTAATCATTAAGTTAAAGATGATAATTATTTAGCCAAATGGCTAAGATTTAGAAGACTGTATTTAAAAAAAAAATTTACATCAAAACAGTACTCGTGGAATTACGCATCGGGGAAATCCGGGTAGATTATATACGCGTCCGTTGTGTCCGTTGTCGGTGCTTCAAAATTCTATATTTAAATTAATATACACCGACGTTATAACGAATTACGTAGCAATTTAACAAATATTCGAGAGCTGTATGAATTGTAGTTGTTAGATTTTATTTTCCAGTTTCGTTCTAGATTTTCTATCGGTGTCAAATTTGTGTCCATTTCAGTACGGATGGCAACAGCCTTATTAGCATTTTTGTCAGATGTAATTAACATCGTGCCGTCTGCAAATGTTGCTATACACGTTCATCAGTTGGTAAGTCAATGGTATAGATAGAATATAAAACGGATCCCAATACACGGCCCTGTGGCACAGCAGCGTGTATAGGGTATATTTCCGAGTAATCATCATCATCATATTTTACTTGAAATAGCGTGTCTGTTAGATAGGATTTCAGTAATTGATGATATTTTAAAATTGATTTAAAAAACAATAAACGATCTCGCAAACTCTTAATACGTAATATAAGAGATATCTGTGAAAATTACATTTAAGAATGAGTATAGTTTGCACATGGACTGGTCGTTTTCATTTTTACTTTCTATTTCGTAAAATATATCGATAATTTATTTCCCGCGATTTCTTTTTGTTCGGTCACAATGTAATAATTTAAGACAATCGAATCAGCTGTTATGTATGAATTTATTTTCTGAGCCCGGATGACGCGCATTAGCGGATTATATTATTTTTTAACGTATTTTCATGTTTATGGAAAACTTAAATACAAATAAATTGAATTGAATTGAAACTGAATTCAATATATATATATATATATTTGTAGCGCTTCCTCGCACTATATATATATATATATATATATATATATATATATGTTGAAAATGAACATTTATAAAGTAGAAATACTATTTATCACAATTTGTGATATTGTACAACATTTTATTTAGTTTTATGATGATGATTAACTCTAAATTTCTCAACTGATTAGTCTTAATCTATCGATATAACATAAAAACATAAAGTTAAATGTTTCAAAGGAAATTTGATATATTTTAGGTTACCGGTGTATGTTTACATTTGCGAATAAGGTGTTAGCTAGAAATTATGTATTTACAAGTCTTATTGTACGAAGTTGAAAGCCGGACAATTACAGGAAAGAAAATACAGGCCTTCGATATATATATCGCCGGATATTGAAAAATATAATAACGAATCGATAAACAAGGTGTCAAAAGGAAGGGAATTATTACGGACTATCCGAGAACCCACACTGACTTACCGTGGTCATATCCATCGAAATGAAATATATAATCCTTTGCAATTGGTACTACATAATTGTTGGCAAAAACAGCGTATGTAGAAGGAAATTTCAGTGTGGGGTAGATCTCTAGTACACAAACGGAATTAATGCGACCACGGATAAAGTGAAAATGGCATTGCTGACCGTCAAACTCCGAACGGTAGATAAGAAGAAGGTGTATATATATATATAAAAATAAAGTATATATCAATCAGATTTACCCGGTGTAGGCAAAGAGCGTTAGCATTTTCACCAAATTTTCAGATACTCTAACGTCATGTTCTTCAGTAACGGTTATGTTCATGTAGTTGAAATAGTAGAGTAAGTCTACACCGTGACAAACTCCTGTAAGAACAAAATAGAGTAGGTGGAATGTTGAACGTAATGTTTAAAGTATTTATTTAATATAGAAATTCACACGTAATTTATTTATTTCTTCTTCGATACTCGATCCGAGCGTTGCGAATATTATGAATCGATCTGCGAGATCAACTTTACTACATCTATTAATAAAAAAAAAAAAAAAACGTTTGATAAAGTGTGGCATAATGGGATTCGAAATAAATCAATTACCCTACCGATACTACCTATTAACCGAATCTTACCACGAAGAAAGACATTTTCAGATAAAACATCATTCGTTCTATCAACTCAGCACTTTCGCAAGTGTGCTCGGATCTGTGATATACCAGATGTACGACTTTCCATGCAATACGACGACAATGTTTGCAGACTACACTGCGATACTATTCACTCATTTTGACGTGTGAATAGCATTGAAAAACTTACAGGATCACTTAGGACGACTTGGAAAAATGGTATAAATCTTGGAGAGTTATAATTAACGAATCGAAACAACTTATATTTACTCTAACAAAAGTGGACAGTTATCCCTATAAATAAGAAAAAACGAATTCTACCTCGGATAGCGTTAAATATCTCGGCTTATGACGAAAGATTAACTTGGAGAACGCGTGTATAAGATAAAGGAAAACAGATAAATATTAACTTTCGAAAAATCTATCGGTTATTTGGGAAAAATTCATAAACGAGGCACTACTTTATAAAAACAATGTTGAAGCCTGTATGGTCTTACGGAAGGAATCGCAAGATCCAAAGAGTTCAGTCCAAAATACTACGATCGATAGTCGGTGTACCATGGCACGTGCGCAATGACGAAATAAAGATTTGCAAGTACGGTTAAAGAAGAAATAGAAGCAGTCAACGTCCAATATATATATATATAGAACGAGTACAAAATGAATCAGTTGGCGCACAGGCTTATCAAAGATGGTACCCGATTCAGACAGTTAAAAGGATCGAATATAAACAACTAACCAAATATTATATTAACAAAAAGGAATGATGACCATTGGGAAGCGTTCCATTAATTTATATGTAAATTGATTTCATTAACACTGTCGCTTATCAATTAAACAGATTGTTATAAAAAAAAAAATTTATCCTCCAACTATTCGTATCCGCTGATGTAACGGCATCACGAGTCAATATTTCCCTTTTTAGTTTTTGTAGGCCATTATGTTTTCTGACACGATCGACATTTTGCTGAAATACGTCAATTATTATCGTTCCGTTTAATTCTTGAACTATATCGAGGTAATGGATTTCTTGGCCGTTCGTGTTATCCTTAACATTCTTCTCCGGCGAAACATTTAAAAAACATTTTCCTGCATTCTATAGAAGCATAAATATTACTAACGTATTAACTCGAGATCAAAATATTTATGTCATGACTCTTACAGAGTTTTTTAAGTGTCAACACTGCTGTTTTTGCAATTGCAACAGGATTTTTAATTTCTTCAAGTGTTCCGAGATATATTAATTTATCTACCGTTTTGTAATTACCGGGTTAATTTTATTATCGTCTAATACAGTGCCTAGATTTTTTTAAGATACTTCAGCATTTCATCTTCAGACGCTGCAATTAAGGTGGTGAGCATATCTCCGGTTTTTCTCGCAATCTTCACTCCACCATTCTATCCTTCAGAGGCTTTTCTAATTTTCGATAACTTAACATGATTCTATTTCGATACTTTTCGTTAGATTATTCCCTACGATTTTGTTAAATAAGGACTATAATTAAGTCCGCTAAATCCATATTTTTTTTTTTCGTCATTTAACACCGTAAAATACTTTCGTTTTTAATTTAATATTATAACTTCTTGTTGTTCCGGTTCTTGCATTTCTTCTCGTTTATCGGTTTTTATCTTTCATCTAGCTCCGATTTTTCGTTCATTAGTTTCCCATCTTCCTGTCTTATTGTTAGACATTGTGGTTGAAAAATTCCTTACGAACTAGATAACATACGTAATGCGACGATTAGACAGAACACCGACTTTTAACAGGCAAGTCCGGCACTAGCGATGGTATTCTAGCAATATTTTTTAGGTATCCTACCTATGTAGTATATCGAAATCGAATTGAAATCTTACCGAATCTGGTTAAACGTTCATCGTAGGGCAGTGTAATACCGCGAAGTTTATAGTCGTTGTAATATAAATACTTAGCGCCTCTGTAGTAATAACCGGCTCTGGTCGCTCCAAAGGTGAAATATAAATCTGATATGACCTAAAACGTGAACGAAGGCCAGTAGAAAAATATTAATTAATACATCATTATGGATAATAAATTCCAATCGGCTAGCACCGTTTTATATATTACATTTCGCCCGATCAGAATGATTTTAAGTTGAATGTCGTAAATCTTCAAAAAAATTACTATAATTAAAATTTGAAGATTTTTTAAATGTTCTTTAGCATTTATTAAAGTTAAAATATTATTCCGCAATGTCATTATTATCGTTACCGTCACTAGTTTCCGAACACCGTGACCAGCCTATCATTGTACGTTATTTTTATTAAACGGACTAGCATTTTACATTAATACAATGCCGGTACGTATTTTGTACGTAGTAGGATGTCGCCACCACCATCCTCGGGATAATTAAAAGTTAAAAGACGATGAAAAACATTCTCGTATTTAAACTAACGAATCATTTAACCATTTCTAAGTGTACATAAATAATTAAATAAAAAAAATAATAATAAAAAGTAGAAAAAAAAACGCAATAAAAAATAAAATGTAAGAAAATACTTAATTTAGGTATATGCAATATTACAAAGCCCAAAGTGTAATGCGAAATAACGCAATAAACTAACCTGACGGTGAATGTGGTAAACAATACAATCAAATTAATATACGTAATAATCTATACATAACCGCATACACTAATAACTCCTCGGAATAATACGTGTCTCTAATATAAAAAAAAAATAATAAAAAAACCCCGATTCAATTTACAACATAATTCTTAAAAGTAATTCTTCGCCATCTCTTTCTTTTACTATATTTCCATTTTCTTCCTGGTAGTTGTCTTTTTTCATTTTAAAAATGTTTTCCATTATGTAACATAATTTCGGTTAATATATTATCGATTTCTTCTTTCTTCAATTCAGTTATTACTTATATCAATCTCATCTAACATCCTATACTTATTTTCCGGTGCTTCTGGCCGTAGCAGATAGTAAAAAAAAAAAACTAATTGATTTCAATATGTATTATTATTTCTTATTGTTAAATAATTATATTATATATTTGTTAAATACTACTTTTTATCTAATATATAATATAATTATTTAACAATAAGAAATAATAATACATATTCAAATCGATTTTAGTTTTTTTTTTTTACTTGCGTACTGCCATACGGCTAAGTATTAGATTTTTTTTTTTTAATTTACAACAACGGGAATTACGTACATACTCTAGATATACATATTATCTTTACATCTGTGCGACCGACGTACATATATATCTATATACATATATATATAATAAAATGTAGCGCTCACTTGTATCAACGGTCCAAGTGTATCTAATCCGATGTTGGAGTTATTGAAATAAATCCTTTTCAAATCGTCCGCAAATGCTGTTGACGTTTTGAAATCGTCCAACCAGGCTTTGCTCAAAGTAGCTACCGGCAACAGTCTTCGATATCCATCGTTTAAATAAGTCAAACCGTCATTTAGGTATACTGTAATTTTCGTACATAAATTTAATTCAACACTTTCAGGTCTCCTACATGCTATTTATAACGCTGTCAACAAAATTTTTTAATTTTCCGCTTAACGTGAAATATCTGAATTTTATAAATATTTATTTAAATAAATTCAAAATTATCTATTAAGAAACGGTATTTTATAATAAATGCCCGTATGGAAATTTATAATTTTGTATCAAAGTTTTATAGCGTACGATTGAAACAACGGACGATATATTAGCAGAATTTTATCGTTTATGAACGTTTATTTCTGCACGGAGTGTAAATCGATTTTTAAAAAATCGAATTGCAGAATTTAACCTTTCGAAGAAATTAACGCTTAATATAGCAGACGAACTGTTTCCATATTTGACCGATGTCCGTTTTGTACGAATTTCAAATTTTACGTATTTTTTTTTTTTTAATACAGCTCCTGAAAAGGATAGCCGCTTTATTTATGTCATTTTAAATCTATAAGCAGTATTTAGTTAATAGCATAACACGCGCACAGGAATAGCTCAATGACTAAACTTTGCTAATTATATTAATCGGTAACGACCAATTGACGAGGTTTCAGCCTTCGGATCAGTAGACAAAAGTGCCGATGCATCCGGATTCGCATGGGTCGTTTGTGATGCTGTCGAGCACAATCGTATATTACTTCGTTGACCCATTTCATCTATAGATCTGCATGGAGTGCATCGTTTCTTTGGAACCACAGCGAGCGTTGGTAATTAGTCGAAGAAACTTATTCTTAGTTGTCTGGATTATTTTTAGAATCGATGCTTTAGCACATCCCCATATTTGTATTCCGTAAATCCATATAACAGTTAGCTTCTTTTCTAGCTTCGTTTTAGAGCGATATGAAATGAGCCGGTACATCTGACGTATTTTACTTCGTACTTTTGGCCAGCTTTATGATCGGTATATATTCTTCGTGTCGAATCCATACGCATACCTAAGTATTTCGCGGATTTTGCCACTTGGAACTTGCCGGTTATTAATGAGTATAACATAGTATGGATCCCGCTTGTGTATAGCAAAACGTTATTTATGTACGCGCGTGTTATATATATAAATTAAATTCGTCGAATATCCCATTCTTAAGCGATTTATCGCGCAAAAAACCTAATTTATATTGATGATTTATATATAACCCCCTATCTATCATAGGGGACGTAAAAAGGGCGCAAAACCCCGAAACCCTTTAACCTCAATTTGCTCGACGAGTATTCGCTATAAAAATACGCGAATACCGTCGTTAGACGCGTATTTTTGATCGCCCGTAACTTTCGTTGGAATTATTTTCTCAAATTGCTAATAGTTCACGAATTATTGCGAAAAATCGAAATTTACAAGAAATCGAAAGGGGGTCCCCTTTTGAAATTTTCGAGTTCGGTTTGAAATTTCTTTTCAGGGCGTTTTCGCTTTTTACCGTAGATCTTATACAGTAATGACTATTTCCGAAGTCGGAATCGTTTAAAAATTTTTACCTCGCTCGCTATGCCTAATAAAAAGTTATGTATGTACGTGCGATACCTACAGTTAATATGTACGTGTATATAGTTTATATGTCCTACCGGCCAAACATTCCTCTGCAGCTGCTGTTTCCTATGTATATATTAAAAAAAGATCGATCAAACGTTTTGGGCTACAGGTATATATATAGCTACTAATCTCCCAGTTATATATGTATATATTATATTATCAAAATTATATTATATATTTACACATATAATATTATCAAATTTTTATATATTATATTATCAAAATTAAAACAAATTATTTTTTTAATTAAATATTATCGAAATTATTCGAAAGGACCCCTTTTGAAATTTTCGGTTTGATGATTACTATTTATATATATATATACATATGTAGCTACTAACCCGCCGACCAAAAATGGATGAAAAAATTTTTAAACATCGAAAATCAAATTTTAAACTCACGATTTCTCGTTACCGGTTAATTTTTAAAACATTTACGTCATACCATAAATTATAGATCTCGACGTCTACTTTCTTTTAAGCCCAACCCAAACGCCCTATCTATGATAGGGGCCGTAAAAAGGGCGCAAAACCCCAAAATCCTTTAACCCCAATTTTCTCGACGAATATTCGCTATAAAAATACGCGACTACCATCGTTAGACGCGTACTTGAATCGCTCGCAACTTTTGTTCGAATGATTTTCTCAAATTAATTTTATCAAAATTAAAACAAAAATCACATCAATGGAGAAAACAAATTATTTTTTTAAATATTATCAAAATCAAAATTATATTATTATATATTTACAGAAAAAATCGAAAGGGGGTCCCCTTTTGAAATTTTCGGTTTGATGATTATATATATATATATATATATATATATATATATATATATATATATATATATATATATACATATATAGCTACTAACCGGCCGACCAAAAATGCCTGAAAAAATGTTGAAAAATCGAAAATCAAATTTTAAACTCGCGATATCTCGTTACCGGTTAATTTTTAAAACATTTACCGTAAGACATAAATTATAGATCTCGACGTCTACTTTCTTTTAAGTCCAACCTGACCCGCCTATCTATCATAGGGGCCGTAAAAAGGGCGCAAAACCCCAAAACCGTTTAACCGCAATTTGCTCGACGAGTATTCGCTATAAAAATACGCGACTACCGTCGATAGACGCGTATTTTAATCGCCCGTAACTTTTGTTGGAATAATTTTCTCAAATTGCGAATAGTTCGCGAATTATTGCGAAAAATCGAAATTTCGAAAAAATGGAAAGTGGGCCCCTTTTGAAATTTTCGGATTCGGTTTGAAATTTTTTTTCGCGGGGTTTTCGCTTTTTACCATAGATCTAATACAGTAACGACTATTTCCGAAGTCGGAATCGTTTAAAAATGTTTACGTCGCTCGCTATGCCACGCCAAAGGTGGAGATAGTTCGCTACCAGGAAAATGCCGGATAAACCGAATTGTTCCGGAAGTTGGGCGCATCGTACGACTATCGACCGAGAGATCGAAAAGATAGCCGATAGGGTTGGGTAAAAAATGACGAGGGCTTTTTTCGAATTAGGGCCTGGTTTTTTTTCTACGGCGATTTCGGTGAAAAAAGTCAATTTCGACTAATGCAAAATGGCCAACTTCGACCTCGCCTAAAGGTCGGTTTTCGACGTTTGGCGAAAATTTTCCTACATATCATTTCGACGGAGAATTTAGTCGGCTTTCGATCGATAACGAATTCGATCGCGGTTAATTAGAGAAATGCGTCGGAAAAAGCGGATTTTCCGGAAAATGGACGAAATTCCGAAAAACGAAATTTCGACTTTGATTTTTGCTAACGGCCTAACGGTCGGACCTTTCGAAAAACCACCTTCTACGAACGTTATAGCGTCGAGAGTTTACTTTCGAAAAAGTCCACCCTTAACGCGTTCGCTCGAACGGGCGATCGTCTAGACCGGTTTATCTGGGAAAAAGTCGATTTTCGACCCGAATTTTGAACCCATTTAACGTGCCCATTTTACTAGATAGCCGAAAACGGTTTTCACTGTTCGAAAGATCGCGTCCGACTCGGCGAAAAGGACAAATCTCCGGCGGATGACGTAACACTTTCGACGTTTTTTCGACCCATTTCGCGGCCCATATCGTAGTCTACCCGTTAATGGGCACCTTCGACGATCGGGATGACTATTCGCGAGAATCCGAATAAATTTTATCATCGAACAACCGGGTAATTACGAAGTGTACGTACGATATGAAAATGGTTAAAATGCGAAATTTAGGAATTACGATATAATTATCACCTCGCAGACTACTTTTAAGCAAATTAATTGTACCCATAAAAATAAAAAGAATCCGACACCCGTTTGTTCAACGAGCAAAAACATCCTGCATAAGTTGGCGAGAACTACATGGGGAGCAAGCACACAACGGTACTTAGAACATCAACTTTGTCTTTGGCATTTTCAGCGGCGGAGTATGCAGCCTCTGACTGGATAAACAAAATATAAATATGAGGATAATCTCAGGAACACTAAAATCTACACCTACAGAATGGCTTCCAATATTGTGTAATATTATTCCAGCAAATATAAGAAGAGAAGAAGAAACCGAATGGTCAAAGTATCTAACAGTAGCTGGTATGCCTACAAATCAAGATGTAAGCGCACCCGAACGACTTAAATCGAGGAAACCAGCCTATGAAACAGCTAAAGAGCTTATTGAAAAATGTGTACCCCAGCGGAAGATAAGTGGTCCCAATTGTGGACCAGAAAAGATATAGATCATCATAAATTGATCCCCGATCCGAACAAAAGACACCCCCAGGATTAGATTTACCGAGGAAACGATGGATTAAATTGAACAGTTCGAGGACCCAACATGATAGAAATAACTATATGTTAAAGAAGTGGGCACTTACAGTATCGGTTGCAACTGCGGAGCAGCTTCCCAAACAACGGACCATATCATGAATAAGTGTCGAACGCGGGCATTAGCTGGCATTGGAAGGAAGTCACCTTACGAGTACAACCGAGGATTGGATAAAAACTTGGATATAGAATTTTGACAGATAGCTCGAAAGACGTACGCTTAATAATAATAACAAGCGAAACACTCTTCGTCTAATTAATATAATCTATATAGATCATTCCCAAACCCTAAGCCTACTATTATTTCTGCCGACTGCGCTTCGTTACGATACCCGAACTTTAAATCGTATCTTTATCGGGCGGTGGGACATTTCTACTTGTCTATAGCGCGTATAAATAATTTTAGTGTTTTACTTGAAATCGAAGCGGTCCTACAGGCGGTTTAGCGTACGGTACCGAGTAGAAAGCGTAGAATCGTTTATCGCTTCTGGATGTTTCGGTTGTGCCGACTAGTGTCCCTTGTTCGATGGTCACTTGCACCGTGGCAGTCACGGACGCGATACTAGCGGACCGTATTAAGGCGATTAAAGAAATTCGCAGTAATAATAACGAAATATAATTTCCGTTGCATTTTGTGATCGCAGCATGCATCTTCACGTAACTAAACATGAACGAACATTCGGTAATAATATCTAGCATTTAAAGGCATCGTACTCTATAGTGGTAATTTCGAATTTTCTACTGCGTAGGAGAGTGATGTGTGACAGACAAGACAATAAACAGATAAATTAGTGTGAATGTATATATATATATATATATAAATATATATATATAATATATATATATATAAATATATATATATATATAAATATATATATATATAAATATATATATATAAATATATATATATAAATATATATATAAATATATGTATATATGTGTGTTAAATGTGAGAACATTTTATAGCGTACGTTATCAACGAACATACTTATAGGTCAACCTGCGATGTGCTCCTTATCCGTCTATTTATGTATTTCGTATACACGCCTATAATCAATACCGGACGCAGGAAAATGTTCGGGAAAATTATGGGAATTCCATTAACGAAGAAGTTTATTTTTGTATATGATTTACAGCGTAGTGTGATTACATTCCTCGTTTTTTTTTTTTTTTTTTAAATGGGCATACGATTTTTTCACCCAAATAGGGACCCACCTCGTTTATTTATTCCACGTGTACGTACAATTACAGCGAACATGTATCTATAATTAATTCGAGGAGAAGATGTGTATATATATATTTTTTTTAGCGTACATTTTCTCTCGTATTAAGCACAAAACACACACATATGTAAATATATATTTTAACGGAAAATGGTATATTTGCAATAAAATGATATACTCGCAGATTAAATTAATCCATAGCGAGATACAATGGTGAATAAATGTTTTCTAGTTAAATTCCGTTGCACTGGTCAATTTATAGACGAATTATATACTATTTTAATATGGCGATTTCGGAAAATGTAATCAGTTAATCGATTCGAAAAATCGAATCGACTCGAAAGTTGAACTTAGAATCGATTAATCGTTGAAATCGACTGAGAATCATCGACTCAAATTACAATTTACGCAGCTTTTTAAATTTTTTTTTACTTAAAAAAAATGCTACGCTAAAAAAATTTCGATAAATCTAAATTACACGCATTAGTCGCGAACGTAATGATTACGTGTTCGGTCTTTTAACCGATAAGTTTAATCGTCACGTTCTCTGGTTTACGACGACCAATGACGAATTACATTACTAAATAGTGTAGAAGTCGTGTAAACGAAATACGTGGACCCATCAATCCGTACACAACATGAAAACATAGCTTAAGTGTGTATCCACGTAGTAGTAAGTCGTACGCTGTAAGGTATAACGAAAACCGCACGAAATGGAACATGTTCGAATTTGTCTGACGAGTATGATTTACTAAAGGAATTATGTAGTAAAATAATTTTTTTCTTTTTCTAAAATTATTTTTAACTCGATGGAAATAAAATTGTATTTGGTATTAGTTTCGAACAGAATTCGTTCTAGGCACATTAAACGCGAACACGTATTGATATAAACAACAAAAAGTATTTAAAATTGCTAAATTTTTATATATAAAAAAAAGCTTTTCGGCTATTAAGCCATTATCGAGTGGTCATAAAAATAAATAAAACAAAAAATTTCGATATATTTTATTTTTTTATGCCCACTTGACAACGAAGAAGAAACTTTTATTACATAATGAGACGTGCTTAACAAGGGGTTCGTAAAGTTAAGTATCTTATACTTGAAAAGTTAACTTAAATAGTATTATTAAATCTAGCAAAATTAATGAAACAAATGTTAGGCTACAGGAAAAGACAAAGAAAAACCCGTGAGAAAATAATTAAAACATGATAAAAAGAAAAACAAAAGTGTACGAGGTACATATGCATATATATATATATATATATATATATATATATATATATATATATATATATATATATATATGTACTAGCTGACCCGGCGAACTTTGTATCGCCCCAGAATCAAGAAATGTATTAAATTATTAGCTGAATTAAATAAAAAATACTGATGGAGAATTAGGAATTACAACACAAAAAACAAAAAAAACAAAGTTGTAAAGAGACTTAAATGATATGGCGATACATTTTAATTTTTGTTGATTTATTAAACTTAATAAAAAAGTACATTTAATTCAGCTAATAAGTTAATACATTTATTGATTCTTGGGCGATACGAAGTTCGCCGTGTAAGGGAGATCTAAATCGTATTTTATATACGTACATACATATATATATTAACTAACGCCTCACACCCTTGCTAAAAGCATTGTAAAATCGTCTACTTTCGGCTAACGTTAATTCGAACCTACTATCTATCACAGTGGCCTTAAAAATGACCCAAAACCTCTAAACCATTTAACCCGAATTTTATCGGTGGGTATTTCATGTAAAAATGCGATTATACTATCGTTAGACACTTACATCAATATTACATAACTTTCGTTTAAACTATTTTCCCCAATTTATCGTTCGCGATTTATTGCTGAAAAAATCGCAAGGTGTCCCCTCCCCTTTATACAAATTTTTGTTTGTTCGAATTTTGTTTTCGCAGTTTTTTGGCTTACCCTTTGATAATTTTCCGGTTGGTTTGAAATTGTTTTTGACGTTTTTTTCACTTTATCCTATAGATCTTATATAGTAACGACTATTTCAAAAAACGGAATCGTTTAAAAATGTTTACGTCGCTCGCTATGCCCTGCCAAAGGTGGCAAGTTGGCAATTTTTAAAAATTCGTAGGAATAAACAATTTAAATTAAACCGAATCGTAAATCTACCCCATTCTCGAATTCCCTTGAACACACGCACAAAAAATTTCATCAAAATCGGTCCAGTCGTTTAGGAGGAGTTCAGTGACATTCACACGCACACAAAAAATATATATATAAAGATATATATATAGTACACTACACATGCACACGTGCCATATTAACTACATTTTTTTTTTTAAATGTAGCTCCAATAAGCAGCAATCATGATTATTCAACGTGTACAGAGGTTTAACCCAATGTTTAAGCTCTGTTACATATATTACTTAGTAACAACCAAGTCAGCAGGTTTGAAACAATATAAATAATTGACGTAGACACGGAATTAAATGAGCAATATAGGCTTAATTCTAGGATGTTCGTTCTTAGTGTGTAACGCGCGGTGAGGCTTAGCATATCGTTATTAAATTAATTCATTTCGATGCATAGAACCTATCGTAAAACTTTTTCAATAATTAACTATAACACAAGAAGGTAGGTTAAAGATGTTTAATTCTCATATGCAATATATATATATATATAAAGCAAGAAATAAATTGCAAAATTCAAATGTGCCGTTGCGTTATGATTAAGCTGATTAAAAATATAGTTGGACATTTACAAATACCAAATTTATTAATGTTATTTCGTTATTTCTGACTGCGATGATGTGTATATCTTTATCAGGAAATTAAGTCAATTATCGTGAATTGACCTCTGCCAGTCTACAGACATCTACAAATATTTTTCTCCCCCCCCTGCTTGTTTGAATCATCGTCATTATCACCGTCGTAAATGGTTAATAATGTTATGTAATAATATTAATAACATCCGTTTTATTATATTTACTTTTAATAAAATAAATTAAAATTTGCCTAATAATAATAATAATATTTATCATTATTTTTTAATTAATCCTTGAATTATATTTATCTCGAATTGCGTTTCCAATGCAAACATATATCAAGGAAACGAAGTACATAAATATCGGTAATTACCCGCTATGTGTATTATTGCATAACAAATTAAAATTGTAGCATTTTACAAATATGGTAGTAGTAGTAAGCGAAAAATTATAAACAAGTTATAAAACGCTCCGTAATAAATTATTTAATTATATACAAATCAGATTAAAATAATCACAATGCGCGCGAAAAATAAAAATAAAAACCTAATCAAAAATACAAAATAAATTTAAATAACTGCAGATACACACACAAACTAACGATAAACCGCGTGAGACATTAATATTATTATAATGATCATCTTCTGATACACACATGTACAAATAATCGCAAATACTCATTAATAATAATAATAATGACTCTAAAATAACATTGATAATAATAATCATAAAAATTATAATTATCGTCATCATCATGCTAAACATAATAATAGTAATTGATTGCATATCAAAATATTAGTAATACCTAATAATGATTACTTTTTCGATTGATCAATCAATTTCAAATTACGCAATAGTGACTTGTAAACGTGTCAAATAATGTCAAAAGCGTTAATTATCTGGTTAGAATATTTCAACGTGGTAGTGTATAATATATATATATATATATATATATATATATATATATATATATATATATATATATATATATATATATAAAGACGATCGTTGTATATTCACCTGACAATAAAGAGATGGATATTTAGAAAGAAAAACTACATAATTAGACTTTTGTATATATATGAATTTTTACTTTCAGATAAATTACAATCTAGCTGAAGCAGCTAACCAGCAATTGGATGTGAGGGGTAGTAAAACGGACTATGATCATTATTTAATCTTTCCAGATATCGAGCGCTGTACATTCACATTTCATCTTTGACCTCTAGTATTCAGGTTTCTGTGAAGATGATCATTTCGAATGTACCAGGGTGCGTTAACTAGTATCTTAGATTGAAATCGCTGAATTATTTTAATTCTTGAACTGCAAACTGTACCGCATAATTGTAATCCATAAGACGACGTCCTATGTGAGCGTTAAGCAAAGCAAATGCGATCAATCGGTTTGATATTTTCGCGCGAATGAATGCGATCAGTTACGTTCATCGATGCCAGACTGATGCACGGCTGCAATCGTGTGAGGCGATTCGTGCGTACGTAGGACAAAATCCGCCGCGTCGCGCTTATCGCTTTGAATTCTTGTGTCACCGTATCACTTAGCTTCGCAATCGAGTTCGCATCAAGACCACTCACGTAAGACTTCGTGTAAGTCCACAGCGGTTTGAACATTAAAAATTCTTTGTCATTTAAATATGCTTATATATATATATATATATATATATATATATATATACGTTGCGGTGGCGTATTTGCTAGAGTGCTCGACTGTCTACTTGATGTGCTAGCGGAGTGCTGGACAGATTTCTTCCATCAGAAATCTACCTGGTCAATCGATCGAGAAAACCTGTGCTTCCTTTATTGATCGCACTTGAAAGTGGAGATGAAGTTTGCACTGTACAGCAATATAGGGCCGCAAACTCATCACCCGAGAATCATCTAGTACCTGATAAGTCGCACCTGTGCTCCTTGTTGGGGGCCGTGGATCTTAGCGAGAGTTTCACTGAATGATACTTTTTGTTGATTACCAGCTCGGTTTTTGGACCTGACAATAGTAGTTGATTAGTTTGGGCAGTTGCTCTGCAACTCCGCAATTTCGCCACCAGATTATCTGGCTTGAAAGCTGTCTAGGTCTTTGGAAGGAACGGGTCGGCGGTGATAAACGTAAAGGGACTCGTCCCAAGTTGAGGTATGCCGGTTCGGAGAAGGTAGACGGCCTTTCAAAGTGAAATAAATTTACTGACAATTCGACGGTTGGGGTTTCGAAACTAACGTCTGACAGAAAGACTTCATCATTATTTAATTGTTAGTTATCATAGATAATAACATCATATGCGCGAGTCTGCGTCTCATATAAATTTTGCCTTGAATGCTAGCTCATTTTGTACGTAAAAATAAACGTATAATGGCTAGTCACGGCGTTCGGCAACGAATAGTACGACGACGACGATGATGATGATGATGATATATGTATATATATGTATATATATATATGTATATATATATATATATATACATATTACGACGATCATCGTATGTTCTTGTGATAATTTAATTAATTAAATTGGGAAATGAGGATTAATATTTAATTTAATCGATATGATGAAAAACTATATAATTATTTATTTAATTAAAATCGAATATATTATTGTTATAATAAAAAAAAAAACCAAAAAAAACAACGGATTTGCGATGAGCGAGCTATTGTCATACAATAGTAGTAGTTAAGGTGATGACAAAAGTAGAAGGAACAGAAGATGTTAAAGAAGTTGATAATTAAAGGTTTTTATAAAAAAAAGAGTCAGTGAGTTTTAGTTAGTCGGGAAGAACCAGTAAGTTTTAGTTAAATGAAGAACCAGTTAATTTTAATTATTCGAGAAGAATCAGTTGGTGAAGACTATATAAAAGTTAGTTAGTTGTGAGTTAGAGTGGTTCAAGTCGATTGTCAGAATCAGAACAAACAGGAAGCAAACATGGTCGGCGAGTTATATTATGACCCGGTTAGTTTTATATATACATTACTCAAATAAAATATGATTTTATTGTACTTATCCGATTCGTCGATAAAGAACAAAAATATATTAAAAATATTGCATAATAAAATTGTTAATGCAAAAAGGTAATTCGTTCATTTAACGCACATGTAATTTATAATATTTTGAATTATTTTTTTAATACAATAAACTATTTTTTTATAAACACCGTGTTACAGTTTATCTCTGAAATAGATAAAGAAAAGTATTTAAGGACGAATGAGGGAAAGAATAGTGCAGTATATATATATATATATATATATATATATATATATATATATATATATATATATATATATATATATATATATATATAGATTAGTATACTAGGATCCTAAGCGTGGAGTTTTGAAGTCGGCAGAAACCTGTTAGGCAAGTATTATAGTTCTCAATATATATATATATATATATATATATATATATATATATATATATATATAATCACCTTATCCAGTAACCGTTAGCTATCTAACACATATACACATATTTATACATGTGATTACATACATATATGTTCCCACATATGTATATTTATTTATTTATTTATATACGGTTCACATAACAGCTTATGACACTGAGAAATAAATAATTGAATAAAAGTATGTAACTTAATCGAACCACAAACATTTTTTTGAAAGAAAAAATAATAATGATATTAGATTTTAAAATAATATTTAAAAAAATATATTTATACAACTGCATGTACAATACAAAATAAAAACACTCCTGGCTACATTGTGTAGTGACAAGAAAGCAATTTCAGTCAATTTCCCCGAGTGTGTGTGTGTGTGTGTTTAACTGCGCTAGGGCCATACTATAATTGCTTTGTACGCTACTTACACTATACGACAAAAATATGTATAGGTAAGTAGTCGCATAGATTGCTCACCAACCTAGCGGTTGAGGATAAATGATGAAAAAAATAAAATACAATCACTCACAATACACATTGGAATTTACACAGAACGGGAAAAACCCAACTGTCCACGCATGTGCACACATACTCACACTCGTTACGTTACACTAGAAAGTGTTTAGGTAATCCTACACATGAACAGAAATGCATGTGTCCATTAGTATACGGTAACGAAAATTTCATCAAACGTGTTTGTTGATACGTGTGGGAAAAATATTATAATAATTTAATTTTTTATATATATATATATTGCAATCTGGCTCATGTAGCCAATAAGCAACTGGTATGTGAGTTATGACAGAATGGGAGATGTCGTTCAACAGTGACACTCCGAACTACCTCTCCAATCATTTAAACCGGTGGGGAAGATTTAGAAGTGTGCGATAGTTCAATCTGCGAGGCCCATTGGCATGATTTAATAAATCTACCGCCAGCTGGTTAGAGTGACCCTCTAACCTGTGCAAGTAATCTGTACTGCAATCCCGAAATACTCCGTGCACATTTGGAGCCGGTAGAAGACTAACGAAGGATCACTAGTAGGTTTACCTGGTTTGGGTATCATGGTTACTTGAGCGATTTTCCATTGTGATGGATAGTAAGCCAACCGTATGATAGCGTTGAATATTGTAGTTAATAGTACTATGCCCTTTCGGCGGTAGAAATTTAAGTATCTTTCCAGTGATTAGATCACGCCCTGGAGCTTTGTGCATTGATAAATTACCCACGAACACTCTCTTAATCTGGGACGGAGGAAACGGTTTTATTGAAAGAGATATTTGGAAGGGGACATTTAAGTCGAACTCAATTTGATTATAAATTTAATATTATAAATTCAAGTCACTTAAATTAGCTGTCCGCCATCAATGCGAACACCTTTCTTACAGTTATAACGAGTACATAGAGACTTGATTAAACCGAGGAATTATATAAGTATCTGCTATGTAAATGTATATCCAAATATGCGGATGAGTTTTAAAAGTTATACAGACGGAAAGTAATGGTGAATTAAAACGAAGATTAATACGCGAACTTGGTTAGAAGAAACAGCGATTCATTCTTGCGTTAATCTTATAGGTGTACCACATAACTAATTTGCGAAATATTCATCATTAATGCGACCATTACACAAGTTATGTAAAAACTTAGAAATTTTCGCTGTTTTATTCAAACGGTACGTAAAGCATAACGTTGCATAAGAGATCGTAATCCATGTGGTCTAGATAATAATTTGTTATTCGAAAAATAAATTTTCCACATCTCTGTAGTATACTTATTATAAAATGTATCCTAAATTATTCTAACTGAGAACGGAAAAGATTTACATGCACACACACATATCTAAATGTATTAAGTCGTTATAATAATAACTTCGTCATTTTTTAATTAATTAATTTATTTATTTTTTAATAATTTCACGTGAATAAATATATAAAAACAATTTCGTTTACGCTTTAAAATGTTTATTATTACACGTACACGCGTAAAATTTTAATTTCAAATGATCCGAAGTACATTTTTCTTTTTTTAAATAATCTTCTTTATAATTGTTGTTCGAAATACTTTGATATCTTTTTCCAGATTTCGTTTTTTTCTTTGAAAAATGTTGTTCCCGCTTTGAATTCTCCACTGTCGCTTATGTGTAAATAGGGAGCAGCGTCCTTTGTAACCGGGTCCCATTTGAAGTTTACATCTTTTATATTCGGATCTCTGTAAAATTAAATTACTCGATTCGATTAATCGAATAATGAACGAAAAATTTTCGAATAATAATACGAATACGAATAATAATAATCCTATCGTGCGAATTCTTCGCAGTTCTGCAGACTGTACTAATCATTTTTATAATTGTCACAGATACGCTGTATTCGATCAAACAGCCTGAAAGGAAATTCCAGATGCACTCATCCGTCGGCTGTGAAAATTAATTCTACAATCAGTGAAGTCTGCAGACTTATACGTATTTTAGATTCCTGGACATATATGAATGGAATAAAGAAGCGGATCGAGCTGCGGAACGACCTGACTTCGTGTGTCCTGCAAAATTACTTCCAGAAACATGATGTTCCGATACGTTGCGTCTTCCATAAATTCGAGGAACAAGCGACGTCAGATTTTCCGGTTTAAAGAATGTGGTGTGTTCGGTCTATTCGGCAAAACTCGCAAGACGGGATGGAGTGACGTTATTCGACTTCTGGACAGGTCACACTCGTTTGACTGGTATCCTATCCAAAACCGACTCAACTACTTCATGAATCAAATCACTATATATCTTATTTCACTGTTCTCTATATAACTACATTCGCTTTTCGTTACGTTTTCCCAATAGACTTCCTGAAATACTTTTATTTAAAAATTAAAATTACCCATATTTTTTCTAAACTAACTTTACATTTATAATGGCGGAATTCCGCGCTTTTAGCCTTTGCCAGCAGTACGTTGTAAGGCAAATAATGATAATAATAATTATTAATCGGTAATTATTGCGCTTTTTCTCTATAGATGAACCAGAACGTCGTTTTTTAGAATCGTCTATAGAAACAAAGACTGTAATAACGAATGATGAATCTTCGACATCTGCAGTTGAAGCTGAAGTAGGGCAACTTATAAAATCACTCGAGAATAAAATCACTCACTCTTAATTATTTTAACGATATAATAATTTGGAAGTTGGAATTACGTTGTTTAGTTCTTTATTCTGTTTGTTAGACGCGCCTAATTATTTGCTTTACATAATACGAATGTATAATAAGGATGGGTAGGCCGTATTGTTTCGGAGGCGTGTGTCTCTAATCCATTAAAGCAGTAAGTCTCGACATGCCACGACGGATATTCCGTACGAACTATTCCTAGGTAGGCTTATCTGCTGCAGAGGTGAAGTCAACCGCGAAAATTGTGCGATTTGATTGCTTATAATTATTTGTGGAACACCGTATCCGTTCAGATGACCGCCATATTTACAATAATACATTCATTCAATATTTTTACATAATTTTCGAACACTTTTTCTAGTATAGGTGGTTGAATCTTTGAAATTTCTTCAGAAATCCGTGTTTTCAGATTTAGACATGTTTTGTAAACGCGGCACTCAGGGTATCAAAACAACGAATTCTTTTCGAAACTCTCTCTGCACGATCGATTCACGCCGTAAATAACGTTTCACAGCGCGCTCCTTCTCGTTATAAAATATCCCGTGATAACTGAAACTGGAAACAAATCTTTCGTGCGTGCAGTAAATGTAGAGCATGCAGTTTGCGTTGTAGCAGCCGTACCAATTACGATATTCCTGGAGAAATATAAAAAGCGATTAAAAATTAGAGTCGGGTTTTAAAAATTTCTAATATATACTTACCCGGTATACGCGAAATTAGCCAACATTTTCACTAAATTAACCGATATCTTCAGGTCGTGTTCTTCAGTAACGGTTACGTTCGCGTAATTGAAATAGTATAACAAATCTACACCGTGACACACTCCTGCGGGGTGGTGGAAATAAAATTAACTGTGATTACTAACACGCTCAAGTGCATAAAGAAAAATTTGATACCGGGTCTAGTATATAGTTGAAAGAATGATAATACGTCTGAAGAGTAAAAAAAAGTTTCAGTAATATCTCAGCGAGGAATCAGCTCGTCTTTGGTGGTGACGACGATATCAGCGAACTTTATATCGTTGCCTAATCCTTATAGAACTGAATCGATGGTCACAAACGTCCCTTTAAGGAGGGCAGCTTATAACGGTTAGAGGTAACATTAAATTTCATTAATTAGTTGTAACGAACTAATTTTAGCCGATCATTACGATATGTATATAAATGTGATGTAATTAGGAATCTGAAAAATAGTAGAAAGAAGGCTAGAAATAAACGAACCAACATATTTTAATGGACAAGGCTTTCGAAGAGTCAACTGGAAGCTTCTACAGAACACTGTAGAAGAAACAGGAATAGACTTCAAAGATAGAAAAATAATAAAAATAACGGGCGAAAATGGTAATTTAGTCGAGTGGTAGAACTTAGTTGACGAAATGATTTTGTTAAAATTCGTTAACAGTATTCGCTAGTGCTTTAATATCGACTTAGTTTTTATTAACAGTCACCATATGAAACAGCTGTCCGTCAAAAATGTTTGGATATCCGAAAATGCGATATCTATCGGTATTAACAACTTTTTTTTCGAAGCTGTAATTTAGACCATCAACGAGTACCTTAAACGTTAGAATCATTTCGGAAATTGCTAAACGATTGATTTGGATACATCGAAAAACGACTTAGATCAAAGTTCTGAAATAAACGAAACGATTCGAGCAGATCTAACTAACGTCATTCGGTGATCGAAGAAGATGTTTTATTAATTTCTTTCTTACTCTTTTTTTTTTTCGCGACAGAACTGCAAACTATATCACTACGCCTAGATCGTGAAATAATACAATACACCCGAAATCAATATCTTATATTACCAGGTTTCATGAGTCTTCAATAAGTTTAAAAAGTGTTTACAATAGATCCGCTATATTATTAAACACGAACTAAATAATTTGTTCTTTAGCAGAAAAAACAGTTCACGCGAATACCGATCTACCGCAGACGTGAGGAGTCTAAATTTAAGATCTGGTAGGCGCAGCCAAATATAATCGGTCACGGTACACAGCACCGCCTCAAGAATGATCTTAAGCGATCGCGGTAAACAAGTCGCGCCAAAAAAGTTTTCTTCGAAAAGTAAGAAAAGATACACGCGGTCAACTTGAAATAATAAAACGAGATAACAACAGATGATCTTGACAAGGTGTTATCGTACAACGTGCACGTGTAGATATATCTTTACCTATAGTTCTAGACCGGTGTACGACATCTATAATACACCAGTTACAGTAGGACACATATTTACAGATGGAAAGGACCAAAATATACGGAAGATAAGACATTGTAAATGCTGTCAAACGTGTATTACACTTCTTAAAACAGATTAATTGACCGGGAAGACTGGGTT
Organism: Coronaproctus castanopsis; assembly: GCA_032883995.1. Lineage (NCBI taxonomy): Eukaryota > Metazoa > Arthropoda > Insecta > Hemiptera > Monophlebidae > Coronaproctus > Coronaproctus castanopsis. Next base: position 269,604,627 of record CM065053.1, on the reverse strand, counting down.
ATAGGTATCGCAGCTGAAGGCTTCAATCTATTAGTAGTAATAATAATAATAATAATAATAGTAAAATGAAAAATAAAATCAAACTCCCAAGATGATTTTAAAATCGATCTTTAAAATTCCGTTTGAATTTTTAAAATTATTCTTCCTAAGAAAAAAACCTGCAGACAAAACGCCAATTATGCTGGTAAAAAAAAAATTCTCACCTAAACTGGTTAAACGATCGTCGTAGGGTATTTTAGTACCGCGAAGTCTGTAGTCGTCCCAATAGAGATATTTCTTTGTTCCTTTATAGGCGAATGCGGCTCTAGTTACTCCGAAGGTGAAGTATGAGTCGGTTATTAGCTAAAGGTAAATAAAAATAATTAAAATTAATACTTAAAAAGAACACTCACATATATGTGATATAAAATAAAAAAAGTTATAGCAATTTATTCCTTCTTAGTGGTCAATTTTTTATTCTAAAACACATCGCATACTTGTTTGCTGATGATGTACAAATTAAAGAAAACATTAAATTTACTTGTAACAAAAATAACATCTTTATAGAATTTATAAATATATGTAAACATCGAATATAAATAAATAAAGAAGAATATTTAATCAATTACTTAAATTAATAAACAAATGTTTAATAATTCCACAAAACGACTGATTTATTCGGTTATTTTGCAAAAACCGAATTAGTCGGAAAAAACCCCCGGATTAGTCATTATAATAAGTCAGTATGCCTAAACATATATATATATATATATGTACATATATATTTGTATAATTTGTGTTTTGTATAAATGTATAATACTCACGTCTACCAGTGGTTTAAGAGTATTTAGACCGATATCGGCGTTTTTGAAGTAAATCTTTTTCATATCTTCGGCGAACGATGTAGACGTTTGCAGGTTGTTCAACCACACGTTGTTCAAAGTGATAATCGGCAATAGCCTTCGATAATCGTCGTTCAGATACGTCACTCCGTTGTTTAAATATTCTAAGCGATAATTTTATAAAAGGATTAATCGATAATAAATTTTATACATAGAAATCGATTTTAATACTTACTAAAACTTATTACGAAAATTAGCTGATATACAGTATGCAGCGGATACGAGATCACTTATATACAAGAAAGTAATTCACTCAAAAATGGAGTAGGGTGCTGTAGTTTATGGAAATGCAAAAGAAACTATTTTGCAATCTGTACCTTCACGCTCATTTAAATCTGATAGTAATTTATAACAATCTCCTCCATCATTGACACGCTATGAAAAAATAGTCATTCGTCGTGTGCTATTAGGACAACCCTCACTCGATGTCACTCGATTAGAATCATCACGATTTATTCTTGCATCAGCGTTAAATTGACAAAGAAGTTTACTGTGTATAACAAGGAAAATGAATGCACAGTGAATAAAAATACATATATATATATACACATATATATATATTCCTTATTCTCGTATTAGGGGGTTTAAATGATCCTTAAAGTTTACTGTGTATAACAAGGAAAATGAATGCACAGTGAATAAAAATACATATATATATATATATGTATATATATATACATATATATATATACACATATATATATATATTCCTTATTCTCGTATTAGGAGGTTTAAATGATCCTTATTCGTTACTTTTGTTACTTTCTTAGTATCAATACATCGTGAAACATTACACACACGCCCACATATATGCACACATATGGCTGGACATATATACGTATGTTATTGAATGGGATAACATCAATTCGAATACGTCAATGATAGACGTACATGGAATTTACAGAATAATTAGCGACGTAAATATTTGGATAAATTTGATATTCAAATATCATAAATCGAATTAAATTGATATCAGAAAACTTTTTTTGGTTTATAAATTGGAAATATATAATTTCAAATTACAATAATGTTTACCCATTGCAACGAAATAGTACAAACTAGTTTTTAAAAAATCTTTTGTTATAATAAAATATAAAAAAAGATTTATTCAAATCACTGTAATGACGTTATTCGACATAAAAATTATAACCCTACGACTAATTTAAATTCTCCAAATAAAAAATTGATTTTAATATGGATTATCGGGATTCATTTTTCATCAAAATATCCAATATCGAACACTCGGGAGTTATATCGACTGTAAAAATAATTATTTCATACAGAAATTCTGAGAAAAATTCGTTTAAAAATAACGGTTATATTTCTTAACACGAAGGTTCATTTAATATATTTCGTATTATCGGAAATTTATCATTATAATAATTCTAATAACCAATTCACCTTATGTTAAATATAAATTATCTATTTCTATATAATAGGCAAAGTCCTTTTTCAAATGATTTTGTTTTAGAAATACAAATTTTTTATACATATCAGTTTTATCATAAGTGTTCAAACACTGACTTAATTTTATTTATTTCCTCGTAAATCTGATTTAATTTATTCATCACACACATAAAACTCACATATATACACATTAAATTTGCAAAATAAAATACAAATATATATATATATAGCGTAAGACCTGACGATATACCGCAGGAACTGATCAATGCGATGCCGAAGGGTAGCGCAGTGACGATTTCGGTCCAGATCCTAGCGACCTCAGGTATAGCCGACGCAGCAATTATTTAAATTTTCGCATTATAAATTAATCTGACTAAATATTAACCAACAGCTTTACATGTATTCCATTAGGATACGGAACGATTATGAATAAGCAACAAAATGTTGTAATTAAATGGATCTTTAGTGACTAGATTTAATTTTTTTTTTTTAAATACTATTGTATTCTCGATTTCTTGCTACAATTAGCGTATACATAGCCAAAATTTATAGTTCCAGACATCATATACGATTAAAAATTTTTTAGTAATAATTAAGAAACGCGTATTAAAAAATATTAACGAATACGTTTAAATATCCCGTCCTTTTGTTCTCGAGCAACGTAGCCCATTCGACTTTTCCTACTACTACAAACGAGAAAACCACGAGGTTGGTGGTTGCACACTCATCTCCACCGGTTGCTATCTCAAAATTCCCAATAATATGTTGATGATGTACATAGCTTAATTTCTCTCAAATACCGTTATATGTTCTCGAATTCTATTATTCTTATCATACTGATTATTACTATTTATATCGTATCGGGGAATGTTTGTAATTCTAACTATCTCTATATCGGCCATCAACCTATATTATCAGATATTAATAAACCGATTTTTTAGCCTTATATAAGTTCCAATACATTCCACTACTATTATGAATATTTTTATTTCAATTTTAATTTTTAATTATTATTGTTTATTTTATAATGTACCATCTTGCTCTTAAAACACCATAAATCTCCCCTTTGTGTGAATTGATTTTGGGTGCTAATTTTCAAAATTAATTCATCGAATACATAAAAGGATTAAATTCCACTAGAGTGGAATACGGTACATCGTCATATAGATGCATTCTCGGATGATTCGGGACCAGGTGGTCAATGACGGTAACGGCTATCAACACACGTTTAAATTCCGTTGCTCACCAAATCAAACTTCTCTCGGGATAACGTTAGTTCGACGAAAGAGGATACCAGTTTAATTTAACATATACTTATCATTGTGTGAAACGACCTTTATATCCGCTGGTTGAATGTCTCTATGTTGTTGAAAAATGTTGATTGTTAAATCTGATTGACATGTTTCTGAGTAGCACGTGACATCAGGTATCTGGTGATTTTCGTCAACATACAGAAAACTTTGATTTTTGTAATATTGGGAGATACTTGCAATGATCTATTGCTTAGAAGACGATGGCTGATTTGTCTAAATGTAATAGAAGCAATCGTACATTTGAATTCCGTCCGGGCAACTTCGTTCTTAATGACAAATCTTTTTAGTTAATTTGCTAACATTAATGTGATCTTATTGATGAACCTATATATTTGAGTTATCTAACTATTTGAAACTGACGAATATGTAATGATAATGATAAATGTTATGAAAATTTAAGAAATATTTCAATTTAAAAGTATAAATTATACATTTGTACATTTTATGATAAATCGGTAAGATTTAATTTCACACGTATACGTGTATAAATTTGATTTATTTTATTACGTGGTAATAATAATTATTTTGATGTAATAATGATGTGAATTAATCTATTTTAATTTTTTTCGCAAGTTCTGTAAAATATTTGTATTATTTTGTATAGTTTTGATTTGTTTATATGTTAGCAGAGCTCTAATTATTTTGCTATATAAAAAGTAATATAAATGAACATTCAATTATCAAACGGATTATTTTCATATTTTTAAATATTTTACCAAATAAAAAGCAAAAGCTAATGGTACATAATACTCAGAATGTTATATACTTAATAGTTTCAATCGCTCACAATGCCTATTACTTTCATGCATTTAATCCTTTGGTTATTGCGTGTGTTTTATTTAGCTACAAATATTTATATTTTGGGCGCATACATCTGTTAAATAGTTTGAAATAGTATGCGTGCATTTTATAGAACTTCTTAAATAATTTATACAAGTACAAGTACACTATTAATTAAAATTTATAAAAATACAAATTGAGTATGACGACTGAGAAAATGTGTCTGCGCAATTATCCATATTTTGAAGTGGTGCAAACGATTAAAAGTTATAGAGATTAAGGTACAATGTGGAATAACAGTCGAAAACAACTTAAAATTTTATAATCTCTTCCATTAATTAAAAAATGAAATAAACAAATTAACGTTTATTTCATAAACTATATAATAATAATAGACAAAATTTAAAAATGGATTTGTACTTTCTAAATCTATAATAATACTGAACATAACATAATATTATTAATGCTTATTATACGTTTAAAACTAAATTTAGCCTTTTAAAGTGAATAAACAATAACAAAATATTTGGAACCAAAATAAGAGATTAACTTCACAAATTTAAATGAACGATTTTAAAAGAAACAGGTTACCCCAATTTTCATAATGCAGAATGTGTCGTTTGTCACGTTAATAAAAAAATTCAAGTACTTCAATTTCGTGTTAATGAGAACTAATTTTATAAATATGTTATAATAAAAATTTTCTATTCGATTAAATTTTTCAAAAATGTTTGATAACAAATTAATATGAAGTATAAAATATCAGTACAATTTTCCTGATTCTTCCATATGTGTACAGCAAGTTTTATTTCATTATATGGCTGTAAGAATGATTTAAATTAATCTAATTTTATATTTTTCATATGTTTCATAAAATATTTTTCAGATTTTTAGGCATATTTTAAATCTATTTAACACGACTATTATTACAGGTTGCTAATTATGATTTCAAGTCGATTTGTTTTCCAAGTGAATTATTTTGCATAATTTTGAGTTCTAATAGTTTCATTAGCTATATTTGAAATGTGCAAACGATTAAAGTTATGCGGATTAAAGAATGAAAACAGCCAGTTGTGACAGGACACGGATTGTTTAATATTATTGAACGTATTTATGAAAAAGTGCATTTTCAAGAATTTATGAAATAAAGTTAATAAAGTACGTCAAAGTTATCACGTTTGTAGATAACCTATCTATGAGAATAGTGAACAAAAGTGAAATACATATGGAAAGAAACAGATATAACGCATACAAAGAAGTTAAATTACTTATTATTTAATAATAAAATAAATTTAAAAAAATTAAACATATTCTTATTTTAAAATGCAAACATATGTAACGTATTTAGTGATAACAATTCAAAACTACCTAAAATTATATAATCATTTCCATAACATATAAAATAAAATATACAAATTGGTGTACATATTTAATAAACTATACAATAATAATAACAGATATAAATTAAAAAAGATAAATGTATAATAATGCCCAACGTAATAATATCTATTACGGTATGTTAAAAACTAAATTATGGTTATTAAGGAGAATAAAACAATATCAAAATATGTGGAATCAGAATAAGGGATTATTGTACAAATACTTTCCAAATTTAAATGAAAGACTTAAAAATAAATAGTTCACATTAATTTTTATATTATACCATTTATCGTGGGTCATTAAATATATTTTAAAAAAAAATGATAATTTGAAACTTTTCCTGGTAAATCTGATCCAATTTATTTATTAACTTGCAGTTTCATTGTATGACTGTAATAATGATTTAAATTAATCATTTTAACTATTAACCACACAAACCTTATGGAGGATTATGTTACCTACATTACTGAAACTTCAAACAGTGGTATTTACTCACATTTGTATTTTGGGTACTTACTATAAATTTATGTTTTAATATGTATAAAGAGTTCGTTTACGTATGCATGTATCTGACAATGCATATGGTTTCATCTGTAGTGCCTGAACATCCAAAACTAAAACATCGGAATATATATATATATATATATATATATATATATATATATATATATATATATATATATAACACGATTATTATTATAGATTGCCAATTATGATTTCTAGTTGATTTGTTTTCAAAGTGAAATAATCTGCGTAATTTTAATTTAGTGCTCTATTAGTTTATTTGATTACCTTAGTATCTAAAAAGCAATATAATTAAACTTTAATATCATTGCAATTAGTTTTATTTTTTTAATATATGTGGTAAATTAATAATTTATATCGATTATTGGATGTGAAGGTATTCGAAAATATGATAGGAACATGGTGAAAGTTATATTTTTGATTTATGCCATCAACGTCCACATAGAATTAGCTATATTTGAAATGTGCAAAATGAATTGTGACGGGGAAAGTATCTTTAAATATTAATGAACGCATTTATAGAAAAGTGCATTTTCGAGAATTAAATAATGTTAACAAAAGACGTCAAAGTTATCATATTTGTATAAATAACCTAGCTATGAGAATAGTGAATAAAAGTGAAATAAATGTGGAAACCATACAAAGAAGTTAAATAATTTATCTTAATTTAAAGTGCATATACATAACATATATAAAGTATCTAGTGATGACAATTCAAAAAAACCTAAAATTCTATAATCATTTCTATAACATATAAAATAAAATATACAAATTCGTGTGCATATTTAATAAACTATACAATAATAATAATAATAATAACAGATATAATTTAAAAAAGGAATTATACTTTATAAAGGTATAATAATAACGAACATAAGAACACACACATAGTAATATTATTTATTATTGTGTAGGTACGTGAAAAATTAAATTATTGCTATTAAAGCGATTAAAACAATATCAATATATATGGAATCAGAATAAGGGATTAATGTATAAATACTTTCGAATTTAAATGAAAGACATAAAACCAAAATAGTTCACCTTAATTTTTATAATATACAATTTATCGTTGGTCATTAAATATATTTTTAAAAAACTTGTATAGCTGAAACTATTATGTTTATCATGTATTAGTAAAGATATTCTATTACATTTGATATAGAAGAGTTAGTAAGTGATAAATTTAGAATTTACAATAGTTATAACAACATTAAATTGCATATTTCAACGGGCATTTACTTTAAATAAAACAACGTTTATGGTTTTACAGAGAATAACTTCATCCTTCTCAGGCTGTAAATGTGTGGAAATTATATTTGCTCTTTAGAGAAAATTTCATATTACGCACACTCACACTTCAATTTTTATATTTTCGACTGTAGTTATCCATATTTTATATTAGACAAAAGGGCAAACGCATAAGGGTATAAGGTTGAACAAATTATTTATTTTTTACAAATTTCAATTACATGAATTACAATCAATTTTTTTAATATATATATACATATGCGTATGTTTTTATAGTAACATTATGTACCGTTTTCAAATATAGGAATGAGTGAAAAAATATCTGCAGTGAATAACGTTAATATTCAAATATACGTGGGATAAATGAATGAAAATTTAATTGCATCATTGATAAAAAATAGCAAGTCCGAAATAATAATTTATATAAAATATATAAATATGTAATGCAAATTAATTTTTTCATACTTGAAACTTACCAAATATACTCTTCTACATTTCGATTCTTTACGAATATAAGCAGAACAAAAATAAGTTGATCGTAATCGTATAAATAGGTCGAATATTTGAGCTGTTAAATTACAAATTAATAGTTCATTACATCAAAACGAAACCGCAAATCCACAAGTAAATTAAGTGATATAAATTATCAGATACAATAGATAAATATGCATGCGCTATAATATAATAATGAAATATCCAATTCTAAGAACGAATATCCAAAATTCTTTATAAAACGCGTCAATACAGAACAGAGAATTAAACAGAACGATATTTAGTGTCAATAATAATGAGAGAATTCAGAAAGAATATAAAAACTAGTTTCACACCTTTTTATATATCTGGAAAAGTTATTGTATAAGACGAATACCCCAAAATAAAAAAAAAGGACAGAACAGAGGAGATATTTTTTGTGTTAGAAAAAGAATCAGTATAGTGGCGAACAAAGGAAGTGAAAGCGTCAGTTCAGATCCTATACATTTACTCGCGCACGCATACGCGTATAAAACGACCATCACAGGTGTTTTTTTTTATATGTAAAAATACGTATAAACCGATTTTTGAAACCAAACAAACATTCCTTGGTCGTACTGTTTGTAAATGCATATAAAGATACATCTGATATAAAAAATCATACTATTTAGTTTAGGGACACAAAGGTTATATGTGTATATATCATGATTCAACATTAACTTTCCGTTGAAGTTTAAACGATATCAAAATTAAAGTCGAAACTACCATAGCGAACATGAATATGAATCGAACAGTGTAAATCGTTACTTAAACTAATATAAACACATTATGTTATCATATTATGTGGTAGGTTAGAGCTATTCGAACTGGTATAGGCGACTCTGAGATTTTTTTCATAATCGAGAAAATAGTAATCGGGCTGGGGAATGAATCGAATCGGGCAAAAATAATCGAGATCTTTCTCTGCATTATTGTCGATGCGCTCGTATCCTAATGGGTCAAAAACTAAGTGTATGTTGTCAAAACCAATGGCAGAATTTGAACCGCATAAAGCAGAGATTATAATACATACAAATGAATGTGAACGAAGATAATGCACATCTGAAAAATGTGAAAAAATAAAATTTGTATATTCGCGCAAATATTTAGGAATAATAATAGACAGGCATTTAAAATGGAGCATGCATATGGAATATATAGAAAACAAAATAAAAACAGTGATAACAGCAATATATACACTAAGGAACTATGTAGGAGATGATACGTTGAAGATGGTATATTATGCTTTACTAGAATCAATATTGAGGTACGGCATCCAAGCATGGGGATTAACTAAGAAAACATACACAGAAAAAAATTGAAAGATTACAGAAAAAAAGCTTGAGGTTAATAACTTGACATGAAGATAAATCAATGAGTGAATTAAAAAAAGAATTAAATGTATTAGATGTAAATGATTTATATTTGTTAGTGAAAATATGGAATTATATCATAAATGAAAAATGCGATATAAAATATGAGAAAAGTATACAGACAAAATACTTATTAAAATGCAGAGTACCGATACCGGGGACAAAATATGGCGCACAAATAGACAAATATATTTCGACAAGAATATTAAATGAAATCCCGGATGACTATTAAAAGAGACAAACATTACAATAAAAAAACATAAAATTAAAATAAAAAAACAGAAAATTAAAAGTTGGTTGATGGATGAAACGGTGGTAAATAAAATAATAAATAATAAATCAAAATAAAGAAAAACTGGAAAAAGGGCATTGTAAAATATAAACTCAGGGGGGGGGATTGAGCATAGCGACGCTACGAAAGTGCTGCTACAAATACTAGTGCAAAAAAAAGTATGTATATGTATATATATATATATATATATATATATATATATAATGAATTAGAATAATTACATAATAAGAAAATTAAAAATAATAAGTGGAGTGAAAATGTGGAAATGAATGTGAGCAAATGATGTGTAAGTGAGAACAAGTGTGAGTGTAAGTGTAATTCAATATGTCTAAGTTATAAAAATTATTACATAATTATATTAAGAGGATGTAAATTATATATAAGTAAATCTGTCGACAAGCAAATGCTTGACGGAACAATTGATAAATGTTAATTATAAGTCATGGTTGTGTACTATATACATGTGCATGTACTCTATTTATAAATTTAAACAAATATACATTTTCAAAGAAGAAACACTTCTCGCCATAATAAGTATGTATATACATATACATATATACATGATATACTATCCTCGTTTTTTTAATAAAATCGTGTTTATCCAGAAAATATATTTGGATACTAATTACATATTGTTAAAAATCGTTATATACATAACTATAACTAATTTAATTGTGTGGAATTTCATTTCATACATTTGCGGAGTTATAACCAAAAATCTTAGTTTTGCCAAACATCAAAATAATTTACATATTCCATTATCTTATGGCGTCCTACTAGGGAAAAAGTAGAGAACGTATATTGCAATGTGGACGTTCCTTGTTCAAATTGCATCATCCATGAATATAGGCTTAAATATTAGAGACAATACGCTAGATTTCGAAAAAGCGGCGCAAAATGCCATTACTGCAGGTTTTCCAGAGTGCGAAGTATTCAGTTGTCGGTTTCATTTGGGTCATTCATGATATCGAAACATAATTGGTGTCGGAAATTTAAGAAGAGTATAATTCGGAACGATTTTTTAGACTAACATTTCTGTCTCCAAATTTGATTTACTATTCGAGCTTTCTTTATTTTGTGTGTAGCAAAATATTAAATATTTTCTTTTCGTTTACAAACATGTTACCTAGAAGATTGTTCATATCGTGTATAGGAATTGAATTTAAGAAATTATTAATTTTGTTTTCACGGGAACGACAAAATTATGTAAAGAAACCTTTAAAAACTCATATATACTTCCATATATAAATGCATATACAAAAATAAAAAATTCCAAAATTATTTGTTAAATATGACACATATAGATATCATAAATGTACATGTATAATATGTATAATAAGTTAATGTAAAAAATGTTTTGTGTGATGTGCGTATGAGTTGACGTATTTGTGTCGTGAATGCAGCAGTATATATTTTGCCATTTACGCATTATCGCGCATCGGCGTTTAATTTTATTCATCATAATTTATTGCGAATAAAACCAAAATTTAAAATGAATTATAATTTTAAATTGCATTATTATTATTATTAGTAGTAGTAGTACTATAGGTGGTCATAGAAAAACTATCATTATTGTTATTATCTCTTTATAATTATTATTGTTACTTTACTATATGTCTTATCCTCATCATAGAAAGACTATTATTATTGTTATTATAGTTGTTATTCTCTTTATTATTAATATTGTAATTTTCTATATATATGGAATCGATTTTTTCATCACTCTCTTGTAAAAGTCCCTTATATATTGCGGGTTTTTTCAATTCGCACACAGCGTGTAGTCTCTTCACGGCCATACAGTATAATAATAAAGTATGGTATGTTATCTTTTTTTCACACATGCCTTGAATCCTTTGGGTGGAAAGGTTAAGATATATATCTATATATATGCTTCATTTGGAGGCGTTGTCGGACTGTCCCCGGCCAGGATCCTTCGAAGACCCTTTTCGATCGAAGAATAATTTATGACTTTACCCCAAAACCATAAACAATCTAGAAGACCCACTAACCTTTCGACGGTTACCGACGGCTGTGTAGAAACTTCTATCTTTTTCTTACTTTACATCTCTCTCATTTATTCATAATATTTGAGTGTGCACACGTGTGTGTACAAAAAATAAGTATTAACAAATGTTGTGAAACTTCTCTCTCAATCATTCATAACAACTTATACTGCTACCACTACAGCGCCTGACTGTATTAGTGCGATTCTTTGTAACACGATATTTGTGAACATAAGGAAGCGGTGCTTGTTTTATATATACGTATAAATATGTATTTTTTATTTAGATACGAAAATGTTCAATAAAAAGTGTATATATAAGTTACATGTAGGTATAATACACACACACACACACATATATATATATATATATTACGACGACCGTCTATTCTATACTCAACATGAAATAAAAACATCAATAAATTTAAAAATAAAACATATATATTTGAATATTCATTATTTATACTGATAATCATAAAAATAAAAATATCGCTATTTTCGATAATTCTCGTGCGCATGCCCTCCTATTTCTTGCTCGTCTGAAAAAATATCTGAGAAAACGCTCGAAACAAATGTTATAATTAGCAATGTATACCACGGCAATTACTGCAGATCATAAGCCAGGTTAGTTTTTTCATTACTTTCGCCGTCGATATTAATAATTATTAAGATAGAATAATTTCGGAACAACCGAGTACAAAAAAAAACAAAAAACGATTTATTAATAAAAGTAGAACAATATATGAATAAACGCGACTTTACATTTCAAGCAACATGCCGTGCCCGTCATACTCGGGTTTATTAATGATATATCGGTTTACATTTATTAATAAGTGTTTTTTTTCTTTTTCTACTCGTTTGTTCCGAAATTAATGTATCTAATTCTGTTGACTAATTTACGTTAATGAAAGATAAAATTATACTATTTAATTTTTTTTTAGTTTGATTTTTAATTAACTAATTCATGTAAAAGACAAAGTATTATTTCTATATGTTCACACCGGTCGTGTGTGTATAGAAACTTCCTTCTTTTTCTTACTTTATATTTCTCTCATTTATCCATAATATTTGAGTGCCTACACGTGTAGGTAAAAAAATAAGTATTAACCAATGTTGTACGGAATACTGTTCCTTCAACCCTCCTTCACATTTGAAACTTTCGTCTCAATCAGTTACGCTCCTACCTACGGAAAACATGTTGCAATGTGATTTCTCTGTGACATCATACGAAATTCATGTAACATGGTGTTAGTTTTATATACATTTATATGTATATTTTGTATTTAAATACAAAAATATTGAATAAAAAATGTATTTTATGTATTTATATATATATATATATATATATATATATATATATATATATATATATATATATATATATATATATATGGAAGATGTGTTACCACACTAGTGCAGATGGCTAATAATGTAAACACGTTGAAGGAGTATAAAATAAAAAAAACGGTTGCTGTATTTCTCTTTCATGGTAATATCCATTTTCGGTATAGGTAGTTGTTTTTCACTCTCACGTACGTACAGATCGAGCGCAATACTGAAGGAATATTTTTTTTTTTTGGCCTGTACCATAGGTCGCTTTGGCCATTTATAGTAAAGGAATATAAAATACGAAGAATGAATGGAACGGTTCCTGTACTTCTTTGACGGTAATATCAATTTTCGCTATTGGTATTTGTGTTTCACTCCGACATACGTACAGTTAGATCCCTAAGCGAAACTAGTTTAAAAGCCGAAAGACGATTTAAAAGGGGGAAAAAGGCAGCGTAAGAACCAGAAGGAATCGAAATAAATAAGAGTAATTGCTTTTCGTCTTAGGTCGTCGTAAATTAGTTAGGTCATAAAAATTCGTGGGTCACGTTAGCGAAGGAAGCGAGGCAAACGTGGTAATGTTATTTATTGATAATAAAAAAAAACACCATCTAAAAAACCATAAAATAATGCTACTAATATCAGGTGCACTCGTTCTATTTTGTTTTCGTCTATTGAGATGACACTTCGAAAAGTCGAAAAAATGTTAATAAATAAATAACGGATAACTATAGTGGATGATAAAAGATAAAACGAATATCAATTACATCGAAGTTATTTTTGGAAAAATTAAATACGCGGGAACAACATTGGAAATAGTTGACTAAAGATTATTTTTGAAATGATCGCTACTTCAACTAAACGCAACGTGTTCTTCTAACTTCTTCTTCAGTGGTATGTTCGTTTGTGGACGACGTGATTGACCATCATGAATTAGTGGATTGGGAAACCTTATGACGCCTATTTTCTCTGTTGGTCTATTAATTCGGTTAAGTCCATATTTGTTTCGATACGATCTGTGAGTCTGAATGGAGGCCGTCCGCTGGTTCTTTTGCCATCTATTCACCCTTAGATAAGTGTTTTTCACAATGCGTTCTATCTTATTAGGTGACCGATATAAACTTTAGGACTGTCGTATTATAATAGCAGTTAGTAATCGTTGTCACGTTTTTAATTGTTCTAGGATCGAGAAGTTAGTTCTATGTTCGATTCTGGATATTCTTAGCATGCGTCTGTAGCAGGTCATTTAGAATTTCTTCTAATAGTAATACTTAATTAATAAAAAATCAATTGAAAATTAGTTAAATCACTAATATTTATTTTCTTATAGAAACCACAAAAAGCTTTTCGTCATTAACGCCATTATCGAGTGAAACATTTTTAAAAAATCGTAATTTTAAAAATATAAATTAAATATAATTACTTAAAAATATTTGATGGTGATTGTGAAAATATACTCCAGAAATGCTGTTCTGCTTCTGTTCTGTCTATTTTTTAAAATGTTGAAATTTAACATCAGTATATTTGTTTATTAATATTGTTTTTTTATATTAATTTTTTCTTCAATATTATTTTCCGGATTCTGTAAAAGTTGTATACTGGTGGAATTTTAAATTTTTCATTTACTGTTTCGATGTATGATGTCCAAAAGTAAAATATAAAATATAAAAATATACGAACACAACAATTTTTTAAAAAACACAATTTTACAATTAAATTGAAAATAAATATTAAAAAATTATCATACATTCCGCATTATATAAAAAATTAAAACTTAATTAATAGTTCCTTAAATAATACGACGAGAACGTTATCGCGTAAGTTTTTCGGAAATTCAAAAACAAATGTTACTACTTTTATCTTTAATTTTTCTTTTATAATTTAATTAAGAAGAATTTTGCACTCAATAAGCGTAATATGGGATTAAATAAGATAGAAAAGATTGGCCTTCTTCACGAAGTTGGAGGGATCATCAAGAGCTAGGACGCAACTAGATGGAACACGTTGAGGAAGTCCTATATATGAAAACGTATAGACTCCTTTTTCGCCGTAACGAGGATAGTCGGATGAAGGAAAATCAGACAGAAGACGAACAGGAGTAAGTTGGATGTACTCTAGCGGTCGAGTAATTACTATTTGTTCCCGACGTAATTTTCAATTTGAAGAATTACTTCTTCCGAAATTTTGTACATTATGACAATGTCTGCGGAGATAGTATTTTAATTACTTAGTATAATAATGCCGTTCAAGTTCTTCAGTGGTAGAGCGAATGAAAGTAGAAATTTAACAGCGGCAGCTAAACTCGCAATATCATAGCCGAGGTTATTAAGTTTGTTTCGAGATACGGCTTAGATACATTGTATTTAATATTAGGTTAATTCGTCGTTCAGTTGGTTTTGATGAAAATATGTTGTGTCTTACAGTAGTTGATGTGCGAGGTAAGGGAATTGGACGCGATTATTATTAGTAGGTTGTTGAAAATGGTCCAGAGAATATCGAAGATATTAAAAGATTGTTGTCGGGTTTTTCAGATAAATAGAGAAATAATTAAAAATCTGACTGTGCCTCGGGAAGCAGGAAAGAAGCGATAAGGGACGATATAAAATGCAACATCGTAGAACATAAATTTTAATTCAATATATTAAAAACACAGCGCGTGCATTAGGCGCAATGAAAGGATACTTATTTAATAAAGTCAGGATTTTGTACAAATTTCACAAAGGAAAGGAACACACACTGTCCGATATGCTTAACTTTAGGTGGCGATGATTAAAATGTTTTCGTTTTCGAATCACCAAAATAAGGGATAGCTGTGCGCGCATGCGCAAGTATACGAATCGGTTTGCTGGTGTGCTCGTTTTACGAATTAACACTCTGTGAAGTATATAAGCGAAAGGAGATGCAATGACGTATTATAAGGAATAACAAATATTTAGTAGCGGTAATCGGAGGACGAATAAATGAAATGATTCGTTGCTTGTCCTTTGCTTTCACCGTCAAAGTCTCTGACGCACATTAGTCATATAATGGAAGATGCAAATACTTAAGAGGGATTGAAAGAAAAGACAAAAACCAGAAATTCGAAAGTAAAGTGCTCTACCTATTGACCACCAATCGAAAGATGGTGGAACGAAGATGAGGAAGATAGAAATAAAAAATAAAACGATTACGCGTATTACCTTGTACTTTGTAGATACCTTCGGCGGAAGTTTGCCCGAACATCCACGGAATTTGCGGATTTAGTTCTCCTCCGGGTCGCGGTCTTTTAACGAGATAATTTTCTTCCGAGGCAGAATTAATTTCGACGGTAGGCCCCATCGTGTGGATTGCGTTACCTGGATCACGCACCTATAAAGTTCGAGCGACGAAAATTAAACTTCTTTTCAGGGCCGGGTTTTAAAAAATTACGGTTCTAGAATTAGAATGACGAACGCTGAAATATAAAAATAGCTAAAAGACTTACGTATAATCTCGAATGAGTCAGTATTAACTCGTTAGCTGGAACATTTTTCAAACATTGAATCGAATCCGATATATTCGGATATAAGCAACCGCTTAGATAGACTACAGTTCTGAAAGTTTCTTTCCAAAAGCGAGGCGGTGTAATGGACCATGGACTTAAAGCGGTACCGCTTATGCTGAGTCCTTTATGGAAAAGTCCTGATTCGAAAGGGTGTTAAAAAAGGAATTAAAAATAAATTTGCACAATTTTATTAAAAATCGAGCAAAATGTCAAAACGGTAACATCGGATTCATATCGTTATTTATAATTAATCCGGTGTTCGCGCAATAATGTTTAAAGCCGGTATTTACCGATATTTACATACTTTATGTCATTTATCTGTGCTTATAAGCGTAATTTGAAATATTAAATTATTATTATTATGATTAACATCACCATCATTTATAGTCCTATACCTTTACTCATCGGCGAATACATGTGCAAATGAACACTTCCACCTCCGGCATTTTGTCCAAAAAGTAAAACATTTTGTGGATCGCCGCCGAATGAAGCGATATTTTTCTTTATCCATTTCAACGCCATTACTTGATCTTTCATTCCATTATTACCGGGAAGAGCTTCGTTACCGCTACTTAAAAATCCTGTGGACATAGTCGATACATATTCATGTGAAATCATTCTGAAAATTGGCTATATCGTCTTTTTATAAATAAGTCGAAATAACGATCTATATAAACATGTTTGCGCTATCGATAGATATTCGAACGATTCTCGACGCGCAGTATTAATTACGCGGCATCGTTCAATATATTTTCCGTGACAGATTTTTTGAAGTGAAACTTCTATGGGCGCTTTATATGCAATGCAGATGCACGCATATGATGTTATATAGTGTGAGGTGCCACTGCTCTCTCTGTGATAATTAAGAATTAAATAATGATGAAAACTTTCTATTGTTGGTTTCGAACCCCCGACAATCGAGTTGACAGTTGATCACTCTAGCAACTGTGCCACCGCGACATTATACATATATGCATATATATAAATATATATATATATATATAATTATATATACACACACCACGTTTTGTTGCACAACCACCCATATAAATCATAGTGTCCTTTATACGGTACCTGAACTTTTAATAAATATTTTCATAATAACAGCCATTTCGTTGACTTTAAACGTTTCGATTCTAAGAATATTTCGTACATTATCTGAAGTTATATCTAAAAAGTACTTTTCTGCGCCATGTGTAATTTCATATTTTATCTCTTTGTATCTTTTTATCGAATTCTTTCATATACACTGAAATGAATATTTTTTTACATAAAAAAAATTGATAACGGCCGACTGAAATGGTTTAATAATAAGAATAATCCTAATGGAGCGGAATGAACTTTTCCGAATATATTAAAAACAAAACACCCAAAAAACATCTGTGGCATTATGCGGTACATAAATTTTAAACGCTAAAAATTATCTAGTCACCTAAAAACCAGTATTATGCAATCGTTTAACTACTTCATTAATAATATGTACAATTGTTCGCGCGACAAAATTTATGCGACGTTGATATCGTTTTTATCCGCTCATGACGCTCGATTTCTCGTCTTGACTTCTTTTATTCGTTGATCCTACACATAGTTCGGAAATACATTTCTTCATGCTCGCTAGTGTAGCTAATTTACTGACTGTAAGGAGAACTTCATTTATGTAGTTGATATATTAACAGGGCGGTTGTATTTGTTGTTACATCACAAAAAGATTGTAATGTAAGGGGGAATGAGATGAACGATGAAAAAAAATGAAGTTTCGAAGCTCTGTTAGATACCCCAGACTCAAGAGGATAGACTAACGCCTGATATATATGTATCGTTATTAATTAATAATATTGTACGTGATATTCTTTTATATCTCCAATTAATAAAATTTATTGAAATATATTTAATAAAAAAAAAAAAAAATTGTTAGGCGATCGTTACCAAATAAGCCCAATCTATACTGAACGGTTACCAAAATGACCTGATGATCCATTATGTAATTTGGCGGGTATAATGAGCTGTATTCTGTTGTAAATCCTCCACCGTGAAAGTATACTAGGACCGGAGCCGAACCACTGAGCTGAAATGTAAACGTTTTCTCAATGTTACCAGTTGTCGTATTGCGAGACGATTTATCGAGAATTTTTAGATTATTTTACTAATTTAAATTTTTTATTTATTTTTTTAATTTTTCGTTTTACTCTAATATTATCCAGCAATGAAAAACTATACATTACTCATATCTAAATTACTACTCGATTCCGTGAGCGACTAAAATATACGATATTTTTCGATCGTGTGGCTATTGAAAAAAAAACTCGCAATTTCGAACTGGAAGATATTAAATATAAACGAATTTAACGCGTCACGAAAGGACCATTGTCAGAGTTGGCAATCGGATCGTATACTCACCAGGGGCGTTTCAGTGCGTATTTGCGAAATAAGTCCGAACAGCGACGGACCGGGCTTTAACAGTGGCGTTGAAAATGTTTTTTTGACCTTAGATTGTTAATGTACAATACACGTTTTTAAGGGGATAGACAAAATTTTGTAGATTTTACGCGTAGTTATATAATACCCGATTCCTTGGAAACCAAACTGTTAATTGGGTTTAGATGAAACCTGTACAAACTTAAATCAACCATAACAGAATTACGTTTAGGGTGCGGTGTATTATTTGAAACAAAAGAAATAAAGAGACCAAGAGAACGAACAAATGGAGATTAAATACGGTTGTAGTACGAGAAATCTTAATTAAATATTAAAAAAGTAATTACGTATATACATATCACTCGCAATGTATTTTGTTCAAGCATAACTTTTAGATTCCGTAATTCTAAAATTATCGCACCTAGTTAGAATTCTTATTTTAAAGTTTGAAGAATACACTAAAGGAAATTTCCGAATATCTCATCTTTTTATCGAACTGCATCTTCTCATCATAGGCAGGGCGATCTCTAGTGAGTTTAGCGGAATTGGGTTATCTGAATTTGCTTACTATAACTAGTAAGTTTATAGATAATAACTTGCATCGTAAAGTCGGCGATAAAAAAAAAAACCACATTTCTCAATTATCACTATTACAGTGGTAGATGAGGTGAGATACTGAGACCGCAAGAAGAAAAACACGTCAGTTTTTCCGAAAAATATCATCCACAGAATGTAAGAACGCAAATATCCACTAGTACAGCTCGAAAATCTTTTCAGATCACGACAAATTTTAACCATAGGTCCCATAATGCGAGTAATCTGCACATGTTGTTCTAGTAAGTGAATTGACGATTTGCAACACTTTTTATTCTCAGCGTGCTAAATTTAAGATCGATCAGATGAATTGTTTCTACCTGAACGATGTAATATTTTCCTTAAATTCTCAGAGGGTGCAATGCGGCATAAATTTTCTATTTCGAATTAAAACTTCTATTTGACCTTGTAGTAGGAAATCTAATTTCAAATGATTTTTTTCCACTGTTTCGGTACTAAAGCACCGTAAACAATGGCGATGTGTAAAGCAATAAAAATATGATTAATCTAACGTCTCCAGTGAGACAATTAGACTCTCAGTAACATTCAGATTTATTAAAATCGTTTTTCTCTTTCGATTTGAATTATTTCTTTTTTAAGTTATAGAAAGTACGCATCATTTCCTCTTTTTTAATCGTCTTTTAGGATAGTCGGGGTGTATAGATAAACGCGTTCTGCGGCCACATGTGGGTTAATATTAAATTACAAGTTATCGAAAAACTTTTTATACCGGTTTATATAAACTTCATCGACACATATGTTATATTTAGATACGTATTTCGTCGCAGATTGATACGAAGTATTTTCGATTGTTGTCGCTCTATCTTCAATACTTTGCTTTTACATGCAGTTCCATATAATTCGATTCCATATTCCCAGATATTATGGTTAAACAAATTTTTCTTTTTAAAGCTAAGTTCAGATTTCTTTCCTAGAAAAGCATACAGCAGTCTGGTTCGCGAAATCATAGTTTTCCTTTTTTATGCCACATGAAACCGCCATGTCGTTGGTTAATATGACTCCCGAGATACCTTATACAATTTGTTTGGTGAATTTCATTGTTTTGCATATAAAACGGATGAGTACATGTTACCTGTCAGTTAGTAAAGGTGCTACGTTGGCATTTGGATGGATTAAATACGCCATTTATGTGCCCATTTTACGATTCGATCCGCATGATTTTAAACAGCCGCACCAGCATATTCTGGAACTGAATTAGCAGCTAGTATCTGCAGTATAGATGTTATATAATATTGGACCAAGCAAACTTCCCCGTGGCACTGAAGTCTAATCTTTATGTTCTGGGGAAAAGACATAATTTATTCTAACAAACAACAAATGTTCTGCCAGTTAAATATTGTACGAAGAATTTATAAAGGTCCGGAATTAAAAATAATTGTTTTAGTTTAAACAACAATCCCGGTTGATGCCAGACCCGTTCAGATGCCTACGTTACATCCGGAAAAACAGCTGGACACTATTGTATTGTTGAGTATTCTATTCGAAAACTAAATTGACGATTTGGTACTGTATTTAACGTTTTCATAATCAAAGACAAATCAAAATTAGCTCTCCCAAGACTTTTGATAATGGACAGAGTAAACTGATTGGACGATATGACGACACGTCAATTTGTGGCTTTCCTGCTTTATGCACCGTGATTGTAACTGATTTTTCCATCGGTTTGCAAGTTACAATTCACCCAACATGCAGTTAAAAGCATAGCATAAGAGGACAGCTGCTTTCCATGGTAGATGTTTAAGGATTTCACTTGTGATTTTATCTGACCCGGGAGCCTTTTTCAATGGACATTCTGTTTATATACTTCTTTCGGAAAAGATGATATTACGATCTCATAAATTTAAAGTGGTTAATTTAAGTTATCATCTGTAACCTAAATCACTACCGTTCGAATCCCCGTTTGGAGTAAAAAACAGTACTGAGGTGTTCAGCAAATGCTTCAGCTTCTTGTTGATCGGAATGTTTAAACGTAAAACCATTATTTAAGCTGACTGATGTTCGACTCTTCTGCTACATTAGAAACTATTTTTAGATCGACTAGTGTAAGTAATAAGAATAATGTATGTACACATTGGCGCAATTAAGGGGGTGGGCTAAGGGGCTAATAATGTTCATCGCGAAATTACTATTAACAGTGACGAAGTGTTGAACATTCTAACACGCAATCCACGAAGACTGGACTTTGACCTATAGTGATTTCAAAAGTATGCACATCGAGTCGTTAATTTTATGTATTAACACTAAGCCAAATTGTTACACATAAAATAAAATTAAAAGGTTGAATTTTGTACTTAGTTTCTTTACGACCCTTAAAAATAGGTAGGTTCTAAATCAACCGGAAATTCTAACCTCCTCCATAAAAAATTTCTGGCTGCGCTACTCTATGTAGATGTATATATTGGAACTATTCACTAAGCGAGCATTTGGTGAGAATCGGGACTATGTTGATGTCGTCCTCTATATCAGTTTATTATAAGTAAACTATGCAGATGGTCTCTTGCTAACAAATATCCTACACGTTCTTTCTTTCTCTTCGTTTCGTTTTTATTTCCTAAGCATAATCGATATAACTACAACAGATTACTGTTGTAAACAAATTAACTAATACATTTTTGTTTCACTCGCACATGTAAGAATGTAGATAAGGAAAAAGAACGAATCTTTAGCTAAATCACGAATTAACCAAATTCTCGAAGAAAGAATTGTCAAGCATCAAAATTAAATGATTACCGTTTAATAATACGCGTAACTATACGCGCAGTTCTTAATTAATAATAAAAAAAAACATGCTGCAATAATCCACGTCTTATGAAACCAGTCTCGTAAAGAAGGTAGAAATAAATAACTAATAGAGAGAGCAGAGTACCGGTCGAAGATGTATCAGAAACATAAAATCCACTAATATACGTAAAAAACCCTAATATAAAATATTAGACGATAATGAAGCAAAACGTTACTATAAGAGCTGGGATACAGTAAGTATCATTTACAAAATTTAAATGAAAAAAAATAGCGACAATAATAATAATATTAATAATAATAATAACAATGTGATAACAATAATGGTAATCATTTGTTAATTAAATGACAATGACCATGACGATAATAATAATAAATAATAATGAGTACGCGTGGTGCTGTAATATAATTTACCTGTTGACTAAATACATTTAAGTAAAGACAGTCTTCTTGACCTGAAACGTTCGTTGTACCATATTCTTGTTGCGTGCAAGCAGGAGGATAGCTGGTTACGGATCTCACGCCATTCCATTTTTCCGGCTCTAGGGGAGGCTGAAACAAAGTACGTGTATTAAGAAGAAAAAGGCAGTGTACGGGTCATTAAGTTTTATATTAAACATATCGAACGAAGCAGAAGTGCTGGTCTGCAAGAAATTCTTAGGATAAACGAAAATATCACTAGTACTTACATTTCTGAATTTTAATTATCCAGTCACTCGTACTATAAATTGTTCCGACCACCCGGGATTTTTTCTTCTTTAGTTTACATTTTTTTTTTGTAATTTCGAGAATTTTAATTAAAGAGAGAGAAAAAAATAATAGAACAAAATTAAATTTATAATTAAACTCGTTTCTCGAAATTCGTCTTGTTAAAAAATCAACTAATAATTAACAAAGAAATAGTACAGCCTACTAAGTCGTCAGAATTTATCCGTCATCGAGACGACATATCTGATTGAAAATTTTTTTCCTTTTGCAAATTTGACGTACGGACACAGTGTCGGTTGACGGAGAGCGATTTCATAATTTGAGATATTTTTAGAAATAAAACTAGTCGAACACTAAGCTTCTTATTTTCAATATGACTCTTTTTTGAAATGAAACTTCTAATGGCACGGTTTATATGGGGAGTTAACTCACAAAACGAGTTAAAAATTTAAAAAGCCATCAGTATCGAATTCAGCTAAAATCTCTTTAAGTTTCACATATTCTCTTCGCTTCGAGGCGCAGGTGTTTTTTTTCGTCTCTCACCTATTAACGTTTTTTTGTCACTCTTTTCTAATATTTAAAGCCAAGCACGCTCTCTCACCGTCTTTAATTATCTCTGTCACATGCACGATGTGCTGTAAATAAACGAACGATTTTAAATTTAAGGATTAACCGTGCGTTATACTTTAAATAATCGCCTATATTTACCTGGAATCGACGCGCTCCTATTGGTGGTTTCGCATATGGTACGGAGTAGAAAGCGTAAAATTGTTTTCCATTTCTGCTAGTATCCGTCGACCCAGACAGTTTGCCCTGTTCGACATTTACTTGGATCGGAGTGGTAGACGTTAAGATGTTACCGAATAATAACGAGAGAAAAAATATTCGCCATAGTAAAAAAACATCATTATCACCGTTAAATAAGTCGATTTTAAACGCGAACATGTTTTACGAAACGAGTTCCATCAACGTAATAGAACATTATTAATCCTCGTAAATTATATATATATATATATATATATATATATATGTATATATATGTAATTGTACTTTTGTCACGATCTGTGGTTTGGCTTGAATACGGGTGTGATATTTGTTTACGATCGAGGTAATTGTGTAAAAGTTACGAAACGTTAATTCTACGTGTTTAAATTGTTGCAATTAGTACCGAGAATCATTTCCGTCGGTCGTCGGCGTCCAATTAACTTATTCCATACTGGTTATGAGGGGGACAACCAAATGACCGCTGGCTATGTGTGCTTATTCTGAGAAAAATTCAGAAGATGCAAATGATCAAGAAATATAGTGGAAATTCCGAATCGATAAGATTATTATTTTTATTACGTTGCAATCAATCACCTGTTTGGTTTGTTTTTCAGTTTATTATTTTGCTTATGAGGCAGTTCTGTACATAATATAAGTATGTATATATATATATATATATATATATATATATATATATATATATATATGTTTATATATTGGCATGCTCTGATTGGATGAACATTGTGATATTTATAATTTATCTTTTATTTCATGTTTTAATACATATATATATATAAATATATATATATATATACATATAACACAAGATCTCCTAGATACACATAAACGAGCCCGCTCAATTATAATCCCAATTACTGTAACTTATTGATCATATTTACGATCTTATTTAACACAATAATCAATTTTAAAATAATGTACCTTTGTCCGTTAAATAAAATTACATTTGTTTACTTAACACACATTTTCAAACATAATCTTTGCATTACATAACGTCGCATATATTGACACCGATGTGCATTCCATATTCTTTAACATCGAAATAAAGTACCGATTTTCAAATCGATATTTTAATCGTGTGGTATTCAAATTTAGGTAAAACGAGCAACTCGGACACAGACGCGTCAGTTTAACTTATTCGTAATAATCATTGAAATTCCATTAAAATACGGTACAAGTTTTTGGTGTCTCCTAATTTATTAAATAATAAATAAATAAAGATATATATATATATATATATATATATATATATATATATATATATATATATATTCTGCTTCATCGTTTGCTCGATCCGAGCATCGTGAAATTGTGAACCTTAATTTGCCGAACTTTTGCTCGCCATGCGTTTCTGTTCCCCGCGTATTGAATAACTCGTTGAATCAACGTGACGTTTGTCATTATTTTAATTACAACCGCGTATCTTATGGACGCTCTTCCTTGTTTCCTTTCTCCTATTACTAACAGAAGTAGTTTTTCGGAACTTTCTTGCCGTATAATGTGGCCAAAGTATGTAGGTATGCGTCTCATCTCTATGTTACATAGACGCATTTCATTTAGGATTGAGACGTTTGTTCTTTTTTGGATCCATGAGACTCTGAGCATTCTTCTCCAGCAGAACATTTCAAACGCATTTATTCGTTGGGTCTGTTTTTTTATCGTCCAGCATTCCGATGCGTTTAAAAAACAGAGAAGACAAGTGTTTTGGTATCCATCGTGATGTCGTGACTATTCCATATTTTTGTGAGTTGATATATATACATATATAATCTTATTAAACGAGCAATTCTTGTATACTTGGCCACCTCGGAAACGGCTATAACAATTTCAACGGAAGTTTTGTTATACACAGTAATTTATGAAGTAATTCAAAATGGCCTATATGGAAATTAACCCCTTGACATTTTTGGTTATAACTTGGGAAATTTGTGAAATAAAATTCTTCGTAATTAATATAGTTACAGTTGTGTATCGTGCGATTCGTGTCTAAATATATTTTTCGGAAAAAAAAACCAAAAAAAAAACGGTTTTACATAAAAAAATATGAAGTAACGATTGGTCACTCTTAGGTACTATATATATAAATATAAATATATATATATATATACTCCTGGTATGGCGTACACATAGATCAGTAGATGTTATCATAAGTAAATTAAATTTAATCACTTATAGCCCCACCCATTGATGGTGTAGCTAATTACTGTTCAAATAGCGGCTTTTGATTATTACGTGCGAGTAACTAGAGTAAATCTAGTGGTTCCGTCCGTTGTAGCCGGCGAATCTCCTCCAGGTTATCCAACAGGATAATTGCTGACCAGTTGGTATGTCTATCCAACCTATCAGCATGCTTCTTTCCTCTTTTCTTAATGACTCCTTGCAGTACATCCAGATCGGTGTCTCATTGTTTACGTACCGAGGGACACCTTCTTCCTAATAGCCAATATATTTGTCTTACTTTTATATTAAGTTCTGTTCTTTTAGTTGTAGTATGGTTACGCCATCTTGCTGTCCGGATTATAATCCAAAGTATATTTCACTTCGTTTTTAATCGATACGATGTTGTTGTTCGTAATGATATCTTTCGTAATAATTTTCCTTCTTTGTAACACGCATTGATTTTGTTTCATTAACTTTGATTTTCAATTTCTCATACCAACAGGTGATGAGATTTACACTTGTCTGCAATATTTCATTCGCTTCATTAGGAAAATTGCTTGAACATAAGGACGGCTGTATCGTCGACAAATGTAGCAATTAGTGTATTCTCCGATTTCGGTAAATCGGCAGTATAAAGCAGCTACAGTAAAACACTCCCCGGAGGCACTATAATGTTAGCAGGATATATTTCAGATACTTAATCGTCAAAATTTACTTGAAAAAAGTACCTTTCGCTCAGGCAGATTTTGGATATTTTGCAATAATGATAAGGGGATATTTTCCCAATTTTATGTAACAATCCTATGTGCCAAACTTTATCGAATGCTTGGATTATGTCCAGGAATACACCGAATCAGATATTCTTCTTTATATATATATATATATATATATATATATATATATATATATATATATAAAGGATATAGTTAATTTTTCCATAAGAATTTATCCTTATATCGTATTTTAGGGAGGATAAGTATTTATTTACCAGCGTAATTATTGACTTTACAGGTTTATCAAGCCTCGAAAGATGAGCAACACCTAATGAAGTTTAGACAGGAATAAAGTATAAAAATAACCATTTGAACGAACAATTTGACGGAAGTTATAAAATAGATTTATCAGAAATACAATTAATCGTTTATACAACACCAAACGTTATATCAAGCAACAGTCGATTAAAATAAATATATATTAAACTAATATTTTTAATCGTCAATTAAATAACATACGTATAGGGTGACCCAGAGAAGCCGGACGGTTTTGCTTTTCGAATAACGCATTCGTATTACAACTCAAACCGTGTGCTCTACGTTTAGTTTACGCACGGGAGATGCGGTTTTTGTCTAGTTTTAGTTATCATGCTATCCTATAATGAGAAGTAGCGTTCGTTTTGCGTGGAAAGCTATTTTCGGCTCGAATGAAGTGGTGAAGAGTGAGACCTTATTTTTTCACTTTTAATGACAATGGAACGCGCTATATCATGATGATGAACTCGTTTTTGTTGGGGGTGATTAGTGGAGCCTTTTTACTATCAACGGAACGAGTTATATCGAGATAATAGACTTGTTTTTGTTTCTCTCACTTCTTCGTCTTCTGGGCCTACGTGGTTTCAACGAAATGGTGCGACGTGTCACTGTTCGGCAGAAATGCTCGCAGTACTGAAAGAAGCGTTAACCTCATAATGTCGCGTCGCACAGATTTTGCTTGGCCATTCGTCATATTTCATATTTCCAGATTTGTTTTTTTTCCTGCACAGATACGTAAAGAGCCGCCTTTACCAAACACGTCCACGAGATCTGGAAGACTTGAAAACTCGGATTTCTGAAGGAATTTCAAAAATTCAATAACTCAAGTGTTCGAAAATTTCGTAAAAGGACCGAATGAGTGTATTGTTGCACGTTGCAAATGGCGGTCGTATGAACAATATTGTGTTCCACAAATCAGGCTAGTCTATCGTTTTTCTAAACTAAATTTCGTTTCGAAAATTTTGGTCGCGTAGTTTTTGATCTATTCAAAAACCAAAGACCGCCCGTCTTCTCTGTGTCACCTTGTATTTTTTTCTTCTTCTCTTCGAATTTGTTCACCCATGGACCGAAAAACAACAAACCTTTTTCTTTTCCTTTCTTCTCGGTATTTCTTAGTAGTTATTATTTTTCTACCTCCTATCGTTCGTCCGGTTCGCCCTACTTTTGGTAAAATCCTTCGAATTTTGAAAGTTGATTTCCAAATTCTATTATCGATCGTTGCATTACCTATTTGCATTTCATCGAGGTGGTTTTTTTCATGTATTCGAAAACAACTTCGAGCTGGTTTTCATCAAAATGCCATAATATTCATTTTGCTACTCTGTTATTATTCATTCTACAAATATGTGCATAAAATGGAAATCTTCTTTTCCCCATAATGTCAGATTGTTTTTTTTTCTATTTTTTCCTTTATTGGACCTTGTTTTCAAAAACATCTCCACTTCTTTCCTTTTGCCAGCTGAGAATTTCTCTTATATATTTTTTCTTTGTTTTTTTGTCTAAACATTTCAATTTTTCCAATGTAATTTATCTGAAAGCATTCGGCGGCAATTAAACATTCCGAATTGATGTCCGATGGCGACATTTATCGATATTCATTTTCCGTCCTATATGCTGCTGGTTAATTTTTATTAATAATTTTAACTTTGAAATTACATAATTCTCCTTAAAAGCTTTATTATTTATATCGTTTATAATAATATCGATGAAATTTTAAGCTTCCTTACGTATATATACGAAACGAATCGTAGGAATAATAAAATTTTAAATATAAATTATAACGGAAATAAAAAAAAATCGTTCTCGGGTCTACCGAATCGTTTGAAAATTTTCGGAGCCCCCTCCCGTGGAAATACGGTCCTGCGTATAAGTGTACTTAGTTTATAAATATAGGGTGACCCAGAGAAGATGGATAATTGTGTGTAAACTATTCGCTTAAAATTTTTGAATGGAATTTTATTTAGTTTATATATATATATATATGTATATATTAAATATTTCAAACGAGTTTGGTCTGTAGAAAGTAAGTTTTCGTCAAATAAATATCTATGTATCTGTTTTATTTATGATGTTCTCACGAACGGATACATACCAGTATTTTAACATATGCAATAATTACTTCTGGGAGGGTCAGACTTTCGCAAGACGAAAAGTACTTAAGAACTTAAGCAAGCGTGTTTACACATGGATAAATCTAAATTACACGTATTATTCGCGAAAGTAATAATTACGTTGGGTCGTTCAACCGAACAGCGACAAATTCTACTATGTACTAAATTGTGTAAATAAGTCGTGTAAATGAGGCACGGAGAACCATGGAAGCCGATTCGTATACGTAAAATGAAAACATAATTTAAATGTGTATCCAGATAGTAGTAGGTCGTACGCTATAATATAAGCAATGTGACAAACAGTATTGAACCAAATGAAATTGCACAAGTGCGAAATTGTCTTACGCCTGTATTTACGAAACGAATTATGTGGTAATATTATTTCTAAAATCATTTATAACTTAATGGAAAGAAAATCGTATTTAATATAACCTTCAGTTATTTCTAAATGAAATGCTTTTTTCGAAGACTAATGGCGAAAATATAAACAACAAAAAAGAATTTGAAATTACTGAATTGTTATATATAAAACAGACACAACGCTTTTCGGCTATTAAGCAATTATCAAGTGGCTATAAAAAATAAATAAAGAATTTTGTATATATATGTATTATATTTTATTTTTTATGTCTACTTGATAATGGCTGACTAGCCGAAAAGTTTTGTGGTTTTTTTATATGTAAAAAAATTAGTAATTTCAACTACTTTTTTGTTGGTTGTTTATTTTTTAAAAATCACTACATATCACGTTTATATATAAACCAGGTATTAAAGCATCGAATTCAAACGGACCGTTGTTCTATGATAAAACTGACTAAAATATGTAGTGGTTCCACTACTAAACACACGAAAATAAAACTTATAAAAGGACATCGATATGTTCGGTACTATTATATGCAGCTGGATCATGGATTTTAGATAAGGTTGACATAAACCGACTAAACACCCGTTCTTCAAATAAAATGTAAGTTAAACTTGGCGTACGCCATCGTAACGATATGTACATTCATATAGTTATGGCTTGTATGATAATTATTAGTAGATAAAATCTAATTTGAGATCAGTAGGCTGTTATCATATTATCATTTATCATCATTAATCCTCAACAGGTAGGCTGGCCGGAAATTTATGCTACTACTTACCTATATGCATAAAGGCAATCATAATAAGGCGTTGAAGTAAATAGACACAGACACCCGGGAGAACTGATTGTAATCGCTTTATTGTTATGGATCAATGCAACCTTGCCTGTTATTCTAGTGTACTATATTGTTACTTGAGTGCACATGTTGTTCTGTACGGTGTTTGCAATTACCATCCACGTGATAATAATTAGGATTAATTATATTTTTATTTCTTGATGATAATTTTTGTGTAGTCGACCGTATTTGAACCCGGTATCTTTCCTGTAGAAGTGTGTGCTTTTATAAGTAGCGTAAAAGGGCATTCCTAATATGTCGTTAAAGTAAATAGACGCACACACACACATCCGGCAGAACTGATTGTAATCGCTTTGATGTCACGATACAATGCAACCTTGCGTGTTCTTCTAGATTGTTACTAGAGTGCGTACAATGTTGTACGTGGTGGTTTGCAATTACCATCCACGTGATAATAATTATGATTATTTATATTTTATTTTCCGATGATAATTTTTGCCTAGTCGATCATATTCGAACTTCGAACTCGGTCGCCATTCCATCAATCAACTACTTTTTGCACTCTCCGTTCACTGTATATTCAGCATGTATACATGTGAGTATATACATATTTCGTGCACACATACAATCATATATATATATGAGTGTGTGTGCATACATATATATGTGTTCATGTATGCATATATGCATTTATCCACCCATGTATATATATACTCCCACACCAGCACACACACACGTACACGTACATCATCATCATTGTATTTTTTGTTGAACATCTTGACCAGCTATTGTACATTTATTTTTACGAACAAAATGAGCTAGCATTTAAGGCTTATATGTAACGCACATCATTTGATGTTATACAGAGTGGGGTGCCACTGCCTACTCCGTGATAATTAAGAATTAAATAATGATGAAAACTTTCAATGTCGTGTGTTGGTTTCACACCTCCAACCGTCGAGTTGACAAGTCGTGCACTCTAGCAACTATGCTACAATGACAATGCGCACACAGTATATGTATTAATTCCTTATGGGTGAAATAATAACTTTGTCATTTTAAATTTATTTATTTATTTTTTTATAATTTCACGTGCATAAATATATGAAAACAATTTTGTTTATACTTTCAAACTTTTATTATTAGACGTACACACGTATAATTTTAATTTGGAATAAACAGAAGTCCATTTATTTATGTTTTTAAATTATTTTCTTTACAATTGTCGTTTGAAATACTTTGATATCTTTTTCCATATTTCGTATTTTTCTTTGAAAAATGTTGTTCCCGCTTTGAATTCTCCGCTGTCTCTTATATTTAAATAGGAGCAGCGTCCTCTGTAACCGGTTCCCATTTAAAGTTTATATCTTTTATATCCGGATTTCTGGGAAAATGTATTATTCGATTCGATTAGTTGAATAAGAAACGAAAAATATCCAAATAATAATACGAATAATAAAAATAATAATAATCTTATCACATTAATTCTTTGTATAATTCTGAATTATACGTCCGAAAACCCCGTATTCTTCTAGTGACATCTCCTTGATAGGACTAAATCATGATCCGGTATTTTCTGTTTCTGACGTACTTTATTATATCGTCTACTTTTTTATTTTCTCTCCGAACGGTTACCATTTCTAATTGATTCCTTCCATTGACGGTTTTCCTTCGAACTTACCCTGTAAAGCCAGCAAAAAGATATCAATTTCCCTGATCTTATGTGCCAGATTAGCAACGATGTCGTGAAATATTGACGCATCTTTTTCTAATTCTGAACGGATTTATGTACAAAGTCGGTTGTAAAGTTATTAAGTAGACACGCACTGTTAGTATTAAAATCGATAGCGATCGGATTGATTTTAAACCACTCTAGAATAAAATTACGGACGACAATTAATTATTTTAACGATATAACAATTTGGAAGTTGGCGCTGTTTAGTTCTTTATTCCGTTTGTTACACGCGCCTAATTATTGCTTTATATAATACGAATGTATAATATTCAGAGAAAAGTACAAGGTAAACGGCGGATAGTTCGACCGCTCCAATACGTTTTATTGACTAAATCAAGAAGATAACTGGTATTCAGACGGTCCAAGAATTATGCACCATGCCGAGAACAGAGATATATGGAGAAAACTTCAAAGTCATAAATTTGGTCACGACGCTCGAAATCTAAAACACGATTGGACGATGATGATGATAATAAGAGTGAATCGACGTTAACATGAGGGCCGTTGTGTCTCTAATCCATTATAAAATCTCTGTGTCGAGTTTGACGGTGCTACATGTCACGGTGGATACGAACGATTCGAAGGTAGGCTTGTATGCCGCAGAGTTGACGTCAACCGCGAACATTGTGCAATTTTACTTCGTTACGCTTTTCGAATTTTAGCAAATCTATATCAGTGAGTGGCAATCGATCGGCGTTTTCAACATTAGCGATATTATCGCTTAAATTCAGTGAGATATTTCTAAGCGCACATTAAAAATCATAGGTTCGTGCCAAAGGCCGCGGTGGACATTTGAACTATTTCATATTTCGTACATAGCGGCGTATGTGGGCCTCTAAAATAAAAACGGAATTTCGTTAATACCTCGTTCGCAGCTTGCTTTATTCCATTCCATCATCGCCTGGCTCTTATTGGAAAACTTTATTTATACATCGAGGGAAAAATCTGTTCCAAATTAGAGTCGGGTTTTAAAAATTTCTAATATACAAATTACTTACCCGGTATACGCGAAATTAACCAACATTTTCACTAAATTAACCGATATCCTCAGGTCGTGTTCTTCGGTTACGGTTACATTATCATAATTGAAATAGTATAACAAATCTACACCGTGACACACTCCTAGAAATAAAATTAGCTCTAATTACTAATACGCTCAAGCGCCTAAAATTTGATACAAGATCTAATATATATTTAGAATAACGATGACGCGTCTAAAGATTAAAAAAGTTTCAGCAATATCTGAGCGAGGAATCTGCTCGCGAGGAGTCTCTAGTGGTAAGGACGATATCAGTGAACTTTATATCCGTGGCTAAAGAACCGGAGAAATAACATTAAATAATAGACGTCAGAACGACCCTTATTTTTGGGAGGGCAGCTGATAATGGGTTAATGTTGAATAACTGGTTGGAACGAACTAATTTTAGCAGATCGTTACGATACCTATAAATGTAATTCATGCGCGAGGAATGATGCGTCGATGAAACGAAATGTCCAAATGAAAAAATTATTCTACAAGAGTAGCTGCAGAAGGGTGCTCGACGAGTAATACCGCGCATTGAACTTTTGTCAATACGCATATGGGGAATAATGATAGTCGTGATATTTGGAATTTACCATTAGTAAATAAATTTCAATAGTCAATCCGTAATGGTCGAGGGTTACCCAAACGAACAGATGAAAATGGTAATTTAGTCGAGTGAAGTGAAGAATTCGGAGCTAGTTAACCAAACTTAAGTTGTCGAAATGGAATCGGGGATTTCATCTTGAGTTAGTCTTTATTAATAATAGCCCTCATCCGAAACAGCTCTGACCGTTGAGAATGTTGGATATTGGAAAATGCAACATCTATCGGCATTGGCAACTTTTGAAGCTTTTGACCATCAACGGGTAAAAAGGTTAGAATCATTTCAGAAATTACCGGGCGGTTGATGGTCAAATAGCGGTGAGAAAGAACAGATTGGATAATGAAAAAATGCTGAGATCGAAGTTCGAAAATAAACGAAACCAGTCGAGCAGAATTTTCGGTAATCAAAGAAGATGGTAGTTATTGATTTCTTTCTTTGTTCGATGACGTATTTGCGGCAGAACTGCAAACTATATCACTATGCCTAGATCATCGAATAATGCAATTCTTATATTAGTATCTTCCACGCATTCAATAAGTGCAATATAAAAAATGTTTACGATACATTCGCTATTTAAAGACGAACTAAATAGTTGCTGTTTAGCGTTTTGTTCATGCGAATACCGAGCCACTGCAGAGTAAAACTAAATGAAAAAACTGATAGTGCAGCTAAATAATGGATCACGGTGCACAGCACCGTTTCAAAAATGATCTTAAGCGTATCATGGTAAACAAGTCATACCAAAACAGTTTTCTTCTTAAAAAAAAAAAGATACACGTGGTCTACTTCAAATAATAAAATAAGTGGAAAAATAGATGATCGTGACAAGGTTAATACAAACGTGTAGATATATATTTATTAATAGTCCTAGACCGGTGTACGTCATGATTATGTAATACGCCAGTTACGGCGGGACACGTATTTACCGAATTGAAACGACCGAAATATACAGAAAAAAGACAGTCGAGCAGTACGAAATAATTGAAAAAATCTTATGAGACAATGTAAACACTGTCAAACGTGCATTACAGTTCTTAAAACAGATTGGCGCGTGTATAATTGACTAGAAGACTCGGTTATAGTCATTACAGCTGAAGGCCCTAATATATTAATAATAATAATGAAATCGCCAAACTCCCGAAATTATTTTAAAATTGATCTCTAAAATCTCCAGTTTTTCTTTAAGTATAAATAACTCTCTCTTAACAGACAAAACAAGAGTAAAAATATGTTAACTACTATAATTGAAGTCAAGAGTAGGCGCTTAAAACTGCTCCCAATTCTGAAATATTTATCCAACCTAAAATATAATATAAGTACACAAATCCTCTTAAATATCTATAAATCTATAATCCTATCACGAATCAACTCTGGGTGTCCGGTATACTCAACAGCCAGTAAATCTATATTAAGAATATTAGATACAGTACACCATGCTGGACTTGGATCCATCCTTGCAGTACATCCCTCATCACTATTAAAGAGCTTGTGTACATTAGCAGCATATATACTACAGAAAATACCATACTTACCACTATTTAAGCGGTCTGTTTAGCTACAGATATATCACATAAGCTTCATTCCAAAATCAACATTGAATTACATTATAATGATTCCTCCTAAAAATAGATTTATCTCTTACGCAGCATACAAATATAAAATAAATGGTATTAAGCACTCTTCAAAAATACAATGACTACACACACACGCATACACAGACGGAGCAAAATCTACAGCAGGCAGTGACAATTCGCCAGCAGCTTACTCTTACCTAATTGATAATATACTATACTCAATCCGACTAAGCGATGGCTGCACTTCTCTGGATGCAGAGTTATATGGAATTATGTACTGTATTCAGTACATCAGATCAGCTATACTTCCACATCGAAAAGCATCCTCCCTCTCTACAACTAATATGCTATCAAGCCAAGTAACATCGGAATGCACTATTGATAAAGTATACTTGGAACTAGGTCTGTGGTACTTTCACCATTGTCAGAATATTCACCACCTCCACTAACATTTGCACACGTAATCATGAACAACAGTAAACAGGGATGGACTACCACAAACAACCTTTCTGGGAAGCATAAAATCAACCATAGAACACTGGTGGCCTCCAGATGGCACAATTAGAATATAACAGTGTACCCTAAACCGTCTGCGTGTGGGTCATACAACCGTATCATACAATTATCTGTTATAACATCCCAGTTGTCTCTTTTTATAAAGACAACGCGTTATATTATGATGTCTAATTTTCCTTTTTTTTTATTTTATTTTAATGGTCGCCAATCTGTAACGTGCTATCCGTATTTCGTAATAATGATAATACGCTACAAATAAAATTGATCTAAAAAAAAAATTTATTCGTATACTGATATGAAAGTTATTTATAGATGTATAATATACAACAATGTAAATAGACAAATATAGTGGCGTAAAATATATATACATATAAGAGATCTATATGAATAGTTATACATACATATTTATATACACATAGACAGGTGCACATATACACGTATACTTATCTTAATATTTGATGAATTTTGATATATTTTAATAAATCTTCTTGTTTGCTCCACGTGTCTGCATCGATTTCCAATCCAATCGGTAGTTTTGAACGTTTCCCGATATATTTTTCTTTTATAGTTTTATTTTTTTTTGGTAATATTTCTTTCTTAATTTAATAATGTCGAATTTTATACACTAGAAAGACTTTCACCGAGAGTTTTCTTTTATACAAACGTTCCGAATCAACAAATTTAAAATATGACTATAATCGACTAGC
This sequence comes from Coronaproctus castanopsis, assembly GCA_032883995.1. Classification (NCBI taxonomy): domain Eukaryota; kingdom Metazoa; phylum Arthropoda; class Insecta; order Hemiptera; family Monophlebidae; genus Coronaproctus; species Coronaproctus castanopsis. Next base: position 269,568,182 of record CM065053.1, on the reverse strand, counting down.
AGTGTTAATAATAGAAATACTTTCTTACGAACAAGTTAAATAAAATTAAGAAATAAATGTTATCGCAAACGATATAAGAATTTGAGAGACTAGTTTATTTTCAATTATTCATACGATATACGCGATTATATAGAAGAAGCAAAGCAATTTAATAATGAGAGTAATTAATAAGATCGCGATATTTTAAATTAAGAAAAAACGAACTTTTACTTGACTCGCTCTGTTAATATCGTTCGATTATATTGTGAACAAAGTACGAGTATAGATCTCGGTTAACGAACATAGAGCAGTCTCGAACTATCCTAAACCATGACGAAAGTTAAAACTATTTTATATACATACATATATACATATTTATATATTAACTAACGCCTCACACCCTTGCTAAAAGCATTGTAGAATCGGCCTATCAAAAAAATCGAAAATCATATATAAACTCGTTACCGGTTAATTTAGTTAAAATTTATTTTATTACGTAAATGATAGATCTCCTCGTCTACTTTCGTCTAATGTTAATTCGAACCTACTATCTATCATAGCGGCCTTAAAAATGACCCAAAACCTACTATCTATCACAATGGCCTTATGACCCAAAACCTCGAAACCATTTAACCCCAATTTTCTTGGTGGGTGTTTGTTGTAAAAATACGATTATACTATCGTTAGACGCTTACATCAATGTTACATAACTTTCGTTTAAACTATTTTCCCCAATTTATCGTTCGCGATTTATTGCTGAAAAAATCGCAAGGTGTCCCCTCCCCTTTATAAAAATTTTTGTTTGTTCGAATTTTGTTTTCGCAGTTTTTTGGCTTTCCCTTTGATAATTTTCCGGTTGGTTTGAAATTGTTTTTGGCGTTTTTTTCACTTTATCCTATAGATCTTATATAGTAACGACTATTTCAAGAAACAGAATCGTTTAAAAATGTTTACGTCGCTCGCTATGCCCTGCCAAAGGTGGCAAGTCGGCAATTTTTAAAAATTCGTAGGGATAAACAATTTAAATTAAACCGAATCGTAAATCTAAACCATTCTCGAATCCCCTTGGACACACGCAAAAAATCGGTCCAGTCGTTTAGGAGGAGTTCAGTGACATATACACGCACACAAAAAAATATATATAAAGATATATATATATATATAGTACACTACACATGCACACGTGTCATATTAACTACATTTTTTTTTAATATAGCTCCAAGAAAGGACAGCTACTTCCTTTCTGCAATCTTAAACTTTAGTTTAAATAAGCAGCAATCATGATTATTCAACGTGTGCACAGGTTTAACTTAATGGTTAAGCTCTGTTACGTACATTACTTAGTAACAACCAAGTCAGCAGGTTTGAAACAATATAAATAATTGACATAGACACGGAATTAAATGAGCAATATACGCTTAATTCTAGGATGTTCGTTCTTAGTGTGTAACTCGCGGTGAGGCTTAGCATATCGTTATTAAATTAATTCATTTCGATGCATAGAACCTATCGTAAAACTTTTTCAATAATTAACTATAACACAAGAAGGTAGGTTAAAGATTTTTAATTCTGATATGCAAAATATATATATATGTAAAGCAAGAAATAAATTGCAAAATTCAAATGTGCCGTTGCGTTATGATTAAGCTGATTAAAAATATAGTTGGACATTTACAAATACCAAATTTATTAATGTTATTTCGTTATTTCTGACTGCGATGATGTGTATATCTTTATCAGGAAATTAAGTCAATTATTATCGTGAATTGATCTCTGCTAGTCTACAGACATCTACAAATATTTTTCTCCCCCCTGCTTGTTTGAATCAACGTCATTATCACCTACGTAAATGGTTAATAATGTTATGTAATAATATTAATAACATCCGTTTTATTATATTTACTTTTAATAAAATAAATTAAAATTTGCCTAATAATAATAATAATAATATTTATCATTATTTTTTAATTAATCCTTGAATTATATTTATCTCGAATTGCGTTTCCAATGCAAAACATATATCAAGGAAACGAAGTACATAAATATCGGTAATTACCCGCTATGTGTATTATTGCATAACAAATTAAAATTGTAGCATTTTACAAATATGGTAGTAGTAGTAAGCGGAAAATTATAAACAAGTTATAAAACGCTCCATAATAAATTATTTAATTATAAACAAATCAGATTAAAATAATCACAATGCGCGCGAAAAAGAAAAATAAAAAAAGAAAAACCTAATCAAAAATACAAAATAAATTTAAATAACTGCAGATACACACACACAAACTAACGATAAACCGCGTGAGACAATACACATGATCATCTTCTTCTGATACACACATGTACAAATAATCGCAAATACTCATAATAATAATAATGACTCTAAAATAACATTGATAATAATAATCATAAAAATTATAATTATCGTCATCATCATGCTAAACATAATAATAGTAAATGATTGCATATTAAAATATTGGTAATACCTAATAATGATTACTTTTCGATTGATCAATCAACCGATTTCAAATTACGCAATAGTGACTTGTAAACGTGTCAAATAATGTCAAAAGTGTTAATTATCTGGTTAGAATATTTCAACGTGGTAGTGTATAATATATATATATATATATATATATATATATATATATATATATATATATATATATATATATATATATATATATATATATATATATATATTATAAAGAGATGGATATTTAGAAAGAAAAACTACATACTTAGACGCTTGTATATATATATGAATTTTTACTTTCAGATAAATTACAATCTAGCTGAAGCAGCTAACCAGCAATTGAGATGTGAGGGGTAGTAAAACGGACTATGACCATTATTTAATCTTTCCAAATATCGAGCACTGTACATTCACATTTCAACTTTGACCTCTAGTATTCAGGTTTCTGTGAAGATGATCATTTCGAATGTACCAGGGTGCGTTAACTAGTACCTTAGATTGAAATCGCTGAATTATTTTAATTCTTGAACTGCAAACTGTACCGCATAATTGTAATCCATAAGGCGACGTCCTATGTGAGCGATAAGCAAAGCGAACGCGATCAATCGATTTGATATTTTCGCGCGAATCAACGCGATCAGTTACGTTCATCGATGCCAGACTGACGCACGGCTGCAATCGTGTGAGGCGATTCGTACGTACGTAGGACAAAATCCGCCGCGTCGCGCTTATCGTTTTGAATTCGTGTGTCACCGCATCACTTCGCTTCGCAATCGAGTTCGCATCAAGACCACTCACGTAGGACTTCTTGTAAGTCCACACCGGTTTGAGCATTAAAAATTCTTCGTCATTTAAATATGCTTATATATATATATATATATATATATATATATGTTGCGGTGGTGTAGTTGCTAAAGTGCTCGACTGTCTACTTGATGTGCTAGCGGAGTGCTGGACAGATTTCTTCCATCAGAAATCTACCTGGTCAATCGATCGAGAAAACCTGTGCTTCCTTTATTGATCGCACTTGAAAGTGGAGATGAAGTTTGCATTGTACAGCAACATAGGGCTGCAAACTCATCACCCGAGAATCATCTAGTATCTGATAAGTCGCACCTGTGCTCCTTGTTGGAGGCAGTGGATCTTAGCGAGAGTTTCACTGAATGATATTTTTCGTTGATTACCAGCTCGTATTTCGGACCTGACACAATGGTAGTTGATTAGTTTGGGCAGTTGACAGCTCTGCAACTCCGCAATTGCGCCACCAGATTATCTGGCTTGAAAGCTGTCTAGGTCTTTGGAAGGAATGGGTCGGCGGTATAAACGTAAATGGACTCGTCCCAAGTTTAGGTACGCCGGCTCGGGAAAGGTAGACGGCCTTTCAAAGTGAAATAAATTTACTGACAATTCGACGGTTGGGGTTTCGAAACTAGTGTCTGACAGAAAGATTTCATCATTATTTAATTGTTAGTTATTACAGTTAATAACATCATATGCGCGCGTCCGCGTCTCATATAAATTTTGCCTTGAATGCTAGCTCATTTTGTACGTAAAAATAAACGTATAATGGCTAGTCACGACGGTCGGCAACGAACAGTACGACGATGATGATGATGACGATATATGTATATATATATATATATATATATATATATATATATATATATATATATATATTACGACGACCATTGTATGTTCTTGTTGTGATAATTTAATTAATTAAATTGGGAAATGAGGATTAATATTTAATTTAATCGATATGATGAAAAACTATATAATTATTTATTTAATTAAAATCGAATATATTATTATTATAGTAAAAAAAAACAACAAAAAAAACAACGGATTTGCGATGAGCGAGCTATTGTCATACAATAGTAGTAGTTAAGGTGATGACAAAAGTAGAAGGAACAGAAGATGTTAAAGAAGTTGATAATTAAAGGTTTTTATAAAAAAAAGAGTCAGTGAGTTTTAGTTAGTCGGGAAGAACCAGTAAGTTTTAGTTAAATGAAGAACCAGTTAATTTTAATTATTCGAGAAGAATCAGTTGGTGAAGACTATATAAAAGTTAGTTAGTTGTGAGTTAGAGTGGTTCAAGTCGATTGTCAGAATCAGAACCAACAGGAAGCAAACATGGTCGGTGAGTTATATTATGACCCGGTTAGTTTTATATATATATTACTCAAATAAAATATGATTTTATTGTATTTATTCGATTCGTCGATAAAGAATAGAAATATATTAATATATTGCATAATAAAATTGTTAATGTAAAAAGGTAATTCGTTTATTTAACGAACATTTAATTTATATTTTGAATTATTTTTTTAATACAATAAACTATTTTTTTATAAACACCATGTTACAGTTTATCTCTGAAATAGATATATATATATATATATATAGATTAGTATACTAGGATCCTAAGCGTGGAGTTTTGAAGTCGGCAGAAACCTGTTAGGCAAGTATTATAGTTCTCAATATATATATATATATAATCACCTTATCCAGTAACCGTTAGCTATCCAGCCATATACACATATTTGTACATGTGATTATATACATACATGTTCCCACATATGTATATTTATTTATTTATTTTTATAGGGTTCACATAACAGCTTATGCCAATTACAGTATGAACACTGAGAAATAAATAATTGAATAAAAGTATGTAACTTAATTGAACCACAAACATTTTTTTGAAAGAAAAAATAATAATGATATTAGATTATTAAAATAATATTTAAAAAAACACATTTATACAACTGCATGTACAATACAAAATAAAAACACTCCTGGCTACATTGTGTAGTGACAAGAAAGCAATTTCAGTCAATTTCCCAGTGTGTGTGTTTGTGTTTAACTGCGCTAGGGCCATACTATAATTGCTTTGTACGCTACTTACCTTATACGACAAAAATATGTATAGGTAAGTAGTCGCATAAATTGCCCACCAACCTAGCGGTTGAGGATAAATGATGAAAAAAATAAAATACAATCACTCACAATACACATCGGAATTTACACACAACGGGAAAAACCTAACTGTCCACGCGTGCGCACGCATACTCACACATACTCACACATATTCACGTATACTCACACATACTCTCACACATTACGTTACACTAGAAAGTGTTTAGGTAATCCTACACATGAACAGAAATGCATGTGTCCAATAGTATACGGTAACGAAAATTTCATCAAACGTGTTTGTTGATACGTGTGGGAAAAATATTATAATAATTTAATTTTATATATATATATATATATATATATATATATATATATATTGCAATCTGGCTTATGTAGCCAATAAGCAACTGGTATGTGAGATATGACAGAATGGGAGATGTCATTCAACAGTGACACTCCAAACTACTTCTCCAATCATTTAAACCAGTGGGGAAGATTTAGAAGTGTGCGATAGTTCAATCTGCGAGTCCCATTGGCATGATTTAATAAATCTACCGCCAGCTGGTTAGAGTGACCCTCTAACCTGTGCAAGTAATCTCTACTGTAATCCCGAACTACTCCATGCACATTTGGAACTTTTAAGTCTTTATGCAAATTTTCATTTCGTATATACCAGGGTGCACCGGCTATTAACCTTAGTATTTTTGATTGAGATCGCTGCATCATTTTGATATTCGATATTGATGCTGTCCCCCACAGTGATATGTCATATGTCCACACCTGCCCTGTAAAGCAATAATTTCGATTTTAGAGGTAATTCGGAAGTTTTGCCCAGGAATCAGTACATGTTCCACAGTTTAAGTTTTATCTCTTTAACTTTGAACCTGATGTGTTCCTTCCAGATCAAGCGGCGATCAAGTCACTTACCAAGGTATCGGACTTTATTTCCCCGTGGAACCGTACCATTAAGATCAACAGGTGGGAATTGTGTTCCGCCTAGTTGTAAATGTAATATGTGCTGACTTGGATGGATTAATGTTAACCCTCCATTGTCGTGGCCAGATGTCCAAGTCGTTTAAACTGCGCTGTAATTTTTCTGACACCGCTACCGGATCATTATCTCCCGCGAATAATGCTGTATCATCGGCGAATGCCGCCATCTCCACATTTGTATTTACGGGAAGGTTAAACATATATAAAAAGAGAAAAAGGATTGGCCCCAAAACAGAACCCTGCGGAACTCCAGCCTTGACAGGATAAAATTTTGATACATCACTACCGAATTTAACTGGATAAAATCGATGTGACACGTACGAGGACAGCAGTGTGTAGTTAGGATGTGGCGGAGTACGTTTTATTTTTGAAAGTACTCTTTCGTGCCACGCGATCGAAGGCCTTACTGACATCCAGAAATATTTCAGAACAATACTGCTGCTTTTCAAAACAATTACCGATGTATTTTTGCACCCTACGAACTTGCTCTATTGTAGAATCGCCAGGACGAAACCCAAACTGGTAGTTTGGAATTGTACCTTGTAGCTGTTTTGTTAGTTCAGGCAGCGATGATTTTTCGAATATTTCTGATACTATCGGTAGAAGACTAACGAAGTATCACTAGTAGGTTTACCTGGTTTGGGTATCATGGTTACTTGAGCGATTTTACATTGTGATGGATAGTAAGCCAACCGTATGATAGCGTTGAATATTGTAGTTAATAGTACTATGCCCTTTCGGCGATAGAAATTTAAGTATCTTTCCAGTGATTAGATCACGGGAGCTTTGTGCATTGATAAATTACCCACGAACACTCTCTTAATCTGGGACGGAGGTAACGGTTTTATTGAAAGAGATATTTGGAAGGGGACATTTAAGTCGAACTCAATTTGATTATAAATTTAATATTATAAATTCAAGTCACTTAAATTAGCTGTCCGCCATCAATGCGAACACCTTTCTTACAGTAATAACGAGTACATAGAGACTTGATTAAACCGAGGAATTATATAAGTATCTGCTATGTAAATGTATATCCAAATATGCGGATGAGTTTTAAAAGTTATACAGGCGGAAAGTAATGGTGAATTAAAACGAAGATTAATACGCGAACTTGGTTAGAAGAAACAGCGATTCATTCTTGCGTTAATCTTATAGGTGTACCACATAACTAATTTGCGAAATATTCATCATTAATGCGACCATTACACAAGTTATGTAAAAACTTAGAAATTTTCGCTCTTTTATTCAAACGGTACGTAAAGCATAACGTTGCATAAGAAATCGTAATCCATGTGGTCTAGATAATAATTTGTTATTCGAAAAATAAATTTTCCACATCTCTGTAGTATACTTATTATAAAATGTATCCTAAATTATTCTGAGAACGGAAAAGATTTATATGCACACACACATATCTAAATGTATTAAGTCGTTATAATAATAACTTCGTCATTTTTTAATTAATTAATTAATTTATTTTTTAATAATTTCACGTGAATAAATATATAAAAACAATTTCGTTTACGCTTTAAAATGTTTATTATTACACGTACACGCGTAAAATTTTAATTTCAAATGATCCGAAGTACATTTTTCTTTTTTTAAATAATCTTCTTTATAATTGTTGTTCGAAATACTTTGATATCTTTTTCCAGATTTCGTTTTTTTCTTTGAAAAATGTTGTTCCCGCTTTGAATTCTCCACTGTCGCTTATGTGTAAATAGGGAGCAGCGTCCTTTGTAACCGGGTCCCATTTGAAGTTTACATCTTTTATATTCGGATCTCTGTAAAATTAAATTACTCGATTCGATTAATCGAATAATGAACGAAAAATATTCGAATAATAATACGAATACGAATAATAATAATCCTATCGTGCGAATTCTTCGCAGTTCTGCAGACTATACTAATCCATTTTTATAACTGTCACAGATACGTTGTATTCGATCAAACAGCCTGAAAGGAAATTCCAGATGCACTCATCCGTCGGCTGTGAAAATTAATTCTACAATCAGCGAAGTCTGCAGACCTATATGTATTTTAGATTCCTGGACATATATGGATGGAATAAAGAAGCGGATCGAGCTGCGGAACAACCTGACTTCGTGTCTCCTGCAAAATTACTTCCAGAAACATGATGTTCCGATACGTTGCGTCTTCCATAAATTCGAGGAACAAGCGACGTCAGATTTTCCGGTTTAAAGAATGTGGTGTGTTCGGTCTATTCGGAAAAACTCGCAAGACGGGATGGAGTGACGTTATTCGACTTCTGGACAGGTCACACTCGTTTGACTGGTATCCTATCCAAAACCGACTCAACTACTTCATGAATCAAATCACTATATATCTTATTTCACTGTTCTCTATATAACTACATTCGCTTTTCGTTACGTTTTCCCAATAGACTTCCTGAAATACTTTTATTTAAAAATTAAAATTACCCATATTTTTTCTAAACTAACTTTACATTTATAATGGCGGAATTCCGCGCTTTTAGCCTTTGCAGCAGTATGTTGCAAGGCAAATAATTATAATAATAATAATTATTAATCGGTAATTATTGCGATTTTTCTCTATAGATGAACCAGAACGTCGTTTTTTAGAATCGTCTATAGAAACAAAGACTGTAATAACGAATGATGAATTGTGACATCCGCAGTTGAAGCTGAAGTAGGGCAACTTATAAAATCACTCGAGAATAAAATCACTCACTCTTAAAACGATATAATAATTTGGAAGTTGGAATTACGTTGTTTAGTTCTTTATTCTGTTTGTTAGACGCGCCTAATTATTTGCTTTACATAATACGAATGTATAATAAGGATGGGTAGGTGGTATTGTTTCGGAGGCGCGTGTCTCTAATCCATTAAAGCAGTAAGTCTCGACATGCCACGACGGATATTCCGTACGAACTATTCCTAGGTAGGCTTATCTGCTGCAGAGGTGAAGTCAACCGCGAACATTGTGCGATTTGACTGCTTATAATTATTTGTGGAACACCGTATCCGTTCAGATGACCGCCATATTTACAATAATACATTCATTCAATTACATAATTTTCGAACATTTTTTCTAGTATAGGTGGTTGAATCTTTGAAATTTCTTCAGAAATCCGTGTTTTCAGATTTAGACGTGTTTCGTAAACGCGGCTCTTAGGGTATTAAAACAACGAATTCTTTTCGAAACTCTCTCTGCACGATCGATTCACGCCGTAAATAACGTTTCATAGCGCGCTCCTTCTCGTTATAAAATATCCCATGATAACTGAAACTGGAAACGAATCTTCCTTGCATACACTAAACGTGGAGCACGCAGTTTGCATTGTAGCAGCCGTACCAATTACGATATTCCCGGAGAAATATAAAAAGCGATTAAAAATTAGAGTCGGGTTTTAAAAATTTCTAATATATACTTACCCGGTATACGCGAAATTAGCCAACATTTTCACTAAATTAACCGATATCTTCAGGTCGTGTTCTTCGGTAACGGTTACGTTCGCGTAATTGAAATAGTATAACAAATCTACACCGTGACACACTCCTGCGGGGTGGTGGAAATAAAATTAACTGTAATTACAAATACGCTCAAGTGCATAAAGAAAAATTTGATACCGGTCTAGTATATAGTTGAAAGAATGATAATACGTCTGAAGAGTAAAAAAAAGTTTTAGTAATATCTCAGCGAGGAATCAGCTCGTCTTTGGTGGTGACGACGATATCAGCGAACTTTATATCGTTGCCTAATCCTTATAGAACTGAATCGATGGTCACAAACGTCCCTTTAAGGAGGGCAGCTTATAACGGTTAGAGGTAACATTAAATTTCATTAATTAGTTGTAACGAACTAATTTTAGCTGATCATTACGATATGTATATAAATGTGATGTAATTAGGACTCCGAAAAATAGAGAAAGAAGGCTAGAAATAAACGAACCAACATATTTTAATGGACAAGACCTTCGAAGAGTCAACTGGAAGCTTCTACGGAACACTCTAGAAGAAATAGGAATAGACTTCAAAGATAGAAGAATAATAAAAATAACGGGCGAAAATGGTAATTTAGTCGAGTGGTAGAACTTAGTTGACGAACTGATTTTGTTAAAATTTGTTAACACTATTCGCCAGTGCTTTAATATCGACTTAGTCATTATTAACAGTCACCATACGAAACAGCTGTCCGTCGAAAAAGTTTGGATATCCGAAAATGTGATATCTACCGGTATTGACAACTTTTTTTCGAAGCTGTAATTTAGACCATCAACGAGTACCTTAAACGTTAGAATCATTTCGGAAATTGCTAAACGATTGATTTGGATACGTCAAAAAACGACTTAGATCAAAGTTCTGAAATAAACGAAACGATTCGAGCAGATCTAACTAACGTCATTCGGTGATCGAAGAAGATGTTTTATTAATTTCTTTCTTACTCTTTTTTTTTTTCGCGACAGAACTGCAAACTATATCACTACGCCTAGATCGTGAAATAATACAATACACCCGAAATCAATATCTTATATTAGCAGGTTTCGTGAGTGTTTAATAAGTTTGAAAAGTGTTTATAATAGATCCGCTACATTATTAAACACCAACTAAATAATTTGTTCTTTAGCAGAAAAAACAGTTCACGCGAATACCGATCTACCGCAGACGTGCGGAGTCTAAATTTAAGATCTGGTAGGCGCAGCCAAATATAATCGGTCACGGTACACAGCACCGCCTCAAGAATGATCTTAAGCGATCGCGGTAAACAAGTCGCGCCAAAAAAGTTTTCTTCGAAAAGTAAGAAAAGATACACGCGGTCAACTTCAAATAATAAAACGAGATAACAACAGATGATCTTGACAAGGTGTTATCGTACAACGTGCACGTGTAGATATATCTTTACCTATAGTTCTAGACCGGTGTACGACATCTATAATACACCAGTTACAGTAGGACACATATTTACCGATGGAAAGGACCGAAATATACGTAAGATAAGACATTGTAAATGCTGTCAAACGTGTATTACACTTCTTAAAACAGATTAATTGACCGGAGGAAGACTGGGTTATAGGTATCGCAGCTGAAGGCTTCAATCTATTAGTAATAATAATAATAATAATAATAATAGTAAAATGAGAAATAAAATCAAACTCCCAAAATGATTTTAAAATCGATCTTTAAAATTCCGTTTGAATTTTTAAAATTATTCTTCCTAAGAAAAAAACTGCAGACAAAACGCCAATTATGCTGGTAAAAAAAATTCTCACCTAAACTGGTTAAACGATCGTCGTAGGGTATTTTAGTACCGCGAAGTCTGTAGTCGTCCCAATAGAGATATTTCTTTGTTCCTTTATAGGCGAATGCGGCTCTAGTTACTCCGAAGGTGAAGTATGAGTCGGTTATTAGCTAAAGGTAAATAAAAATAATTAAAATTAATACTTAAAAAGAACACTCACATATATGTGATATAAAATAAAAAAAGTTATAGCAATTTATTCCTTCTTAGTGGTCAATTTTTTATTCTAAAACATATCGCACACTTGTTTGCTGATGATGTACAAATTAAAGAAAACATTAAATTTACTTGTAACAAAAATAACATCTTTACAGAATTTATAAATATATTTAAATATCAAATATAAATAAATAAAGAAGAATATTTAATCAATTACTTAAATTAATAAACAAATTTTTTAAAATTCCACAAAACGACTGATTTATTATGTTATTTTGCAAAAACCGAATTAGTCTGAAAAAAACACTGGATTAGTCATTATAATAAGTCAGTATGCATAAACTTATATATATATATGTACATATATATTTGTATAATTTATGTTTGTATAAATGTATAATACTCACGTCTACCAGTGGTTTAAGAGTATTTAGCCCGATATCGGCGTTTTTGAAGTAAATCTTTTTCATATCTTCGGCGAACGATGTAGACGTTTGCAGGTTGTTCAACCACACGTTGTTCAAAGTGATAATCGGCAATAGCCTTCGATAATCGTCGTTCAGATACGTCACTCCGTTGTTTAAATATTCTAAGCGATAATTTTATAAAAGGATTAATCGATAATAAATTTTATACATAGAAATCGATTTTAAATCTTAGGCGTATGCTGAACTAAAACTTATTACAAAAATTAGCTGATATACAGTATGCAGCGGATACGAGATCACTTATATACAAGAAAGGTAATTCACTCAAAAATGGAGTACGGTGCTCTGTAGTTTACGGAAATGCAAAAGAAACTATTTTGCAATCTGTACCTTCACGCTCATTTAAATCTGATAGTAATTTGTAACGATCTCCTCCATCATTGACACGCTATGAAGAAATAGTCATTCGCCGTGTACTATTAGGTCAACCCTCACTCGGAGTCACTCGATCAGACTGCTAAAAGTACAAGGCTGAACGTATCCGATATGGTCTTCCATCAGCATTACTGCAATTCTTTGCAGTTAAATGTAGCCGGTCCAACAATAGTCTTCCTATGTGAAACCGGCCTGTAGCTTCCGTGTCCATGCCTCTGGCCTCGTAGTAGTATAAAATGGATCATAATCATCATTTGTTTTAATACTTAGGCAAACGTGGTAATGTTATTTATTGATAATAAAAAAAAACACCATCTAAAAAACCATAAAATAATGCTACTAATATAAGGTGCACTCGTTCTCTTTTGGTTTCGTCTACTGAGATGACACTTCGAAAAGTCGAAAAAATGTTAATAAATAAATAACGGATAACTATAGTGAATGATAAAGGATAAAACGAATATCAATTACTTCGAAGTTATTTTTGAAACATTAAATACGCGGGAACAACATTGGAAATATTTGACTAAATATTATTTTTGAAATGATCGCTACTTCAACTAAACGCAACGTGTTCTTCTAACTTCTTCTTCAGTGGTATGTCCGTTTGCGGACGACGTGATCGACCATCATGAATTAGTGGATTGGGAAACCTTATGACGCCTATTTTCTCTGTTGTTCTATTAGTTCGGTTAAGTCCATATTTGCTTCGATACGATCTGTGAGTCTGAATGGAGGCCGTCCGCTGGTTCTTTTGTCATCTATTCGCCCTTAGATAAGTGTTTTTCACAATGTGTTCTATCTTATTAGGTGACCGATATAAACTTTAGGACTGTCGTATTATAATAGTAGTTAGTAATCGTGTTGTCACGTTTTTAATTGTTCTAGGATCGAGAAGTTAGTTCTATGTTCGATTCTGGATATTCTTAGCATGCGTCTGTAGCAGGTCATTTAGAATTTCTTCTAATAGTAATACTTAATTAATAAGAAATCGATTGAAAATTAGTTAAATCAGTAATATTTATTTTCTTATAGAAAACACAAAAAGCTTTTCGTCATTAATGCCATTATCGAGTGAAACATTTTTAAAAAATCGTAATTTTAAAAATATAAATTAAATATAATTACTTAAAAATATTTCATGGTGATTGTGAAAATATACTCCAAAAATGCTGTTCTGCTTCTGTTCTGTCTATTTTTTGAATTGTTGAAATTTAACATCAATATATTTGTTTATTAATTTTGTTTTTTTATATTAATGTTTTCTTCAATATTATTTTCCGGATTCTGTAAAAGTTGTATACTGGTGGAATTTTAAATTTTTCACTTTCTGTTTCGATGTATGATGTCCAAAAGTAAAATATAAAATATAAAAATATACGAACACAACAATTTTTAAAAAAACACAATTTTACAAGTAAATTAAAAATAAATATTAAAAAATTATCATACATTCCGCATTATATAAAAAATTAAAACTTAATTAATAGTTCCTTAAATAATACAACGAGAACGTTATCGCGTAAGTTTTTTGGAAATTCAAAAACAAATGTTACTACTTTTATCTTTAATTTTTCTTTTATAATTTAATTAAGAAGAATTTTGCACTCAATAAGCGTAATATGGGATTAAATAAGATAGAAAAGATTGGCCTTCTTCACGTAGTTGGAGGGATCATCAAGAGCTAGGACGCAACTAGATGGAACACTTTGAGGAAGCCCTATATATGAAAACATATAGACTCCTTTTTCGCCGCAACAAGGATAGTTGGATGAAGGAAAATCAGACAGAAGACGAACAGGAGTAAGTTGGATGTACTCTAGCGGTCGAGTAATTACTATTTGTTCCCGACGTAATTTCCAATTTGAAGAATTACTTCTTCCGAAATTTTGTACATTATGACAATGTCTGCGGAGATAGTATTTTAATTACTTAGTATAATAATGCCGTTCAAGTTCATCAGTGGTAGAGCGAATGAAAGTAGAAATTTAACAGCGGCAGCTAAACTCGCAATATCGTAACCCCGAGGTTATTAAGTTTGTTTCGAGATACGGCTTAGATACATCGTATTTCATATTAGGTTAATGCGTCGTTCAGTTGGTTTTGGTGAAAATATGTTGTGTCTTACAGTAGTTGATGTGCGAGGTAAGGGAATTGGACGCGATTATTATTATTAGGTTGTTGAAAATGGTCCAGGGAATATCGAAGATATTAAAAGATTGTTGTCGGTTTTTCAGATAAATAGAGAAATAATTAAAAATCTGACTGTGCCTCGGGGAGCAGGAAAGAAGCGATAAGGGACGATATAAAATGCAACATCGTAGAACATAAATTTTAATTCAATATATTAAAAACACAGCGCGTGCATTAGGCGCAATGAAAGGATACTTATTTAATAAAGTCAGGATTTTGTACAAATTTCACAAAGGAAAGGAACACACACTGTCCGCTATGCTCAACTTTAGGTGGCGATGATTTTCGAATCACCAAAATAAGGGATAGCTGTGCGCGCATGCGCAAGTATATGAATCGGTTCACTGGTTTACTCGTTTTACGAATTAACACTCTGAGGAGTTTTTAACAGTTTTCGTATTATTAATATAATAACCAGGAGTTAGTCAATTTTTTGGGGGTTTTAAAACAATCGGTTTACACCATTTCGGTTGTAGTTCATTATTTGACAATTAGTTAAAATTTTATTCTAAAGTTATATAATTTTCTCGATCGGTCTACGAATTCTCGGCAAATCCAATCGAACCACAAGAATGTAGTTAAAAAGGGGGTTAGGAAAATATTTATAAGCGGATGTTGTACTTTCAATGGATTAATTTTGTTTATTTGTAACTTTTCAAACCGACCGATTGTCCTTGGCCACTTCTGCTAACTCTGTAAATGTCTTGTTGTACCACTGACGCATGTTAACTCTTCACGACATATTTGTGTTCCTGAATTTCGATGTCCCTCGACGACACCATTAAAGGACAAGCTGGGATGAATAATACCATTCCTGGCGTGTTATATATGGGGAGAGTTAACTCATATAAAACGAGCGAGCAAGCAAAAGTCTTATACACATAGGCCGTATAGGTAGTCCTATTCTCACAGTGTAGACCTTCTTCTTAATTCCTCAATCTATTAATAGATTTCGTGGACAATCATTATTAAAAGTTTCTAGATAGAGCCATTTTCTTCGTACTTTCATTCTCTGCTTTTACATCTCCTTGTATTTATTTCTGCCTCGGTTTTCCTCTTGGTCTTTTCCCTAACATGGTTCCTTCTATTATTTGTAATATTCATTGTTTCTATATATATATATATATATATATATATATATATATATATATATATATATATATATATATGTCCAATACATTTAAGTCTTCTTTATTTTAAGTGTTCCTATTAGACTAATTTTTTCATTGACTCTTTCTAATATTTTTTCATTTCTTATCATATTCGTCCGAGATACCTTTCCATTTTTCTCCAGCACCAGATTTAAAACAGTTGCTTGGTCTCTTTTTTTTTTTATTAAATTCCACGTTTCCGACCCATATATCAGTATACATACATTAATAAATCTTTCCTTCGTTTCCATTTGCATATTTGTTTTTTTATGCAAATAAGCTTCGTTTTTTATTGAACGCTAATTTTATCATTTTACCATTGCAATTCTTTTCTTTATATCTTACTTTATATCTTCTGTAAACGATACTACCCGAATATTTTCGTTGTTTTATGCTTGTTTTATGTGTTCTCCATTTTTATGTTTATTTCTTTTCTATGTTTACGTAAGTAAATATATATATATCGAATTTAAAATAAGTTAGCCGTCGAACGAATAAGAAATTGGCGAAAATTATAATTTATTATATTAAGAAGACGCCGTTAATTTAATTTTGAGATATTTCACACGGTTAAGAGTTTAAATCAAAATATCGGAGAACGTAAGTAAAAGATTGTGTAAACAGAATTCGTAGTGGCGATAAATCGTATTGCCATCTTAAATTTTCATAAGGTTACATTCCAATTCCAAGTTGCAATGTTAATATAAGTTTTTATAATTTCCTCCCTGTTTTTTTTAACTCCACGGATTCTTCGCAACCTAACCAGCTGTTCTGGCGCAGCTTGATGCAGAACTTATGGCCATTGTACTATCGATATTCATAGATGTAATTCTAGGAAGGCTAATAATGACTGTGGTTTTCCGTTGGCTTCCGCAAATATTTTCTATTACGGTTTACTACCTTAGTCTTTGGATATACATCCTAACAGCAAGGCAGCGGGTTGTTACTGAGGAGGTAATAAGGCTTTTACGGCGACCTCAACACGCCGAGGGAGCGACAATCATAGGATTTTTTCAGACTTTTAGTAGACAACTCCTCAAACTGTCCATCTGCAGTCTCAAATCTCTTTGCCCTGTCACTACTGCAATTGTCTACCAGCGACTTTTCTCCAGTAGCCACTATTGATTCGCGATTGATTATTGGTTATTCGCAGCTGGCCAGTATATCTACTGGTCTTTCCACTATCCACCCCGTTCCAGTGAGAGCTCTGGATTTCCAGGAGGTACTATATATATATACACATACATACACGCACACACATACACACGCACACACATACACACGCACACGCACATATATATATATATATATATATAGAGAGAGAGAGAGAGAGAGAGAACGGCTGGTCAAAGAATGGAAAGAAATCAGCATTGAGGAATTAACGTAGGAGGAATGAAAATTAAATCGTTTAGATTTGCAGATGACATATAATCGCAGAAAGTGAAAAAAACTAAACTTGATTCTGAAACATTATAATACAATGAAGGAAACATTGGTAATGGCATAAAATGGAAACTAATAAACCAATAAATATGGAATTATAAAAAAATACAACATATAAAAAAGTATAAATACCTCGGTTCGATAATAACAGAAGATGGGAGAAGTGATCGAGTAATAAGGTCTCGAGAATATAAAACTGCATTTATGAAAAAGAAGTCATTATTAAAAAAATTTAAATAGGGTAATACAGAAAAGGTTAATAAAGTGGTTTTTTGAACGTGATTTTGTACGGTTCTGGACGGACAAAACAAAAAATATATTTACGCTTAATTAATGATGAACGTTGCTTAATGAAGTATATAAGCGAAAGAAGAAGCAATGATGCATTATAAGTAATAACAAATATTTAATAACGGTAATCGGAGGACGAATAAATGGAATGATTCGTTGCTTGTCCTTTGCTTTCACCGTCCAAGTCTCTGATGAACATTAGTCAAAAATAATGGAAGATGCAAATACGTAAGAGGAATTGAAAGAAAATACAAAAACCGGAAATTCGAAAGTAAATGGCTCTACATATTGACCACCAATCGATAGATGGTGAAATGAAGATGAGGAAGATAGAACTAAAAAATAAAACGATTACGCGTATTACCTTGTACTTTGTAGATACCTTCGGCGGAAGTTTGCCCGAACATCCACGGAATTTGCGGATTTAGTTCTTCTCCGGGTCGCGGTCTTTTAACGAGATAATTTTCCTCCGAGGCGGAATTAATTTCGATGGTAGGCCCCAGCGTGTGGATTGCGTTACCCGGATCACGCACCTATAAAGTTCGAGCGACGAAAATTAAACTTCTTTCCAGGGCTGGGTTTTAAAAAATTACGGTTCTACAAGTAGAACGACGAACGCTGGAATATAAAAATAGCCGAAAGACTTACGTATAATCTCGACTGAGTCAGTATTAACTCGTTAGCCGGAACATTTTTCAAACATTGAATCGAATCCGATATATTCGGATATAAGCAACCGCTTAGATAGGCTACAGTTCTGAAAGTTTCTTTCCAAAAGCGAGGAGGTGTAATGGACCACGGACTTAAAGCGGTACCGCTTATGCTGAGTCCTTTATGGAAAAGTCCTGATTCGAAAGGGTGTTAAAAAGGAATTAAAAATAAATTTGCACAATTTTATTAAAAATCGAGTAAAATGTCAAAACGGTAACATCGGATTCATATCGTTATTTATAATTAATCCGGTGTTCACGCAATAATGTTTAAAGCCAGTATTTACCGATATTTACATACTTTATGTCATTTATCTGTGCTTATAAGCGTAATTTGAAATATTAAATTATTATTATGATTATCATCATCATCATTTATAGTCCTATACCTTTACTCATCGGCGAATACATATGCAAATGAACACTTCCAGCTCCGGCACTTTGTCCAAAAAGTAAAACATTTTGAGGATCGCCGCCGAATGAAGCGATATTTTTCTTTATCCATTTCAACGCCATCACTTGATCTTTCATTCCGTTATTACCGGGAAGAGCTTCGTTACCGCTACTTAAAAATCCTGTGGACATAGTCGATACATATACGCGGGTATGTGAAAGTATTTTGAAAATTGGCTATAACGATCTATATAAACATACTTGCGCTATCGATAGATATTTGAACGATTCTCGACGCGCGGTATTAATTACGCGGCATCGTTCAATATATTTTCTGTGACAGATTTTTTGAAGTGGAACTTCTATTGGCGCAGTATATATGGGGAATTCACCAGCAAAACGACCGAGCGACTGGGCCAAATTAATGGACGGATATATATATTATATTATCGCATCATAGTCGTATTGTTCGTTGCCGAACGTCGTGACTAGGTATTGCGCGTTTATTTTTTATGTACAAATTGAGCTAGCATTCAAGGCACTATTTATATGCAACTCAAATGCACGCATATGATGTTATACAATGTGAGGTGCCACTGCTCTCTCTGTGATAATTAAGAATTAAATAATGATGAAAACTTTCTATTGTTGGTTTCGAACCCCCGACCATCGAGTTGACAGTTGATCACTACTGTGCCACTGCGACATTATACATATATGCATATATACAAATATATACATATATATTTAGCAAATAAATTCATAAAATCAATACTCTCCAATACATCAACATTATATATATATATATATAATTATATATATATACACACACCACGTTTTGTTGCATAACCACTCATATAAATCACAGTGTCCTTTATACGGTACCTGAACTTTTAATAAATATTTTCATAATAACAGCCATTCCGTTAACTTTAAACGTTTTGATTCTAAGAATATTTCGTACATTATCTGAAGTTATATCTAAAAAGCACTTTTTTCCACCATGTGTAATTTCATATTTTATCTCTTTGTATCTTTTTATCGAATTCTTTCATATACACTGAAATGAATATTTTTTTAAATAAAAAAAAAATTGATAACGGCCGACTGAAATGGTTTAATAATAAGAATAATCCTAATTGAGCGGAATGAACTTTTCCGAATATATTTAAAAAATACCCAAAAAACATCTGTGCCATTATGCGGTACATAAATTTTAAACGCTAAAAATTATCTAGTCACCTAAAAACCAGTATTATACAATCGTTTAACTACTTCATTAATAATGTGTACAATTGTTCGCGCGACAAAATTTATGCGACGTTGATATCGTTTTTATCCGCTCATGACGCTCGATTTCTCGTCTTGACTTTTGTTATTCGTTGATCCTACACATAGTTTGAAAATACATTTCTTCATGCTCGCTAGTGTGGCTAATTTACTGACTGTAAGGAGAACTTCATTTATGTAGTTGATATATTAACAGGCGGTTGTATTTGTTGTTACATCACAAGAAGATTGTAATGTAAGGGGGAATGAGATGAACGATGAAAAAAAATGAAGTTTCGAAGCTATGTTAGATACCACGGACTCAAGAGGATAGACTAACGCCTGATATATATGTATCGTTATTAATTAATAATATTGTACGTGATATTCTTTTATATCTCCAATTAATAAAATTTATTGAAATATATTTAATAAAAAAAAAAATTGTTAGGCGATTGTTACCAAATAAGCCCAATCTATAGTGAACGGTTACCAAAATGACCTGATGATCCATTATGTAATTTGGCGGGTATAATGAGCTGTATTCTGTTGTAAATCCTCCACCGTGAAAGTATACTAGGACCGGAGCCGAACCACTGAGCTGAAATGTAAACGTTTTCTCAATGTTACCAGTTGTCGTAATGCGAAGCGATTTATCGAGAATTTTTAGATTATTTTACTAATTTAAATTTTTTATTTATTTGTTTAATTTTTCGTTTTACTCTAATATTATCCAGCGATGAAAAACTATACATTACTCATATCTAAGTGACTACTCGATTCCGTGAGCGACTAAAATATACGATATTTTTCGATCGTGTGGCTATTGAAAAAAAAACCCCGCAATTTCGAACTGGAAGATATTAAATATAAACGAATTTAACGTGTCACGGAAGGACCATTGTCAGAGTTGGCAATCGGATAATCACCAGGGGCGTTTCAGTGCGTATTTGCGAAATAAGTCCGAATAGTGACGGACGGGGCTTTAACAGTAGCGTTGAAAATGTTTTGTTGACCTTAGATTGTTAATGTACAATACATGAATAATAGTTACTTAAGTAATCGATCATTTTATACGATTATAAATAATGCAAAATCAAGTAGCAAATACTGTTCTGCCGGCGTGCCTCAAGGTAGCGTGCTGGGGCCATTCTTATTTACATTCCCGCATATAAATAACATTGAGGTTGCCTTATACGCTGATGACACAGCGTTGTACTGCAGTTCCTACAGGCCAAGTACTATCATCCGGTGTTGATCGTGTAATTAAGTATTTTTCTAAATGGCAAATTGCTCTTAATCCTTCCAAAACGAAAGCAATTTTCTTCAATCGTCGAAGACCGTTTTTACCGACCAGACTTCATGTCAGTGGCGTTGATATAGAATGGTCTGACCAGATACGCTATCTTTGTGTCATTTTAGACAAGAGACTAACGTTTTCTAAGCATATTGACCATGCATCATTGAAGACAAACAGAGCAATCTGTTCAATTTATCACATTTTCAAACGTAAATTTCACTTAAATATTAATAATAAATTAATAATCTACAAATCAATCATTAGGCCTATTTTAGCATATTCTTGTCCAGTTTGGTCTTCAGTCTCAAATGCTAGTTTTAATAGACTGCAATTAGTCCAAAATCGATGTCTTAGATGTATCCTCAATGTCCCTGTATACACTAAAATTTCATATATTCAAACTATCCCAAACATTTTTTCTCAGTTGTAGTGTGCACCGAAATAATTTACTTCCAGCAATAGGAAATTACGATTCCAGAGAACTAAGTATTAGATATACTAAGTATAAGCATCGACGCATTAAACATAATGTATTATTCTCATAACGTCATAATTTGTTTGCTTTCGTTTCCTTTACTTATAAATGATATTACATATTCGTTATATAATTAAACTTATTATTTTTTAAATTACCGCTTTTCATTTGTGATGGTTTTTTTGTCTGATTTTTTCATCGATACTATTTTCATCTTGTATATTTATTATTTACCAGTTTATATTATTAGTTACTTTCATAAATGGAGAGGGGGCATTTGTTCCCGGTACATTTATTAAATATTATTACAACTTTTTAATATAATGCCAAATATACGCGTTTTACAGTTACATGTTTACATTTACATACACGTTTTTAAGGGGATAGACAAAATTTTGTAGATTTTACGTGTAGTTATATAATAACCGATTCCTTGGAAACTAAATTGTTTATTGGATTTAGATGAAACATATGCAAACTTAAATCAACATCTCGAATAACTAAAACAGAATTACGTTTAGGATGCTATTATTTGAAACAAACGAAATAATGAGACCAAGAGAACGAACAAATGGAGATTAAATACGGTTGTAGTACGAGAAATCTTAAATATTAGGAAAGTAATTAGGTATATACGTATCATTTTCAAGCATAACTTTTAGATTCCATAATACTAAAATTATTGGCACCTAGTTAGAATTTTTATTTTAAAATTTTGAGAATGCACTAAAGGAAATTTCCGAATATGTCATCTTTTTATTGAACTGCATCTTCTCATCATAGGCAGGGCGATCTCTAGTGAACTTAGCGGAATTGGGTTATCTGAATTTGCTTACTATAACTAGTAAGTTTACAGATAATAACTTGCATCGTAAAGTCGGCGATAAAAAAAAAACACATTTCTCAATTATCACTATTACAGTGGTAGATGAGGTGAGATACTGAGACCGCAAGAAGAAAAACACGTCAGTTTTTCCGAAAAATATCATCGATAGAATGTAAGAACGCAAATATCAACTAGTACAGCTCGAAAATCTTTTCAGGTCACGACAAATTTTCAACCTTAGGTCCCATAATGCGAGTAATCTGCACCTGTTGTTTTTATTTGAATGTCCGGCACTCGATTCTCAACGTGCTAAATTTAAGATCGATCAGATGAATTGTTTCTACCTGAACGATGTAATATTTTCCTTAAATTGTCAGAGGGTGCAATGCGGCATAAATCTTCTATTACGAATTAAAACTTCTATTTGACCTTATAGTAGGAAATCTAATTTCAAATGTTTTTTTCTTTCATTCTACAGAAAGCACCATAAACAATGGCAGTGATTAAAGTAAGAAAAATGTGATTAAGCTAACGTCTCCAGTGAGACAATTAGATTCTCAGTGAAAATATCGTTAAAGTTGGAGCAGTGAATTATTGAGTTATTTGATTACTGTAGCCATACATAAGTTTATTATTCAACTTTTATTCGAAATTCCCTTTTATTAAAATCGTTTACTCTTTCGATTTGAATTATTTCCCTTTTTTTTTAATCGTCTTTTAGGATAGTCTGGGTGTATAGATAAACGCGTTCTGCGGCCACATGTGGTTTAATAATAAATTGCAAGTTATCGAAAAACTTTTTATACCGGTTTATATAAACTTCATCGACGCATATGTTATATTTAGATACGTATTTCGTCGCAGATTGATACGAAGTATTTTCGATTGTTGTCGCTCTATCTTCAATACTTTGCTTTTACATGCAGTTCCATATAATTCGATTCCATATTCCCAGATATTATGGTTAAACAAATTTTTCTTTTTAAAGCTAAGTTCAGATTTCTTTCCTAGAAAAGCATACAGCAGTCTGGTTCGCGAAATCATAGTTTTCCTTTTTTATGCCACATGAAACCGCCATGTCGTTGGTTGATATGACTCCCGAGATACCTTATACAATTTGTTTGGTGAATTTCATTGTTTTGCATATAAAACGGATGAGGACATGTTACTTGTCAGTTAGTAAAGGTGCTACGTTGGCATTTGGATGGATTAAATACGCCATTTATGTGCCCATTTTACGATTCGATCCGCGTGATTTTGAACAGCTATCTGCAGTATAGATGTTATATAATATTGGACCGAGCAAACCTCCTCGTGACACTGAAGTCTAATCTTTATGTTCTCGGGAAAAGACATAATTTATTCTAACAACAAATGTTCTGCCAGTTAAATATATTGTACGAAGAATTTACCAAGGTAGGGAATTAAAAATAATTGTTTTAGTTTAAACAACAATCCCGGTTGATGCCAGACCCGATCAGACGCCTACGTTACATCCGGAAAAACAGCTGAGCATACGCCATCTTTTTCCAACGTTGATGATATCGCATCAACTAATCTTTGACGTTGTATTGTTGAGTATTCCATTCGAAAACTAGATTGACGATTTGGTACTGTATTTAACGTTTTTATAATCAAATCTACACGAATTAAAATTAGCTTTCCCAAGACTTTTGATAATGGACAGAGTAAACTGATTGGACGATATGACGACACGTCAATTTGTGGCTTTCCTGCCTTATGCACCGTGATTATAACTGATTTTTCCATCTGCTTGCAAGTTACGATTCACCCGACATGCAGTTAAAAGCATAGCATAAGAGGACAGCTGCTTTCCATGGTAGATGTTTAAGGATTTCACTTGTGATTTTATCTGATCCTGGAGCCTTTTTCAATGGACATTTCTGTTTATATACTTCTCTCGGAAAATATGATATTACGATCTCATAAATTTAAAGTGGTTAATTTAAGTTATCATCCATAACTTAAATCACTACCGTTCGAATCCTTGTTTGGAGTAAAAAACAGTACTGAGGTGTTTAGGAAATGCTTCAGCTTCTTGTTGATCGGAATGTTTAAACGTAAAACCATTATTTAAGCTGACTGATGGTCGACTCTTCTGCTGCATTAGAAACTGTTTTTAAATCGACTAGTGTAAGTAATAAGAATAATGTATGTACACATTGGCGCAATTAAGGGGGGTGGGCTAAGGGGCTAATAATGTTCATCGCGAAATTACTATTAACAGTGACGAAGTGTTGAACATTCTAACGCGCAATCCACGTAGACTGGATTTTGTCCTATATTGATTTCAAAAGTATGCACATCGGGTCGTTAATTTTATGTATTAACACTAAGCCAAATTGTTACACATAAAATAAAATTAAAAGGTTGAATTTTGTACTTAGTTTCTTTACGACCCTTAAAAATAGGTAGGTTCTAAATCAACCGGAAATTCTAGCCCCCTCCATAAAAAATTTCTGGCTGCGCTACTCTATGTAGATGTATATATCGGAACTATTCACTAAGCAAGCATTTGGTGATAATCGGGACTATGTTGATGTCGTCCTCTATATCAGTTTATTTTAAGTAAACTACGCAGACAAATATCCTATTCTTTCCCTTTCTTCGTTTTGTTTCTTTCCCCTAAGCATAATAGACATAACTACAAAAGATTACTGTTGTAAACAAATTAACTAATACATTTTTGTTTCACTCGCACATGTAAGAATGTAGATAAGGAAAAAGAACGAATCTTTAGCTAAATCACGAATTAACCAAATTCTCGAAGAAAGAATTGTCAAGCATCAAAATTAAATGATTACCGTTTAATAATACGCGTAACTATACGCGCAGTTCTTAATTAATAATAAAAAAAAAACATGCTGCAATAATCCACGTCTTATGAAACCAGTCTCGTAAAGAAAGTAGAAATAAATAACTAATAGAGAGAGCAGAGTACCGGTAGAAGATGTATCAGAAACATAAAATCCACTAATATACGTAAAAAAACCTAATATAAAATATTAGACGATAATGAAGCAAAACGTTACTATAAGAGCTGGGATACAGTAAGTATCATTTACCAAATTTAAATTAAAAATAAATAGCGACAATAATAATAATATTAATAATAATAATAACAATAATGGTAATCATTTGCCAATTAAATGACAATGACCATGACAATAATAATTATAATAATAATAAATAATGCGTGGCGCTGTAATATAATTTACCTGTTGACTAAATACATTTAAGTAAAGACAGTCTTCTTGACCTGAAACGTTCGTTCTACCATATTCTTGTTGCGTGCAAGCAGGAGGATAGCTGGTTACGGATCTCACGCCATTCCATTTTTCCGGCTCTAGAGGAGGCTGAAACAAAGTACGTGTATTAAGAAGAAAAATGCAGTGTACGGGTCATTAAGTTTTATATTAAACATATCGAACGAAGCAGAAGTGCTGGTCTGCAAGAAATTCTTAGGATAAACGAAAATTTCACTAGTACTTACATTTCTGAATTTTAATTATCCAGTCACTCGTACTATAAAATGTTCCGACCACCCGGGATTTTTCCTCCTTTAATTTACATTTTTTTTTTTTTTAATTTCGAGAATTTCAATTAAAGAGAGAGAAAAAAATACTAGAACAAAATTAAATTTATAATTAAACTCGTTTCTCGAAATTCGTCTTGTTAAAAAATCAACTAATTAACGAAGAAATAATACAGCCTACTAAGTCGTCAGAATTTACCCGTCATCGAGACGACATATCTGATTGAAAAATTTCTTCCTTTTGCAAATTTGACGTACGGACGCAGTGTCGGTTGACGGAGAGCGATTTCAAAATTTGAGACATTTTTAGAAATAAAACTAGTCGAACACTAAGCTTCTTATTTTCAATACGACTCTTTTTTGAAATGAAACTTCTGTTGGCGCGGTTTATATGGGGAGTTAACCCGCAAAACGAGTTAAAAATTTAAAAAGCCATCAGTATCGAATTCAGCTAAAATCTCTTTAAGTTTCACATATTCTCTTCGCTTCGAGGCGCAGGTGTTTTTTTTCGTCTCTCACCTATTAACGTTTTTTTGTCACTCTTTTCTAATATTTAAAGCCAAGCACGCTCTCTCCCCGTCCTTAATTATCTTTGTCACATGCGCGATGTGCTGTAAATAAACGAACGATTTTAAATTTAAGGATTAACCGTGCGTTATACTTTAAATAATCGCCTATATTTACCTGGAATCGATGTGCTCCTATTGGGGGTTTTGCATACGGTACGGAGTAGAAAGCGTAAAATTGTTTTCCATTTCTGCTAGTATCCGTCGACCCAGACAGTTTGCCCTGTTCGACATTTACTTGGATCGGAGTGGTAGCCGTTAAGATGTTACCGAATAATAACGAGAGAATAAATATTCGCCATAGTAAAAAAACATCATCATCTTTGAATAAGTCGATTTTAAACGCGAACATGTTTTACCAAACGAGTTCAATCAACGTAATAGAACATTATTAATCCTCGTAAATTATATATATATATTATATATATATATGTATATATATGTAATTGTACTTTTGTCACGATCTGTGGTTTGGCTTGAATACGAGTGTGATGTTTGTCTACGATCGAGGTAATTGTCGTAAATA
Source organism: Coronaproctus castanopsis (assembly GCA_032883995.1). Classification (NCBI taxonomy): domain Eukaryota; kingdom Metazoa; phylum Arthropoda; class Insecta; order Hemiptera; family Monophlebidae; genus Coronaproctus; species Coronaproctus castanopsis. The sequence continues at coordinate 269,540,808 of CM065053.1, read as the reverse complement.
GAAAAGTTACGAAACGTTATTTATACATGTTTAACTTGTTGCAATTAGCACCATCATTTCCGTAGGTCGGCGGCGTCCAACTAACTTATTCCATACTAGATATGAGGGGGGACAACAAAATGACCGCTGGCTATGTGTGCTAGGTATGTATTCTGAGAAAAATTCAGAAGAGGCAAATGATCAGGAAATATATAGTGGAAATTCCGAATCGATAAGATTATTATTTTTATTACGTCGTAATCAATCATCTGTTTGGTTGGTTTTTCAGTTTATTATTTTCCTTATGAGGCAGTGCCGTAATTAATATAAGTATGTATATATATATATATATATATATATATATATATATATATATATATATATATATATGTATATATATATATTTATATACTGGCATGCTCTGATTGGGAGAACACTGTGATATTTATAATTTATCTTTTATTTCGTGTTTAATATATATATATATATAACACACGATCTCCTAGATACACATAAACGAGCCCGCACAATTATAATCCCAATTACTGTAACTTCATATTTACGATTAGAAATTTAAACTGTTGCGATAAGGTAGGAGACATCTTATTTAACACAGTAATCGGTTTTAAAATAATGTACCTTTGACCGTTAAATAAAATTACATTTGTTTACTTAACACACATTTTCAAACATAATCTTCGCATTACATAACGTCGCATGTATTGACACCGATGTGCATTCGATATTCTTTTATATCGAAATAAAGTACCGATTTTCAAATCGATATTTTAATCGCGTGGTATTCGAATTTAGGTAAAACGAGCAACTCGGACACAGACGCGTCAGTTTAATTTATTCGTGATAATTATTGAAATTCCATTAAAATACGGTACAAGTTTTCGGTGTCTCCTAATTTATTAAATAAATAAATAAATATATATATATATTCTGCTTCATTGTTTGCTCGCTCCGAGCTTCGTGAAATTGTGAACCTTAATTTGCCGAACATTTGCTCGATAACTCGCTGAATCAACGTGGCGTTTCCCATTTTTTTAATTACATCCGCCGCGTATCTTATGGGCGTTCTTCCTTGTTTCCTTTTTCCTTCGATCATGCCTACCAGAAGTAGTTTTTCGAAACTATCTTGCCGAATAATGTGGCCAAAGTATGTAGCTATTCGTCTCATCACTATATCACATAGACGCATTTCCGGACGGATTTCATTTAGGATTGAGACGTTTGTTCTTTTTTGGGTCCATGAGACTGAGCATTCTTCTCCAGCAGAACATTTCAAACGCATTTATTTTCTGTTGTTTTTATCGTCCAGGATTTCGATGTGTATAAAAAAAAAGAGAAGACAAGCGTTTCCATAAGAATACGTGTTTTGGTATCCATCGTGATGTCGTGACTATTGCATATCTTTGTGAGTTGATATATATATATATATATATATATATATATATATAATCTTATTAAACGAGCAATTCTTGAATACTTGACCACCTCGGAAACGGCTATAACAATTTCAACGAAAGTTTTGTTATACCCAGTAATTTATGAAGTAATTAAAAATGGCCTGTATGGAAATTAACCCCTTGACATTTTTGGTTATAACTTGGGAAATTTATGAAATAAAATTCTTCGCAATTTATATAGTTACAGTTGTGTATCGTGCGATTCGTGTCTAAATATATTTTTCGGAACGTCTTCTCTGGGTCACCTTATATTTTTTTCTTCTTCTCTTCGAATTTGTTCACCCATGGATCGAAAAACAACAAACCTTTTTCCTTTCCTTTCTTCTCGTTATTTCTTGTTAGTTATTATTTTTCGACCTCCTATCGTTCGTCCGGTTCTCCCTACTTTTGGTAAAATCCTTCGAATTTTGAAAGTTTATTTTCAAATTCTATTATCGATCGTTGCATTACCTATTTGCATTTCATCGAGGTGGTTTTTTTCGTGTGTTCGAAAACAACCTACAGCTTGTTTTCATCGAAATGCGTAATATTCATTTTGCTACTCTATTATTATTCATTCAACGAATATGTGCATAAAATGGAAATCTTCTTTTCCCCATAATGTCAGATAGTTTTTTTTTCTATTTTTTCCTTTATTGGACCTTGTTTTCAACAACATCTCCACTTCTTTCCTTTTGCCAGCCGAGAATTTCTCTTATATATTTTTTCTTTGTTTTTTTGTCTAAACATTTCAATTTTTCCAATGTAATTTATCTGAAAGCATTCGGCCGCAATTAAACATTCCGATTTGATGTCCGATGGCGACATTTATCGATATTCATTTTCCGTCCTATATGCTGCTGGTTAATTTTTATTAATAATTTTAACTTTGAAATTACATAATTCTCCCTAAAAGCTTTATTATTTATATCGTTTATAATAATATCGATGATATTTTAAGCTTCCTTACGTATATACGAAACGAATCGTAGGAATAATAAAATTTTAAATATAAATTATAACTGAAATAAAAAAAAAATCGTTCTCGGGTCTACCGAATCGTTTGAAAATTTTCGGAGCCCCCCTCCCGTGGAAATACGGCCTGCGTATAAGTGTACTTAGTTTATAAATATAGGGTGACCCAGAGAAGATGGATAATTGTGTGTAAACTATTCGCTTAAAATTTTTGAAGGGAATTTTATTTAGTTTATATATATATATATATATTAAATATTTCAACCGAGTTTTGTCTGTAGAAAGTAAGTTTTCGTCAAATAAATATCTATGTATCCGTTTTATTTATGATGTTCTTACGAACGGATAGATACCAGTATTTTAACATATACAATAATTACTTCCGGGACGGTTTGACTTTCGCAAGACGAAAGTACTTATGAACTTAAGCAAGCGTGTTTACATGTGGATAAATCTAAATTACACGTATTAGTCGCGAACGTAATAATTACGTTGTGTCGTTCAACCGAGCAGTGACGAATTCTATTACGTACTAAATTGTGTAAATAAGTCGTGTAAATGAGGCACGTAGAACCATGGGAACCGTATACGTAAAATGAAAATATAATTTAAATGTGTATCCAGGTGGTAGTAAGTCGTACGCTATAATATAAGCAATGTGACGAACAGTATTGAACCAAATGAAATTGCACAAGTGCGAAATTGTCTTACGCCTGTATTTACGAAACGAATTATGTGGTAAAATAATTTTTTTCTTTTTCTAAAACTATTTTTAACTTAATGGAAATAAAATCGTATATAACCTTCAGTTATTTCTAAAGAAAATGCTTTTTTCTAAGACTAATGGCGTACATGTGCATATATTAATATTAAGAATTAAATAGTGATGAAAACTTTCAATGTCGTGTGTTGGTTTCACACCTCCAACCGTCCAGTTGACAAATCGTGCACTCTAGCAACTATGCTACAATGACAATGCGCACACAGTATATGTATTAATTCCTTATAGGTGAAATAATAACTTTGTCATTTTAAATTTATTTATTTATTTTTTTATAATTTCACGTGCATAAATATATGAAAACAATTTTGTTTATACTTTCAAACTTTTATTATTACACGTACACACGTAAAATTTTAATTTCGAATAAACAGAAGTCAATTTATTTATTTTTTTAAATTATTTTCTTTACAATTGTCGTTTGAAATACTTTGATATCTTTTTCCATATTTCATATTTTTCTTTGAAAAATGTTGTTCCCGCTTTGAATTCTCCGCTGTCGCTTATATTCAAATAGGGAGCAGCGTCCTCTGTAACCGGTTCCCATTTAAAGTTTATATCTTTTATATTCGGATTTCTGGGAAAATTTATTATTCGATTCGATTAGTCGAATAAGAAACGAAAAATATCCAAATAATAATACGAATAATAAAAATAATAATAATCTTATCACATTAATTCTTTGTATAATTCTGAATTATACGTCCGAAAACCTCGTATTCTTCTAGTGACATCTCCTTGATAGGACTAAATCATGATCCGGTATTTTCTGTTTCTGACGTACTTTATTATATCGTCTATTTTTTTATTTTCTCTCCGAATCTAACGGTTACCATTTCTAATTGATTCCTTCCATTGACGGTTTTCCTTCGAACTTACCCTGTAAAGCCAGCAGAAAGATATCAATTTCCCTGATCTTATGTGCCAGATTAGCAACGATGTCGTGAAATATTGACGCATCTTTTTCTAATTCTGAACGGATTTATGTACAAAGTCGGTTGTAAAGTTATTAAGTAGACACGCACTGTTAGTATTAAAATCGATAGCGATCGGATTGATTTAAACCACTCTAGAATAAAATTACGGACGACAATTAATTATTTTAACGATATAATAATTTGGAAGTTGGCGCTGTTTAGTTCTCTATTCCGTTTGTTACACGCGCCTAATTATTGCTTTATATAATACGAATGTATAATATTCAGGGAAAAGTACAAGGTAAACGGCGCATAGTTCGACCGCTCCAATACGTTTTATCGACTAAATCAAGAAGATAACTGGTATTCAGACGGTCCAAGAATTATGCACCATGCCGAGAACAGAGATATATGGAGAAAACTTCAAAGTCATAAATTTGGTCACGACGCTCGAAATCTAAAACACGATTGGACGATGATGATTATAATAAGAGTGGATCGACGTTAACATGAAGGCTGTTGTGTCTCTAATCCATTATAAAATCTCTGTGTCGAGTTTGACGGCGCTACATGTGACGGTGGATATACGAACGATTAGAAGGCTTGTATGCCGCAGAGTTGACGTTAACCGCGAACATTGTGCGATTTTACTTCGTTACGCTTTTCGAATTTTAGCAAATCTACATCAGTGAGTGGCAATCGATCGGCGCTTTCAACATTAGCGATATTATCGCTTAAATTCAGTGAGATATTTCTAAGCGCACATTAAAAATCATAGGTCCGTGCTAAAGGCCGCGGTGGACATTTGAACTATTTCATATTACGTACATAGCGGCGTACGTGGGCCTCTAAAATAAAAACGGATTTTCGTTAATACCGCGTTCGCAGCTTGTTTTATTCCATTCCATCATCGCCTGGCTCTTATTGGAAAACTTTATTTATACATCGAGGGAAAAAATCTGTTCCAAATTAGAGTCGGGTTTTAAAAATTTCTAATATACAAATTACTTACCCGGTATACGCGAAATTAACCAACATTTTCACTAAATTAACCGATATCCTCAGGTCGTGTTCTTCGGTTACGGTTACATTATCATAATTGAAATAGTATAACAAATCTACACCGTGACACACTCCTAGAAATAAAATTAGCTGTAATTACTAATACGCTCAAGTGCCTAAAATTTGATACAAGGTCTAATATATATTTAAAATAACGATGACGCGTCTAAAGAATAAAAAAGTTTCAGCAATATCTGAGCGAGGAATCTGCTCGCGAGGAGTCTCTAGTAGTAAGGACGATATCAGTGAACTTTATATCCGTGGCTAAAGAACCAGAGAAATAACATTAAATAATAGACGTCAGAAACGACCCTTATTTTTGGGAGGGCAGCTGATAATGGGTTAATGTTGAATAACTGGTTGGAACGAACTAATTTTAGCAGATCGTTACGATACCTATAAATGTAATTCATGCACGAGGAAAGATGCGTCGATGAAACGAAACGTGCAAATGAAAAAATTGTTCTACGAGAGTAGCTGCAGAAGGGTGCTCGACGAGTAATACCGCGCATTGAACTTTCGTCAATACGCATATGGGGAATAATCATAGTCGTGATATTTGGAATTTACCATTAGTAAATAAATTTCAATAGTCAATCCGTAATGGTCGAGGGTTACCCCAACGAACAGACGAAAATGGTAATTTAGTCGAGTGAAGTGAAGAATTCGGAGCTAGTTAACCAAACTTAAGTTGTCGAATGGAACCGGGGATTTCATCTCGAGTTAGTCTTTATTAATAATAGCCCTCATCCGAAACAGCTCTGACCGTCGAGAATGTTGGATATTGGAAAATGCAACATCTATCGGCATTGGCAACTTTTGAAGCTTTTGACCATCAACGGGTGTTAAAATCATTTCAAAAATTGCCGGACGGTTGATGGTCAAACAGCGGTGAGAAAGAACAGATTGGATAATGAAAAAATGCTGAGATCGAAGTTTGAAAATAAACGAAACCAGTCGAGCAGAATTTTCGGTAATCGAAGAAGATGGTAGTTATTGATTTCTTTCTTTGTTCGATGACGTATTTGCGGCAGAACTGCAAATTATATCACTATGCCTAGATCATCGAATAATGTAATTCTTATATTAGTATCTTCCACGCATTCAATAAGTGCAATATAAAAAATGTTTACGATACATTCGCTATTTAAAGACGAACTAAATAGTTGCTGTTTAGCGTTTTGTTCATGCGAATACCGAGCCACTGCAGAGTAAAACTAAATGAAAAAACTGATAGTGCAGCTAAATAATGGATCACGGTGCACAGCACCGTTTCAAAAATGATCTTAAGCGTATCATGGTAAACAAGTCATACCAAAACAGTTTTCTTCTTAAAAAAAAAAAAGATACACGTGGTCTACTTCAAATAATAAAATAAGTGGAAAAATAGATGATCGTGACAAGGTTAATACAAACGTGTAGATATATATTTATTAATAGTCCTAGACCGGTGTACGTCATGATTATGTAATACGCCAGTTACGGCGGGACACATATTTACCGAATTGAAACGACCGAAATATACAGAAAAAAGACAGTCGAGCAGTACGAAATAATTAAAAAAATCTTATGAGACAATGTAAACACTGTCAAACGTGCATTACAGTTCTTAAAATAGATTGGCGCGTATATAATTGACTAGAAGACCCGGTTATAGTCATTACAGCTGAAGGCCCTATATATTAATAATAATAATGAAATCGCACAAACTCCCAAAATGATTTTAAAATTGATCTCTAAAATCTCCAGTTTTTCTTTAAGTATAAATAACTCCCCCTTAACAGGCAAAACAAGAGTAAAATTCCTTGGTTTATAACCCGGCGTTACCATATAATTGAAGTCAAGAGTAGGTGCTTAAAACTGCTCCCAATTCTGAAGTATTTATCCAACCCAAAATATAATATAAATACACAAATCCTCTTAAATATCTATAAATCTATAATCCTATCACGAATCAACTATGGGTGTCAGGTATACTCAACAGCCAGTGAATCTATATTAAGAATATTAGATACAGTACACCATGCTGTACTTGGATCCATCCTTGCAGTACATCCCTCATCACCATCAAAGAGCTTGTGTACATTAGCAGCATCCTTTTCACTTACCATACTTACCACTATTTAAGCGGTCTGCTTAGCTACAGATATATCACATAAGCTTCATTCCAAAATCAACATTGAATTACATTATAATGATTCCTCCTTAGGACCCTTCCGAAACAAAAATAAATTTTTAACTCTTACGCAGCATACAAATATAAAAGAAATGGTATTAAGCACTCCTCAAAAATACAATGACTACACACACACGCATACACAGACGGAGCAAAATCTACAGCAGGCGGTGACAATTCGCCAGCAGCTTACTCTTAGCTAATTGATAATATACTATACTCAATCCGACTAAGCGATGGCTGCACTTATCTGGATGCAGAGTTATATGGAATTATGTACTGTATTCAGTACATCAGATCAGCTATACTTCCACATCGAGAAGCATTGGTTATAACAGACTCCCCTCTACAACTAATATGCCATAACATCGGAATGCACTATTGATAAAGTATATCTTGGAGCTCGGTCTATGGTACTTTCACCAGTACCAGAATATTTACCACCTCCACCAACATTAGCACACGTACTCATGAATGGACTACCGACTGAACCTCACAAACTCTGGGAAGCATAAAATCAACCATAGAACACTGGTGGCTTTCAGATGGCACAATTAGAATATAACAGTGTACCCTAAACCGTCTGCGTGTGGGTCATATAGCCACATCATACAATTATCTGTTATAACATCCCAGTTGTCTCTTTTTATAAAGACAACGCGTTATATTATGATGTCTAATTTTCCTTTTTTTTATTTTATTTTAATGGTCGCCAATCTGTAACGTGCTATCCGTATTTCGTAATAATGATAATACGCTACAAATAAAATTGATCTAAAAAAAAAATTTATTCGTATACTGATATGAAAGTTGTTTATAGATATATAATATACAACAATGTAAATAGACAAATATAGTGGCGTAAAATATATATACATATAAGAGATCTATATAAATAGTTATACATACATATTTATATACACATAGATAGGTGCACACATACACGTATACTTATCTTAATATTTCAATATTTGATGAACTTTGATATATTTCAATAAATCTTCTTGTTGTCTGCATCGATTATCCAATCGGTAGTTTTGAACGTTTCCCGATATATTTTTCTTTTATAGTTTTATTTTTTATTTTTTTTTTGGTAATATTTCTTTCTTAATTTAATAATGTCGAATTTTATACACTAGAAGAACTTTTTCACCTATCGTTTTCCTTTATACAAACGTTCCGAATCTCCGATTTAAAATATGACTATATAATCGATTAGCAGTGTTAATAATACGAATACTTTCTTTACGAACAAGTTAAATAAAATTAAGAGATAATAAATGTTATCGCAAACGATATAAGAATTTGAGAAAGTAGTTTATTTTCAATTATTCATACGATATACGCGATTATATAAAAGAAACAAAACAATTTAATAATGAGAGTAATTAATAAGATCGCGATATTTTAAATTAAGAAAAAACGAACTTTTACTTGACTCGCTCTGTTAATATCGTTCGATTATATTGTGAACAAAGTACGAGTATAGATCTCGGTTAACGAACATAGAGCAGTCTCGAACTAAGCCACGACCAAAGGTAAAACTAATATACGCTTTTATCGTTCTCGTCACCTTCGTCCGACGAATCCGCGGCTCACGGCAAAAAACCTCTTATCTTCCGAACACGATTCGAAAGATCTATCCCTTCTTATCCGTTCCGGTACGCGTCTACTTCCCAAAATCTCGGGAACATCGACAACTGCTACCTGCTTATCGCAATCTTATATACACACACACACACACACATATATATATATATATATATATATTTTATGACGATCTAAGACGATGGGGTACCGAAGGAAAAAATAAATAAAATAAATATAAAATTAAGATTTTAATAATAGTTAACGTAATATAAGATTTATCGTTTAATAACCAAGGTATTTGCATCGTAAGAGTCTTAGATCGTCAAAACTGATAAGTTACATCTTAAAGCCTTAATAACCAGCATGATGATAGTAATAACCTGGGAAATAATAAGTACAATTAAATTAAATACGAATTGCCAGGTTATGAAGGAAAATACGGAATTGAACGGCGCGTATTGCCAGCAACTGGTGACCCCGTCTGTTTGTATATGTGTGTGTATGGAGATATCGATATCGATAAGTAGTCATTAACGTTGATCCTCGTAGCCATTTGAATATTATTACTTTTACGAGAAACATCGTAACGGCTGGTCGGATAGTTTTTTTTCTTTTTGTACCTCTCGTACATGACGAGAAGTAATATAGGAGGATTCCTTCATGCTTATATTTGAATATTGGAAGCAAATACTTCGCACTGAATAAAATTGTATTCGGAGTAAAATTTAAAAATATAATTTAATTAAAGACGTATTTGTTCACGAAAACCGAGGTATCGTTAAAATATACGACGACGGAGTACGACCAGGAAATATCATCCCATCCGAAAGCAGCAGCGGCAAAAACTGTGGTACCACGGGTCGTACGTTTTTTTTGTTGCTATTTTTTTATTATTTTATTAAATTTATTAAATGCCTTTAATTATGTATAAATAATACCTATGTTTTGTGAGTGATTTGCGTTGCTTCGCAATAGTGTCATATAAGTATTTGTTATAAATTATATTTATTAATAATTGAAATGTGCAACAATACAAATTGAATAATTCGCAATTGAGTTTAAAATTCTAGTCAATGTATTGTAGTGTCACCGGCTGCGGGTTCTACAAGCAGAGTTCGGGTTAGGCGCGAAATTTAATCACTTAGTTAATCTCTTTAGAATTTTTAAATAATTGTAATTTAATTTGTGCACTATAAGGCACTGGCGACTGCGACCACATACTTCTTTTATTATCGGTCACGGGATGAGAATATGTGATAAATTGGCCGACCAACACGACGGGATAGTACGTGATAATATATATATATATATATATATATATATATATATATATATATATATATATATATATATATATATATACACTCTGTAACATTTATCTGATCGAATGTGTACGAACCTCCTCGTGAATACACGCATAAAGTTATATTAGCCTATATAAATTATATTAACACAACAGAGGGTATACCCTCCTGTTAGCACACCATTCTGTATACCAAAAGCCTTCCACCAACAAACTGCCCTCTATGCGGATATTAACAGAACCAACAGTCACTCGCTTGATCTACAACTGCCAAACACTCACACCACACAGGTTAAAACATAAAATATAGGGCCCGATTCAAAACAACTACTCTCAGTCAGTAGGTAAATTTCTGACTTTTGTCAGAGAAAGCGGACTCCTAGAATACATATAAACTAGAGAAGCATGTCTCCTTATGCTGTAATAACCCCGGTAATTACAAACGGCATATGGAGATTTACGTAATATTAAAAAAAAAAAATCCGTTATTCTTCGAGAGAAAAAACTTCTCACCTAAACTGGTTAAACGATCGTCGTAGGGTATTTTAGTACCGCGAAGTCTGTAATCGTCCCAATAGAGATATTTCTTCGGTCTTTTATAGCCGAATGCTGCTCTAGTTATTCCGAAGCCGAAATTCGTGTCGGTTATCAGCTAAAAGTAAGTAAAATAAAATTAATATCTAATGAGAACGTATGCGATATAAAATAAAAAGCGATATAGCAATTTATTCATACTAAATGGAAATAATAAAATTAGCGTTATATTTAGCAATCCAATTAGTCGAAATAAAATACTAACCTGTACATAGTCATTAAATTCCTACAGATTCCGGTTTAATATCCAATGATAACGAAATGATAACGAACAGCTGGCGAATATAGTGTCGAAGGACGTCATCGAAGCTCTTTCAGTGGCGGTATTCACCGTGAATTGACGGTACTGTGGTAGAGGTAATGAAGAAAAAATACTTCTACAGATAAGTTTCTTCAAATTAAGCGAAACTACAGTTTATGGTCGGTGAGACGATGCAGTTATTACGATCGGCATATATGTATGGAATATGAAGTCCAGCTTCGCGGTGTTTCCAACGCGTTCCATCTGTTTACCCTCTCGTTGATTACCTTCTACATGTCAGAGATCTTCTCTTAATCTACCTCCGTCTCTTCCGATTTCCATAGAAATTAGTGCAGTGTTTGGTGTTTTCTGTATTCACATATGCGGCGGAAACATGGACGCTGAAAGCCAAAGATAGGCAACGTATCGATAATTTCGAAATGTGGATTTGGAGGCGTATGTTACGAATACCCTGGACAGCGAAGCAAACAAACGTTTCTATATTACGCAAGTTCAACATTAAGCGTAGATTGTCCAGCGATGTTCTTTTCAGAATATTACGATTTTTCGGACATATCATGCGAATCGATGACTCCATTCAACGATTAGTAATTGAAAGGAAAATACAAGGAACGCGTCCTCCTGGTAGATTACACATCAAATGGACAGACACGATCACAAAAGCGCTTGCAAAGTCAATGGCTGATTGTAAACGGGAAGCTGCAAACCGGATACAATGGAGAAGAAAAATTGAAGAGGCTGTAGCATGAAAATGGTCACGACATCCCTTAGGGAGATTACGACTGAAGATGATAATATATATATATATATATATATATATAATGTTTCAATGTTATGCACTCACACTTAACACTTTAAAAAATGTATACGTAAAATATCTAAATATATACACATTTATTTACATATTACATATATTACATATATATATATATATATATATATATATATATATATATATATATCCTAATACACAAAAATGGTGATACAGCTAGTCTAGAAAATTACAGGCCAATTAGCTTATTATCACATATGTACAAACTTTATATAAGTATTATTACAAATCGAATGACGAAACAAATAGATTACTGCCAACCGTGCGAGCAAGCGGGCTTTAGATCCGGTTTCAGCACGCATGATCACATTCACACTATGAGGATTTTAATATTTAAATGCAAAAAATACAACATGGAATTGCACATGGCGTTCATCGATTATCATAAAGCGTTTGATGCCGTGGAAACATGGACAGTGTTGAAGGCGCTTGAAGAAAATGGTATAGATGATGAATACATCAACATAATTAAAAATATTTATAATTCGCCAATGATGTAAGTACAGCTGGTGGAAAAAAACAAATAAAATACCGTTAAAGAGAGGCGTCAGACAAGGAGACACAATATCTCCGAAGTTATTTATAGCAGCCTTAGGACGTATGTTCAAAAATTTGTCTTGGGAGTCTAAAGGTGTGAATATTGATGGGAAAAAAATTAGTCACTTGCGTTTTGCCGATGACATTGTGTTGATTAGTAATAATGTTGGTACCTTACAGGAAATGATAGCTGACCTACATAACTGTTCTAAAAAAGCAGGATTAACCATCAGTATTAATAAAACGAAGATCATGACAAATACACCTCAAAAGTTACAAATAAAACTAGATGACCAGATACTGGAACAGGTCAATGAATATATATACTTAGGTCAAATTATTACCACACAGAAAGAAACAATGCGTAAAGAAATTAAAAGGCGAACGCATCTATCGTGGATAGCTTTTGGGAAGTTGAGTACTGTCCTCAAAAATAAAGATATACCTAACAGCTTGAAGAAGAAAGTATACGAACAGTGCATCCTTCCAGTGCTTACATACGGAGCGGAAACATGGAGCCTAACGAAGTATGTTGTTAAGAAACTTTCAGTGACACAGAGAGCCCACGAAAGATTAATATTGGGCATCAAGATATCAGACCAGAAAACCAATACATGGATAAGACAGCAGACTAAATTGTCAGATGTAGTCGGACGTGTAGCGCAGTTGAAATGGAATTGGGCAGGTCATGTAGCAAGAAGAAACGATGATAGGTGGACGAAACGAATAACAGAATGGCTTCCAAGAAAAGGACGCAGAAGTCGCGGTCGGCCGGATACAAGGTGGCAGGACGATATACATAGATCAGCCGGTGTGAAATGGATAAACGAGGCCCAAGATCGCTACAGGTGGAAACAAAAGGGGAACGCTTACATCCAGCAGTGGATTAATATAAGCGCATCGTGATCGTGATATATATATATATATAATTATCTATGTTTGTATAAATGTAATACTTACGTCTACCAGTGGTTTAAGAGTATTTAAGCCGATATCGGCGTTTTTGAAATAAATCTTTTTTATATCTTCGGCGTACGATATAGACGATTGCAGGTTATCCAGCCACACGTTGTTCAAAGTGATAATCGGCAATAGCCTTCGATAATCTCCATTCAGATACGTCACTCCGTTGTTTAAATATCCTAAGCGATAATTTTATAAAAGGATGAATCCATAATAAATTATATAAATAGAAATCGATTTTAAATCTTAGGCAGATGTGGTAACGTTATTTATTATAAACAAAAAGGCACTGTCTAAAAACTTTAAAACAATATCGAGTGTCCTCATTCTCTTTTGATCCGGCTATTGATGATACCACGAAAAGTCAAAAAAATTGTAATAAATAAATAACGTATTATGAAAGTTAAAATAAAACGGACAAGCCATTCTGCGAAAAATTAAACAAGCGAAGAACTAAATTGGAAACATTTGTAATTTTTTAATAAAAATTACTTAAAGTTAATTATAGATTTTTCCATTTATTATAAAGATGGTGAGAAAGTGGAGATTGTTTACATCCGGGATACTTGTTTTCAACTGATTGCAACAATATTGAGTATATTTCTGGCAGATTACAGTGGTGTACAGCATATTTCACATATTGGTGGTGGTTGCACATCGGTAGATAAGAAGCGTGTGTGCAATGTATATTCTGTTGACAGCTGTTTCCAACCATGGTGAACGGATTTTACTAATTTTTAAAGGCCAAAATGATAAATCCTTCTTTATATTGCCAAGTTGTGTCGTACGGTGTACTTCATAGTGGCCTATTATCCCTCGATCACTCGGAATAAGGACGAAAGTGATGCTAGTGTACATTCATTCAAGAATGTCGTGCCATATTTGGTCCACCGTTGTCACGGTAGTGGTTCCCGTTTCGATGTACTATAATGCTGATTCTGGGTTACCCAGTAGGGAAATCCGCGATTTGTAGCAAACACCGGGGCAAGGCTTCTATTTTAGCCGCTAGGACTGATAACGTGAACGGAAGACTGAAAGAATGGATTTTTCTTTTGACTGAGAAGGCACATCCAACATATTGTGATGTTTTAGATGCGTCGGTGAAGCAAACGACCGCACTAGGCTGTTGTTGCAAGGAAATCAAAAGCTTCCTATGGATTTCCACATTCGGTTGTATTTTAACGTCTGTTGAAAATACGTCCCGAAAGATATTCGGACTGGGGTGGCTCTAAGGCGGTACAACTAAAGGCATTCTACACAAGGTACTGCGTAAAATCTTTAATAGGCTTCGCATTCGAATCTGTAGTAGCTGTTTTTCTCAAGCGGACTGAAGATTATTTTTGGAATCGTCGCTACTTCAACTAGACGCAACGTATTTTCTTTCTAATTCTTCTTCTTCTTCAGTGGTATGTCCGTTTGCAGACGTCGTGACCGACGAATTATTGGATTGGGAAATTACCTGTCGCTCTTTTTCCTCCGTTGTTCATAGTTCTCGTTAGTTCGGTTAAGTCCATAATTGCTTCGATACGATCTGTGAGTTTGATCGGAAGTCGTCCTCTGTTATTTATTTTCCCTCGTATAATTGTTTTTTCCAATGCGTTCTATCTCGTTACGTAACCGATAAACTTTAGGCCTTGTCGTATTATAATTAGTAATCATTGTCTCGGTTCTAATTGTTCCATTAGTTCTATGTTTAGTCTTGGACATGCTTAGCACGCGTCTGTAGCAGGTCATTCCGAATGTAATACTTAATTAATAGTCCTTTTAATAATGCGACGAGAACGTTATCGCATAAGTGTTTTGGAAGTTTCACGACAAATTTTATCCACGTTACTTTTATCTTTGATTTTTCTTTTATAATTTGATTAACGATTAACACAGCTACTTCAAGGGTTACTCAAAATATGAGATTAAATAAGATGGAAAAGATTGGCTTTTTTCACGAAGTTGGAGGAATCATTAAGAGCTACTAGGACGCAACTAGAGATGGAACACGGTGAGAAAGTTCTTTAAGCGTGTAAAAACGTACAGACTGCTTTTTCGCCGTAACGACAGTCGGGTATTATTTTGTATGTTACGACAATGTACGCGGATATTGTAAAAATTATTTATAACGACGTTTTATCAGAAGAGTAGGATAAATGTAAGTAGAAATTGTCTTGTTAACAGCTGGAGCTAAAACAGCAACGTCATATCTGAGTGTACTGCGTATAACGAAGTAATTACGTGAATGCGGCCGTGAATTAGGTTTTTGATAAAAACGAGTCTCACAACCGGTAAAGTGTGACGTAAGGGAATCGGATGGGATTATTATTAAGTTTCATCGTTGAAAATGGTGCAGAGAATGTCAGATAAAAAGATTGTTCTCAATTTTGAAGATAAAATAGAAAAACGGTTAGTTAAAAAATGTTCGTAGACATGGTCAATTTTCGGTTTTAGAATTATCGGTTAACCAGTTCGGACGTAGTTAGGATATATTTTAGACGATTAGTCGAAATTTGTCGCAAGTTAAATAATTATATCGGTCTACGAATTCTCGGCAAATCCAATCGAACCTTAAGAATACGGAGCAGTTAAAACGAAGGTTAGAAAATTGTACTTTCGACGGATTAATTTTATTTATTTGTTACTTTTTAAATTTCGAAATAAAATTTTGAAAGGAAAGTTGGAAAATTTACAATCGCCGGAAAATTTTTTTTTACCTTAATACACACGATTCATTCCTTCCTTAGTTATTCTTCTTTTTACGTCATCGCCGACTGATTTTCCTCGGACACCTCTGCTAGCTCCGTAGATGTCTTGTACCACCGACGCATATTAACTCTCCCTGACGTATTCGTCTTCCTGAATTTCGATGTCCCTCGATGACTCAGTTGTCAAGTTGGGATAAATAATACCATTCCTGGCGTGTTTATGTATACGACGGTAATATTTTAATTTCCCAGAGCGTATAGTATATAGCAGTTCCATTTGCCTTAACATTTTTCGCGGCATATCTCGGCGGGAGTGTGCCACTGGGTGCGCTTGCCATCTTGTTTGGTCAATCATAGATAATTACTTAATACGATGGTCAGCTTGTAATAATAAAAAATTATATATATATATATATATATATATATATTTTTTTTTTAACCCATTCCGGATAACCGGTGGGGCACGTTTATTAATCTTTTCTGTGTACATTGAATAATACGTGTGCTTAATAATAAATTATTAACTAACGAATATTAATGTGTGTAGATTGAATTGTAAACTTATAGATTAACACAGAAATTACTTAAAATTGGTTACATTATAACGGTGATGACAGTTCTTAGTCACCATTGTCATTTACTATAACATGAAGATGAAACAAACACATATTTACATTAATAAAATAAATATTATTAATAACAATACTAATATTTATATCCTAACTACTATTCAAACGTTAGTTACAAATATCGAATACAGAATATAATTCTTACAATTAACTCATGAATTCAAAGTAAATACACACATATATATATATATACATTTTCTGTTTTTTTTTTTTTTTTTTTTTTTTTTTTAAATCATTATCATAACTTATATTGGGATAACATTTGTATTACTGAATTAGTTAATATTATTACTTACTTGAAAATCACTACTATTATGATAACAACTAATATTTATTAACAATTTGAGTAAGAAACTTGATCACTCTATGTTATAGTTAACTTTTCTCTCATTAAATCATGAAAAAAAAAGTAGCATTCTGTCTGCATTATTTCTGTCTAAGATTAATGACGTGTTTGCGCATATATTATACTCATCCCTTAACTGTCTAAAACGTTTACATTCAAAAATTAGATGTTGTGCATTGTCAATGCTCATTGATCCGCAGACAAGACAGTTCGGAGAGTTTACTAATTTAAATCGATGAAGGTACTCTCTGAAATTACCATGATGTCCCGAGAGTACTTGTGCATTAAAATAGGTTATATTCAGATTTTTCATTTTAAGTTTATTTATTATATTTGGAAAGAAGAGATAGGTTTTCCGACCATTGATATACTCATCCCAGCGTGACTGCCAAACACTGTTAATATAGAATTGAATCTTTTTGTTCTCTCGTGATATTTTTTGTTGCTTTAGATGTAATTATGTCTTTTATTTTACTATTTAATAGCGAAATTTCTTTTGTAATTTTGGTTTCTTTCATCATTATTATTTCCTCCTAATTTTAAAATATATTATTACTATATTATGTTCGTTTAGATTATAATACCGAATAACGATAATGTAATAAAACTGGTTTTATCTCACCAATTGCAATTGCGATAATGCTACGGTTTTACACGTGGAGATATCTGGTTGATTATTAATCGATAACGTCCCGATAAATAGAATATAAACGAACTTATACTTAAATAAACTTAAACAATGTGTACGAAATAACGAACGCGATAACAAACCGCTAATTACAGGCTATATTTTTAACCTCTCATATATATATATATATATATATATATATATATATATATATATATATATATCTATATATATATGTATATATATATATATAAATATCTGTGTTCGGCAGTAGGTTCGGTTTATATTTCTTAATTAGGTTTGAAGTATTTAAACGGCTCACATTAATTACTTTTACATAATTATGTCGATAATTTAACCGTTACTATCATCAATTAACCTTTCGTAAATATCTAATCTACGATAGGGTTCTCAATTAGTGTCTGTAACGACTAAAATCGACAACTCATTAAGCGACGACACGTTAGATATTTAATAAAGAAAGATATAATAATTCCGAATTTTTAATCTATAAAACTTTACCGACAAATGTTGAAAATCAAAACATTAATTTCATAAGATGTTTTTTTTTTTTCGGAGAATAATAACAATTGATAAAACTACTAGTTACTTGGCATCGATAATATAATAGCAGGGATTTTCTCTGTACATTTCGAAAACATAGATGTATATATATATTTTTTTTATCGAAAACAATATTAATATAGGGTGAACCACAGAAGACGAACGGTTTTATATTCTGAATAGCGCAGTTGATAACATCGCTACAACGCAAACCGCGTGCTCCGCATTCAGTGTACACACGGGAGATTGGTTTTTATTCAGTTATCATGGCATCCTATAACGGCGCCCGTTCTGCGTGGAACATTATTTTCGGCATTGACCGATCAGGGCAGTGCAAAGAGAGTTTCGAAAAGAATTGAAAGTTACTACGCGATCAGGGATAACTTAAGAGCCGCGATTACGAAACCCCGTTCACAAGATGTGGAAGACATGAAAATGCGGATTTTTTGAAGAAATTTCAAAAATTCAGCGATCTACGTTGAAGTCTTCGAAAAAAATTTTGTATGAACGCATTTTTACAAATAGCTATCATCTGAACGATGTTGTATTCCACGAATGATGGTAAGTTAATCTCTCGTTTTCCTATTTTTAAATAAAATTTCATTCAAAAAATTTGGTCGAGTAGTTTTTGAGTTATTCAAAAAACAACCGAACCGTCTGTCTTCGTTCCGCGAATTTAATCGAGCGGAATATATAAATAGGAAATTCATATACCAAAAACAAAAAAAAAAAACAAAAAAAAAAAAACGAAACAGTTTGAAGTTATATTAAATAAATAAATATATTTTTTTTTGTCCTAGGTCAAGCTAAACCGTTGTGGCCAGTAGATTCCAATTTAAGTATGACATACTAAGTTATAATTTTAAATAATTTTCTTCATTTTCTTGTGCCGTGTATTGTTACTAAGGCCAGAGGCACGGGAGCAATTTATATTAACGAGTAGATTCTGGATAAATGAAAGAAGGCAAGGAGTCTAGATTCGGATGCAGGTGAATGCTGTAAAATATTTAGGAGAGAGTTTGGAAGTTTGCGGTTGCACGTTCGGAGGAATATAGCGGACAGGTAATAAGCAGTGTTTGTTGAATTTGAAAGGCCCTCCGACCTCCCCGAGCCGGTGTTCCTCAGCACGAGACAAGTCTCATTATGCTTATACCACCGACCCGATCCTTCCAAAGACCTAGACGACTTTCAGCCAGTTAATCTGGTGGCGCGATTGAGGAGTTGCGGCAGCCGTCATCGTCCAACTACTTCACCTACCGGTATAGTTCTCGGTGTCCGAAGCCGAGCCGGTAAAAACGACTACTAACAAATAGTGAACTCCAGAGACCGAGCCACTGCCCCCCAACAAGTCGCCTCCGCGACTTGTCAGGTACTAGATGTTATCATCTCGAGTGAAGAGTTTGGGTATAACTCTCGATGACAGGAAAAGGATAACGGTTCGAGGCCCGAGAGCTTAGAAAGTTAGAAGCTTGGTTTGCGCGTCTATTTTAAGTAAGCTTACCAAGTCTGTTGCAGCAGAGGCCTTTACAAAGGGCCGCAAAATAAGCAGGTCTTGCGTAATAAAGTATACGGCGCTGTTCTCGCGAGATGGCAATAGTCTTGGATGGAATATGACGGTACTGTCAAGACTCTACTGCCTAGTGTAATTGACTGAGAAAAATACGAATGGTTTGTGCCCTTTAGGGCGTTCACATGTTTCGGTACGCGTCACGGTCCGTTCGCATTCTACGAACAACGTTTCTCTCTTAGGGAAACACGTCTCGTCACCGTATCTGCGGAGCCGGAACGTGTATACGGTCATTCACTTGTTGAACGCGCAAGCAGATATGGCCTGAAGGTACTTGTCGCCGAGCAAATTCAACCAGGAAAATTGCCTTCGGCCGGTATCACCAAATTACCGGTGTACTGGCGGAGAGCTGGACAGATTTCTTCCGTCAGAAATCTACCTAGTCTATCGCCAGAGATTTTCCGTGCTTCCTTTATAGGATCGCACTCGAAAGTGGAGGTGAAGTTTGCGCTATACAGCTTACTAACAGGACCGCAAACTCTTCACCCGAGATGATCCAGTACCTGACAAGTCGCGCTTGCGCTTTTTGTTGGGGGGGACAGTGGCCATTAGCGATCCACTGAATGATAGTTGTCGTTGATTACCAGGGCGGTTTTCGGACCTGACGCAATGGTAGTTGATTAGTTTGGACAGTGCAACTCCTCAATTGCGCCACCAGATCATCTGGCTGGAAAGCTGTCTAGGTCTTTGGAAGGAACGGGTCGGCGGTATAAACATAAAGGGACTCGTCCCGCGTTGAGGTACGCCGGCTTGAGGAAGGTGGTGGGCCTTCTAAGAGTGAAATAAATTCACTGCATGTAGTACATTTCGGTTGGTCACTATTAGTAAATAAGTGCTTGCGGGTAAGCAGTGTGTGTGTGTGGCCTGAGCGTAAACGGCACAGGACCACTTCTTTCTCCTGTTTGAGTTCTGACATGTGGTTGACTTTATCCAGTTGATGTTGTATTGTTGCAGATTCGTAAATCTTTCGTTTGCTCTGTCTATGCCGGATAATTTAGATCGTATAGTGTGAAGGAAGTCCTTCATTGGAATTGGTATAGCTGGCATAGGCAACATCAGATCGTTATATCCTGGAATCCGGTGGAGAATAATTTTTCCGGTAAACTCTGATGCGTCGGCTAAGATGGATTTTGCCCAAGGATGTTGGTGGTGTGAACTGTTTTGAAGACTTTTAATGGAACTCAAGGAATCGGTACAGATAACAGCATTGTTTTTTAGCTCTCGAATAACCACATCGACAGCAATTGAAATTGCGTACAGCTCTATAGAAAAGACGCTGAAGTTTTGTGGAAGCGGAAATCGAATAACATTGTTTGAATATACAACTGCGCATACGCAGTGGTCTCGTTTGGAATTGTCTGTGTATAGGATGTCGTAGTGATTGAAATCCTTTATTAAATCTTCGAAGGAGGAATGTAGACGACTTTGAGAATTAGGACAACATAGTTCTAAGAAAGGTATCGAAGGATAAAGGATGGGACGCGAGACCGGTGGTATTGGGAAAAGGATGTTGCTGTAGAAGGTAGGTAATGAGGCACATATTTTATTGTGTAGGATGGATTTGCCTTTATACTGGAGTATAGATTTTAAGTATGGTCGATTAAGATCCGAAGGTAGAGAAGTTAAGGGCAGGGGGAGGTTAGGGGTTGTATGAATATGAGTGCGGAATTTTAGGAGTAAGTAGGCTTGTTGTAGGTCTGGAAGATATTGTTGTGCTTCATAAAACAGATTGTTTATGGGTGTCGACCGAAGAGCGCCTAAAACTCTACCTTGGAGCTGGATTTAATAATGTTAGTACTGATTGCTTAGCTGATGAATAAGCCAAGAATAATCGCATTTAGATTTTATTAGTGAGAGATATATTCTGAAAAGCGATGTTTTGTCTGCGTCGGATGTTGTGTAAGATAGCTTCCTGAGAAGGTTTAATCGTCGAGAACATTCGGTTTTCGAGCGGTTGATGTGCATCCTGCAATTTAATTTTTCGTCAAATATCATACCTAAATATTCGGTGGATGATCTTAATATTTCTTTATCCAAGGTAATATTAAACTGGTGAGCACAACTGAGAATACGGCAGAAGTACTTTGGTTTTAGTGGGTGAAAAGGATAATACATTTTCTTTTGACCAATTAATGAGCTCATTTTTATTAATATTCTTCTCGCTTATTCAATCCTGTTATGTATCTCAGGTCTGGAAGTACAATTCTCTTCGAGCATGCTTCTCAGATATTTAATGCGTTGAACTTGCTAATTTATTTTGATCGAACAATCTATTTCGTTGAAAATACGATCATATTTGTCTTAGATGTGTTCAGTTTTAATCCGTATGTTGCATTTTTTCCACAATCTTGTGTAGCGTATGCCGGAATTCTTCTTCGTTGCTTTTATTAGACAGTCATCTGCATATCGAAGGTTGTTCAAAATAACGACATTTATTTTGAATTTTCCATCGTTTTCTTCTAGTGCCTCTTTGAATACAGCTCCAGCGCATACATATTAAAAAGACGGCGGAGACAAGACACATCCTTGACGTAGTCCTTTTTTGATGGCTGCCTCCGCTGACATTGTAGTTTGATTACGGTACAGATAGTGCCATAGTAAAATAAAATTTAAAAGCAATTTTCCGAATTGGCCTAGAAAAAAAAAAACTAGAAAAGTATTTACGTATAAAAATAAAAAATTAAACGATTACGCGTATTACCTTGTACTTTGTAGATACCTTCGGCGGATGTTTTTCCAAACATCCACGGAATTTGCGGATTTAGTTCTTCTCCCGGTCGCGGTGTTTTAACGAGATAAATTTCCTCCGATGCGGAATTAATTTCGACGGTAGGCCCCAGCGTGTGGATTCCGTTATCCGGATCACGCACCTATAAAGTTCGAGCGACGAAAATTACACTTCTTTCCAGGGCCGGGTTTTAAAAAATTACGGTTCTAGAACTAGAACGACGAACGCTGGGGAATATAAAAATAGCCGAAAGACTTACGTATAATCTCGATTGCGTCTGTATTAACTCATTAGCCGGAACGTTTTTCAAACATTGAATCGAATCCGATATATTCGGATATAAGCAACCGCTTAGATAGGTTACGGTTCGGAAAGTTTCTTTCCAAAAGCGAGGAGGTGTAACGGACCACGGACTTAAAGCGCTACCGCTTATGCTGAGTACTTTATGGAAAAGTCCTTATTTAGGGGAAAAAAAAACAATTTAGAAAAAAGCGAAATAAAATATCGATCGAATATATTACCATAGAGAGGTATTTAAAAGTTGTAACTTGTGCTTTTTAAAGGAATATAACGTATTCTTATTTATGTGAACAAATGAACAAATATTTTATTATATAAAAGTTACACACAACTTACGTACAACCTTACCACAATAAACAAAATTATCTTATTATAGTTGAAAGGAAATGATGAAATAATTATATATAAAAAAAAATTATATAAAAACCCGTGGCATAAATAGGTAAAACGAAAATGTTATTAAAAATTTACAAAATAATAATTAAGGTTAAGCGAGCTAATAATAAATTATGCTTAATATGGTTATACTCAGTATACGTAAATTTTAGTTGCTTGGACTCGTAATTACCGATTGAGGAAACAAACGCATTATCCGTGATACATTTATTTGAAAAAAAAAAAAACTCGATACTTTTAAAATAAAATTCCTAATATCCTAATATAGGGTGGTAATTTTAAGTAAACGTGCATTTTATAGACTTTTCTTAAACGTCTATTTTGGATGATTTTAAGCTTATTAAAAGTAGCTTTAGACACTGAGTTCCATGCTAGACAGGCATAGGTTACTATTGGACGGATTAATGACTTATAGATTATCATCTTGCTGTTAATATTACGGTAAGATTTACCGGTATACGGAACAGATGGCTATATTTGTTTTAAGACTAGTATTGTTTTTGCGTTTAGTAAACGTCTGTCTAAACATCCAGATAGCGTACCTGGTCACTCCAATCTATTTCAGCATCTTAATAGACTATCTCGCAACGTTGGTCTTCTACAGATGAAAAAGATGGCCTCAGTTTTTTATTGTAATAATTAATGATGTGCTTTATTCCACGTATAATATATATATATATCTCATAATCATCACTGTCGATTGCCCTACCAAAGAACGTGGTGACG
This sequence comes from Coronaproctus castanopsis, assembly GCA_032883995.1. NCBI lineage: Eukaryota > Metazoa > Arthropoda > Insecta > Hemiptera > Monophlebidae > Coronaproctus > Coronaproctus castanopsis. Next base: position 269,516,806 of record CM065053.1, on the reverse strand, counting down.
CTATGTAATATTATTCAATAGTTTTTCTCCAGAAGTATCTAGCAGATGGACAGTTTGAGGAACTGTCACATAAAAGTCTACCTAAGTCCTATGACTGTCTCATTGTTGGAGAGTTTTGGCCGCTACAAAAGCCATACAATGCCACCTCTTCAGTGGCTAAACTGCCTCGCTATTAGGCTAGAGGTCTGTTGAATGGCAGCAGATTCAACAGTATCAGGTATGAGCGTGCGAATCAATTTCAACTACGGTTGTATACTGGACACCTGTGCACGCTGTGAATAAACACAGTACGGGTACAGCACTGCGGTCAGTAAGTCAAACGGAAAACCACCTGATTAATTTTCCAGAGAACACCATCATAAAACAAACACATATATATATGTATATATTTTTATTACTATTATTATTTTTGCGTTATAGTAATCGGTTTCGTCTATTAAAAAAATGTATTATATCATTTTGAAACAAGATATGCGCATTAGCAGGCACTTTTAAATATGATTAATGTGTGTTTATTGTGCGCATATTTCTGTATATTTTATATATATATATATATATATATATATATATATATATATATATATATATATATATATATATATAAACATGTTTATGGATTCTATGTTTGCACTGCGGTAATATATGAAAAGAATCGGAAACACAGATTCATGTATCGTTTATTTATAATTATTTCTTGTATTTCCTTTCTCTTATTATTGTTATCATTTTATTATGATTTATAAACAAATAAAATTTTATTTAATTATTATTATTATTATTATTATAACACATATCGTACATATAGATACATGGTTTGAAGAAGGTAGATCTGTCATTTCAGTATATTTCGATTTACGTAAAGCTTTTGATGTAATTGATCACAAAATCCTACTAAGAAAATTATGTAATTGTGGATTCGGGGGTATTATACATAAGATGTTTAGGAGTTATCTTGAGAATAGGAGATACGTCGTCAAAACAAAACAATGAATAGAGTGATTAAAGTAATGCACAATTTTCGGAAGTACCGCAAGGTAGTGTCCTTGGTCAGTATCTATTCTTAATCTATGTAAATGACTTATTTATTTTTAATCTATATAAATGATTTATTTGGTTTGTCGATGGGGAAATATTTAGCTAGGCTAATGATGCTGTACTTATGCCCTCGTTTCAAGATTTTCTGATAGGACTTCAAGATATTGCACAACGTAATGTGAACAAAGTTGTTTACTGGCTACAAGATAGATTAACTGTTCATTTAAGAAAGTCATCTACCCGTTTCTTTATAATAAGTGCTATGCGGATTTCTAATAATTGAGTAAGTTCGGATGAATATTTGGATTGTTATAAGTTAAAAAATTATAATAATAATAATCCAGCCGCTGCTCGCGCAGCGTTATAGCCAGTTTTATTCCCTTTATTTTAGTTTCATATACGCAATCAAAGATGAATTGTGTACGACAACTTATTTATTTATTTTATTAATGTTTATTCATCAATTTTTTAATTTTATTTTACTACTAGTTTATATTGTAATTTGTTATTCATTTTTATTTTATATCTGTTCTATTTTAATATGTACTATTATATTGTATCGAAATTAAAATAAATTCGATTTGATTTTTGATGATTACTATTATTGTCATTATCATGATCATTTTATAGTCCGATACCTTTACTCAACGGCGAAAACATATGCAAATGTACACTTCCCAGCTCCGGCACTTTGTCCGAAAAGTAAAACGTTTTGAGGATCAACTCCGAATGCGGCGATATTTTTTTGGATCCATTTCAACGACATCACTTGATCTTTCATTCCGTTATTACCGTGAAGAGCTTCGTTACCGCTACTTAAAAATCCTGCGAACACAGTCGATCCGTATACACGGGCATATGAAAATACTACGAATTTTTTTTTAATAAATAAGTCGAAATAACGATCTATATAAACATAATTGCCGTGTCTCATCCACCGATAGATATTCCAACGATTTTCGGTATTACGAAACGTAGTTTGCGGAATTATTTTACGATTTAAATTCGTTAAATTTTGCCCGACGTTCGCTTTAATCTTTTTTTCGCTTTTAAATCTATCAATTTTTTTTTTTATTTTTTTCCAATACGAAGCACATACGTGCGACTTGCGGAATCAAAATTTGGTACGGTAGCAACCAGCGGTCGCTACAGGTCAGAATCGGAATCTATAGAGAACACTCGCAACGGTCAGAATTGACTAAATACAAAATGCACGTATACGTAATATTTTTGATATATATATATATATATCATCGTCATCATAAGTTGGCAGTCCTAGGACTGATTTTATTCCATAGTAAGTAACTTCCAGCCCAACCGATTCTCTGCAGCTCTTTTCATTTTCCACTATTGATCCGTGACTGCATCATGCAACAATGCTGCCACGAAAGTGTTTCGGGTAGAACGACTTCTTTTCCCTGGAATCTGTCCTTCTATTACATCGCGTAACAGACCACAATTTCGGAGTACATGTCCCAACCAGGTTAATCTTTTTGAATATAATAAGGTCCGTTTTTCGTCAATTCTTTGCAGAACTTCTTCATTCGAAACTTTTTCGATCCAACTTATTCTTTGTATCTTCCTCCAACACCGCACTTCAAAAGCCCGTAATTTTTGAACATTCCTTTTGTTCAGTGTCCACGTTTCAAGTAAAGCGCTACGGCCACACGCGTAAGTTTTAACAATACGTTTACGTACTTTTAACGGTACTGACTTTTGGCTTGTTTCGTATATATGCGTACGCAGGCTCTAGTTTACTAATTTAGATATTTTTTTTACTTTCTCGATAGCTTTCACCGAGTCTCTTATAAAAAAAAAATATACGTATATATTATCGGAAATTTAAAACGAGATTTTGTATAAGAGAAATATATGACGTTTATATATAACAAAGTTGCTATTTTAAATGTCGAATTTCAAATCGAAAGTGAAGGTACACAATTGGAAAATTTATATTATTCACGTATTTAAATAAGAACAACTATATTCTATATATAAATATATACAAACCGTAATAAACCTTTATAAAAAAATAAAATTATAGATTAAAATTAATATTTAAAAGAAATTAAACGTCAAAAATCTCGAAATAACAAATAATTTACCCCATCAAAAAAAGTAATTTCGATTTTTTATGATTTAAAAACACAATTAAAATTTAAATTTTTGTGTTAAAATTTTGATTTACGTTTACTAATATATCTTAATTTAATCATAATTAAGTTTAGTTATTTTTAATTTTTTATATATACTTTTAATTTATTAAAATTAAAACGTAATGTTTTTAATAATTTTAATTTTTTCATTTAAAAAATTAATTTATGTTTTGATTTTTTAACGATTTTTTAAGAAATAATTAAAATTTAAGGTTCTACGTTAAAATTTTGATTTTTTAATGATTTTTTTTTTTTTAAAATAATTCGAGTACCGAAGAAAAACTTGAAGAATGGAAACAATGTATACAGGCTTTATTCAACGATAACAGAAACGTGCTTCCCGATATTGAAATTGAAGATGATTTCGATATTTTACGAGATGAAGTGGAATAATATGTTATAAAGAAGTCAAACATTTACAAATATCTAGGTCCAGATGGTTAAAGCTTTTTTAGAAAACGACATCTTAGTCGATTTAGTCAATAATATATATCTCAGTGGCAGAATACCCAAGGACTGGTTTAAGTCGACTTTTATCACACTACTCGAGAAAAAGAAAGCAATGTTCAGAATTTAGAAAACCATTAGTTTAACGAGCTACGATTTAAAATTGTTTCTAAAAAAAATCTAATATACCGTAAATGTGAACAGAGAATATCGGAAATACACAATTTGGTTTCATAAATGGCTTTGGTATAGAGAAGCTTTTTTTAGTCCACAAGTATTACTTGAGCGGTGCCGTGCAGTCCAAAGAGAGATATAAGTGTGTTTCGTGGATTACGAGAAAGCGTTCGACATGGTATACAACACGAAAAACTCATTGAAATATTAAAGCAAATAGGACTGGACAGTAGAGACGTTCAGAATTATTACTAATTTATATTGGAATCAATGCGCATCGGTACTGTCAGAAGAAGTCAGTATAATGAAGAGCTTAGTCAAGGATGCATTCTTTCACCTCTTTTATTTAATATTTACTCAGAAAAAATTTGTGAGGAGGCACTTATTGGGAAACCCTTGGGCGTACTAGTTAACACAGTGATTTCGAGTAACATGTGGTGGTTGCAACGAGCCTGACAGACTTACAAGAACTAATGAACGCGCTTAACGAAATCAGGAAAAATATGGGCTTGCTTATAAACACGGCAAAAACAAAATGGATGGCTATTAGTAGTGCAAAGAACACGATTCTCAAAAAAATGTAACATATCTGGGATATTAATGGCAGATGGAAAAAATATCCACTGAGATAAGAACCAGAATTGAACAGGCGAGAGCACATTTCTAAAAAATGAATAAAGTTCTGACAAACTGGAATTTGAAGACAGATTTGTGGATTACTACGATGTTATTTAGCGTTCTGCTATACGTCGTCGAATCCTGGAAGGTATTAGTGGCATTATGCAAAAAGTTAGAAGCCTTCGAAATGTGGGCGTATGGTTATTAAAAATTCCTCGGACGGCTAACATAACTAATTCCGAAGTTCTTCGACGATTGAACAAAAAAACAGAAATAGATAAATCAGCGAAAATAAGGAAATTAGGAAGTACGAGTTGCTTCGACTGTATAATCACAGGATAAAATAAATGGTAATCGTAGGCGTGGCTGGGTTAGAATAATGCGGTTAGAAAATCGAACAAACTAGATGCAGTTGAAATATTTCGGAAAGTTATGGATAAAGATCGAGCAAGCAGATGGTAGCCAATGTTCCGTGAGGACATATAGAATAAGAAGAATTAATAAGCTTCTGTGTTAAAATTTTGATTTTTTAATGATTTTTAAATTTAATTAAAACAAAAACGGTTTTAATTGTTTTTAATTTTTTCGCGTTTTTTTTTCTAATATAGCTCGCGATAAATTAGCGATTATCGTCGGAGAAATGTTTTTTTATTTTAGTTTAAACCTTTCAGTCGTACATTATTCCATATTATAAATTTTATACATTAGTATTTATCAGGCAATAACGGTTGTTAGGGATGTAGATCATTTTTGTACCATATAGCGGACATTCTGATTGAAAGGGTTATTAAGCTAGAAAATGATATACTATCCAATCTTAAAAATTTCCGATAAGAATTTCGGTTAGTCTCAGAAGTTTGGATCGTCGCCGACTTATAAAAGCTAATGCGGCGAAATTTCTGCTGCAACGATACGAAATATGCATCAATTTTCGTTTATAGTTAGAGTAGAACAGGCTTTTGCTTTAACGATGCAAGATCGCGTTATAGTATTACAAGAAGGTTATAAAGGAATAAGATTAAAGAGTTAAAAAAAAAAGGGAAGTTTCGAAGATACGTCATATTACATACCTGCGGATTGTAACAATATTTGTTTATACATTTAATTGATAAAAAACGATTAAGAAATATATTTGAAAAAAAAAAATAATTGTTAGGCGATCGTTACCAAACAAGCCCAATCTATATTGAACGGTTATCAAAATAACCGGATGATCCATTATGTAAGTTGGCGGATATTGCGAGCTGTATTCAGATACAAATCCTCCAGCGTGAAAAAATACTAGCACAGGAACCGATCCATTGAGCTAAAATGTAAACATTTCCTTGTTACGTCTTGTAGTGCGTGGCGATTTATCGAGAATATTAAATTATTTTACTCATTAAATTTTTGTTTTGTTTTTACTCTAATATTATTAAACGAAGGAAAAGTCTATCGTATCTAAATGACTACTCCAATAAAATATACGGATATTCTCTATCGCGGCTGCTGAAGAAAAAAAACCACCCGCTACTGTTACTTCGAACTAGAAGAAGATACTAAACGTAAACGAATTTAATGCGCCACGGAAGGACCATTAGTTTGATGATCTGACCAGGGTTGTATCAGCGTTTATCTGCGAGGTAAATTCGAATATTGACGGAGCTTTAATAGCGGCGCTGAAAATATTTTGTTGGCATCGTTTCGATTGTTAATGTACAACACAGCTTCAAAAGGCAATAAACTCGTTTCAAGTGTGATAACGTGTTTCGTGTGTTTACCTTTGCACTGTTCAACGCTGCCTCGTATCGACGTGAAGTATATTCTTTTTATTTCTATCTGACATTTATCTCGATATCAATAAGCGATTGTGTTAACATCGTAACATCATTCATATCCTTCGTTCAATCCACCTCTACTGCCGAACTCACAATCGTCTCCTAAGACAGGTATCTACGCATTCTCCGGTAATAACATTTTAGTAAAAATCGTAAATCGTCGTCAAATATTAAAATTCCGGGGAAACAAAATAAAAATCATTCTGATTTGATCATTAAAAGCAACTCCGAAACTTCTAGCGCCACACTTCGAATCCAATAAAAGCGCATCCTTTCATTTTCTAACCGTTCTCTAAAGGTAGCAACCCGGCAGAAACTATAAAAGAATTCACTGCAGATATCGAAGGTCTAAGTACCTTAGTTAAAGGCTGTTGTTATCCTTTAAACAGCGCCACAATTGGACAACTTCATTTGTTATCCAACTGGATCTTTTACGGCGCGATTTACGCTATTGTTTTAGTATCCCACATTGGATTTAAAATTTCGGTTAATTTTGAAATGAACCGTTCAAATTTTTCATTTATATTCGCAGAACTAGCGCGTAAGCGAGGTATGTTAACAAAGTTTTGTACAGCTCTTTAATCATAATTAAGATCATTCAATAGACTAACATCGTTAAATGAAAATTGAGCAGATACCGGCGTATGATCTAAAAAATCTACTTCGATAACTTCGTAGGTAACCTGAAATTTCGTCTATCTCGTCCACAAACAAACAAATGGTCTAAGCAAAAAAAAAGTATAATTATCGCAAAGTCGATAAGTACCTTGGTTTACGATAGATGAAAATCCGAATGAATATATAAAATCAAGATAGTTATTTTTTCCGATTTATTAGCTTCTTCAGATCATCTAATAAATTCGGAATAAGTGTGACTATAGAAGCGATAAATCACCCAAAATGTTACAGATTTTTTTTAGTATAAACATTTAGCCGTCTATTCGTACCGCATTGCGCGGAATAATAAAAATTCTTTACTGCAATATACCATCTTTTTTCATAAATGAGAACATACCCGCGATCGTTCGTTATGATTACACTGCGCGCGTTTTGAATAGCAGGCTAGATATCGGTGTACTTAACACTGATACATTTCCGCTCAAACAATTATGCCATATATGCGGTAGTTGCTGGATGTGAAAATATTCTAATCATAGTGTTTTACAACGGCTTCTGACGTTTAATGTTATAAGCTTTTAATTTTATCTAAAATCGCAATGACGGAAATAGTCATTTAACCGCTACATGACCACATTCGTATGTCATTAGCGATATTTTCAACGCAGACTTAACGAATATAATATTAATACGGCAACGTTCCAATAAACATAGGACGTTATTTTGATGACTAATAACTGGTTTCTGTATTACCTACGTCTAACAACAATACAATCGTACGCAGACAGAATCATAAAAGAGACCACTAATGATTAAAAATTATCAAAATATCGATGAATGTAATTAATAATAACGAATTTGCCCGACGCTGTAACATAATTTACCCGTTGACTGAACACATTTAAGTAAAGACAGTCTTCTTGACCTAAAATGTTCGTTGTACCATATTCTTGTTGCGTGCAAGCAGGAGGATAGCTGGTTACGGATCTTACGTCATTCCATTTTTCCGGCTCTACAGGAGGCTGAAATAAAATATAGATACTAAGAACAAGAGGTTAGTGTACCGGTCGTTAAATGCTAAATATATATCGAACGAAGCAGACTAGTCTGCAAGAAATTCTTAAACGAAAATTTCATTAGTACATTTGGGAATTTTAATTAATAAAATATTTAGACCAGGATTTCTTCTTCATCAATTTACATTTTTTTTTTTAAATTTTGCGAATTTTAATTAAAAAAAAAACAAGCAAAATTAAATTTAAACTCGTTCCTTAAAATTCGTCTTATTAAAAAAAAATCCAACTAATTAACGGAGAAATAATTTAACTTATTATTATAATTCGTCCGAATTTTATCTAATTGAAAAATTTTTTCTTTTGAGATTTCGACGTAAGTACATAATGCCGGTTAACGGAGAGCGATTTCAAATTTTAGTCATTTTTGGAAATAAAAGACTAAACTTTTTATTTTTAATAAAACTATACCTATTAACGTTTTGACACTCTTTTCGGATACGCTTAGAGCCACTCTCCCCGTCCCTGTTACAACTATTGATTAATTCTCCCTTGCGCTATAAATAAACGAACGATTTTAAATTTAAGGATTAATCGTGCGTTATACTTTAAATTAATCGCCTATATTTACCTGAAATCGACCAGCACCTATCGGTGGTTTTGCATACGGTATGGAGTAGAAAGCGTAAAATTGTTTTCCACTTCTGCTAATATCCGTCGTCCCAGATAGTTTGCCCTGTTTGACAGTTACCTCGATCGAAACGGTTGCCGTTACTACGTTACCGAATAATAGTGACAGGAAAAATATTGGCCGCAGTAAAAAACCATCGTTATCGTCTTTGAATAACGTCCGATTAGAATTTTTTTTGAACATTCTGTCGATTTCAAAAGCAAACATGTTTTATTATTAAGTCTTGTATATAATATATACATATATATATATATATATATATATATATATATATATATATATATAATTATTATTATATTATTCTCACTCGTTGCCGAGTGTGAGTGACTTTTCTAATGATATCTGTTTCTGTTAAATAATTCAATGTCTGAATCTTATATGTGATATTAATCCAAGTTTATAATTAGATTTATAACTGCAGTGTTCACATTCATACTGATCTGCTATGTTCCTACGTAAAAAATGGAGTAGTACCGAAAAGGGCAGTCAGATGCTCGTACGGCATCATTAGATGTGCAGATTTTGTTCAAACGCAGCAGATGAAGAATTTACACCATATAGCGCATTGTTACAGTAAATGAACAATTTTTACAAATATCAGGTCAGGTTCTTTTACCTTATGTATGCCTACTGTGTATTTTTCTCTTAATTTCCAGATAAATAAATATTACGCATTAATAAGGTTATAAGTATGTTAATTGTTTACTAAACTGTATATATTCTAACATCCACTCGCTTCAATAAGAGATTTTAAAAAATTCGCTTTAAAGGGACAACCGGTTAATAGGGGACAAATGACTTCCGCCCGATGTGTGTCCCTTATAAGCGGATTCGACTGTATTCGTTATCATTTGATAGCCGAAAATCTTTGAGCGGTATTTTTATATATACAAATTTTACAGATTTTAACTACTCTTTTTTTCGCTAATTTATTTTTTAAAAATCGTTACATTCCGCATTATTAAAAAAAAAAATAATAATAAAAATAAAATGTTCGTTTTTTTATTTACCGATTTTTTTCCAAATTTTCTCCGACTAAAATATGGCCTTCTTGTGTTTGCGCAACCTTAGAACCGAAGAGCGTCATCGTCACAAATTATAGTACAAATACTAACGGTTCGAATGCTGTAGTGTCTAAACATCGACTACTTTTCAATGTTATACATATATATTCTTCTAGTAGAACGTCGTTCAAATCGAAAATTATCATATTAGACACCCGTTCTCAGAAGTCTATTTTAAAATCTAAAACGCATTCAAATAAATTAGAACGGTAGCGATAAATATGAACAATCGTGCACACTACGTATATAAATCATTATGTTCGTCGGGTAAAAATAAAATGTGAACCACATTGAAAACATGCGAACATTATTATTTTTAGGAAATTTATTATCTGGTAAACATGTTTTGTTTTTTTTTTTCATAACGAGATAATTTTACTAAAAAGTTCTATTTCAGAATAGCATTTTTAGATAAAATGAGTTTCGAACGCACGGAAGTAGAACAGTTGAACCGCGCCAACAATTGAAATAATCATTCGAATTTTCAAATCCGGTTCTTATATAAAATAAAACGCCTCTATTTAACGCGCGAATGACAAAATTACAATTTTTAGTTCACTATTCATGTAGCGTATTCGATTTGTTTTTCATTAACTGATTCCCAATTCGTAAAAACGATGGGGTAGGTAAATATATTGCGTGGGTGAAATACAAATACAGTAGGAAATAACCTACTGTTCAGAACCCGTCCAATTAAGTTTACGGAATTTACGAAACCGAACTGTTTTACAATATTGTAATAATAATTTCTATACATCAATTTAAACTAGCTGAGATTATGTAATTAGTTTATAAGTTAAAACACGGTATAATTTTATATTTAAATATGTTTAGGATAGGTGTAATTATATTTAATTGTATAAATAAGTTCAAACTAAATGTACATAATTTTTACGGTGATTTAGTTCAGCAATCGCGAAAGTGTTAAAAGTTATAAATAGTTTGGTTAACACAGTTGATCGGTACTAATATTTCTGAAAGTTCCTATGATTACAACCGCCAAGTGTATGCTTAATAGTGTTAGTAGTGTTCACGCAATTTTATATGTATATAGATAATCATTAAATAGGCCGTGTCCAGTAATGAAATGTGTAAAAAATTCGATACGAAAGATGTGTTATAGTCTGTTTTCTATATTTGGGAAATAATTTTTAGCTATAATATTCATTCCAGTGTGTTTGAAATTTATTATTATAATACCTACAAGAAGTAAACTGTTTAACTCTTTAATAGTTTTCCTTCGTGTATAAAATAAGGTTGTTGATTACATAATTAAATTCGTCATATATATATATTTATATTGTTTTTAATTGAAAAAGTGCGAATGTGTTTTTGTATTTCATAACTTAATGGTTTAATGCCTGCACAATACCTGCCATCTAGCTTCGATAAGATTCAAAACAAAATAGTCCTTTCGGCTGAGCTAGATTGTCTAATGTATACTCCAAATCATTGATCTCCCACCGGAACGATTATGTAATTTGCTCGGATTCCATGACTGCGCTGAAACACATAGATGTTATAATCTCCGAAGTAACAAACGTCTATATAAACTGAACACAAAGTTCACCTTTGTTTGGATTCCTAGTCAACGAGAAATATTTCATCACGCGCGGCCCCCCGTTGCTCATCGTAAGCTCGCCTACTAATACATATAGATGCGGTGTATGTTCAACAGTTACATACTGCGATCAGTCGATCGTTTCATAGTTAACTTAGTATTTTGTGCTGCATAACAAAGACCTGGCAGTATAGCCAATGGCAAAATCTGTCTACCTAGATCGGAAACAGCGGTAAATAGAGTATATCTTGGACGTATAATAATCGCCCACTCGTATCCGTAACCAGCCACCACCTGTATGCGACGAATGCCAACCGTCCGTCACATACTCAAGGCTTGCCAAAAATACTCTCAATATAATCCCAGACGTCTGTAACTACGAAATTCTACAGACTTTACGAAACCTAGCGCATAATTAAAGTAAACAACGACGTAGAAAGTGAAATATCCAGAAGAATACAATTAGCATGGATGGCATTCTCAAAGCTTAGAAGCATACTTAAGGAACTTAAAATTAAGCCTGAAAAGGCGTGCGATCAGTGTGTAGTGCCAGTTTTAACGCATGCTAGTGAAACGTGGATATTAACAAAAAAAATGGAACAAAAAATAAAAGTTAATCAGCGAAAAATGGAAAGGTCTATGCTTGGGATCACTCTGATAGACGAATGGACGACAACTACGAAAAACGACGAAACTTAAAGATGCAATAAGTATTACTAAACATAGTAAATGGAGATGGTGCGGACATGTGGCTAGAGCCGAAGACAGTTGGATATAAATGCGTCAACATCGTGGAAACTTGAGAGCAAACGAGCCTTAGGACTACCAAGGATACGGTAGACAGATGAAATCCAAAAGGTCAGATCAAATTGGCGGGATGAAGCTCAATATCGCGGCGTCTGGGAAAAGTTGGATGAGGCCTTCGTCCAGCAACTGATAATGGCAAATGAAGAAGAAGAAGAAGAAACGCATTATTAAACCAAGACATGTAAAAATTAAGACGGTGCAAATTGGATCTCACTCGTGGACATTTAACGTTTAAACAACTTGTACGTGTATTAGAGATAAACGTTGTTGTACAAATAAATTCAAAATGGAACAAATATTAAAAAAAAAAACGAACATTGAAAAAAAGATTAATAATTTACACTTAATTTTTTCCACGCATACTATTTACGACGAGTCACGACTTATTTAAAAAATATTCATACAAGTATATATAATATTGTACACTCCGACAATTGTCTAACGCGTAACCTTGCTGATACGGTTAAGCAACACTCTTTCCGGCTATAATCGTAGTAATAAAGAAACTGTTTTCACCGTTGCAGAAATAAACCATAGTTCGGTATTTCCATTTTCTGGGAATTACTTAACGTAGAAAATTTTATTTTAGTAAAATTATGTTATTTTTTAAGAGAAATTAATACGAAATTATCGTCATCGCATAACTAATTATGATTATTCTTAAAAGTACATTCTAATTTTTCCCAGTGTAATTTTAACATAACCTACCGTCTCTTATAGTCCTCGCGATAAACTTTCTTCAATAGGGGGTGAAATGCGAACTCTTCCATTTTAAAATTAACGAATTTACATATTTTTTTATGTTCAAATAATATTGATATAGCTGCTCTATGCGAAACTAAATTACAAAATGGAAATCAAATTCCGTACAGCGCCGTATTAAATGATCCGAGACCCATGGGCACAAAGAGCGTGGGGCCCCCTTCATAAGACAGAAAAAATTAGGAATTTGAAAATTATTACGTCTAGAAAATTATACACATATAAAAATACGTTTAAAAAATTTATTAATTTCAACGAAATTATCAGTACTCTTGAAAAATGTAGGAATTTATTTTCATTTTTTTTTTGATAAAATAAAAATAGGTCATAGGTAATACATTTATACCAATATTTAAACAGAATACTTATACAAAAACTTATACAAAAAATTAAAGAACACGTTTTCGTGCTTTGGTCACAGAAAAAAGAATATTAAATTTTTTTTTTCAATACTTTAATTTTTTTTGTGGCCGCCCTGAGCCAGTGCCCCAAGTGCCCTTATGTAAATCCGGCCCTGATCATGTATACAGATGTGATAAAAGTAGGCGTAGTGCATTAATGGTAGGGGATTATTTTTGTTATATTTAGTTTCGTGCGTTTTAGTTTCCGAAATTGAAAACTAAGTTTCCGAATATGAGAATTTAATTATCGATCGTTTAGGTATTTTTCAAAGTAAAGTAAATTGATGTCTAAATTTCAGAAATTAACGGAAAATAATATCGGAGAATTTAATTGTGATATCATCAGTAAATATCAGAATTTGTCGGAAGGGATTATTGACTTTTATAAAAATTTCGTTGATTGGAATTACGTGATTTTAAATCGAAAGAGGAATTTTATAGCTAATCATTGTAAACAAAATATTAACGGGTTAAATTTTTTTTTTTTTTTTATCTATAATAAAAAAATGGAGAATATATTCAAAATATTATAACGAGATTATATACAAAAATTATAATAATTCGTCTAATAAAAAAATTGATTTTAATATCGTTTATGGTGATTACTTTTTAAAAGTATCGGTATTATATTACGGGTGAATTTACAGCGGCGTTGCTTTTCCGCTAGAATCTAACGTAAAATTAATCGATAATTTTGCAGGTTTTTTTTTTATTTTCTGGAATAGTTGTGAAAAAACATAATCAAATATTGGATAGCGTTAAAAATCCTGGAATTATATCATCGACTGTAAAAGGGATTATTTCGTACAATCTGATAAAAATTCGTTTCAAAATAGTGGGTTTATTTTTCAACACGGATGATCGTTTAATAAATTTTGCGTCATCGGTGATTTATCGCAATTAGGGTTGAATTTTTTCAGCAACAATGATAGCACGCCAATTTTTTACAAACGATGATTTACAATAACTTTTAGCAGAAATAGCGAAGAAGATGCTTTATTCGGATGGAAAAAAATTTCAGATGGTACATACGATGAGGCAAGTTTACCCGTTGAGGGAAAAATAACGATAAAAGAATTTGCCCGATTAGAATTCCGATAATTAACTATCGTCCGACACTAGAAATTCAGCTTATAAGTAAATTGACAAATTTACAGAAATATCACGTATAAATTTAATAAATGGAAATATATTCGAAAACGCGATATAACGGAATCGACTTTAAGATATTACAAATATTTACAGAAATATTGAGCTAAATTTATTATCGTTCGTTTTAAAGGATGATCGTTGTGAACAATAAATGAAAGATCCGTCTTATTTCGACTCTATGAAAGTTAAAAATATTCGTTGTGAAAATTAACGAAATAAATTATCCCGGCGAATTACGAAATTTAGATATTAATGATGGAATTTATGCAATTATGTTTGAAATGTAAAAAGATTTTCCGAATGATTATTATTAGGATATAGTGATTTATGAACCGGGTACAACAAAACACCCTGAAAATATTTATAGCGCAAAACCAAATATATTAATTTTCTCAGTCTATTAGCGCACGTTATTAATTATGTTATTATAATGTCTGAATAAACACTACAGAATAATATAATTAATAATATTCATGTTAGCGAGGGACCTTATTATTTGCAATTTTACAAGAAATATACAATTTCATTTTAAAGGAATATTACAATCAACTTTTGTTGGATTCCCAGTAACGTTGAAATTCTTGATAATACTGTTTGGGACGAAGCCGCAAAATCAGCAGCAGCCATCGGCATCTTGTGTCCATGCATTCCACGTACACATCTCCGCGTTGCAGCTAGAATCAGATTGGACTGTTTTCCATCTCAATAAAGTCGGCAGTTTTTATAAAAGCATTAAACCGATTTCTTCCAAGCAAGCGTGGCCAAAAAAGTTTAGCGGACCAATTTCTCGTCACATGATCACAACATTAACTCGGCTTCGTTTAAATCATTGTTGCCTACCTGTTCATTTGCACAGAATTGGAATGACCGAAACCAGCATCTCACCCGGACGATATCGATATGATTCTGGATTCGAATCATTTGTTTTTTAACTGTTTCTCCTACTCGGCAGAACAATCGCGTTTATTTTTTAGGATTATATCTTTAGGGCATCGGAATACCTTCATTACTTTCCTCGTTCGATGCTTATATATATTATTCTTTACTTAAATTTATTTTAGAATGTAAAGTTACATTATGATGTTAATTTTTTTTTATCGTATTTCGTGGACAGATTGGTTAACTTCAAAATCAAATTTATAATTTATAATAATAATACGATTATAGAATTAAAATTAAGACTTAATCGTCGAAATAATGTTTAATAAAATCCAAACTAAAATCTATTTCCTTTTGACCTTTAAAAATGAGTGCAAACGAATATTTCAGAAAGTGTTCATATAAAATATCAATATAACTTTCTGAAAAAAAAAAAAATATTTGCCTCGATAATTTATAATTAATATTTTAACATGCTCAGATTTCAAATTTATAACAAATAGCTTTATCATTTTAGAAAAAGGTTTCATTTTAAACGTTTCAACATTCATTACTTGTTATATTACAAAAAATATATTTTTTAAATTATTTTCAAAAATCAAATTTTCTAAAAACATGCTATAAAAATTTTTCTACCGATTTTAATTTAAATAAAAAAATCTTACGACAATGTTTGATACAAATTACACGCGAACTAGAATTGTCTTTAGAAATTTTAAATCTGTTGAGTTTGCCTTTCGGATTTTTAAATCTGCTCAGTTTACACCTTTGCAATTTTGAATCTAATTTTATAAAAACACGTTATTGCAATTTTTTGACAAAAATTAATTTTTTATATATTTTTGACACATTTTAATTTTTAAAAAATATGTATCGTTAGTTTTTTAACATACCTAATTTTTAAGAAAGTATTGTTGAACCCGATTATTTACTCTTCGAAATTGTTATATTTTAAAAAGGATAAAATTAACATAATTTAAAATAAAGGTAAAATTAATATAATATTGATAATGCTATAATATCATGTTTAAGTATTACTACATTGACGTAATTCAGTGATTTTTTTTCGCATTGTTTCAATACTATATTCGAGTCGTTGCAATTACTTGTTGGCGACTGCTCTTAATACGTTTAAACAGGAAAAAGTCACCTTTAACACCTAAAAACAAACAATTCGATAGATTAATAAAATTCTCTCCCAATATAGTGAAACGATTTAATTAATAATCGCGCAATTTTCGCATGTGAAATATTATCGAAAAAAAAATATTGACGAAACGTAGGGCGTAAAAGATTAAGATAGAGCTCGAAAATAACGAAATTAATATGACCCATTTCGACCATAGTTCTCACTACGTAACCTAGTTTAAAAATATATGCCCAGTTGTTCATCTAACTGAAATGAAAATAGAGTAGAAACCAATAAAACTTGCATATTGATCATATATGAATTTATAAATATTTAAGTTAATAGGATAAACAACATTTTTATGTGTATTATACAGAAAAATAAATTTTGAATAAAATATAATGCCAACTGTAGGTTGTAATAGCGCGTGTTTAATTCTTTCGGGTTTGCAGCGTTTATATTTTAGTTGCAAACTTGTACGTGTATTGTCGTCTATACTGACTGCAAGCACAGCTATATAAAAAAAAAAAAAAAAAATTGTTTTTTGTTTGACAACATCGTGTATATGTGGTAACTGTGTTCGATCTTGACATAGACTGGAAGATTCAGAATTGTTCTGCAGTGCGTATTTTGTGGCAGTTGTAATTTCGCTAAGTTGGAACGGCTAGTATATGACCATATGCGACAATCGTAAAACGTAATTGTTCTGATTATAGTTCTGTAGATTATTAATTTATTTGCCGAGCTGACGTAATATCGTTTATTAAATATCGGATATAGCTTAGAGATGTACGAATGTGAAAAATGTTTAATATCGGTTTTAAAAACCAAAGGTGTGTTGTTCACTATCAGAGAAATGCGGTCTTCTAGGCGTTCTCTATATATCTAATAACAGTAATCCTGTAGGCTTATTTTTATTATACCCGTCAGTTATGGTTTAACTAATTTTTGCTAATTACGTGACGGTAGATAAATTATATACCTAAATCCAATTTGTTGCTCCATAAAAATATCTTTCTCATCTGTGAATTTTTTTTAGTCTACCTAAAATATTTGTAAATTAGTAAGTAACGAGACAGGCTGCAGATTTCTGAGATCAGAAATGTCTTTACCTGATTTAGGTATAAACTTTCGACGCTTTCTAGCAGTTGGGAAAATTACAAAGTAATAAAATTGATTTTATTACGATAACTGGACACATGCTTTTTGTGGTAGGGCCTTAACCAGTATTGTAGATATATTAGCCTATACCTACTGTTTGTTTTTTTATTTCTAAGTTTTGAGATTAGAAATAAATACGTACCAAGCGAGAGAGTGTTTCATATGTTTAGTGTGATGACAAGATGTCGCCTCTGCGCATTTAAAGACAGTAACCGGTAGAATACTGAAATGTTCCACAGATAGATTGATTTTTTCCAAATTAAATATAATTTTAACTTGAAAAGTAAATTATTACTTACGGTAGTATTTAGATGTTTTAACGTGTTAAAATACGATTAAATAAATGCGTAATATGATCACCTTAAGACAGGTAACTAGAGACGCTTCACCGTAAATTGCAGCTCTGAACGGCAAAGGTTTGTTACAGTAGCACATGATTATTATCAAAGATTTACGTATTTTGGGGTCGGCTGATATCCAGTCCGAGTTATATACCGCGTCTCGTACTTGATCGTTCTGTGGCGATAGAGAAAAACAAAAAAATGAAAAAGTTAAAACGAACGGATACGATATTAATTTCATTTTACACGGTAAATGTAAGTTTTTCAACGTAATTCTTAATTACCGCAGAGAAAGCAGTGTATATAACAAAAACCGAGACTTCTAGGACACATACTGCGGCATAATATGTTTCATATAAGATAGGTTCAAGTAGGTACTACAACATATCGAACGGACTACTCACGTGAAGATTCTTGAACATTTTAGGGCAACGATTACTATCAATTGTACACTTCTATAAAGCCTTCATGCGCAGTATTTTCGATGATGGTCGTCTAAGCCGATTCGGAATACATTAATATCACTGGATGTATCACAAACTCTAGGTGTTTCTGTTGTGGCATTGCAGGGGGAAGCAAAATTAACATATTTAACTGTAAGAAAATCATATCTATCAGATAAATTTATAATTAAATGCTGTCCTAGAAAAATTTAATCTTTCCTCATTTCCTTAATAATATCCGGAAATTCAGCTTCGTCTTCAACTGGATTTTTATATATTTTATTTCGCCTTCAGTTTTTATATTTCCTATACAAAAACTTCTTTTCAACATGTATATCAATTTAGATTATTTGTAATTATTCCACGTTCACTACTGCGTGACACGGGCATTCTATTTAATTCTATGCTAATTAGAACTTTTTAACGTATTAAAGAATGGATTTAGTTTTGATTTTGATTCCCTCTCTACAAAGAATTATTTAATTTTAATATCTACAGCCTAGTGATCGCCAAAAGAGGAATAATACCCAAAACTAAATATCCTACATACACAATCGCTTTACGTACAAATTAAGAATTTTAAGCAAGTTGGCTACTCTTTATTTTACACTGTAAAAATGTATATTTGTAAAAGAAATACGAGGAATGAGCATGTGCAAAATTTACGCAAAATTAATATATACGCATGAAATAAAAGATGGCCAAACATAAGTATGATCTCGTGGGATATCGTAAGAAGGAACTGTTGCCAAGCCGTGGACGGAGGTGTATCGTATCAATCAAATGACCTCTCCTTTAACCGAAATTCGATCGTCTATATTCATAATTACTTTGTCATTATTATTATTGCTACTGCTCCAAAGTTTTTATGATTTTCATTATTAAGTACTAAGTTTTATATAAAATGCACCTTTTGAAATTAATTCTTTACTCGGTATATAAACTAGTATAGAAATTTTTAGATTAAATATTCGTTGGGTTTTTTTTTCGAAATATTTCCAAAATTAATTCTTCTGTAATAATTTTTTTTTTCTGTTAACACGCGAGTATCGTTAAGGGAATTAATAGCAGTGAAACATGTATCTTCTTCTTCGAACGTTCTTGCTAAAGTTGTATATCAAAAATTATTTTTAGGACTAGAAAAGATATTAATATGTATTTTTATAGGTTGATCATTTTAAATCATTCCTCTGTACAAATACAAACGTTACCGATAGACACGGACGATCGAAAAAACCTAAGTACGAATGTTCGAGTTTCTACTATCAATAATAATATTTAACGAAAGTTTTCATCGAAAATACATTATGATGATTATGACTAATTAATTAACTAATTAAACTAAACTACACATCTTATCTGTTCCGATATCTGTGCAAAATTCCTTAGGAATTCATTAATTGATAAAACGTGTGGCTTAGCTTTTTTCAAATACCATTATACGTTATCCTGTAATTATTGTTATTATTTATATTATATATTGAAATTTTCTACCTCTAGTTTTATCTATGTCGGCGATATGAGAAATATCGTTAACGTAGCAGATCAACCCCCTATATATTTCCTTGTATTTTATTATTATGGATATTATTATTCAATATTTTATTAATATTATATTTTATTTACTAATGTACACCTTACTCTAAAATCGTTATATATATATATATATATATATATATATGTCACGGTGCTCGACTGTCAACTCGACGGTCGGGGTTTGAAACCAACACGGGACATAGAAAGTTTTTCATCATTATTTAATTCTTAATTATCACAGAGAAGGCAGTGGCACCCCACTCTGTATAACATCATTTATGCAGTCGCATCTGTATCGCATATAAATAGAGTCTTGAATGCTAGCTCATTTTGTACGTAAAAATAAACATACAATAGCTAGTCACGACGTTCTGCAATGAACAATTTGATGATGATGATATATATATATATATCATCGTAATCATCATCAGTGTATCAGCCAGTAGGCTGGTTCGCACCATGTACCAACCGTTTCCATTCTAGACTGTCCGAGTTGTTTTCTTTAATTCCGGCTAAGTCGGTATTCCATTTTCCTTTAGAAATGTATCAATAAGTGTTGTTCGTGGTCTTCCACCTGGATTTTTCCCATTATATATCCTACAATAACATTTTTCAGGATATTTTGATTTTAATGTAATGCACATGACCTTGCCACTTAAGTCACTTCTTTCTTATACTGTGTAATATTCTTCTTTTTTCATTCATTCTTTCTAGTACAATTTGTTCTTTATTTTGTCTACCTAGCTAATTTTCGGTAGGCGCCGCCGACACCACATTTCAAAAACTTCTAATTTGTCTCGGTCACGTTGCTTCATCAATATCCATGTTTCCGCAATATATATATATATATATATATAGTAAGGTGACCCGGCCACGCTTCACTGTGACTTACTTATTGTAGGTTAAATTAATAATAAACAATTTTTTTTAAACAGTTAAATTATTATTAATTAATAAAATAAAAAATTGTTAAGATTTGTCAAAAACCATAAACCAATGTAATATTTTTGATTTCATACTTTATTTCTATAATAGTTAAATATAAAAAGTAATATAAAAGTTCTCAATTGCAATATATTTGTTTTTATTCGTAATAACGAATTTTAATTTAATGTTTCTAATGATGTATCCAACCATTCATTTCGTCTTTTGACGTGCATTTTGATTGACTTATTACCGAATGTATTTTATGGATTTCGCGGAGCTACAAAACTCGACATTTATATGACAGTTGTATGTTTTTGAAAGCTCTGGTGAGTACGGTACCACCAACTGATTATCAATTTTAACATTCTTTCTAGTACGAGACATTCGCATCGTGAAAATTTTGAGGCCACCATTCTCAGCGTTTTTGCGCGGATACAATAAATAACCCCGTCAATATCCGTAATATTATAATTGATACATTGCTTCGGAAATCTCTTTTTACATATATTTTTTTATCCTCCGTACATGGCGATTTTATATTAAAATCATAGCAGGGACGGTGGATCGTATAAATGGTAACAATATAAAATAGTTCTCGATCAATTGATATATACGGAATTTCGAAAGAAATTATTCGATCAATTTTTTCCGGGCGAATTTTATGTTCAAGCCGAATTGATCACGAAAGAAACCGTACGTTTTTGACATTCGACACCTAGTGCATTTAGCAACGTGTTTTATCAATAATCCAAAATTTCACAATAAAATTCATCCACGATTTCAATTTTAAAACTATACACAGAATTGAACATGTGCACGTATATAGTTATAAGTTCAGTGGCGTAGCCAGGGTGTGGTTTTTTGGAATCAATCTGATAATAACAAAATATATACTCGTTGTTAAATGCCGTTTTGCATTTGTCAAACCTTTTTTTGTTTTTTTTTTATTTTTTTTAAATTTTCATTTATTTTATTTAAATTTCGTTGTTTTTTGAAGTAAATAAATAGTTTTGTAACATAGGAGGTACTAGAAGAATTTTGTAGAAAAACGCGAAGAATAGATTTTAAATTTTAAATTTAGTACTATGTATTATTCCTTAAAAAAATGTAAAATCATTATTTATCGGTTATTTTTTAACGAATTTATTGTAACCATCTTCCTCTCTCATCAATAACATACTATTAGTGTGTTCCAGTGACGTTAAATATTTCTGCCGTCTATTGTTTTTAGTAGAATTACATATTCGACGTCTAATAAGTGCAAAAATAAATCTGGTGAGTTGGATTGCTTAGGGCTTAATCTACTGGAGTTTTGGTTATTTACTTAAAGTTCAATTTAAAATTTACAGAGTATAACAGCGGATTCAACCTTCTCTCTCTAAAAAAACATTAACGGCATAAAAAAAAAATGGCGATCATTAATCAGGATAAAAACTAAAACTATCTCAGTTGAACCAAATAATATTTAGAAAATTTTATTGAATTCGGTTAAGTGGTTTCGGAGACTAGTGTACAGGAATATCGTTATATATATTCATTACATGCCGTCTCCGTATCGGAGGTAGGCGATTACTTACTTATGCATATTTTGTTTTACAGCCTACAGAGCTAGTTGTAAATTAGCAAATATAAAAAAAAAAAAGTGTTAGTAGCGTACAAGTCATAGTATGGCGTTAAGACAAGCACATATCCAGGAGAACTGATTGTAATCACTTTGTTGTCAGGACACAATGCAACTCCCTGTGCTTTTGTAGTGTACTATATTTAATTACTAGCACGCGTAAGGTGTGGCTTGCCATTGCCTTCCTCGAGGTAATAACTAGGATTATTTATGTTTCATTTTATCATTTTTGCGTCGCCGATCGTATTCGAACTCGGTACGTTCCATATAGGCTATATATATATATATATATATATATATATAATATTAGAAAAAGACACAGTTAAATATTACTATTAATAATTCCGAATTATCTACTTCATAATTATACTTACAAGATTCTGTATTTTGCTTCCAACGTGACTTATAAAAAATAGGGACACCAATGTGCCCGTTGACAATATCAAGTATGGTATAAATTCCGCTATTGTAGGTTTAACCTAAAACGATGAAAAAAAAAAGATTAGGAATTAATAAGATTTGTAAAATTAAAATTAATTATCTCGGTCATTTGATGCGAGGATACGAGCTACTACAAATAATACCGATGGGAGCAATAGAAGGTGTTCGTTCGTGGTGTCGGCCGCAGAAGGAGGACGTAATGGGTTTCAAATATCCAAGAACGGATGGCGGTTGCCAGAATCGAAAATCTTGTTCACTTAGGAAGGAATCGATAAGCTTTGAAGTAGTGAATCATGTGAACGCCAACCTTCGATAACGAAGACGGCTCAAGAAGAAGAAAGAACAATAAGAAATAAGAAAGATATTTTTCCACGCGAGTAAAATATTTTTTTTTTTTTATTGGTCCAGTTATAACACTCTTTGACCAGTCTAGTAATATGTTTTACGTGTCTTATACTTTTTTGTTGTACCTGTGGCGTAGGGATTGATAGTCAAAACCACTTACTTCATTAATAGTTACGTCGTTGTGGCACGTTTTCGTCTAGACAATTATACGAGGCCAACCTATGGGCTGTGTGAAATCCCGACGATGAAGATTTCTCGTGCGCATTATACGATATTATTACGTCAACCGAATATATACGCGAAAATTAAATTTTTTAAATAGTCCAGTCGCGTTTTTATTTTTATTTAATAATAACGATCGAAATAAATAAACGTTTTAAATCGAATTTCATGAAAAGAAAAAAAGTTGATTGATTACGTTTAACTTTTTCCGTCACAAATGTCCAACGGTACATAAACTTTTAATGCTAAAAAAAAAGGATCTGTTCTTAATATAATAAGGGACATTTTTTCGACGCAGAATGTTCCAATTGTAAAAATGTTTATACATTACAATTTATCTAACTATTTGCAAAGCAATTTTATACACAAAATATTACTGATCAAAATTTATAATACTCTGAAAAAAAAATGGTAATATGCGACTGAAGGGTTTAAATATTATTTTTCATCGTCGTAGGGGGTTTATTAATATAATTTATTCTTTTCCAAATTTTTTCGGACGTCGAATCGTTAATATTAATGTTTTTTTTTTAGTTTCTTATATTCAAATTTTATCCAAATTATTTAAAATCGTTTACTCTTGTTATTTGAACTATTTCGTTTTCAAGTTATTGAAAGAGAATCTCTTCTGCGCCATGTCCTATTTTTTCATCATGTCATAGGATTATCAGAGTAAATAAACGCGTTCTATGCCGGTTAAAATGCAATTTATCGAAAAACTTAGGGAACAATCCTAATATTAAAATTTTGAAAAAATTCATTAAAAACTCACTTATTGCAGCATGGCAGGAGAGGTGGGATAGATGTAAAACTGGAAGAAAGACCCATATGTTCTTTCCGAAAGTTTCCGATCGAATGAAATTGAAAAATTTAAACATTAATTTTTATAATGCGCAGGTGCTCTCAGGGCATGGAAAATTTGATTCCTCGGCGATTTCAATGCAAAACATATACACTATGGCTCCAGAGTAACAACTGCAAGGGGAAATAAATTATATAAAGCAGCTATAGGCCACAACTGCAGCTTTCTCTCAACAGGAGAACCAACATACTGGCCATCAGATATAAACCGCACTCCTGACTTATTAGACTTATTTTTGGTTAAAGGAATACCTATGAACCAAATGTCTGTCGCTTCAAGCTATGACCTCATCTTCTCGGATCACACACCAATAATAGCAATTATGGGTACGGAAATAATAAATAAACAAAAAACAAAAATGCTTCACAACAAAAAAACAGATTGGGATTGGTATAGAAGACTCCTGGAAGAACAAACTGATTTGTCGGTCCATCTAAAAACACCATGCCAGATAGAACGCGCAGTTAAAAAATTTACAGAGCAGCTCCAAACGGCCGCTGCAAACTCAACTCCAGATGAGGCAAACAATTACAAGAGTAGCTATCCTAAATACATACAAGATCTCATAGCTCAGAAAAGAAGAATACGAATTCAGTGGCAACTAAACAGGAACCGTGAAAGCAAACACCACTTAAATGTCCTGACCAAAAGAGTAAGGAACGCACTTCTTGATTTAAAAAACGAAGAATTCAGTGCTTACATATCTAAATTAACGCCTACATCTGAAACTGGGTACAATTTATGGAAAGCAACAAAAAAATTTAATAGACCAGTAAGATGTAGTCAACCACTGAAACAGGATGACGGTCAGTGGGCGAGAACTGCTAAACAAAAGGCAAACACTCTAGCAAAATACCTAGCTGGTGTATTTAATGTTTCCAACACTACAATAAAACTGTGCGAATCCCAGCCTAAACAAGATGCAACAAAAATTAAAATGTTTTCTCCTCAAGAAGTGCACAAGCACATAAAATTACTGAACAATAGAAAATCCCCAGGTTTTGACCTGATAACATCGAGAATGTTGAAAGAGTTACCTAAAAGATCAATAATGCTACTAACATATATATACAATTCCATTGTTAGAACAGCACACTTTCCAGCTCAGTGGAAGTTCTCAGAAATAATTATGATACTGAAACCTGGAAAGGATGGCACTAAGCCTACATCCTATAGACCCATTTCACTACTTTCAACCCTTGGCAAACTACTAGAGAAATTGATACTAAATCGATTAAATAAAATTGTTGAGGAAAAAAAAGTAATTCCAGAACATCAATTTGGCTTCAGAAGTTCACATTCTACCGAACAGCAAGTACACAGAGTTGTGGAAACAATTGAAGAAGGAATTGAGAATAAAAAATATAATGAAGCAATTTTTATTGATATCTCTAAAGCCTTTGACAAAATATGGCATAAAGGTCTATTATATAAAATTAGAAAGATTTTCCCGGAAAAATATTATCAATTATTGCAATCTTACCTGACAGACAGGCTGTTTCATGTCAAGTATGACGATGAGCATTCGGAAATATACCCTATACACGCTGGTGTGCCGCAGGGCAGTGTATTGGGGCCCCTCTTATATTCTATCTATACTGCCGACTTACCAACTGATGAACATGTACAAGTAGCAACATTTGCAGATGACACGATGTTAATTGCATCAGATGAAGATGCTAATAAGGCTGTTGCCATTTTACAGGCAAACTTAAATACCATACTTAAATGGACACAAAAGTGGGACCTCCAAATAAATCCTGAAAAATGTACACACGTCTCATTCTCCAATAGAAAGGTTCATAATAAACAATTAATGTTAAATAATATACTGGTACCGAGAAGCAAAGGGACGAAATACCTTGGTGTACATTTGGATTCCACTCTAAATTGGAAGATTCATATACAGAAGAAGAGGAAGGAATTGGACTTAAAGCTGAGAAACCTATACTGGCTTATAGGATATCAGTCGCAGCTGTCACTACAAAACAAGCTGTTAATATATAATACCATGCTGAAACCAATATGGACCTACGCTGCACCGCTGTGGGGATGCGCGAAACCATCGAATCGGATGATCATCCAACGGTTCCAGAACAAAGCCCTCAGATTGATATACCGTATGCCGTGGTACGTTACCAATGAACTGATCCATCGAGATTTAGGGATTCATACCATTGACGAGGTCATTAATAGACGAACTCAAAGTCACATGGTGCGTCTGTATGGACACCCCAATCAGCTAGCGGCAGCGATCCCGAACAAACCAGTGACAAGACGTCTCAAGAGGATCAAAATTCAAGATAGTGTAAACAAATAGGGTAGAACACACCAATGGGTGTGCTCCCCATACACGAGTCTCTTTTCAAACATTTGTTGATAGCTTTATCAAGCTAGGTACAAATTGGCAATAAAAAGAAGGGGAAAAAAAAAAAAAAATTTGTTCCAATCTTATAACTGACCCTTGTTGCACCTTGTGTACCTCTGGTGCCGTCGATGACATTAAACATTTATTATATCACTGCCCTTCAATTCAGAATTAATTCCACAGAACATTCCACAAAACCCCTGTTGTATATGTAGATGTGTATGAAGTTTAAATCCGGACAATAGTAAATTATTTTCCTTTAACACTTGATCCAAACGTGAAACCGCAAAAATAGTTTCTCAATGACTGTCTACACATGCACTCCTCACATAATATACACTACTCGCCTACACTAGTTTTGTTATATAACTTAAGTTTTATTTATTATTATTATTATTATTTTTTAAACTATTAATGTAATTCCCTCTCTATTATTAATAATGATTTTGCTCTTTTATTTTTATAAGTATGAATATTATTAAAAAAAATAAAATAATTTTAATTCCGTATATTCGTTTTGTTTTAACATCGTGTTATTTTTCTTTGTAAAAATTGTACGTGTTTATTGTATATGATTTATTTTGTTTACGAAGAAGTTTTCTTTATAATTTTATTTGCACTTGAATAAT
This sequence comes from Coronaproctus castanopsis, assembly GCA_032883995.1. NCBI lineage: Eukaryota > Metazoa > Arthropoda > Insecta > Hemiptera > Monophlebidae > Coronaproctus > Coronaproctus castanopsis. The sequence goes on along the minus strand of CM065053.1, from coordinate 269,489,586 downwards.
ATAAGATGTACAAATTTGTTAGCAATAAGTATGTTTTAAGTTCATTGTTCTAATTTCTATCACGCATTCTCACAAATTCACCTTTGCACACTAATACACACATGGTGGATGACGGGACTATGTAGTTCATCCGGTCACCACCCTAGATATTAAGTACACTGGCAGAGGATTACTACACACATCATGTTTTTATTTTCTTTTCAGATACACCTGCACTTTTCTATATAATTATAATTTTTCATTTTACCACTCTAGTCCTCTGCCCCTCTACAATGTTCCAATTTATTTATTGTAAGCAATAAACATCCCCCACCGGCGAAATGTCCGGAATGGGGGACAAAGAAATAATAAAAATAAAATTAATTTGTAAATACGAAACATTTAATTACCATAACTACGTTGAATGCGCAAAAAATCATTATGCTGCTTCCCAAGATTATCTGAATAAAAATATACGGCCCGTACAATTTCTCCGCTTCCTTGTGCGTACTGCGAAAACGAATTAAATAATTTTTAAAATAAATAATATGTCGACCGATAATAGACGAGTACAAAACAAAAATTTCTGATGAAATTTTCTCAACACAACAACTACAATTAATAATCGATCATTCAATATATATGTATTATTTAAAAAAAAAAAATTAACAAGTATATATGGATTTTTTTTTCTGTCAGATGGCCAGTATATTGGAAGTCCATCTGACAAGCAATATAGTTTATTTTTCTGAAGGTATGTCTGCAGCTTATACAGGAACATTTAAAACCTTATAGTCACCCATTCATATCTAAAGAACAGGCAGGAAAAAAATTAACAAGTATATAAGCATTTTTTTTCTGTCAGATGGCCATATGTTGGAAGTCCATCTGATAAAATACTAAATATAAGACAAATAGTAGAAAATTTTTAATGAATTATCACACTCGCGGTTATATGGTTCTTAGATTACATCAAGGCCTTTGATAATGTAAAATAGAACGAAATGTGGAAAATACTAAAGGAGATAGGAGTTCCAAGCCGGATTATACAAATAATAGCTTCACTACGCATAGATAATAAAGCATGTATAAGATCGGATGGGGGGTCTCAGAAGTTTTTCTAGTCAAAAAAAGGCGTAAGGCAAGGAATGTACATAGTAAATGGATAAACAGAAAGGCTATAGACAACTGGAATAGCGATATTATAATACGAGGAAGAAGAAATGGCCGAACTTCTCACTCGGGTTGAAAAAAGCAGCAACGAAAAATTAAGACTGAACATATCAAAATGCAACGCGATGATTATAGACAGGCAAAATATAATCACCTAACCACTTCACCGTATAAAGGACATCGCAGTAGAAGATGAAACAATTTACCTTGGGGTACAAATATCACAAAAAGGACAATATGAAAAAAAAATAAGTAGAAGAATCGGAATGGCAAAGATTTCTTTAGCCAATCTAGAGAAAATATGGAAAAACTCTACCTTGTTCGGACGCTAGTCTTCCACGTATGAGACAGAATCGTGGATTATGAATAAAACCGTCCAAACACGAATCGAAGGATTTGAGAAGACACGCTGCCGCCGCGCCCTACAGATACTTGAGGTAGCAAAGAAGACGAACATATCTCTTCTAAAGGAGCTTTGAATCGACGAAAAAGACCGTTTAAATTAGACACATGATCAGAAGAGACTGGATACGATGGTGATGCCTGCAGCTGCTTTCCTCGAGAACTTGTTATTCTTGATACAAACAAATATAAATATGGAATGAACTTACCAATATGTCGTCTCGCGATAACGGTTATTGATCACGCCACGAAAGATATGATAAACGAAATACTGAAATTCAATGCGAATAAATGAACCGTTTCCGACGAAAACCTACAATATGACAACATGACTAGATGTTATAGCGCATGGAGAATGGCAGTAAGATTTTGATTCGATTATTATGAACACGTGTTCTTTGTGCCCCGTCTATACAGCTGTGCCTCAACGTTCAGTGCTCGGATCCGCGTTGTATTTAATTTACACTGCCGATTTTCTTGCAACTAATAAAATTAAGTTAGCCACATTTGCCGATGTCACGGCACTTCTTTCTTTTGATATTCATACTGAAATGAATAGGAAGGAATTAACGGAATGCTGAAAATACGGGTGGACGGCAAACAAGACAAATGACTTAATTCTGGAAGAGCTAAAGGTGGAACAGCGTCTTTACATTTTATCCCAACAGAAAATCCTAAAATATTATGGACATATCACGCGAAGAAATGAGAACAGCTTAGTAAAAGCCGTAGTAATAAGGGAAAAGGAGGAAAGAAAGATCTCCGACTTGGTGGATAGATACTGTTACGAATCGTAATGAATTAACAAGAATTCAAGCTATAGTGAAAAGCTGAAATAAAGTCAGATGGAAAAAAATTATATCGAATGCGTTAAAATAGAGATCACGATACTCAATCATTGAGTTACCGATTATGATGATATATATATATATATATATATATATATATATATATATATATATTCCGCTACACCCGTCGTCAAACCACGTTTATACACATAGGTAGGCTTATTATTATTATATATATGTACATGTATTATGTGTGTATGTTTATATATATATATATACACGCGTAAAAATTAATAAAAAAAACTCTGTATCGAATTTAGTTAAAATGTCTTTAAGTTTCACTTCTTCCTCGAGCTTCTAGGCACAGATTTTGTTTTTTAAAATTCTTTTGCACATATGAAGCACGGGATACAAATTCGATCGAACGGCGATTAATGCTTGAAAAAAATTTAACGGAAGAAACAGGCAGACCGCGGATGAGGCTTAGACCGACTAAAGTTTGATGAACCTGCATGAAGCGCTGCTAACGGACCATGCTAATAGTCCGGTAGAACTACTGTTAACGCTCTGGAATAATCTAGATGGTAAAAATTAATTATTATTAATTGTCGTTGTTACCGCATAAGTAATTTATGTTGCAGCAGACAGAGGCGAATATGTTCGGTCGATCGATCTTCGATCGTATATCGTAAAGCGGACAATTTCCGATGTAACTTTTCGTACAGGCCGATTACAGCGGCGAATGTGGCTAACATCGAACAGAATAAGTAACCGATTAAAGCGAATACCACGTGACAGATGATTAAATTACCGACTACCCCGATTACTCTGTTAGCGATCTCGTTTAAATACGGCGACGATAGTAGTAGTAAGTCGTTTTTATTCAATACGACGATGTCCTCGTAATAGTCGTCGTAAATCGACGCTACTAATAAGGTCGATACGAAAAAGAAACACGAAAAACTGAAAGTCGTCGTCAGCGTACATAATCCGATCGTTCGGATTAGTCGGAAATTACGCGATTCGCCTTCCGCGATTATTTCGAGGCCGTAATTCGTATCGGTTTCGATCAGTTTCATAAGTCGATAATGCGAACGACGATTACGCGCTGACGTAATCCATAAAACGGTTAAACTTAAACAGACGGATAGGTAACCGGAATTACGAGTGAAAGTAGGGAAATCGGTCGAATTAAACAAACGGAATAATAACAAACCCGAAACGAGGATCGAATTAATAATTCCGATATTTATCGTTTTAATTCGATTATTATTATTATTATCATTATTATTATTCTCATAAATGCCTATTAATTTCGATAGAAAATAACTGTATCTTACGAAACGATTTTTAGTAGTTAACAAATCGTCCGATATTAACGGTATTTTCATATTTAATCTTTTTTTACACTTTAAACGAAATATAATCAATTCGAATATAGAAGAAAATTTTAACACCTTCAGTGTGTCCGTTATACGGTACACGACATTTTAACGCTAACGAAATTTTCCATTTTTCGGGTTTGAAATATGTCAATTTTTAACATAATTATATAAATAAATTGAAAATTATCTACAGTTCGTCTAAGAAGCGCTAGTGTAAGACAAACGTATGTATTAAATTTATAATTTTGCGTCAAAATTTTATAACGTACTACTGAAAGTGTTAAGGAATTAGTAGAAAAATGAAATAATAACGCGTGCGACAAGTAGATAGCCCGTCTAGGTCGTTCGAGCGGTTTAAACAAATTATATGTTATATATACATATATATTCTATATATACATATATATATATATATATATATATATATATATATATAAATATATTATATATATATATATATATATATATATATATATATATATATATATATATAGTGATGTTTAATAATTCCTTCGAAAAAACGTAGGAAAACGTACCATAATGAAGTATAAGATGCGTGTCGTTTTGTCAAAGCCCTATATCAAATTTATCAGTCACGATGTGTCCATTGTACGCTACGTGAAATTTTAATGCCGACGAAATTATTATTATTTTTTTTGGTTGACCCGAAATGTCTAAAATTTTAAAAATATTTCCACAAATACATCGAAAATTATCTACAGTCCGCATGAGAAATATCCGTGTAAAATAAACATTTTCAAAATTTGATAATGTGCGACTGTTAAAATAGTCGACGAGAATCGGTTAAGCGACCTTCCCAAACGAACACGAATAATAATTAGTGTGACTTTTCGGATGTCGAAATGACATTTATCACGCTGGTTGATATTTCTTATTAATTAATTAATCGATTAATTAATTAATTACCGATTAATTAATTATCGTTACCGGTTCTTCTTCCGATGTCCTACGTCCTATCGTTTAACCGATACGTACGCAAATACGATTATAGCGACGATAACGATTGTGATTACAATGGGGACGGTCGACAGTTTAATTACAAACGATACACCAAAGATGTGTGTGTGTGTGTGTGTGTGTGTGTGAAGTAATTTAAAATAATAATGCACGATCAAAAACGGAATATTATTTAATGTAAACAAGAAATTTTTTAGACCTTTTATTGGGTTTCCGCGGTGGTTTACTCGTCGAACATAAAATACGATTAGCTATTTACTCTATATAGGGAAATTGTATATAAATATTTCGAAATATAAGTAATGACATATGACGAGGGGGACATATTAAATTTCTACATCAATCCGTTAGAAGGGGAATTCGAGTATTACTATGAAGAAAACATTAACATCGCGTGTAATATATCTATTTCGGTAAGAATTAGACACTTAAAATGCTACGTATATGGTCGGTATTGCTGTATGGCTGTGAAATATGGATGCCGAAGACTAAAATAATAAACACCGTAGAGGCGTTCGAAATACCGCGTCTAGCGTAGACAGAAAATAAGAAAAATGCAGAAATATTAGATATATTTAAAAAAAAAAAAAAACGCGGTTTATACTGTTCCGCCGTTTTCTTAGATGTGGCCAAAGGGTTTGACCGAGGATTACTATATAAGCTCTATGAAATATTACGCCTAGATCTTAAATCATATCTAAGTAACAGACGATTTTAAGTAGAAGTAGCTCTACGTCAAGCATACGTATTGTAAAAGCGTTGGTTCGTCAGGGAAGCGTATTGGGTCCGTCACTTTATAATATTTATACTGCGGACATTCCAACCACTCTGGTTGCTACGCAGGCTACTTTTGCAAAGATGACATCTTAATTTTAGCAGGAAGATCCTCGAGAAGCATCCAGATTTATACAGCACCACATCTCAATAGCATTCGGGTGTGGGCGGTTAAGTGGAAAATTGAAATCAGCAATCAAAAATCGATTCATGTTACCTTCACAAAACGACGTCAAAATTGCTCGTCAATCTTTTATAATGGTCACGCTATACCACCAAGTATGCCAAATAAAATATAAAATATTTACGGCTTAAGGAAAAAACTTACATTGTTGATGCAACCCACTTCTAAGTCGAACCTCTAAACTAAGCCTTGCAAATAAAGTATACTATTATGTTATTGCTGCTGTTTGGAAGTATGGACTTCAATTATACGGATCAACTGCTAAATCACATTTCCTCTAAATGCAACAATTTCAGTCCAAGACGCTGAGGACAATCGTAAATGCGCCCTATTATGTTCGCAACAAGATCATACACAATAATCTGGATATACCTGCGGTTACGACTATATACAAACATCAGTATAAAAAAATGCACGAACAATTTGGTCGCAGTTCAAATCCGCTTATAACACGTATGTCGACATTCACTTTGCCAGATAAGCCTTTAAACAGAAGTGCCGAGATGCCCTCGGAGTTGATTCAGATTAAATAGTGCTTGGCCTAAGCTGACACAAAGACAACAAAACAATCTACTTCATATTGGGACAAGTTGTTCCGAAAGAAGAATAATTTTGTCGAACGTCATAGTGTAGCAGTCTATAGATAAACTGTTACTCTTTTATTATACTAGGTGACCCAGAGAAAACGGACATATATAAATTTTGAACGACATTTTATTTAAAAACGGAAAAAAGAGATATTAGCTTATTATTTACGAAACAAAATATCGTTCAGATGACCGGGCGACGATACATTCGTTCAGTCTTTCTAGAACATTTTCGAATACTTTTTCCAGCATACGTCGCTGAATTTTTGAAATTTCTTCAGAAATCCGAGTTTTCGGGTTTACCAGATCTCGTAGAATTGTGTTTCGTAAACGCGGCTTTTAAGGGTATCGCCATAAAAAAATCTGTATCAAATCTGGCGAGCGGGGCGCGGCCAGCGAAATCTGCGCGACTCGACAATATGCGGTTATAAAAACGCTTCTACCATATTGTTGAAATCACACGACTAAGACGAATCGCTCATACAAAAGATTGTTTAAATCGATCTCTTCGAATTTTTCAGCGTCGTTTCGGCAAAAAGTTTTCGTTGTCCATATACTTTCTTAATTCCTCACTTATTACCGGAGTTTATAAGGATGAAATTTCAAGTTTTCCAGCGATATACGGCGAACAGGTACATACTTCAAACAAGCAGCATGACGACGAGCAGAACTCCGAATGATCGCTGTCCGAACTCGATTGATGTTTTTTTTTGTCCAGGACGTTTTTTTTATCTGGTTGCAGAAACCGTCTCTCGAAAGTTTTCAAACCACTTTAAAATTGAATTGCCGGATGGTATTACACCGCCGCGTAACTTTGAATTCTTATCGAAACTCTCTTTGTATTGTCGTGATCGATTCACGCCGAAAATAACATTCCACAGTTATGATTGAATATGGGCGAAAACGAAATCAAACGTGGAGTACGCTGTTAGCAGTGTTACCAACTGCCCTAGTAAAAAAAAAAAGACTTCTCTAGGTCACACTGTATATTACCGTTAAGGCTGATTTTTCGAATGCGAAATAACGTGTACACATCGTAAGTCGAATTTTACCGAATACGTCTCGATTTATTTAAGGGGGAAATTCCGTAAATTTATTATCTAAATCTCCGAGAGATAATTTTTTTTTATTTTTTTAAAAAGGCACATAAATTAGAAATAAAATTAATAAATTATTTCATTTCGTATTAGAAATATATTAAAAAAAACGAATCGAGTGACGCACCGAACTTAATTTATACTCTTTTATCGTTATTTCCACGTAAAAAAAATTAATAGGCTTCAACTGTCTTATATATACGCGTAGATTACACACACACGTATGCGTATATAAGACTAACGCATTTAACGCATTCGTTTAAGGGAAAAAAATCGATCAAATGTTTTTTTTTTTTCTATTTTATCTTTGGTGAAGTAAAAACGCGGAAAGAAATAAATTAATAAAAAAGAAATTTCGCGTCAAATTAGAAATAAATAAATAAAACTTTTATTTTTTTTTTCAATAAATATTTCGAAATGACGTAAATTAACAGTTTCGACGATAATTCATTTTTAACAGATATCGAAAATAATTTTCTAACAACCGATAAGAGTGCGAACTAATAAACGAACGGTTATAAAACGGACGATATTAAACTCTGGTATTTCTCTAATTTTGTGAAACCCGACCGACCTAAGCGTTGAAAATAGCCGTAAGTTTATTTTGTAATTTTTTTTTTAAGTACGTAATTTATTTTTGAAATAACGAATTTTTGCTATACGATTAGAAAAAAAAAAAGGCGAAATTGTTATCGTAGAAGTATCAGTATATAAGAACCGATTGATCAGAAGGGAATTTTACGTTATCGAAGTTCCCTACTAGGCGGTTGGTCAAAGTTTAAGAGGATTTTTTTCAGATGATACGAAATGTCTCGATTTGAAAAATATTTATATATAAAAAAAAAAAAAAACAGTTGAAAACTATCAATCGTCTAAAAAACACTATTGTATAATATTATAACGTACAAATTTTTTATTATAACGTTATCTTTTTTTTTTAAAGGACGCTGGTACACACTTTGTACCGTACTTGTTTTTCTCTTTTTTTATAATAACAGCAAAACGAATAATTCGAAAATTAATAACAATAATAATTCGAAAATGAAATTAAAATTTAATTAAATATCGATACTTCGAACCTGATAGAAAACGATCCGCAAATAATAACGTCGCTTTGAATGTCATAATTTTAATGCTCGATATCTAAGTCTACTATTAGAAATCCCGATGGCTACTTCCTGTTCAAAACCTCTCGTTTGGGTAACATCTCTAACGATCGACACGCGGATCATTTCGGAGAAATATAAATCTTTTACTCATCACACATCGAAAAAAAACGTAGCGTCGAAAATTGCCGAAAACAAATCTACCACGTCTTAATAAGAGTTTGTCGTGACGGAACTTTGATTTCCAGATCATCGTTGGAACCCCTAAATAGTGCTGTTTCGAAGGTTCATTTCGCCAGCCACTATTTCGAATTCTTCCGAATCCGAATTTATATGATTAGTTTGTGTTTAGTTTCGTTTGTGCCGTTATCGTTACCGAGGTTTTTCGAATTGAATTTTGATTTGAAAATAAATTTACGCCGTTAGTATTTCGTTTGTAGTTTGTGCCGCTTTCGTTCTGAAAATATTACGTTTGAATTGTGGATGGAACTTTCATTCCGGATTTCGATCTGGAAATTTATGTGTCATTCGCGCTTGTGTCGTTTTCATTTCCGAGATTTAAAAAAAAAACAAATTTAAGGAAGAGTATACAGACCGTCCAAACTTGTACGCTAAATGCTATATGATTTTGTCGATTTGCGTTGTTTTCAATCTTATATCATCGGTGTTTCAGAAACTAAACTGAAACATTCGCATTACATTTTTTTTCCGGTTCGTATCGATTTTTACTGTTTAGTCTATTTCCATTCGAGGGATATTTGCGAAATTAAATTAGTAACACCTGTGTATCTTTGGATTATATTTACGTTAATTTGCGACGTATTCATTCTCGGTACAAAGAAAGCTTGCGTCCGTGTCAAATTTTAAATTAAAAATTTTATCGTCTTCTGCGATGCCGTCGTTACATTTTGTACATATCGAAATGCGTCGGATGTTTTTTACTTTTTACAAATAATCTTTTTAAAACCTTCACCCGATTCTTCATATCGTTGTTTGTTGACCTGTTGATGGTATAAAGACTCAGTAATAAACATAACTAAACATATTAAATCAATTGAAAATTAGTTAAATCACTAATATTTATTTTCTTACGGAAAAACACAAAGCTTTTCGGCATTTACGCAATTATCAAGTGAATAACACTTTTTTTTTTTTAAAAATCATAATTTTAAAAGTATAAATTAAAAATAATTACTTGAAAATATTCGATGGTAATGGTGAAAATATATTCCATAAAATGTTGTTCCGCTTCTGTTCTGTTTATTTTTTGAATTGTTGAATTTTAACATCGATATATTTGTTTAATGATTTTGTTTTTCTATATTAATTTTTTCTTCAATATTATTTTCATAATTCGGAAAATAAATTTTCATTTACTGTTGCGATGTATCGTGTCCAAAAGTAAAATATAAAATATAAAAATATACAAACGCAAAAATTAAAAAAAACAATACACAATTTTTGCAATTAAAATGAAAATAAGTATTTGAAAAATCTGTCGATACATTCCACATTATATAAAAAATTAAACTAAACATATTATCGTGTATGTCTGGCTCTAACGACTACGTGAACAAAATACCGGAAATATTAAACAAATTTGAAATGTTTTAAATATTATAATATTTACTTAATGCGATGATCACCATTTTATTAGTTCGAATTCGAATTATATATTTATTTAAAGACGATCGACTTCTACGTCATTACCGTCTACGATACGGTGTACAAGTTAGATAATTATAGATATTATAGTTCTATTCTGCCATATCGAAAATACGGATAATTAATTAAACGGAGAAAATTACGTCTTCTATAAGTTTACATACTTCGGTAATTTAAAATGGAAATAAAAATAATTCCAGCTTGTGTAGATTACTATCTTCCGGTATAGCTTAAGAGTTTTTAAAAATCGGAAAGTACACTGCAGCTTTAGAGAGTGCCTCTTAAAAGTTCATCTTATTCGCTCTTACGAAAAGGCTTCTTCACGTTCCTTGTTCAATTTCGGACACATGGAGATGACATGTTCGATGGACACAAGTTTTGATTGTCACAAAACATACATTGTGGTGGAGGTTCACTTTGTAAGAAGTGTCTATGGGTTAGTTTATAGTGTGACCGATGCGGATTCTGCTTATCTCTTCTCGCCTGTTTACGCGATGTGAAGTTTCTCAATAGTACAACTTTAATTTATAACTCGTTGTTCAATTTTGTCTCCCATATGTTTTGAGCGGTGTCCTTGATCGCCTAAATTAATTTTTTTTTTAAAATTTAATAAGCTTTTAAAATGCGTTGATACGGTCTAAAATATTGTGGAAAAATTATAATAAAGAAGTCGTGTAAAATTGCACAAATACAATATAGAAAATTTAAAATCAGATAGAAGCTGTTATAATTCATTTAAAACCGGTACTTTTAAACTAGTAATGTGATCATAAGTTCGAATAATTAAAATAGACGATGAACATATTGTGAACTTGGGCTTTGAAAAAAAATGTTATATCAACGACGTAACGTGGACAAATTGACAACGAATATATTTTTAAATTAGCTTTCTTATAGAAAGTACTTTTGAAGTCGATAATTAAATATGGGCGCGTGTAAATTTTAAACAATAAATAAAGACAATTAAATACACATATTAACACAGTTACGTCGCTTTAAGTCGGCTCAGAGGTTTTAGAAAAGTATAAAGTACATATCGAGAAGGCGCGTAACTTGTAAGTTACAATTTCGCAGTTAAAATGATAGTTCAAACAGAAGGGAATATTTGAAAGAGCTAAAATCTTGAAGAGTGTGCAAAAAAAAGTATAGAAAATGTTCCTTACATCCTGTCGGCTAATGGCGTTGAAAATCCAAAAAAACAATGGTCCTCGTTCGGCATTCGAATCTAACCCAGGTCCACAGTTTGTTTTCCCTATCGAAATATTATATATTCGGATGTGTATATTTTACTCGTTTTTATTACGAATTTTTTATTTTTTTTCGGGGTGGGGGATGTGTGAGTCCACCCCCAGATACAAATCCTGGGTGCGTCACTAACGATCATCTCGAAAAATGTTACGCAATTTTTATCTAATTAATATCAATACTAAGAATTCCTCGATGTTCTGATCGATATTATTATTTTTTTACCGTTTTTCAGTCGATTTATATAATATAACTTGGAATTATCTGCGCAACGGAAATGTATTACAACATTGCGAACGACTGTCTGGTTGTATCGATTTTGGTGTACGTTACAGTATGCTATTATCCGATCGCGTCGATACATCTGGGCCACAGTGCGTTAACCAGGCCACTCGATTTGGACGGGCCGTTTCGTCTGGCCGATATTTTCCCACTCCAAGAACTCGACACGAAGGAACTCGTGGACAATTTTATCCTGGGTCTCAGAATACCCTGTCCCGGATATCGAACGTCGAACATTATTTTCGCGTTGTACACCAGGTAATAAATAAACTGTTCGCTTAATTTAGGTGTAGTCGATGATTTATCGAAAACCAGACTTACTAATCTCAACAACGGAGCCTAAACGTATCTAGACGATATTAATCGACCGTAGTAAATAGAACTATAGTTTTCGGCTTATCGACTAGGAGGATAAACATAATAACAGGAGAACCAGATCGATCTTAATTTCGCATATAAATATATATATGTATAACATCGATTTAAGGTAGAAGTTGCGTGCAGTCAGATGTTACATCCGAAGAACAACGTTGTTGTATGAGACGGAATAGACGGACGGTCGCAATAGTCGCGCTAAAAGAAATTGCTTGTATATAGGCGTTCGCTGAAGGTGAGTCGAAGAGAAGTAACAAGAAGATATCGCATCGTTTGCCGGATAAATTTAAATTGATAAGGATCGTATAAAACGGAATATCTAGAGCACCACACCTTGAGGGGAAGACAAAGACAATTTCTGCTGCAACTAATATTGCGGGCTGAAATTGAAGGAAAACTAAGTTATGTTTGGCCGGAAGATATTCTCGATAGACTGGACGGGGAATAATGAAGTCCGAAGACTAAACATCGGACGGATAAATAATTTACTTATTTTTCAAATCGCTTACACATTTATCAAATGTACCACAGTAAGTGCGGGAAATTTTCCAGAAATTTTGAAGCTCAGCGTTCCCGACTTATTTACTAACACAATTATAAAATATAAATAATCTAAACGGAATATAATTATGAAAAAAGCGATTAATGTGAATATTACCAAACAATGATAAATTTCTTACCGTCTACTGAAGCCTAACTAGTTGAAATAGATTATGATGATATAATCGATATTTTTTGGCGTACGAAAGTCAGGAAAAAGTAATTTTTTTAAATTCGTTAATATTAAAAACATATATATATATATATATATCTGAAATTTATTACTTATGTATCCGTAATTTTTATTAATTATAATTTATGATCAAAAATTATATTCTAACAAAATAAAGTTATTTTAAAAATAAAAAATGTTAGATCGAAATTAATAAAATTTATTTTAACATTAAGAGCGGTCCGTTAAACAGTGCCTAGCATCGAGCCTAAATCCGTCTCACTGATTGAAAGAGTTGAAAGGAAATATTATAATATCGAACTCTAGATTAAGTTCCGAGTTGCTGTTTTTTTTTTTAACTATAGAGAGCGCAAAGATCAACCGTGCTATCTGACACCGAACAGTAACGACACGAATGCCGCTTTGCGAGAATGCAACTTTAAAAACGACAAGAAAACCGTCGTACTTATCCACGGATACAGAAGCATCGGTATTTCCTTCTTCGCAGACACCAAAAACGGTACGTGGTATACTTTTAATTGAAACGATAATTATTATTATAAATTTTATCTACATCAATATCACAGTTATAACAGCTAGATTTATATTCTTCCGTTCCCTAGATATGTGCTGTAATTAATTGTGCGTCTGCGAGTGTTTCTGCGTGTAATTTAATGTCCTCGTGTTTACTACTCGATGTATACATTAATTGTAATACTTATAACCAGATGCTATTAATGATGTTCGTCTTGACGAGAAAGTCTAAGAATTTTCAGGTTGTAGACATATCTCCTTAGTAGGATATTGAACGTGTTTTCGGCAAGCCTTGATTATACGATGGACTATTAATGGTGCTTGGCGTTCATCGCATACAAGTGGTGGCTGGTTACTAAGCAGGTACGAGTGGGTGATTAGTGTATGTCCAATATACACTCCATTTATCGCTGATATAGCTGTCGACAGATTTTGCCAATGAGTTTTGCCCATACTGTCGGGTCTTTTTTCATGCATCCCAAACTACTAGGTTGACTATGGAAGGATCGACCCCATGATCGTGGTATATTCTGGACTGAATCTTGAATATACTCCGCTCCTATATGAATTGGTAGGCGAGTTTGCGACGACCAACGAGCAGTAAACGTACTTTGTTAAAAATTTAGCTGTAAAAGTTACTTGTACATTATGTTCACAGGGGTTGTGTTATTGATTTCCAAGGGTGAATCGTCATACGCAGGGTATCCTGTGTGTGTCAAGAATCAAACAATTTTGTTTCGTATTCGTTAAATTAATAGTTTATTTTTCCAACTTTAACAGTAGTAAAAATTACTTTTTATTTTATTACGAAAGCGACAAAGTAATACTTTTCCAAAGTGTATTGTTTTACAACCGATTAACATATATACGGATGAACCCGAAGGTCCCAAATGTCTTCGTTTTATTCAATCGCAGTAATAAAAACAAGTAGAAAATTCAGTTTGGAATTTGTACCTATTTTTGTTTATAAATTATTTAAAATTTACAAGTACGAAACCCAATGATGTGGAAAATAATTTTAATTTAACAGATCAGTCCTTTAATATCGTCATATTTTTAATAACGAAATTAATTTAGCGCGTTAAATTTTCAAATCGCGTTTCGTTTAGATCTGCTTATAATCGGTAAGTACTTTAATGAACCGTGATTCTATTTATTTTAAATTTCGTTTAAATCATCATCATGATCTAAATGGTGTTGTGGAAGTTCAAAACTTGCTAAGGTCTCTTATGTTAAATTTAAGTTTCTAAAAGAATCATACCTTTTTTTTATATTTTTTTTTTATATAAATTATTTATGTATTTTTTAAAATTCCGCATACCCATTAAAATTTATCAAGCTATGCTACCGTAGGTTTGTAATAATGATTATAATTATAATTAATCGCAAATAAACAGAATTTCGGTTACTCGAGTTTGAGCGTTGGATTATTATTTTAACTTAGAACAATTCGAATATTCACCCAGATTTTCTTAATTATCATAAATCTGTAGCTGTCATATAATATCACCACCACCCGGACGAATAATTAATCGCAGCGGCACCTACAAAGAACTACTGAGGAGTATGAATTTATCTGTAATACGAAATACGCTATAAGTATCGACGAAGATAAAGCTTCATTTCAATTTTTCTTACAAGTTTCGATAAACTACCATTATTTAAAACTTCTCTACTATTTGCAACAGATATTTAGTTAATAGTTTCCTACGTATACTGTTTTGTAATTAATTAGGCCAGTTTTTAGGCAATGCATTGTACGCCATTATTACAGAATCGATGTAGCTTAATTATAATGAGGGGCTCTCACTTTGGTTGCACCTCCTAAGTCTTTCCATTATCTATTATTATCCCGAACTTATTATCATTTTTTAGAACAAACTACCGTAAAAATTAAATAAATTTCGTACGAAGATAAATTTATTTCTTACACATTTAAATTCTTATTTATGATTCTGTTTGTATAACATTTTAATCGGTTTAATGTGATATAGTTCGACATCTTACCCCGATGCAATATTGCATAAGACCGGTTACGAGATAAATATGTCTTAAATGGTTAAGTGAAAAGTATCGTTTTAAATAATAGAAGAGTTCATATTAATTTTTAGAAATGTAAAACGAATGAGCCTTTCACGTGTTTATTTGAATCCATAGGAATTTAACACCATCTGCTCTAAGGAGTGATATTTCAGTATCTGCTCCGAACCCAACCCTGAAATTTTGATTTATGTATATTACGTATTACGTTTTAGCGGCATTAACAGTTAACGTATGAGAACTTTATTTTTAATTCAGTACTTAGGTCGGTTGATGTTTTTCTTGATCAATTTAAATTTGTCGATACACCGAGATCACAGTTGATATCGACGTTGCACTTTGATACTTATGGACAATATTATTGCTGTGTGTTTAGTTTATTTACCGTGTTTATCCAGTGCTGCGCTACATGTGCATCTATTGAGAAGCATTGCGATATAATTTCTATTCAGAGCTTTATTAAACTTAGAAATAATTAATTTCGCGAAAGCAGCACCTAAAATCTTTTCAAAATTATAAGACAGTGTAGAGGAAATATTTCTCACGAAGCGTTAGATCGAAATATTTTATTTCAAAGCTTACTAATTAAAAGTAAACGAAGTAAATTATTTGTTTATATCGAGTCTGCTAATACTCACATACGCTTTAACATATGTATGACCATAAAAATTAGCGTATGTACACTCGTTCATAAATATTAAGTGTGACTATATTTTTCACTACGAAACTGAGAAATGGTAACCTGTATAATTTCATAACATTCACAAACGTTGATTTTCCCTTTCATTATCGTTATCGCTGATAATTACTAATTAATAATGATGACGATGATAATATTGAATATTTTTTATTCTTTATCCTTTAGCTTATCTACAAGTGAGCGATATGAATGTCTTAATAGTGGACTGGTCGTTTTACGCGGCTTGCTATTACAATCAGATTTTTTACGAAATACAGATGCCGTTAGTCGTTGATATCTACGAAGTCGTTAAAGTTATGTTAGATTCCGGCGTGTCTATTAAAAATGTTCACTTAGTCGGTCACAGTATGGGAGCTAATATTGCCGGTATGGTCGGTAAATTCGCGTCCAACTCGACATATGGAAAATTCCCCCGGATAACCGGTACGATAGTCTGTTGTCGAATTATATTTACGTTTATATTTGTCTATTTATATCATATATATAATAAATAACGTTAGTTTTATGCCGTGTAATGGTACTCGGCTCTATAACTCCGGGGTCACAGATGACGGGCGACCAGCTACAAGGGAATGGAGAGTCGGGTTCTTTGTAGAAGAATATATTAAAATAAAAATGAATTACTCGGTTGAAAATAGCTACACGGAATGTGGGCGGTATGGACACAGAGCTGGATAAAATTCCTATATTGGAATTGGCAGAAGCTCACTACAAACAATGCGGGACATTTGGTCAGGCAATGAAAGAACATTGTGTAATGGAGTAGATTTCATTATCAATAAAGGAATTAGGAATAGCGTACTGTAAAACTGAGAATAATTCCTGTAAACCTGAAATTCAAGTATACGCACCCACAGCGGCCTCAACTGATAAATAAATTGATAATTTTTTTACGAAGAATTTAATGGCACGATTAAAACAATCTCAAATAGAAGGATGTTGTTAATTATAGGATATTTCAATATAATATTAGGGTGAAATACGACAAGCACATAAAATATACAGTGGGTAAATTCGGTATAGGAAAAAAAACAGTAGAAGAAATATGCTATTAGACTTTTACGCAGAAAATAGATTGGTAATTAGTAAAACATTATTTAAGCATCGAGTACGTAAATTATACACATGACAGTTACCTGATGGCCATACTGGAAATTAAATCAATTATATGCTGAAATATATATAGCTAATCCGTCAAAAAGGTTAGAAGCTATGTTGAATTTGACTGTGGAACTCAATGCACTGGTGATATGCCTAAATTTAAAACTATCCCCGAGACCAAAAATGAAACTAGACAGATGAAACTTAGGGCAAAATAAGAAACTCGTAACAGGAGTCACAAAAAGATTTAACAACATAACGGAAGAAGAAAGTCTTAACACTTCAATACTTATTTTTTGACTGCTCACAATATTCCGTATACCGTCCCCAAAACTTCAGTTGTAATTCATTCAAAACAGTTTTATCTGATGATCCAGCTACTATGGAAGCAACACTTCAGTTTCTTCAAACTATAAATATGATCAATCTCATCTAACATCTCATATTTACTTTCGCGGGTGCCTCGGGCCATAGTAGCAGTAAATAGTACCCGACCAAAAAAAAAAAAAAAGTAACGAATATAACAGAGAAGAATAATGGATCAAGTATAAAACAATGCTAGAAGAGGATTCCAGCGATAAACAAAAAAATGCGAATAACACAAAAAACAGAGAAAATAATTAAATATAGACAGCAGTTAAAAGCGTGTGTTGTTTAAAAGGGAAAGATGAACAAGGAACATTTAATGAACTTACTAAAAAACTAATTAGCTGGGACATCGCAAAGGTGAAAATAATTTCACGATGAACATATGCGAAAATATTTAAAGTCGCTCTCGAAATAATGAAACAAATGATTTATTCGATAAACTAAAATATATATTATAAGGACTTTTCATTTAAGACATATGTCGATAAAATACTCTCGTGGAAAAATCATTACAGACAAACAAGGGGTTATTATTATGTGGCAAGCTTACTGCAAAGAACTTATGTCTAGAGGCCGTACAAAGCGAACATGCGAAAAGATAAAGGAGGTACATATTTTTCGAGATGAAATCGTATATGCTATAAATAAACTGAAAGATAATAAATCAGCGGAATATGATGGGACAGTCGCCGAAATTATTAAAATAACCAAAGAAAAAGAGATAGATTTAATATATAAGTCACATAACAAAATATGGACAAGTGGTAAATGGACAAATTATTCGACTAAACCAATACTTGTGCCAATTTATAAGAAAGGTGACAAACAAAAACTGTCAGAATGATAGATTTATCCCAATTGTCATACTAGCAACATGCTATTAATGAACGGCTGAAATATTTCATATTGCCGTCTATTTTTATTGATTTCTGTTTGTAACGTTGTTTCTGCTTTTCTGAAATCGGCGCTTTCCTTCAATAGGCATTCCATAGTATCCAGAGCACTTTTCTGCAAACCTCCATTTCAATGTAATTTATTCGTTTCTAATCTGTGCTTTTAATCGTTCAGCGTAGGTTGTGACTGAAAAAATCAATTCTTCAATTTTTTAACCGATTATAACTTTGTATATATATATATATATATATATATATATATATATATATATATATATATACATACATATATATATATATATATATATATATATATATATATATATATATAAAATTGGCACTAGGAGCCAAATTACATAGAATCATCTCATATTAAGAAAGAAACTGCCATCTGTGCCTAAACAGTTATAAACAAAATCGAATAATCAACTCTTCTACTAGTTGCAGAATGCTTTCCTGTAAAATGCTTACATGTAGAGTTTTAGTTTTGAATTACAAATATTTTACTACATAACCTCGATCATCAATCATCTATCATTTATTAATCTATAAGTCACTTTATGGTAAGCACTGTAGAGAAGAAAAACATTTTATAGAAAACATTACAGATAATATAAAAATTTTACACATAGAATATAAATTTAAAAAAAGAAAATTATTAGAAAAACTACAAATTATAAAACATAGAACTAGTAATAATTTATTAAATAATATGATTAATTTTGATGAAGAGTTAATTTTAAAATCGGTTTTATAATTACATGTTATTGTAAAAAAAAAATTATATCTGGCTATTCAATATATCGATATTTATAAGTTTTTTAGTAATATCTTTGGTTTATTTGTGACATTTTTAACAATAGCTTGAAGATGACTTCATAGTCGAAAAGCTTCGTGTTTATGTAATAAATTTTTTAGTGATTAACTTCGATTTTATTTTGTTTTGCTAAATATATATATATATATATATATATATATATATATATATATATATATATATATATATATACATATATATATTCATATATTTAAATGATGGTACTTATCATCGAGAGAGTTGGTAAAACATGCTAAATTAATCCTTCGAAACTCTGAAAAATAATTTTATACATTAAATCACCGTATATTTTAAGATACAAGTACAGGGTAGGTAACGCTATTTCTAAAATTAACGATTAAAGATTCGTTATATTGATTTCGCTGTAATAATAATTCTGAAACTTTCTATATGTTCGCTATTACCCGATTGAAACATTTCGACGAGTATATTGCAACTATGCGATCGCTAAATGAACATAATGCGACGTAAATTACAGATTTATACGTTTATTGGTGAGGAGACATTTCGAAATTAATACTCCTATCTAAATGTGTAAACATTGGTATGTTATATAATAGAATATCTGAATCCAGATATGGAAGTCGGAAGAAGATGTGTTCTACCGAAACAAGCTTTCGAAATGATGAAAAATTTACTCACAGACGGATGTTTGAAGTTGAAAATCAGACAATATTTCGTAATCCGCGACATTTATTCTATTATCCTTTTATATGAAATGGAGGAGGCAGCGACGAATACAGTAAAAATACCGAAACATTTCGGGTCGCGTGAAATGTGACTGCATAGAGGTACGAATGGACATAAGAATTGAGGAACGAGATGGTGTTGAAGAAAGCCAATCTTGGACGTAATTAAGAAGAAGAAATTAAGCTATTTTGTAAATATCGTTACGAGAAGGGTGTATGAACTATTAAGACAAATTCCTCGAGGGAGTATTGATAGAAGAAGAGGGTTGAAGACGAAGTAAAACATCGATAAGAAACGTACGTCAATGGACGGGGAGACTCACGATAGCCAAACTCGCGGAAGAGGCGAGAAAGCGATGGATTTAAGTCAGAATGATCCTCAACTCGGGGTGAATGTGTATAGCAGTGTGATGTTGATTAATTGTGAAAGGGTCAGAGCTCCCTCGTGCGATATTTCGAATCTATCGGCAAATTATTTGGACGTATAGGGTGAATTCGATAATTTGATTTTCTCCGTCTAGGTTTGGACACTGCGCAACATCTTTACGACGAATCTCCGGACAGTTTTCGTTTAATCTACACGGACGCCGATTTCGTAGACGCAATACACACTAGCGTCAATAGAACGCCGATCGTTTGGGGTACAAGCCGAGACGTCGGTCACGCCGATTTTTGGCCTAACGGAGGTTATAGTCAAACGTTGTTACGACTCGGACAATTATACATTGGTAAGTTGAATTATTGCCAGCGATTTTCAATAATATCGCGAACATACGTATATATATATACAAAGAAAGTTTATTCAGCTTATATTTATGTATAAGCTGAATAAACTTAATCTGCGTAGTGCATGCCGTTCTATTTTCACGTAATGTTAAACATTTAAAGAGAAATTATCGGAAATTATTTCGAATAATTACTTTTGAATATTGACAAATTGTTCGACTACCACGTGGTAGATTTTGTTTCAAAACAGAAAAGTGGATTTTCAATTCGGGAGATTCAGGGTTAATTAAATAATTACACAGCGAAGAGGTTAGATGTGAAGTATTGCAATACTTGAAATACGCTACGGAGATTTGTAATAATGCTATCCGAACTGAAATTAAGAAAATCTCGTCATTTAGTTTCTTTGGGTTGCGGTGAAATTCCGCACTTTGACGTTTTGTTTCGGGGTCATATGCAAAACACCAACTCTCGTCTCCCGTGATTATTTTCTGAAGAAAATTTGCATTTTTTCGATCATTTTAAGGACGTTCTCCGCATGAGAAACACGCTGCTGTTTTTGGTCGTCTGTCAGCGAATGTGGAACAAAGCGCGCGTACAGCTTCCTCTTCTATAAATCGTTCGTTATAATTAGCGAGGTCTGCCACCAGCCTACAGCCAGTTGTTCGATGTTTGTTCAACACAGCGGTGACACGAGCGCTGTTGTCGGACGTTTTCGTGGTGCGAGGCCGCCCGCTCCTCTCCACGCCCACGCCCTACCCCACGCAAACGCGCTAAACCATCGAAATGCTGTAGTACGACCTACTACAGACTCACCATAAGCTAATTTTAATATTTTCAGCTTTCAAATAACATTTAATCGCGGTACGTTGTTCTTTCAACCATGACGCACGTAACCAACTATATGTCGCATAAAGTAACACCAAACTGAAACTAATCTTCCGAACGCTTTAAAAGTTTAACCACCTGTAGAAAAAAGATGTAGAAACAAATTCCTAAATTTTCGTAGTTTCGATTTGACAACACCAGTCCCCGAAACTTATGGGACGCAATCTGTATACGAACACGTATGTTATATAATAAACTACCCGATTTTAAATAGGGTAACTTAGAGAACACGTTTTTTCAATAGCGTTGTTGGTAACACAGCTACAACGCAAACGGTGTAATAAAAATTTCGAGTTTTTTTTTTCGTGGAGATACCTTAAGAGTCGCGTTTACGAAACACGTCCACGAGATCTGCAAGACTTAAAAACTCGGATTTTTGAAGAAATCATATGTTCCAAAATCTTGTTAAGACTGAATGAAATGGCGGTCATCTGAACGATATTGCGTTTCACAAATGATTGTAAGCTAATCTATCGTTTTCAAATTTTTAAATAAAATTCCGTTCAAAAATTCCGTTCAAATGTTTGAATTATTCAAAAAAACCCAACAAAATCGTCCGTCTTCTTACGCTACGCTAATTCCTTTTTCACGATTTCTTTTCCTTGCGATTAAATTATACCAACGTAAATATCGCTTTTCCGAAATACTAACATTTTTGTAATTTTTTCATTTCTTTTCCGGAAGCAAACCCCTGTATTTAAGTCGTCTGCTCTAATTTGCTGCTAACGAAGAAAGTTATCGCGTGTTTCAGGCGTCATTCCGTAATCATAGAGGTGGTCGTTTGGAATTATTCGCTTCAATAAGTTCGACTGTCATCTACTTCTCGTTTCGTGATCGCAGACAGATATCTGCGACGCAGTATGCGCGCGGAATATGTAGAGAGAAAATGAACAGGCATAATATATACTATAATTAGGATAACGGAATGAATGAACGACATATTGTTTTACCGACGACGAATTTAGATAATTTTTAAATAAGTATTTTTGGGATCGAGACATTAGGCGTCGAACAAATATAATGAAAATATTGACGATTTTATTAGCGTCGAAAACGCGCCTATAGAGAACGCTGCGACTGATGATATTAATTTATTATTTATTTATTTACTTACTTTTTTCCTATTTTATACAGACGGTTTTATTAGTCATATTCGATCCGTTACCTATTTCACCGAATCGATTACGAATAAGGACGATTTTTGTTCGACCCGTTGTATTTCGTACAAAGCTTACACGGATGGTAAATGCGATCATAATCAGAAACTACACATGGGCGAATATGCCGAAAAGTATGAACATTTTATAACGAATTTTTTAACGAGAAATAATTAACGGTTCGTTAAATGGTGTTGTGGAATGTAGTGATTTAAATATATATATATATATATATATATATATATATATATATATTATGGCGATCTAAGGGCAAAAACACACTTAGCGGTTTGACCGCCGCGTTTATCGAGTCGGTTTTAAATGCGTAAAACACATTCGTCGGTTTTCTAGCGTTTTTAAAGCGGTAACCGCCTGTCGGTTTCTTGGCGGTTTATATATTTACCAGGAAAAACCGAATATAAAATGAATGAATACAGAAACAAAAACCGCTTTGAAAAACGCCCTGTTTGGTTTAATACATCTGAATGAATGCAAACGAGAAACGCTTCTAATGTATAAAACGCCGCGTTTCACGCCAGACAATCACAAACGCCGACAGGCGGTTTCGCCGCTGTGTGTGTTTACACCATAAGAAACGTATTTATCTGAAACCGACTCGGTTTTACTTTCGGGAAACGCTTCGGTCGAAACCGCTTAATGTGTTTTAGCTCTAAGACGATGGGGGTACCGTGGGAAATATCAAATAAAATAAATATAATAGGAAAAACTGTCGTAATAGTTAATTTAACATAACATATTAATGTATTATAAAGGTATTACCATCGTAAGAGTTTTAGATCGTCAAAACTGATAAGGTTACATCGGAAAGTCAGAATAACAAGGAAAATAAACAGTAAACATGGGAAATAAACATAATTTACCTTATAATAAACAATGTCTGATCCGTTAAGGGAAAAACCGGGGAATAACGGCTAGTAGAGCCAGCAACCGGTGATCGCGTGTTGGTGTGTGTGTGTGTGGAGAGAAATTGGGTTAGATAGATATGGTAGTTCAGAAAGACAAGAGTCTGATTCGTAACTTCGTATCGCGTCGGTCGATTATTATTATAGTACGATTAAGAAAATAATTTTCTAGTAATTTCGTACTAACAGGAATTCGGTATTATACGGAGTAATAAGTAAAATTTATTAAAAGAAATATAAATAATAAGCCACGAATAATAGACGGTATTTAAATAATCAATTAAAATAAATAATTGATTATTGTTCATCATACGTACGTAAACCGTGGACACGCTATAAAATACGGAGTACAACCGAAAATACATCAGCATCCGGTAGTAGCAACAGCAGATACTGGTGGTACCACAGGTTTTTACGTTTTTATTTTCATATAATTTGTTCTTAAATGTTGCATATTAAATTTAGTATATGTCCGTGAATTATTTGTGTGTTGACCAATCGTATAAAATAATTAATTGTTTTCCTTTCATTTTAAAATAATATTTGTTAATATTTAAAATGCATAATAATAATATATACATATTAAAATTAATTGTTGTATAATTAAATTCTAGTCTATGTATGAGTGTGTCACTGGCTGCGAGTTCTACTAGCAGTCCAGGTTTGGCACGGGCGACCACGATTATTTAGTTATTAAATCGTCTACTACGAAGTTAAGCCCTCCTTTGTCATAGTAAATTGGGAATCGACGACGGGATTTAAGGGTTAATTTCGTTATAAATAGGCGATTTCACAACGGAATTTCAGGTCCCATTTCATCATAAATTAACATCAAATAAGGGTCCCAGTTACGTTATAAATTGACGCCGAACGACGGGATCCAGGTACGTTATAATATATATATATATATATATATATATATATATATATAAGCGATTAAAAAAAGAAGGTAGTTAAAATCGCTAAATTTTTATATATAAATAGATCAAACAAATTCTGCTATCGAGTAGTTATCGAGTGAACATTATACAAATAAAGTGGAATGTAAGAAAATACTTAATTTAGATGTAGAAAATATTACACAAAAAATATCGAAGTAAATAAAAATTTATTTATAAAATAACCTGTTAGCGAATGTGGTAAAAAAGCAAAACATAAAATTTGTACGTTAGCAATTACACTAAATAGCCGGAAAAATAATTTGAAGAATGCGGAATGTTGTGATTTTTTAAGATTAAAATAAACAACGAAAAAAAAAATAAGTTAAAATCACTAAAAGAAGGGCCATTATTAAGTATTAAAAAAAATATATAAATCGGAAAAAAATTAAAGATTACAATTCACAAAAATATTAATAACAATTGTTTTATGAATACTGTTTTTCATTTTGCACAGTTTTTGTGAATTGTAAAATTAATACGTTTTCATTTTATATATTTTATTTCTTCTTAGGTCAGATTGTTTTATTAATACTGGTCTTCATTTTGCTCAATTTTTGTAAATTGTAATCTTAAATCAATATTTTTTCAATTTATATTTTTTACCTTTTTAAATGATAATGGACTTAACAGCCGAACAGAATTGTCTGATTTTACTTTTGTGACTTTAACCTCCTTTTCGTTGTTTGTTTTAGAAAAACAATCGATTAACCGTTTTTTACACAATTCGAAAGAAGTTCTATGATGTATGCTCGGTTTTAAAGTTGAAACAATTTTTTGAATTCTGTTTAAATATAAAAAAACACAATAAAACAATCAGTTATTTTTACGGCTATTATAAATTTTATATTTTGCTGATAAGTAGATTGTGTTGTTAACCTCACATTCACTATTTTTTTACTTTGCTAATTTTTATAATAATGTACATATAAATTAAATATTTTCTATAATTTTTTTTTTTTAAATTTTTATATCTATTATAATTTTTATTTACACTTTTAATAATGGCTTAATAGACGAAAAACTTTGTTGGCATTTTATATATAAAAATTCGATGATTTTAACTATTTTTTTTTGGTTTATTTATGTTTATAAAAGCGTTTTTTTTTTAGTTTAAATTACCCACACACGCGTACACGTAATATTTATTAGTCTTTTGTATCTTGTAGGCATTCTTGTTTTGTTTTCTGTACCGTTCATCATTCTTTGTAGGATTAATTTTTTGAGACTATCTTCAGGAATGATGTAAAAGTCGATTACCAGTGAAGAAATTCAAATATAGTGTGATCATCGATCGATACGACGAGTTAAAGTCATTTAATTAGTATATAAACAAATTAAAACTTTTTTCTGATCAAATATTTTTAAGTTAAATTTTTTTTCTTTTAATAGAGCAGTTTGCAAGACTGCTACAACTCAAACTGGGTGTTCCACGTTTAGTGTACATACGAGAGATTCATTCTTATGGGGGTTTCAATTATTATGGCATTCTATAACGATTAGGAGCGCTCGTTTGACATAGAACGTTCTTTTCGGTGTGAATTGATCACGACAGTGCAAAAAGAGAGTTTCGAAAAGAATTCAAAGTTCAAGCGATTTTTTGCGGGAACAGCTTAAGAGTCGCATTTAGGAAGTCTGAAAAATCGGATTTCTGAAGAAATTTCAAAAATTCAGCGACCCATGCTCGAAAAATTGTTCGAAAATATTTTGTAAAAAGACTGGATGAATGTATCGTTGCAAATGACGGTCATCTGAACGATATTGTGTTCCATAAATGATTGTAAGCTAATTGCTCGTTTTCCTATTTTTAAATAAAATTTCATTCAACAATTTTGGTTGAGTAGTTTTTAAGTTATTCAAAAGACAACAAAACCGTCCGTCTTCTGTGGGTCACTCTGTATAAACATTTCTTCGTTCTAATCGTTTCATTAGTTAATTATTAAGTACTTCTAGGTCAATTCGCGTTAAAATAAGTCGATTTAAAATATTTACGTTTATTCGCGGATAAAAAAAAATACAACTTAAGTGGTTTTATTACAGTCTCATATGTTCAGCGGGCGAACATTCGAAATGTTATAAATTAACCATATTAATATATATTCCCGGATTTAATTGTATTTATTTGCATTATTATTTAAACGGTGATTTTTGTTTGCATACAATTTTATGATTAATTTTATGTTATTTAAACAAAATTTTCATGCTATTCCTTTTTTTTTTACATGTTTCCTAAATTTCAGACCTCAAATGAGGGGCAATTATTACTTGAAGACTCACTTTTCTCCACCTTATGGACTTCCTTGCGAAGAAGAATCGAATTCTTCGAACCTGAAAAGATTATTGACCCGTTGAAGAATTTACAGCATTAACTTTCAGTTCGATTGTCACGAACACGCAAAAAAATTTTCATCGCCGAATACATATATTTATTCGAATACATATATTATGTACATAAATAAAAGAGAATTTAAAAAACCGCAAAAATTAGATCCTAATAATTTGCAAACTTTTTCATTGTAAATAAATTTATAAGCCGAAAGTTTCATTTATAACAAACAATGAGCAATAAAACCGTGTGTTTTTCTTTTGGGATAATGGTGATGGTGGGTGTTGTATATTTTCAGTTTGTAAAGCTTAACATAAAAAAAGGATTTGGTCCTTAACTTGAAACTATTTAAAATTGTATAATAATCAAAAAAGGTAAAATTTTTTTTTATAGATTTTTAATCTATATTTATTCATTATATATCATTTTAAATCGATAACAAATCCTTAAGAATTATTTATTTCGTCGATTGTCTAATTTATGACAATGTGTTTTATAACGAATTCTAAAATTTTAGGTATGTTCGACTGGTATGTTTGTCAGTTTGTTCATATTGCCATTTATTTATGGGTATGAATTTCACATAGTTCCTTTGCTTCCCTCTCCAAAACTAATTCCATTCACATATAAGCGTCTTGAACTCCAATCTTACTCAAGAACATCCAATGTACAACTATTTCCTAACCTTTTTATTATTATTATATATTATTTGTAATTGCTGTTATTATTATTTATTATTATTATATCTGTTTCCTTATAGGTTTGTCAAATATAAATGTCTTATCTGTTTCCTCATAGGTTTGTCAAATATAAATTGTAATTCAATTTGAAATATTAAAATTAAATAAAAATGAGGTGCGGTATTTTACTAAAAGTAAATTTTTAAATAATCTTAGAAATAAATTAAAAATGAACTGAAACATTTAAACACTGTTTATGTTCAGTATTAGCTATTTGGTGGTAATTATTAAAATATTCTGAACTTACAAAACACAGTCGTCAAATACAGTAAAATATAATGACTTTGTTTTTGATGGAAAACTCATGGAAGCCACATATCAGTTACAAATTTAAATCCTACAAAATTATTGAATATTATTATCAAATTAGCTTGAAAAAGGTTATGTTGCTTATGATGCTAATGATAATATTGTTTACTATGTTTAGGAAAGTTACATTCTAGAAATTTCTAGAGTACAGAAATACTGTTAATTGTATGTGGTTGGACATTCTACATTCGAAGAGATAAAGTCTGAATTAATTTTATTAAATACAACGGTTTTTTACCTTCAATATAAAGCCCCGAACATTATATAAAAGTTGCAAAAATCATATACTTTCACTTCAGCATCACTAAATAGATTAAATTTTAGTTTCTGTAGCTGTGGTACGATGCACTGTAGAGTGGTCAACTTTATAATTAAAAATATCCACTATATGTTAAAGCAGAAAAAAATTAAATGGATTCAAATTGAAAAATGTACAATTTTTTTAGAGACATTGACCTAAGTACTGAGAAAGTGCAATATGAAAAATTTGAACAACAAGTGTCCTACAGTTTTCCTTCTGGATTATTCATGCTATATGTATTAATGTTAGAAAATTGCGTGTGTGTATATATTTGTACATTGTAAAATTGAGTGCATGCATTGGTGCGTGTCACATATACAGAGATAATAGATATTTAGTTTAATTATCATCACATAACAACAGCATCAGCAAAGCAGGTCACACAATGAGTGTGTGTGTGTATTAATGTGTACATATTTGACTGAATAGCTCCTGGAGGCGAACCAATCATTAATCCTCATAACATTTCACTACTCTTCGGAAAAAAGTGTTCCAGAAGTCACATTTTGTAATCTACTATGTACATATTTATAAAATAAGTTTTTTCTCAATAGGTTCCCCTTCATAAATTTTTTATTGCTTACTGCATACAAATTTTGGATAACTGCAAATTATATTTTGCTCCGAGAGATCATATTTAGATGTATTTACTCTACTGGTAATTCCGAAAGTTCTAATTACATTACGGCAGAATTTTTGTTATTTCATCTTTATGCATACCAAAGAAAATTCTTGAGATATTTTTCTTCAATTTTTATGTTAGCATATCTAGTTAATTTATGATTTCTTGTTTATATACGATCGAAGCGAGTTTATGCTTTTTGTGAAGAAATGGTAATTTAAAATTAAAAACATTTTCGGTCGATATTGCATCACTATTTAAAAAAAAAAAAGATATTTTAAACTTGTTTACTGAGTGATCTATCGAAGGAATGTCTATAAACCTTTTAGCGACCGTGCTGTTTTTCAGGCGATATCTGTAACTATTATTACCACTAGGATTCAATTAGTTGTTAGAGGACTGCTTCCAGCTTCTGGGTGGTCTATATTTTTCACATTATTTTTTCCTTAATTTGACCTAGGATTTTTTTTTATTAAATACTTTATTTGTCAAAATTTGTGATGTAAATTACAATGTATTTTTTTATTGATATTGGAGTTGTCTCTCCTGCACCACCATTGAAGCTGCTGCTCCTTACAATTTGTTGTCATAATTAGTAGTAAAAAATTCTCACATACACTTGCATTTACTCGGGTTATGTACTGTTGCTACAATTACTTTCGCATGCGTTAGAATTATATATAAGTTAAAAGTATAATAACGGTCTTATATTTGCAAAATACACGCGGTTGGGAGGATCATATACAGAATATGTAATAATTATTTATTTACATATCTAGATTTCTTGATGTTACATGCACATTACACAAACACAGACGCATATACACACAGATATTTACTAATTTCAACAGCTTCTTATGCCAATCTTGCGTGATATTTATCCACTCTAGCCAAAATGGAGACGTTATAGAACTTGACAACATTACCTAATTTACATATTTGATCGGCCACAGTAGACTTTTTAGTTCTAAGATACTTTATACATCTGCTATATGGTACTTATTGGCCTTCCTGTTTGATCAATATAACACTTCCCTCATGAACACGAAATATGATACACACCTGGAACTTATAGTCATCTTTGGTACTTCTAATCATGTTTCCAATTTTTCGGTTGGTATTTTAAGCATTGATTCTTCTAAGAATACTTAACACTTCTTGTGTTTAAATTTGTCGCATGACCATAAAACAATTCTCACATAACCATAGATATAACAGAATCATACTTAACACGCCATAACTTAATGATGAAATTATTTGGTGTCAGTGTTGTAATGGTTTTAGCTCAAATCATGGGTTACTTTTTGGTATTAGGGTAAACTACCTGCAGAATCTCTTCCCTAGAACTCCTCACATTTCTTTATTTAAATCTATTCTCTATTACTAAAATATTGCAAGAATGATGTTTCAAATCCTCGTATTACACAGGGACATGAGAGTCTTATACAATCTCAGAGTAAGTAGATTAATAGTAATATAGTGAATTCAATTTCACAATTTCATTACTATTGCATGCAAACTAAATTTTACAAAATATCTTTTTTCTCGAATGAAACTAATACATTTAACAGGTTTATATTATGCATATTCAATAGCTTCCAGCTATGTTTAGAGTTGAATGTGATATCTAAATATCTTTGAAGTGATTTATGAAAAGTATACCATCATCGTCATATTATTTACTACTTAATGTCATTACTAGTCCATTGTATGCTATTTTTATGTACAAAATGGACTAAGTGGATGTCACTGCCTTCTGTATGATAATTAAGAGATAAATACTAATGAAAAACTTTTTAAACTTTATGCATCGATCTGAGGTCAATTCTTTGATCGTTACATTGAGAGCCGATCATTCTAGTAACTATGACACCCCGGTATTATGTTAATATACACTTATGTCAGCGGCGTAAATTGTAGCTATAAGTATTTGAAATGGCCAGTCTGCTTTAGAAACTATAAAGTGTCGAGCACATTATGTTCCCAACATATCTGCAATAAGTAAAATATTCAGTTCATGCAATTTTTGTTTGCGTTCTACTACAAGAGGATGAATGGTCAGCAGAGATTGCGAGCTGATTACCATACTATTATTGAATATACAATTGTGGTTAATCTCAGTGTAAGCAAGCCAATCTAGGCTCTTTTGCACAACTGAGACCATGTTGTTCAGTCTTCATTTTATAGTTTTATCTGGTACAGTTTATATGGATTTTGATAAATTTTCCAATGTTCTTGCCATAGTTGGTGATATATTAATTGTTTTATTTGTTCGATAGCATCGTTAACGGGTATTTTTTTATTTATTTCATATATTTACATTAACAGTTACTCTATGGATAATTTTTGTAATTTTTTGTAGAACGGTCGATCAATTTCACATGGCATTTGTAAAAGTCTAAGGTAATTCATGGTGAAGTTAAAAGCTATTTGTGCATAATTCTGCAGGTTCTTGGTACATATCTATATCATCATCGTCGTCGTATTATTTGTTGCCGAACGTTGTGACTAGCTATTGTACGTTTTTTTTACATACAAAATTAGCTAGCATTCCCTTGGCACTATTTATATACAACGCAGATGCGCATGCTTATGATGTTATACGAAGTGGGGTGCCACTGCCGTCTCCGTGATAATTAAGAATTAAATAATGATGAAAACTTTCATGTCGCGTGTTGGTTTCGAACCCCCGACCGTCAAGTTGACAGTCGGACAATCTAGCAATCTATATACAAAAGACAAATTTTGCAGGATTATTGATGATTTTTTTTCACAAGATGGTCTTTTTTTAGTATGTCAAATATTTAGTTTAAACTAACTTTGTTTTTAGTGTGTATAGATTTCAATTCTATTCATCTTCCATTTTTTAGGTGGTATCTTCGCTGAAATATATTCCTACAATAGTTGTTGTCTTTATAGACTTTTTTAAAAGTTATTTTTCTTTATTTTGGTATTATGCAACGTATTTAATGACTGAGTTGGTAATGAAGGTGACCGTTGTATTTTATTTGAGATTTTTTTAACATTTTAAAATTGTTAGAGTGTTTTAATATTTTTTACTTTTTTGTATTTCATGTTGAACATTAAAGTTCGTTTTAGTTGGGGTAAAAAGATTTTTCTTCATTCTCATAGTTATCCTTGTGGTTTGAGAAGTTGCACTTAACAAACTAGACAATACAAATATGAAGTAATTTCTGTCATTTGTATTTAATGTGAATGAGTTTGGTAATGTTAGTTCATTAAAATTTAATATATATATATATATATATATTTTATGGCGCCATTTACAAATTCATTATGTTTACGTTGTAATAATTTGTTACTGTTGAAGATATGTTAGAATTATTTTGGTTTTGGTGTACCTTATTTTGAAAGCTTTAAGAAGAATGCACTTTTTTTTCAATTAACGTATCTACTAAATGATCATTTCCTAGAAATACTATAAAACTATTTGTTGCTGACTCAAGAGACACGGTCATCGTTATATTTTTATCGTGAACATGGTCTTCCATAGCCAGTGATATGAATTTTACAGCATGTATATGATTAAATACGACTCCCTATTCTTATATTGACTGAGACTTATTACTTTCCACTGTTGTATTCTTGTGGCGTGCTAGTAATAATAATAATAATAATAATAATAATAATAATAAAAATAATTATTATTGTTATTTATTATTCGCGATAATAAAAACATTATTGCACGTAGTTTCTTAAACAATCGAAATGGATAGTGGTAGATCAGTGGTTGAAATTTGGTATTGCTACGATGATTTTTATTACGCTAGATGGGTTGTTAGGATTTGTTTCCGGCTGACGATGTCGAACGACAATATTAGAAATTCGGCGGAGAAACCCAAATTTACGCAATAATCGCAATAACTTGATATAGAAACTCGAATTTCCAATGTATATAACATTCAATAATATCGCGTGTAATGGCAACCTATTTAGGATAAGGTAAAAAAAAAAAGTCGAGTAACATTAGACGATCGAACGAATAATTAGACGGCTATTACAAAAAGGTTAAAAAAGTTTGTCAAAATTTCAACCCTCGAAAGCCAACTTTTTCCAAGACCTGGGTGATAGATACAGGGATGATACTTATGATGGAAAATGTTCGTTAGAGCATTTAGAAAATTCTCTCGGGAGAGATATTCGGTTTAGGCTTCGGTTTTTTGTTTTATAACGTCCTAAGTAAAAAAAAGTACAATTTTCAACTATTAAATACTGGGGGGGGGTCGAACACAGTAGGTAAGTATATATACGCATTGAAATCTCCATAAGCGACTTAGTCAAACGCGCTAATCTCCGACAGATGTCGTAACGCTTTACTCGGAAAATCGCACCGGTTTCAACGTCCCATTAGTGGTAGAAGAGATGACGGATTTTAAGGGTAGTTTTATAGATTTGTAGCAAAAATTCGGACGAATATTTTTTATTAAGAACTTTCTTAGATATTCTTAATGTTACCAAGCTTGTTAGAGAACAAGTCAAATTGTTTATGGTAACGATTTTAAATGTTCAACATATAAACGTAAGAATGAAATAATATATGAATAATTATTTTTAAGTTAATATACGATTAGTGAAATAGTCCCCTATGAGTATATAAAAACTAAATAAACGTGCTTGATAGCTTCACATTACCATCGTCGGACTATTTATTGGTTATCATACCATTTTCTTGCTTATAGGGGGATACATTATTCCAAAGGAGGAGTTTTTTTTCGAAAAAATTCGATTCCACTAGAAATCCTTCATTGCTGATATGTAGATAAGGTCGTAATTTATGGTCGATCGGTTTCCAATTGAAGGTAGAATTTATATAATTAGGGTCTCTGAAAATTAAAGAAAGTTATCAATATTAAGAATTTAAATAATTAAATAATTAATTCAGCGTATTGGTGGTAGTAATACTATAGTATGAATTAGTGATGAGTAAGTTTGTTATTCTTTCAGATACAGTTTGGGAACGACATCCCGGATATGTATCTGCAGGACCCGTATGGATCCGACATTTATGTGAACAACACACTCAACGCTTGTACTAGTTTACATTTGTTGT
Source organism: Coronaproctus castanopsis (assembly GCA_032883995.1). Classification (NCBI taxonomy): domain Eukaryota; kingdom Metazoa; phylum Arthropoda; class Insecta; order Hemiptera; family Monophlebidae; genus Coronaproctus; species Coronaproctus castanopsis. Next base: position 269,455,689 of record CM065053.1, on the reverse strand, counting down.
CGATGCAGCATACTGTTACCAGTGCTAGATTAGATAACGTCATACCAGTCGCTTAAACAAGGCCAGAGCTCGCAGATGCATTGGTTGCGCGTGTAGTAGTAAATTATTCATTGAAACTTGCCTGTGTCGAGGAAATAGATAAAGAAAAATATGATAATGGCTGTACGATGTGTTAGAAAGAAGAAAATGACTTGAAAAAATAGCTAATTTAGAATCTGTCTGAAGGAAGGGAATTGCAAAAATAGCTAATTTAGGATCTGTATATATATATAAAAAACCCGGATAAATTCCCATGTTATTTAATTTTTCAGCTGATCTGGCACATTTCTACTCAGATATTCGTTCTGTACGAAGCGTAGAAAACGACATAGCTTCTATTCAGAATCTAGACCTGCATAATATTCATCGATTTACTTTGTATTTGCTGTGTCGGAGTTAAGGATACGTATCCGAACCTGTAGTGGGAGTTATATCCTAAACTCAGCTGTCGGATACGGATTGCGGATACGAATCCTTCGGGATTTACTTATCACTAGTGTATGCGTAGTAGCGTGTAAATTTTAATTTACAAGTAAAATGTTTATTGTAATTTTTCGTCCATAAATAATTTTGCTTAATGAAACATGTTTGATAATAAGTTAAATATTCTTCCATGCTTATCGTTACTTATTCGGTAATTATAATATAAATGTAGAAGTACGTGTACCAACATATTTGCGTAGCTTAAAAACAAGTACCGTTTAAATGTGAACGAATTTAAAACAACATTTTTATCAGGAAATAGGAACGATTTATCGGACTGATCAAACCACATTTAGAAGTTAAATATAATCATTAAGATCAAACCTTAAAAAAAATTTACTACATTTGAAGGAATAGTTAATATTGTTTCACATAATAAAAATATATATAATTTTTAATGAAATTTTTCGGAGTTTAAAAAAAACAACTGGATTTAATCGTCCACGAAAAAAAGGATTTCCGTCAAAAATACTTCTAAATTACGTTAAATTCGTTTATTCGATGGACACTTTTCTTGATCATTATGTTGAAAATGAAAATATTTTATTGTATAAAAATTATTGAAAAAACAAACAAAACGATCTCACCTATAAATGAGTGTAAAAGAAAATTACATAAGTATACATCGTGATTATGCGTACTTTTAAAGTAATTTTTCATTATTGTACGCGTATTTTAATTTTGTATGAAGTGTTATTATATATATTATATATGTATATGTGTGTGTGTGCGTATATATAAATATGTATGCGTGTTTGTATGTATATATTATACATAACAAATCGTAATAATTATATTTAACTACAAAAATAAATCTTTATTTATTCTTATGTAAACAAGCCTATTTTATTATGTAGAACTTTTGACGTGCTCGAGTTTGAAAATTCAAAAGCGAAACGAGAATCCCCCTCACATAATGGAATCCGAAGTAAGGTATGCGATACCGAAATTTGAAGCAAATCAGGTTTTTGACAAAATAAGAAACGAAAAAATTAAAATATTATAAGTTTTACTGCATTATTTTGATATAATTTTGGAAGCACAAAAAATACCGCATAAGTGTCGATACTACTTAAAATAGTAATAATACTTTACATAAGTAGTTATGAATTGAACCATACGGGTTTTAGAAAAAGTTTCTCTACTAAAGATCACTTATTTGTTATAAATTAAGTCATAATATTAATTCAACCGTGAATCCGCATCTGTTGTTCATGGTCATTGCCTCCATCTACTGTATTACTAATGTTGCTACTTTTATAATATTGTCTAAAATTGTTATTTTAATATATATATATATATATATATATATGTATATATGTGTATATATATTTATTTTATGTATTTCTTATATATAAATACACTTTCCTAATTGATATTTAATGTATTCTTAGTTGATTTTTCTATTAGTATTTTTAGGAGTATCTTTGATGTATATATATAAACTTTTTCTTTTTTTTTCTTTTATGATTGAAATTGTACATATATATATATATATATATATATATATATATATATATATATATATATATATATATATATATATATATACTATTTTGTTTGTTTAACATTAATTTTTATATTTATATCTATATTTACACAAACTCATTTTACATACATTCTTGATGGTCTACTATGTTTCTCATCCCTTATTCCATCCTATTTTTAAGTTACATTGCCAGGAACTATCACACACACCTTTTTATATTTTGTACTATATTGGATGTTTTCTTTTGTTTCAGCTACTCAACACTTACACACAGTTATCTATTAAGAACACTAGTTCCCCGCACCTTTATAGCCACATTTTATTTAATACATATATATTTCACTTGAAAAAAAAAAAAAGTCAAAGCGAGGAAGACAGTAGTATGCTAGTTTTGTGGATCATTCTAAGGCATTCGATTTTCTAAAGCCTAAATTTATATTAAACGCACTTCGATAGTGTGGACATATATATATATATATAAAAGTAGAAGCGCAAATGCCCGTAGAAGCGCACTGAGGGATTACATTCATATTAGAAAAAAGGAAACTAAAAAAATCTGTACAGCAGTGTTTCTCGATGTTGAACAAGCGTTTAACGAGGTCCGGCACGTTAGTATAAGTTGAAGCTACAACTCCCGCATACCTCTTGTTAGAATCCTAATTTAATGAAAGATATTTTCACGTACGCTATGATCACGCGTTCTCCGATTTGTGTCGCGTCTCTGCCTCAGGGCTCAGTGCTTGGACCCACATTGTATTTAATTTACACAGCCAATTTTCCTATGATTAATAATGTTCAGGTAGCCACATTTGCCGATGACACGGCACTTCTTTATTCCGATATCGATCCAAATACAACGATCACTAGCGTTACTGTTTTAACAAATGGAACGTAAAAGTCAATGAGAACAAATCTGTACAGTTTACTAACGGAAAAGCTGTATCTCGTTCTCTTAAAATCAACAACGCAGAAATACCCAATCGGAATAAGCGTGAAATATCTGCGCTTAGGATAGTCCAATAAAAAATCTAAATTCAAATGAAGAGGAAAGAATTAGATACATGTATTAAAAAACTATTCCGGTTCATGACAGAAGTAGTGCGGTGTCTATTGACAACAAACATCTTGTCTATACTAAGCACTGTCTGGACATACGGGGTGCAGTTGTGTGGCTGTCCAAAGCCGATGTATATAAAGTTCGCCCGGAATAAAATTCTTCGGCAAATAACAAATACGTCTCGGTATGTAGCAAACTAGATCATTTACCATGATGTAGCATGTATGCGAGAGGTCATTAAGCAATATGCACAGATCCATGCTGTGAGGTTGGAAAATCATCCAAATACACTTATAAGATACGCAAGGCGTAGTAAACCCCCTGGACCTAATCTAAGGTCGTGAATATACGGGTGTGTACCAATAGCTTCCTGTTATGCTCTTCTCCGAAATACTGGTAAATAATCTTGTTGATCAGCTTGCAGCAAATATTAATGAATTAAAAAAAAAAATAAAAAAGTAAAGCACAGATATTCCCGCTTTCGCCATTCGTGCTTTGGAAGAAGTATTCGAAAATTAGATTGGAAATAAAATTTCTAAATTTGCGGATGATGTGGTACTATAGAGAAAAATCTGGTTGATTTAAAAGAAGCATCTAAATACAATTGCGGAAAAGAAATATGGATAAAACAAAAATTGTTGCATTAAAAAATAATCGATCAAAAATTTGAATACGTGCGTGAAATAATTTATTTAAGTTACAGAACAGAAGAACTGGGAAATAGGGCTAAAGGAGCGTTAAATAGAAATAACGAGTATTGGCCTATAAAAAACGTATTTTAAGAATCGTTTGTGATTAGAGTGAAAAGTGAAGTATTCCATAGTTGTATTGTTCCAACACTGTTACAAATGGCTCTCAAATGTAGTTAACAACTAAAATGTAACAGTGAACAATAGAAAGTAGTCAGAATGGGATGTTAAGTGTTCGATGAAAAAGTTATATTTAGCAGAGGAAAATTTAAAAATACGGTAAACTTTGTTCACAAACGTAAGAGGAAAAAGTGGAATTTGTGCAAGGACGGATAAAATTTAGTATTTTATGAATAATTGTAGAGGTAGGAAATTTTTTGAATGGGAAGACGGGATGATAAAATTGATGTACAATAAACGATAGGAGATTTCCCAGGACCGTAAGAGAACTGGCAAGATTGATAACCTAAAGAAAGTATTGTTGTTAATTTAAACGAGCATACATGCGATTATTATGCTGTAATTCGCCTTATTTAGTATTTCATTTGTAATATATATACATTATATACATACATATATATATATATATATATATATATATATATATATATATATATATATATATATATGGCTTACAGTAATCGTTTAATTGCGAATGATTAAGATGAATCAATTCACGAAACGAGAAGTATTTTGTTATCGTTGCGAAACTATGTTAATTCTGCGGACAAATTATCAGAAAGACCATTACGTTATTCTTCCAAATATGAATATTCCTGTCGAATCTTACCGAAAAAATTATATATACCTACACTTGTATATAATGTGACAACAATAATTCCGATATGTTTTAAAAGTAGAGTATTATTTAATGACGAATTTAAATTACTATCGATTACCCTGTAGAGGCGAAAGTTACAAGCATTTTAATTAGCTCCTCCGATACCCGGAGATCTCTATTGTCGGTCACATTACCATATCCGAACTCTTTAGCGTAATATTCAAAATAATGAGCCATATCTTCGCCGTGACAAACACCTGTTGAATAAGAAAATCTGATCAATATGTATGAATCAATTTTAACATTCTCGTTTTCGTACTAGTTGATTTTTCGATGTTGTTACAACATCCGGTTTTTAAATGGCACTTCGTTATTAATGTACGGGTGTTTATTGAAAAAAAAGTCACATCGGAATAATAATATCTATTAATAATAATTAATTAATTTTGGAATATGATTAAAAGACAATGAGAATAACGTGTCGACGCCGATTAGAAATTGCTCCTCTAATTAATTACTTATTTAACGCCTACTTCCAAGCAGGAAACCTCGTATTTACATCTTCGAAGTTCTTATATTCCGCGAGACTGTATCTACACTGTTTTAATAACTGCGTTATACAGCAATAATTTCGATTTTAGAGGCAACTCGGAATGTCTAAATAGAAGCCAGTACATCTTTTTCTATTTCACGCTTATTTCTTTAGCCTTCATCTTAATTTGCTCCTTCCACATCATACGACAATCAAGCCACATACCCAAGTACCGAGCTGTACTTTCCGGCGGAATTAGACCATTAAAATCAACGAGTGATGTATCGCGTCTATTTGTGGATGCGACACGTACTGTACAAGAGAAATAGAATTGGACCCAAAACAGAACCCTGTGGAACGCCAGCTTCAGCGGGATATAATTCAGATACATCGCCGTCGAGTTCAATCTGGAAGAATCTGCCTGTTAAATATGAGGCGAATAGCAGGTAATATGAAATGTGGCAAAGAGCGTTTTAATTTCAAAAGTAATTTCTCATGCCATCTGATTAAGATCTAGGAATGCTGCAGAACAATACTTCTTCTTATCGTATAATCATCGGTTATATATATATAATGACAAAAAATTCCCATCGTAAGTCTAACTTTAAATTTGTTAGCCAGTTTATGGCTCCGTCGTTAAGATTGTGAACACCGTCTAATGTTAAACAGGTGCAAATTCACTACAGTCTTCTAATATACGCTGCATTGTTTGTCTTGGATTTCCGCAGTGACATGCAACAGCTGTCGTTATACCGCATTTGCTGCATTAAATATCCGCATCTTCCCTGTCCGGTCCTAATTCTATTGAGTGTCTTCTATAGTTTCCTAGATAAATCCGTTCCTTTAATTTCATTTCTCGGGTCGACAAATAAATTGGAATTTGTCGTATGTTCTAAATTCCTCTCCCATGTTATTTTCCATTTGTTAGTTAAACTCTTTCATATCTTCTGATAATAATTCATACATTGTCCAAGGTGATTTAATATCTGAAATTAAAAGACAGCCCCCATCTATTCAAAATTTATAGAATTTAAAAGTGAATTCGACTCCTCTATAAAACACATTAAGTTGGAAATCGGATAAATTGACGGCCATTAATCGTGATAAAAACTAATAAACTGTCACAGAATTTGAACCAAAGAATACGTATAATTCTATTGAAATCGGGTTAGTGGTTTCGGAAATTAATCGTGACACCAGCTTTTACGTTATACATATAAACCAAACAAAAATAAACCATAATACTTTAAACTATAAGCAATCTTATCAAAAAACCCAACGGATTGAGATGTTTACTCATAAACTTACAGTAAACGCAGTCGATAATACGGCCAAACAATTGAATCTGGTAAATCATTTAAAATTAATAATGGCTAATTTAATGTGTTTTTCAAACGTTATTATTAAAATTTACTTCTTAATTTTATTATTTCTAATACATATATTTTTTTTTTCATACAAAGTATTATAATTTTGCGCGTAACGTTATTTACTCTACCTAATCGATATAATCGTTCGTCAAAAGGCGGATTCACTACGCTGTAGCTTTTGTAGCTGTTATAATACAAATATCTGCGTCCTCTGTATTTGACTGCGGCGTTAACTGTACCAAACCCGAAATAGGTGTCCGACGTTAACTGTAGTAAAAAGTAAAATATATATATATATATATGTATATATACATAGGGTCGTTCGTTTCAAAAAATCGGTTTAATCGTCACTTATATTAAACGCTTTTGTTATAGTCGAACCCAGTGAAGGGAATTTCGACTTAAGTCCGTGAGGCCCGAGCCTAAAGCGGCGCAACTTGAGTGGGTGACAACAATTTTTAATGAAAAAAAAAAAATTAAATTAAACAAAAATCAAAAATTCTTCAGCGAGTTTTTCGTCAGTCGATCGTTTTAATTTTTATTTAATATCTCGAACATATTTTTATTTAAATAAACACTGTTAGTTTCGAGAATAAAACTAGAAATTTTTGTCGTATAAATAAAGTGTAATTAACTCGGTATTTTGATAGGACGTTCTTTAGTTGATATTTCAGATAATGTTTAACGCATTATATAGATATTTATAATATAAATATTTATATCGTCGAAACGTAGTTGTATGAAATATCTCGTATTAATAAAATAACAATTTTCTCTTGCGTTAGAAATAAACATAATAGCAGGAAGATTTAAAAAACTACCTGCAATTGTTAAATTTTAAAATATCCAAAGAAAATGGTTAAAAAAATCGGATATAGGTAAAGTGTTAAAAAATTCGTGCAATCAATTCGAAATATCCGAAGAAAATCTTAAAAATAATCGAACGTACATCTTGAAATTCATACGATCTTCGCGACACCTATCTTAATGTATATATTTCTCTAGGAATCTCTTCGAGTATTTCGGCGACGAATTTTATTGGAGAAATGTAATTTTCCGCCTTTAAATAATAAACTGGGATGGTATAAAAAGTTATGAGTTGGGATAAACTTAATTCATTTATCAACGGTCGAAGCACAATTGTTGCAAGAGATTCCGTGTATCATCCATGTTTTTGGTCAAGGTGAAACGAAAAATATTATTATTATTATTATTATTTCGTGCGTTTTTGGGTATAAATTATAATTAATTAACTACATTCATCATTGTTTGCCGAACATCCTGACTAGCTATTGTACGTTTATTTTTAGCTAGCATTCAAGGCTGTATTTATATGCAAGGTATATATACGTGTATGATGTTATACGCAGTGGGTGCCACCGCCTTGTCAGCGATAATTAAGAATTAAATAATGATGAAAACTTTCTATGTCGCGTGTTGGTTTCGAACCCCAGACCGTCGAGTTGACCGTCGATCACTCTACCAAAACTACGTCACCGCGACATTATTTAACTACATTATGAATGTTATAAATCGAAATCTACTTTCTACATCCGATCTTTTGCCTGGTCAGTTAGTTCCGCGATTTGTTGCCAGAGCCATTGTCTGAAGCAGGCGTTCGACGTTTCGTCAGTATGTGATCGATAGTTTGATCATCTTCCTCGTAGTCGCATGTTATTCGTGTTCCCTTATTTATTCAACAACATTCCGCGTGTCTCGTCGTCTGGATGCGATTAATTTGGATTTGAGATTACATTTATCTAAGTATTCGGTCGTCCATCTACGTAAGCCTACGTCGAATTTGTAGTCGATTAATTGTGCCGAACTTTGGTTTCCTCGATTTGAGGCTATCCGCTACGTTTGTATATCGTTAAGATTTTTTTGTTGATATACTTATTCTGTTCTTTTATTTTTTTACTATAGCCTTTTTTCTTCGGATATCTGGAGACACACTTTGAATAACTTCGATTTACTTTTAGAATTTTTTCGGTTTTAAATACGAGCAAGAAATGTTTCTCGCGACGTGAAATACTCGCAGTTGTCATTATCAGTGTTTGGAAGTGAAAACTGCAATTTTTTTTTTAAAAACTTCTCGAGAATAAAGTATAGACATGGCTTAGATCGAACAAAAAAAACGAATCCGCGTTAGAATCGTATTTAACTTACATTTTCATATAATCCGATTCCGCATTCCTTATATTGATGTTATCGCAGTTAAATTTATCTTTTTAAAGCATAAAGCAGATTTCCTTCTCAGGAAAGAATACAGCAATCTGGTTCGCAAAATCATAGTTGTTAGAACTGCATACAAAAGCAATGTATTGAGAATATAGCGACAACAATATCATCGTATCTGCACCAAAATATGTATCTTAACTATATCCATAATGACCTAAATATACTCTATATGTCAACGGAGTATATATATATATATATATATATATATATATATATATATATATATATATATATATATATATATATATATATAAACCAGTATAAAAAGTTTTTTGATAAATTTCAATTTAATATTAACCGGTATATCCGCGGAATTCATTTATCTACACTCCTTAACAATCGTACAAGACTATTGAAAAAGAAGAGATGGTGCAGAGATGTTCTTCCAATAACTTGAAAAAGAAATAGTTCGAATCACAAGAGTAAACGATTTTCGATTAAAAGTTGAATAATAAACTTTCGCATGGCTATAGTAATCAAACACCTCAATCGAGTTCCGACCTCAATGATACTGTCAGTGAGAATCTAATCACTGGAGATGTTCACATTTTTATTACTTTATTCATCGCCATAGTTTACGGTGCTTTGGCGCCGGTACAATGAAAAAAAAAAACATAAAACAAGAAACTTACATTTAGTCCACGAAAATATAATTTCCGATTTAATAAGTTAATTATTAATAAGTAACGTGTTAGCTTCAGAACGTGTTTATCAGATAGTAGATATGCCTTCCTAGCCATTTGTACTCTATCAATCTCACTCCATCTTTATACTGCTCTGTGCATGCGGGAAATATAGCCGATGCTAATCATGTGATTTTTGCTTGTGATTTGTATACCAGAGGTAGACAGATACCTTTATCAAAAAAATGTTACAATTAAATATTTACCCCCACTCGATGGCTTACTTTTTGGCACTGAATAACACGGCACCGGCCACCTGCGTCTTTATTTCTAAAATTAGTCTTTAAGTCGTTTTTTCTTTTCTTTTTTTATTTTTATATATATATATATATATATTTGAATTTTTAACAGTGCACACAATGGGTAATTTTGTTTATTACACTTAAGCCCAATTATTGTAAATAAATAAATAATATTAATATCTAAAACGTTATAAAAAATTTAAAAAGACTTCATCTAAATTTCATTATTCTATACGTACGTTCACTAATTGATCGATATTCTTCAAGCTAATATCGTCGTCATCGAAATAAATTTTTTTCAGACTTTCGGTAAAATTAACGCAAGATGAAATATCGTTAATAGACGTGGCGTAGGCCGCTATTAACGGCAACAGTTTGAGCAGATTCCGGTTTAAGTGTTCGAGAGGAGCTCCATCGTCTTTAATCAAATCTGTTAAATGAGAAATTTACAAACTTGAATTATTTAAAAATAAAACTGCAAAATACTATAATGGCGAAGAAACATAATTTTACAGGAGAAAAATTATCGACTAAACGTTCTAATTACGTTAATTTTTTGAATACCCTAACACAATTAATAAAGAATCCTCTACGTTTTTCCTCTATTTCCGCAGTAGAATTTGTAGTTCTTTTACTTAAGAACATTCTTCGTTTAACTGTGCTTTTTTCCTTATTCACTAAAGACAATGCCTTGTCGCTGCAGCCATTGTGTCCTGCTGGTAGCCAGTATCCGAAATTCTTGATATCATATTCAAGCGATCATATACACTCTTCATTATAGATGTTCTTGGTCTTCCTCTTGGCCTTTTACCTGTAACTTTACCCTCTATTATACATCTTATAATAAAGTGTCACTACGCTCGATTACACGACCTACGATTATCTATATGATTTATTAAAATTATTTTTTCATTTAATCTAGGATTTCATTGTTTTCATTTCTGTCCAAGACGTTTGAGTTATTCTACGCCAAATCCACATCTACATTGGATTTTTAGCGCATTACAACGTATACAACACTAAATTAAAATTAAAAACACCGACGTCATCATTCTGAAATATATTATCCATAAACTAACTTCAGCACATAATCAACTGTCGTTTATACTGATTTCGTCTTGCTCACCGGGAATTGCAGGAAACGAAAGCTGAAAGCTGATAAAACAACCAGAAAAAATTTAAATACAGTTAAATCTATACACGTGTCTTATACAGGTTCATATCGCGTAAAATTACGAAACTATATAAATAACATTGGGATACGCCACACACATACGCACACCTTTATCAAATTAAACCCAAAAATAGGGCACTATGCACCATCGGAACAAAAAATTAGACCAGAAAAAGTAGCATTAGCCAGATTGCGTACATCACAACACATACTAAATGGAGATCCCCACCAAACTGAAACTCAATTAACAACAAAACATGCGCTGTTAGAATGCTGAACAATATGGTAATCCGCGAAATATTTACAAACTCACAAATAATACAATACGAACAATATTACAGGGTAATCCACAAATAATTGAAAAACATCTAAAATTTCTCACACTTACAGACATAACTCAATAACATACAAAGAATTCACAGAAGCAAATGACTTCAGTAATCGAGCGTTTTTAAATAAAATAAATAATATAGCTTTTACTCGATATACAAATACTTGGTGATAGCTAATGGAAATACAACGTTTGTTCTCTAACTTAGACTTGTCGAGGTTATGTTATTGGGTATGCAATTTATCATGGTGGTGTAATACATACATACATATATACATATATAATATATATATATATGGTAATAATTCATAAAGTAGACTTAGAAATGGTGACACTGTATCCGAATTTGTATACTAAATATCGTACAGGTATTCTGAGGACTTGAACCAAAATAAACAAATATGTATAGATTTATGCGCCGGGTTATTAGTTTCATACGTCGTTTTAATTTTAGGCGTTTTATTTTGTTGTTTCTATATAGATTGTGGAAACTAATCTATATGATACATGAAATACGACCCTTACAATACCGCAATATAAAAAATGCCGAAAATAAGTCGTGGAAGAAATACATTTTCCGTTTAAGATAAATGCCTATATTACTATTTTTGCCCTCTACAGAACTATTGTAAATTTAATAAATCAATCGGTGCAGGAAAGACTAGATCAGCGGGAGCACATACAAGCATTCTGTAAATCCTTCAAAATGTTTTGATCCTGTTTTTTTTATTTTTTTAGGAAAAATTTTCTATTCTTAACCGATCAATTTCGTTTATGTGACACGTCAACTATTGCCGGAATATGTTCATCATTTGTTTTAGGCGTTTCCTTTAACGAGGAGCGTACAATTTTTTTATTCTCCCTTTTAATGAACCTTTCACTGTTGTCTGCGATTAATTTCATTACAGTTGGAATATTTAAACGAGGAAACGATTTTGAAATATATTTTGACTTATACAATTCATTCATTCTGTTTTGTATATCACGTAATCAGTTTCAGCAAAATGAGAGGAACAAGTGCATTTTTAAAAATAATCTGCTCTTTTGCAGGCATGTATTCATTGCCTTCGAAAACATTCATTCGCAGGAAAACGATGAAAAAACGAATATCGAATTTTTGAGCATTCCTACTGTGATTATTAGTATTTATACAACACGGCATAATTTTTTTTTTTTTTTAAATAGTAAAATAAAAATTTAAACAAAAAATGTCAAATTTTGTTAGTGTATATAGTCAAAATCATGCGACGGATAACTGCGTTAAATAAATGGAAAAAAACAAGCAAAATCAAATAAATGCGCTACGGGAAACACGAAAAGACCAGCGCTATACCAGTACCGATGACGTCATCTGCGCATCTATAGCGTGAACCGTACCGTGTACTTCTAATCACCGTGGGTCCTCCTATCTTTTCCACATGGTGTACTCATATACTTGTATATTCAGCTTATATACGTACATACAAACACTTACGGAAAGTATGACAAACATGCGTCTTTATATATATACATACATACATACATACATATATATATATGTATATACGCGCAAAAATTGTTTGCTTGTTCCTATTTTCTCTTGCGCATGCGCGCACCGCTAATATTTGAATCATGGCCACGTTCAGTTAAATGTAGTAGACAGTGCGCTCCTTTTCTTCGTGAAATATGTACGAAATGGCGAATTAAATAAAAATAAGTTTTTTCTTTTTTTTTGTGAAAACATCTTTAAGTTTTACTTCTTTCTTGTGCCCCGAAGCGCAGATGTTTTGTTTTAAATAGTTTTTTTGTCCGGAGAAATGGTTTTCAAATGTATGAAGAATAATAGCGACGGCTTCCAAGAGTGGTAAAATCGTTTTCTTCCATTAGGATTGTAATTTGCCGTTTTCTTTAATACAAATCGCCGATGAAAAATTTATATGCGAATAGTAAGTTTTTTAAAATTTATTTTTAATTATTTTTTTGAACGGAGGATTTTCAGAGGTTTTTTTTCTTAATAATTTTTAGTATTATCCGGTTTAACATCTGCTTCCACGTTAATGAAACGGCTTAATTTTAATTTTGTACGAAATATATTAATTTTTCATCTTTTGATATCTTTCCGGGTGTGTATGTATACTACTACATACTTCCCGTTGGGATCTTCTTCTAAATAAATCTTGTTGGTCAGCTTGTAGTAAATATTATGAGGGGAAAAAAAAGTAGTTTAATGATAACATTTGGGATTTAATTAAGTTTTACCGGCTATAGCGTATATTCCTTCAGCGGACGTGATACCCGCCATCCATGGAATACGATCAAATTCCGTTCCCGGTTGGGGTCTTCTAGTGAGAAAAGCCCCGGCTATTGTTCGCTGTTCTATCGTGGGACCGAATTCGAGGCCGAACTTGGGCTCCCAGATCTAAAATATATATATATAAAAAATAGATTATTTATTATACAAAAAAAAAAGATTATTTATACAAAAAAAGATTATATATATAAATATATATATATATATATATATATATATATATATATATATATATATATATATATCATGGTGTGCTAACAGAAGGGTATACCCTCTGTTGTGTTAAGATAATTAATATACCAATATAACTTTATGTGTAAATTCATGAGAAAGTTCGAACGTATTCGGTCAGATAAATGTTAACGGAGTATATATATATATATATATGCGTATATATGTGCGTATATATGTGCGTATATAAGATTACGATAAGCAGGTAGCAATTGTTGATGTTCACGTAATTTTTGGAAATTAGACGCGTACTAGAACAGCGAAGTGCGAATAGTATTCGGAAGATAATGTTTTTTTTTTGCCGTGGATTCGTCGGACGACGGTGACGAGAACGAGAAAAAGCGTATATTAGTTTTTACCTTTGGTCGTGGCTGATGATATCGCAGGCTGCTCCGTATTCGTTGATCGAAGAGTACGATTTTATTTTTCAAGTTAATAATATATTTTAATTTTTTATATAATGTGGAATGTAGTGATTTTTTTATAAAAAAATCAATTGAAAATTAGTTAAATCACTAATATCAGATTTTTAATATTTATTTTCATTTTTAAAATTCTGTTTTTTTAAAAATTTTGTGTTCGTATATTTTTATATTTTATATTTTACTTTTGGACATCATACATCGCAACAGTAAATGAAAAATTTAAAATTCCACCAGTATATTTACAGAATCCGGAAAATAGTATTGAAGAAAAAATTAATATAAAAAAACAAAATTAATAAACAAATATATTGATATTAAAATTTCAACAAATCAAAAAATAGACAGAACAGAAGCAGAACAGCATTTTTGGAGTATATTTTCACAATCACCATCGCATATTTTTAAGTAATTATATTTAATTTATATTTTTTAAAATTATGATGTTTTTAAAATGTCTCACTTGATAATGGCGTAAATGCCGAAAAGCTTTGTGTTTTCTTTAAGAAAATAAATATTAGCAATTAACTAATTTTCAATTGATATTTTTTTTAATAATATATCGAACGATGATTGATCACTTTTACGATTAAATCATTTTATTTTTATTTTCCTTTTTCATTTTATTATAATCGCGCAAAACGTACAGATAAGTGAAAATAAAAAAGAAAAATAAGAAAATACTCTTCCCGCCAATTCCTATATCATATGCGGTAACATTTATTTCTAATTTTATTTAATCCGTTTGTAATAAAGTATTCGTGATATCAATACGACTAGTCAAACATAGTCATATATGTATAAATATATATATATGTATATATGTGTACATATATATCAAATTCAGAGTTTCACAACGGTTGTATGGAAACTGTCGGTGATAGTCCGGCTACCATATAAATATGGACACTATCAAATTAAGCAGTAACGTTATAAAAAATAAAATTCACATCGATGCGGACATTTGGAGCGCACAAGTAAATTTATTAAAATATATCGAAATTCGTTAAGTATACCAGATATCAAGATAAGTATATGTGTATATGTGCACTTGTGGATATGTTTATAAATATGTATGTATACCGATTTATATAAATTTCGTATGTATATTTTTCTTGTATATTATCTACATAAAGTTATTGATTGTGGAATGTAGTGATTTTTATTTATACTTAATTACTAAAAATAGTTGAAATCACTAAATTTATTTTTAATTATGCATAAATTAGCAAGTTTAAGAAGTCTTATTAATAGAGCAAAATCATTTTTAACAGACAAGGATAAATTGAATAAGGAAAAAAACATTATAAAACAAATAGCAATAAGAAACAAATATAACCCTACTACAGTTGATCAAATATGGAACAAAACTAAAGTTAATATAAATATAGAAAAAGAAAAAAAGAAGTATTTAGGTTCAATAAATTATGTAGGCAGTCATACATATAAAATAATTAAAATATTTAACAAATACAACATCGATTTAGCAATAAGAAATAATAATACATTATTAAAATCAATAAATAATAACAAAATAGAAGATAAAAATATATTAAAAAATTCAGGAGTCTATAAATTAAATTGTAACCAATGTGAAAAAGAATACATAGGAGAAACAGGCAGACAATTCATAACAAGATTTAAAGAACATTTAAACTCATACACAAATAATGATGAAAAATCATTATTTGGAAAACATTGTATAGAATTAAAACACAAAATAAATAATATTAATCAAAATTATAAAATTCTACATACAGAAAAACATTTTAAAAAAAGAAAACTACTCGAAAAAATGGAAATAATAAAAGAAAGGGATAAAAATAATTTATTAAATTCAATGGTAAAGTTTGAGGAAGAATTAATTTTAAAAAGTGTATTGTAAAAATATTATTCCTAACTATTAAGTTTTTAATCACATAAATATATATTTTTCATTGTTCAAACACATATTTTTATAAAATAATTATTTTCTAGCTACTGTTCTGTAAATTTTATATTACTGACAATTGATTGTGTTGTGTACCACAGTCAGGGTCAGATAGTCTAAAGTATTCATAATTCATTTTGTGTAAAATTGTAAACTTAGTTTTAAATTAATATGTTATGATTTTATATTAATTAATTTTAACTGTATATAGCTTGACAATGGCGTAATTGCCGAAAAGCTTCGCATAATTAAAAATAAATTTAGTGATTTCAACTATTTTTAGTAATTAAGTATATTATCTACATGTTCTTTTTTTATTTATTCGTGATTTAATCCACCATATTTGTTTATTTGAACATTGTAGTATTTTATATGTATAAATATATTCGATCATATTAGTATACTCATAAATTTTTTAAGATCAATTTTATTTGTAGCGTATTATCTTTATTTAAAAAGATGACTAGTACGTTACAAATTGGCGACCATTATAAAAAAAAAAGAAAATAGGATTAAGACCAATATATATATATTAAATTTGGGAAATAAAATGGAATGACTAATGTAGTAAGTTAGAAATAAGCTGAAGTGCCTAGTTCGATGGAGATAAACAAGAAACGATAAGAAGTAGCAGAGGAAAGGTGAAAAAACCCCGTCAAAAAACTAATCGAATACGGGGCAGCTCGGTCGGCAGCTGATGAGTCATGGGTAGTATGTAAAAATGTGACGTAATAGTGCATTGTAACTGAATATAGAATATGAGAAATGTGAATTGTACGCGTTAACGAGAAAATGTGTCATCGCAAGTGTAAAAATGGCCTCCAAAATAAGTAAAATACCGATCGAATTGCGCGCGCGCGTATTGTTACGTGAATTGGGAAAAAACATTCGTGAAATTGCAAACTTGACGAAAAGATCAATTAGCGGAGTATGCGATTTGTTGCGAAGATATAAATTGACGGGAAAAATCGAATAAAACGACTCACATTCGCAAAAGAGTATGTCACCGAGTCTGTGGAATTTTCGGAAACCGTGATATTTTCGGATGAGAGTAGGTTTAGTACTTTTGGTTCCCGTGGGAGGAAATATGTGTGGCGAAACAGGAATACGGAACTAGATCCTTCGAATTTACGATCAAGCTATGGTTTCTTAGGAATACGGTTCCCTTTTTGTAGCGTACATAATATTACGTTGAATGACGTAATAAAGCGGTGAAAAATAGGTGCCCGCTTTTACGATGAACCAGAAGTGTCAAGTTAGAAACACCGTTCTTCAATTGTGTAAATACTGTTCATTTTTTGAATCTAATATTTTTTTTAAAAAAATGGACGATTTAGATTTAGCTTTATTAATATATTCGGTTTTGTTTTTTAAACTGCAGATGCAGATATATTAAGTTTCACCTATTCTATTTTTTCATTATTTCGCATTGTTACTATACCTGTTTTATTAATTTTTATACGAATTTCATACCACAAGCTTTGCTTTAATCGGGTTTTCAGATAATCTTTATTTTTTATATTATATAAAACATCGTGATTTCTTACAAAATCAATAAGTATTTCGTCGTCAACGGTACTCCAAATAATTTCACTGATCTTGTTTGAAAAGTTTTGAATACAAATAAAACTAAAATATTTGCCGATTATATCACCGAACAATGATAAAACGTTGATAACACTGTTCATATCCGTAATGACGACCGTTTTAAAGTCAACGTTGCCGCGATTTTACCGTTTTTTTTTTTTTTTTGTACAACGGTAACAGTTGCCGCTTCTTAAGAAAACACCATCCTTTGTTTCCATTGTGAACGTTCTCGTGACGTCATTCAACGTATTATTACCGCCGCATGAAAACGGCACCGTACTCCTAAGAAACCATAGCTTCAACCGTGAAGCATGGTGGAGGAAATGTGAAGATTTTGAATTGTATGACAGCTAATAGGGTAGGTAATCAACAGTTCATTGATGGTATACTGAAAAGTATATAAAAGTATATATCGATATATTGCGCTGTAATTTGAAGTCCAGCGTAACAAAGCTCGGTCTAGTAGACTGGTTTCGGTTTCAGCAGAATAACGATATGGAATACATCGCGATGTCAACGAAAGGATGGTTACTGTATAACGCCCCTCGTCAATTGCGTACACCAACGCAGCACCTGACGTCAACTCGATTTAAAATTTATGGAATGCCCTCGATCAAAAAATTCGAAAATGCCGTATCTCGAATGCTGTGGACCTGCAAACTTACTGGAGGAATGGAATTTGCTCCCTTCTCAGACAACTCGCAACCTTGCCCCGCCGTCACCAGGCTATAGTAGATGCTAAAGGTATGCATAACTAAGTATTAGACTTAGCTGACAACGTTGTAAGTCGTATTGTTTTTATACAATAACTTCGAATACTTTTTTTTTTAATTTTTTGGGGTGAATTTTTTTCAATTGTTTCTCTTTGTTCTGTTTTCTCTGAAAAAATTTTCTCTTATTGAACCGCTTTAATTCATGTTCGAATAGTTTTTTGATCCACTGCATATATATATATATATATATATATATATATATATATATATATATATATATATATATATATAAAAATAAGTCGGGTTTTCCTTCCTGACGCTATAACTCCAGAACGCACGAACCGATTTCCACGGTTTTACATTCGTTAGAAAGGTCTCGGGCTCCGTGAGGTTTATAGCAGAGAAAATTCAGGAAAAATTTCAACAGAAAAGCGGGAAAATAAAAATGAATCGCTAAACGTTGTAAGCGCATAACTCAACAACGCCTGGACAAATTTGCCAATTTTTTTTAAATGTTCGTTGAAGTTCAAGGATGGTTTTTACGGCGAGAAAAATTTGAAAAAAAAATTTCAGGGAGGTTAGGGGGTTGAAGGGGGTAAATTATTTAAATTTCGATTTTGGAAAAATTTCGATAGAATCGATTTGGTAGATATTAAAATGACCGATACGAAACAGAAAACCGTTTTTCGTTACGATCGATAGGTGTCGAGCTACGAATTTTTGAAAATTGATGACCTGCCACCTTTGGCAAGGCATAGCGAGCGACGTAAACATTTTTAAACGATTCCGACTTTACAAATAGTCGTTACTATATAAGATCTGTCGGATGAAACGAAAAAACCGCGAAAAAAAATTTCAAACTAATCCGAAAATTTCAAAAGGGGGTGTGTGTCCCTGCGATTTTTTCGAACTTTCGATTTTTTCGCAATAATTCGTGAACGATTCGAAATTTTGGAATTAGTGTTTTAATGAAAGTTATTCGTCATTAAATGACGCGTCCAATGATGGTATTTCCGTATTTTTATATCGAATAATCGCCGAGAAAATCGGGCTTAAAGGGTTTTGTGATTTTGGACCCTTTTTGAAGCCTCTATGGTAGCTAAATGGTTTGGGTTGGTCTTAAAAGAAAGTAGATGTGGAGATCTATAATCTATGTTATTAGATAAATGTCTTAAAAATTAACCAGTATCGAGAAATCGCGAGTTGAAAATTTCATTTTCGATTTTTAAGAATTCTGCCGGCGATTTTTGGCCGGCCGATACTACAATGCATTTAGCACGGGCCAATGTTAATCTTCTATAATATAAAAATGAATCGCTAAATGTTTTAGTAAGCGCATAACTCAAGAACGTGCTCACCTATCCAAACCAAATGTTTAGGCTTTGTTCGGGCTATTTAGTAGATGGTTTATGTGAAGTTTGCACAAAATCGGTCGAGCGGTTCTTCATTTATCACATTTTTTGTAATTATATAGCGAATTTGTTTTCGACTGTAAATCGCTTACGTTTAGAGATACGAAAAAAATTGTTATTACCTAAGTCGATCGTCGTAAAAAACCCGATTAAACCAAGTCATCGTCAAAATAAAAAAAAATAAATCAGTGGTTATGGGGGGGTGACTCATTAAAATTTCAATTTTGGAAAAATTTCGATTGAATCGATATGGATATGATAGATATTAAAATGACGAATTCAAAACAGAAAACCGTTTTTCGTTATGATCGATATGTCTCGAGCTACGAATTTTCGAAAATCGATGACCTGCCACCTTTGGCAAGGCATAGCGAGCGACGTAAATATTTTTAAACGATTCCGTTTCTCGAAATAGTCGTTACTATATAAGATCTATAGGATAAAGCGAAAAAAAACACGAAAAAAAATTTCAAACCCGATCCGAAAATTTCAAAAGTGTATGTCGCCTTTCGATTTTGTCAAAATTTCGATTTTTCGCAATAATTCGCGAACGATTCGAAATTTGAAAAAATTGTTTACATGAAAGTTATTTGTCATTAAAGTATGCGTCTAACGATGGTATCGCAGTATTTTTATATCGAATACTCGCCGAGAAAATTGGGCTTGAAGGGTTTTAGGGTTTTGGGCTCTTTTTGAAGCCCCCATGATAGATTGGCGGTTCGGGTTGGGCTTAAAAGAAAGTAGACGTTGAGATCTATAATTTATGTTATGAGGTAAATGTTTTAAAAATTAACCGGTAACGAGAAATCGCGAGTTGAATATTTCATTTTCGATTTTTAAAAATTCTGCCGGCGATTTTTAATCGACCGATTCTGCAGTGCATTTAAGTTCAATAAATCTACAAAAATTAAAAAGTATCGACATATCATTTAAATTTCGTTATAAATTTGTTTTTTAATTTTTTGTATAGTTCCTAATTCTCCATCGGTATTTGTGCTTTATTTAATTCAGCTAATAAATTTATACATTTATTGATTGTGGGGCGATATGAAGTTCGCCGGGTCAGCTAGTTATATATATATATATATATATATATATATATATATAAATGTGTATTGTAATCTCAACATTTTCAATATCACGCCCGAGTCATGAGTCATGGTCGGGAGGGGCGAATTTTTTTCGCCGCAATACCCTGCCTGTGTCCCGCTCGGTTTAATGGGTTTTCGTTTTATTGATCGCTGTTTGTTTATTTTACTCGTTTGTAAACTTGCGAAACATGATATATAAGCGCTATAAGGTTATTCATTTTATGTGGCGATCTCTTGTGACAGTTTTTTCAAGTTTAAATTACGTATGCGAACATTACTTTCGCGCCATATTGTGTTCATTTACTTTTATGCTTTTTATAAATCGTTCGTGTTGTAAAATTTTTGTTGTACTCTTTTATTTCGTTGTATATGAAAATGTCTAAAAACGGTATAGTAAATATTACTGATATTTTTGGACATTATTACGAGAAACGATCGGTGATTCTGGTTCAGAGGGAGAATTAGACTATTTTGAAGATGATTCAGATGCATAATTAATTAGTAGGTTTTAATCGTAAAAGTCTGAAATGGGGAAAAAGTTTTTTTTTTCGATTATTTGTAATTTCCCTTACAAACTCGTAGCAGTTGTATTAATAAAACACGTAATCTAGAAGAAAAAAATTAAACTACATCGGTAGAATTTACGATGAACGTTGGAGAATCGTTTCTAGATGTAGCTGGGATCCATTTACAAAAACAGTCAGCAGCAGTAACAATGTGCTAGGTGTTTTAGCACTGTTAACTGAAGAAGAAACAAAATCTTACATGAGCGTTTAGAGTATGAGCTGGAAAAAGTAAATTACATACCGGACAGTGGATACGAATAGAATGTAGCCGGTGGTGTCCCGACTGTGAAGTTGGCTTGTGTTTGTTAGAATATTTTCGAGATTATCACACTAAAGCAAATTATTTGAAATAATTATATGCACAATACTGTCAACAATTTGCCATGTTCTCTAACAAGCTTAATAACATTAAGAATATACGTCGGATCCGAGAAAGTTCTTAATAAAAAATCTTCGTCCGATTTGTCGCTACAAATCTAGACTAAAACTACCCGTAAATCCATCATCCCTTATACCACAGATTGAGGTTGAAACCGGTGCGATTTTCCGAGTAAAGTGTCACGACACCGGTCGCAGATTCGCGCGTTTGGATAATTCGCTTAGGGAGATTTTAACGCGTATATATATGTATATCCCCTGTGTCCAACCCGCGCGCATTGAAATATATTTTATTTATAATAATTTGCAGCATGTTCTGTACGAAAACCAGAGTTAGATTCGGGCGTGTTATTAATTATGCCTAAGTCTACCCATTAACACAGAGATAGAAGGCCTGCTAGATTAAATGAAGTCGGTCGTGTTATTAATTATGCCCAAGTTTATCCGTTATCACAGCTTAAATGTGACGACACAAAACGAAACAAATCCATTAACAAACAGAAATAAAGATGTAAAAAAGTATCGTTTTAAACTATCTATACTTTACAAATATACATATAAAGCCAAAGATAAAGATTACAAAGCGATCAGCTAAAATTGACTAAATAAAAAAACAGCAATGAAAGTATAGAAGGTATCATCATAATAGTGGTATCTTTTTTGACCAAAAGATAGCGTACAACAACCTTGAATCAAACCAAATCATATTTCTTGTTTTCTAGCTGCGTCTATAATTTCATTTAGTTGCCGTTTTCCAAATCCTGTTGTTATCATTATTCTTTTTCCCGCTGGCGGCGGCTTTCCTTCAATCTTGTCTTTGCAAGCAAAAAAATTCCTCCTCGGATCTTGTGTCCCACGTATTTCTTTTTATTTTTTTGTATATCTTCTACCAGCGTCATGGTCTTGATTCCAGCTGTCCATGGTATCCTCCACATTCGCCATAATGTCCACATTTCGAATGCATGTAGTCGTTTGATGCTTCTGCATTCAATGTCCAGGTCTCTGATGCGTACTTTGCCACCGACATTATGTAGCATTGATTTACTCTGATTTTGGTTTCCATTTTTAACTTGCCATCTGTTAATACTGTCTGTAAATTGATAAACGATTATTTCGCCATTACAATACGTGACCTAATTTCTTTGATGTCTCGGCCATCAGTCGTGAAACCCAAATACCGGATTTCTTTAATTCGATTGTTTCATTTCCTGCTTTTATTTTTGCTTCTTTATTCGACGTTCTCGTGAATTTGATTATTTTTGTTTTTCCAACATTTATTATCACACCGAATTTTCTTCCTTCCTTGTTCAGTTTATTTAACATAATCTGCATTTCACCGGTAGAATGCGATGTCGAAACTTTTTCATCTGCGTAAGCTGATCCGATTGAATGTCTATTAATCTTTTTGCCAGAATTATTTATATTTTCATTTTTCATAATCTCCTCTGCATATATGTTGAAAAGTCTTGGTGAAAGAGGGCATCCCTGCCTTACACATTTCTTTATCTGGCACGTTTTAACAGATGGTTCATCTTTTATTCTAACATTTCCACATTGTTCCCAGTGAAGTTCTTTGATATATTATACTTTTGTAATATTTGCATTAACTGAGTATGCTGTACTCTGTCAAATGCCTTTTCGTAGTCTATGAAACATGCAATAACATCGCGACCTACATTTCGTGAAAGACGGTATAGAAATTAATTTATTCTTAAACATACGTTACGCATGATATTTTTTATACGTGCCGTCATTTTAAATATTTGAATCACGATGTAACGGTATCTAGTTTTTTTTATATCCTTTTATAATTATTTAACAATATATTTGTTACAGGATTTATAATTATTCATATTTTCAGCACTATCTGTAAAACCGTCTAAAAAATTAATATATTTAATGTAATTCCGTGATATTTTTGATAAAAATTATTTTTTATTGCGAATAATTAAAAAACTTCTCTTCATAATTTTGTAACGGTTTATTAAAAATAATATGTATTCGAACAAGACAATATTAACTATTCTATCCTTTTTGGAAATTGAGACGTCCTTTAGTTAAATTTTTCATCAAAATATGATTGTCATCAACGTGAAGATCATCTTTAAGTCTTAAAATTATTTCTATAAGTAACACACTTGGTCTTTTATAGAACAATATGACAGCAATAACCTTTCAAATAAACAATAACGGATATTTCTCGATTTATATTTTCAATGTCTTCTTCAGTTATATTTATATCAGGTGAAATCCAAGCTGATTTAGATGAGTATCGGTATCTCTCTTTAGGAAAAAAATTTCTTAAAAATTCTAGAAACATACATATTTTTTTTTTTTTACAAAATTTCTCGCTATTTTACACTTTGGTTAAGCACTTGTACCATATTATTTCGCTCAATTTCAATGTTTTTTTCATCTCTACTTTTCCTACCTACAGATATACTTTTTGAAAGATACGAAGAACAGTATAGATTGTTGGAACAGTTGATTAAATCTAGGGTGCTTTAATGGTACCTCAATAAAAACGCTTCATTCATCGAAATATGTACTTTTCAAAAGAATATATTTTTTTGGAAAATGTACTATACCATATTGTTTAAAATTTTCTCTCGGTATTATTTGTAGCCATTTCGAATACATATATCATCGTCTGTTGGAAATCTGAAAACGTGAACACGATTGTCGGCATCATGGTTGCCTTTACAACCCGGCACACAACACTTATTAGGCATAATAAATAATTATACAGTAACAATTTAAGACGTAAGACAAATAATTAAACTCGTGTACAACAATACAGTAACCGATATAACGAATTTTAAAAATGAGTACGAATCTAAACAATTTTCATACAAATTAAACTAGAAGAAAATGTAAACATACTAGTATATGAAATCTTCGCCTTCTTTACATGTATCTGAGTCGGGTGATGTCAGAGCTATCAGCAGGCCTTCTATATCGGTGATAACGTTCTACTACCGGGTAGATTTAACAGATGCTTTAATCGGCCCGTGTTCACATATAGAAAGTTTTTTTAAATCCCAAATTTTTCGATAGTAAGAAGAATATATGTATATATTTTTTATATTAATTACTGTTAATTTAAGTAAATACGTTTATATATTTTTTTAACGATAAAATCCTTTCCTTTCTAATGGTGTCGTTAATATTACGTTAAGATAACCAATTACAATTGGGTAAAAAAAAAATTAAACTGCCGGGTATTTTGGGAAATAATCGGGTATTGAAAGTGTTTAACGTTTAAATAATCAATAATCCGACTAATTGATAATTACGTAATATTAGTTCGATAACCGTTTTCTATTATTTACATACAAATAAGTACGGTTCACGTAATTAAATCGTTCGGCTTTAATCGCTTTGAGGCGTGTCTAACATCTGCTAGTATGTCGAGAAAATGATTTTCCTCGATGTTCGAATGATTGTCGCTTTTCGTGCTCGGTGGCTAAGTCGCAAATGGCACTTCAGATTCAGATCTGCAAGCATAGATTCTCGTTTTTCTAATATCAACCTAAATTGGTAATCGCACGAATTATTTCGACTAGGCCGAATGATCATTCGGTTAGCAGGTCATCCGTAAAATTGTTAACCCCTCTCGATTTAGAAATTTCTTCAGAATCGATTAGCTAACCGGTTATATAAATCGGTTTTCACTAGCAATAGCACTTTATCTATATTTTGTTTGAGCCGTATTTTGTTTTTGAGATATTTTTATTTTTAACGTGAAATACGGTTTTCGGCCAAATAATTGCGAATACATCTTCACTGTGTCGGTTGAACGACATTTAACAACGCCAAAAAAGATGTATTAAATTTTCTTCGGACACTAGATTGAATACTTTTGTTTCTATATAGCTCTCTATTTCGGGCGCATATCCTAAAACAATATGAAGTAGAAATTCTGAAACTAACTTTAATTTATCTAGGCTCCGAATTTTAAATATTTCCGAT
Source organism: Coronaproctus castanopsis (assembly GCA_032883995.1). Classification (NCBI taxonomy): domain Eukaryota; kingdom Metazoa; phylum Arthropoda; class Insecta; order Hemiptera; family Monophlebidae; genus Coronaproctus; species Coronaproctus castanopsis. Next base: position 269,429,989 of record CM065053.1, on the reverse strand, counting down.
TTAAACGATGTTACACGATAAGCCATAATCAAATTACGATATCGAACCCGAACTTTGTACGTGTTAGGGTTTTTAAAGTAGTTACTTCAGCAAACCTGGTATTTACGAAATAATTAAAGCTTAACGCAAAGCTTATAATGTTATATATCTATCTATCTATCTATATATATATTATATATATATATATATATATATATATATCCTATGTAATTATTTATTTTAAAGCTTTGTTTTGTATTGATCTCACAAATCGGACAGAAATTAGAATAATTTAAAGTTTTAAAAAGTAGTAAACAGCAACAAATCGTTTAAAATTTAACACGTTTTCCAATTCGAATGTACCTTCACTACCAACACCCATCATACAAATCCGTTTTTTCTCGTTAGGGGCGTGGCCGAATTTATGGACGGATATATATATATATATATATATATATATATACGTTTGTTGCGTCAGGAGCGTGGGCGAAATAATAGACGGATATATATATATATATATATATATATATATATATATATATACACGTATACTATTCTAATATATAAAACTGTTAGAAGAAGGAGACAGCGATATTTTAAAATTTTAAATTATTGTAATTTCTGTTATATTTATGATATCAATGTAAAACAAAGCTCAGAACGAATTCGATAATATAGGCTATCAGGTATGCGAATTTCATTATTATTGCTTTAATAGTTTTTGAGTTACACCAAAACAGACAGGCAGAAATTTAAAAAAATACATTTTTTGTTTACGTGTGATAAAAATAGCCCAATACAATGATTATAATGGAAATATTCACAAATCACAAACAGACACTACAGTTTAATATATTAGTGTATATATATATATATATATATATATATATAATATATATATATATATATATACAGTCGAATCCGCTTATAAGGGACACATCGGGCGGAAGTCATTTGTCCCTTATAACCGGTTGTCCCTATAAAGCGAATTTTTTAAAATCTCTTATTGAAGCGAGTATATATACAATTTAGTAAACAATTAACATACTTATAACCTTATTAATGCTTAATATTTATATGGAAATTAAGAGAAAAATTCAGGAGGCATACATAAGGTAAAAGAACCTGACTGCCCTCTTCAGTACTATTCCATTTTTTACGTAAGTTCTGTTCATTTGTTTTTAAACGGGAGACGGTGTTTTTGGAGACGCCCATGATTTTTGCTAACTCATAATATTGGGAGGTTGAATTTCGATTTTGTCTGAAATAGAAATTTTTTCCTTTAATGATAAACATTTACCCGTCATTTTATTCATACAAAAAATTCACCAGAACTAAAAAAAGAAGAGAAAATTTTCGTAAGAAAAAAAAAATAAAACCTCAGACGCACTACAGTTTTTGCAGAACTAAACTAAGAACATAATAAGCTATCGGAGAGTGCATAATTAATAAACGTACAGAGCAAAAAACCGTATAGCGTCAATGAAAGAATGTCAACACAAGGGCATTTCAAACAAAATGAAGAAAAAACAAAAATGTTCACTTAAACAAAAACGAATTGTAAAAATGACTAAAACATTTTTATTCAATTTTTGTTTATGTGAATATTTTCGTTTTACGACCGGAAGTGTCATTTTATATCGGCTGGCTTATCGCCCCTCTCACTATTTATTGCCTTGAAAGTCTATTTGTCCCTTATAACCGAGGCGTTGTCCCTAAGGCGAACTAAAACAACCTTCATTTCATATGTTTGATTCGGGGTTTTGCTGATTGTCCCTAATAAACGGATGTCCCTCTTATCCGGAGTCCCTTATAAGCGGATTCGACTGTATATCGTTTTAACACCTTCTCTGCAACTGTCATTTATGAGAATTTTTCGTACAGGACAAAATCCATTATTATTATTATTATTATTATTATTATTATTATTAGTGTTATTATTTTTTTGTTCATTGTATCGGTAAAAAGTACCGTAAACAACGGTGATCACGATAAATTTAGCAGATTAATTTAATGTCTCCGATGAGACATCACATTACGATACGATAAAATAATGAATAGGTGTAGGTAATAATTAAAGTATTACAACGCGAGACTAATATGCGAGGTAAATATAGGTAATGATTTATCTTTTACAAGTATTATAGTAAAGAAATCTATTGTACAAGATAATTCCGGTTGCTAGGTTGTAATCAGGAGAGCATCCCGGCACACTTCTCAGTATTCTAATAATAACTAGATTGCCTGGAAGTCCTAATGAGTGTATTCCGGCAATATTGGGATTACTGCTATGTTTGAGTTTGTTAAGTAGTTTTTCCTACTGGCCAATGTAAATATCTTGAATAAATGAAATATTCAAATAATTATGCAGAGTTAAATTGGAAACGTAGAATGAGACGAACGTGATTACACTTGGACTGCTGCTGCCTGTTCAGATTACTTGCACTCTAGTTGATCGATATAGTTTAATAACATAACGCCAAATCGGCGCGATCATTGTGAGATAAATGCGTTTTATAGTGTTTAAATTCAAGGTCAACTGACGACCGAGCAGCGGATGCAGTAGCCCAATGGGTGCAATGATGGCCTTTCGAATTTGCGTCACGTGAAAGCGCCATGTGAGCCTTTGATCCGAGGATAATAGTTGCGGATTTTTACGATTATTAATTATTACTCTCGTAGGCGTATGCTATCCATAAACATAAATATGTGTCATTAAACTATTCGATTCCAGCGATTCTGAACAGCAGAGTTTGCATCTGATGGCTATATCATCTGCGAATGTGGCTAGAATTATTTGACTAGTGGCAGGTAAATCTGCTGTGTAGATAAATTTATATTTCGAAAATAATGGTAGTAGTAATAAAACAAAGTACTAATTAAAAGTTGCGTTACACTTACGTATAAATTATTTATAATACGCATTAAATCATCGATCGGAATACTTTTCAAACATTCGACTACTTCAGAGTTGCTGCTCCATACGCAACCGGTTACCAGCGATATCATTTTAAAATGATCGTCGGCAATTCGCGGCAACGTAACCGACCAAAAGTTCAACGCGTTACCGCTAAATGTAACCGCCTTTTGAAATAAACCTTATTTATCGAGATGGAATAAATTATAAAGAACGCTATATATACGACGAATGAGTCATTAAAGAAGAATAAACACGATAATTAAAAAATTATTAATTAATTAATTAATCGTTAAATCTATTAATAAAAAAATAACTGACGATGTTAAAAATTCATTTTTCATTCGTTATAGCGATAATCAAATCAACCTAGTAATCGAAAAAGCATTGCGGAGAGATCAACCAAGGAATCTTGCGATCAATCACTCAGCCAAACTGCGTTTCAGCGATCGATGAATCGATAAATAAATAAAAAAAGAAATCTAACAATTAAAAAAAGATCAATCGATCGAGAAATTAATAGAGCGATCAATCAATTATATAATCAAACATTCGATAAGATATGAAATCAAGAAAGAATACACAAGTAACCGACAATTTAATTAACCGATCAATCTATCATTAAAGCGATCAATAAAAATCGAAAAATCAGTGGAACAGTCAATCAATCAATTAACCGTGCAATCAAGTAACAGGCAATCGATCGTTCGAGTAATCAATCGGTCTATTATTAAAGCTATTAAACTTTATTTGTATCAAAAATTAATCGCCTTCGAAAAGTTGTATATTTAAATTATTTTACAAATATAATCGCGAACAAGTTAACTAAATATAAAGTATTATTACAATTTAATATGTATGTTCTTATATTAATTTAAGAGTATACCGACACAGTGTGCATAGTGTATGAAATAAGGAACTTTCTTTATGATCAACTTTTGTAAAATATAAATATAACAAAATACACAATAAAATTTGACGTAGAATGAATATTGTATAGATAAAAAAAAATATCTGCTCACCCTGATCAGTTAAGGTTTGAAAGACGAAGAATGCAAATGTACGGAAATAATCCACCGTGCCCGGTTGTTTATTATTTACATAAAATTAATGAATTTTTTTAACCATGTTCGTATTTTCTTTTTCTTGTGACTTTTTTTCGAAAACACTTGCAGTTTTCATTATGAAACTGAGAGCGGTTATAGGTATATTTATAGGATTGTGTGTTTAGACGCAATATTGACTTTATATTGTTTAAATTTTTCAACGAACAACCGTCCTCCTGCCGTGAGCACTTAACAATGTTTTTATCACGATGCGTGAGAATGGAGTTGTTTATACTGGACAAAAACATTTGTTTTTATTCTAACTTGTTTTTTCCCGTCGGGTCTGTGACCGGCAACCACGTTGAATTAAGCTTAGGTGTTCATATTTTTTATCGAAATTTGTATGTTTAAAAATTTCAATCGCGAACAATTTCGGAACTATATTTATCGATTTTTGATAAAATTTCAAAATTATCAAATTGTATTTCAAATTCTAGACGCACGGATATCAACCACGAAAGTTTGAATATGTATAAAATGTTGTTCTTACTATGAGACGTTGCCGTCTTTTTAAGACTCGTTTACAAATAGCGAAATAGATATAGTTAAATTCGCACATTCCGAGTTAACGGATAATCTCGCAAAAATATATCTGCGGTATGCGCTATGATTCGCGCTTAAATTGAAATCATCGCGTCCGAGATGAAAAAAATAATGTTTAGAAATAATAGCGAAAACGACAAATATTTAATGGACGAGATATTGAAAACAAACAACTATTGTATATTAGAGTACGATCAACTGGAACGTTTATCATCCTCATAACTGTTTTCGGTTTTGTACAATCGTCGGATTATGCTAATAGTTTCAACGTAGACTGAATATAAAACTTAAAAATGCTAAAAGCCGTCTAAGAAATTATACCCGAAAATAGGAAAAAATCCCAGAAAAAAGCACCCTCGTAATTCTGAGGCACAATATTGAAGCATACACAAGGCGGCTTAAACGTCACTTGAATTTGTTTTATCCTTATCGAGTTAACCATGAAATAGGCCGAAACTAAATAGTAAGACGAACAAGAAATATCGACTATACGTGATTCTTAATTTCGGAGTTTCGACTTTAATGTTTTTTTTTGGGTTTTTTACGTATAGAAAAATATAGTATATATTTAATCGAATATCTCTCGATAAAATATAATTCTGTTTCTCTAAACAACAGAGTGCGCTGAAATAATTATACTCTTAAGAGTATTAGCTTTCGCTGTATCATATTTACCTCGACTTAAAGGCGAATACATGTGCAAATGAACGCTGGCGGCTCCGGCGCTTTGTCCGAAGATGAGCACATTCGCGGGATTTCCGCCGAACGAGCCGATATTCCTTCGTATCCATTTTAGCGCCATAGACTGATCTTTCATTCCGTAATTACCGGGAAGAAATTTATCGCCAGAACTAAGAAATCCTTCTCGTGACGAATAAAATGAGCAAATGTTTATTTTTTTTTAAAAAAAAAGTCATATATATGAATGTATAATTATAATATATCGATAAGGGTTTGTGTAGCGTGTGTGTTCCTCTACGTGTAAAATGATTGTCGACGTTGTCGCGGGTATGCACGCAAAAACTCGAGACTCGAAGTTAACCTCAACTAGGGGAAGTTACCTTAAAATGGCAATAAGAGCTGTTACCAAACCCAGAGCTACACGTTCAAGATGGGAAGTATTTGGACGATTCTTCGATTATTATAACGATATCCGGTAATATCGCATTAAAGACACTGCAACGTTAACTAATAAGAAAACAATTTGTCACACAAGAAAAGCGACGAACATGTTAACATCGTCTATACCCCTGAAAACTTGTTATAATATAGAAAGACGCACTAGTCGATGAGCCGTAATTAAAATAGCAGTACATCGTACAGCGGTGCTTGCGGTGTGTACCACCTATTGGTCTGTTAGTGGAAACTAGGTATCTGTAGTACAGTCTAAAGCAAAATAAGTATTATACAGATGACCATTTAAATACGCTACACTTTATTGGCATTGACAAAAAAAGATCATAATGTTTTTGTAAACGCTTTCAAAATAGCAGACGGATTGGAAAGCTGTACCAGAAAAAGCATTAAAGTAAAGAATTAAGCTCAATCGCGTCTGGCAGATTTCTTTTTATGATTTTACGACAGGTATGACAGGAAACTGTCGGTACAATTAAAAAAAAACGCCACAAAAAATCATTATTACTAATAAACAAATTCCTACTCGTATGTGAAATAAATTCGTTAAAGTCTATTTGGGAAAAAAGTGTAAGAGCATTTCTATTTTGAATAATACCTAATACTCCTAATCTGTAGTTAACGGATACGTATACGAAGTAATTATCTTCGTCCATCAGATAATAGGGACTATGCTCTGCGCTGGAACCTACGATAAATCCGCCGCCGTGTATAAACACTAACACCGGAGTCGATGTATCGTTTAGCTGAAATTTAACGGTGACATAATTTTAAAGATGGGGAAATATAATTTTTTTTTTTTGCATTTCGATAATTTAAAAAATGAAAAATTGCTTGAAATGAAACTGAAAGAGACGAACTTCGGGTTTTCTTCGAAATACGCGCATTATAAACTAATTTGTAAGACTTATTCGCTTTCAACGAAAATACCAATTATAAATATATATATATATATATATATATATATATGGAACAGTAAATCTAGTATTATATTTTTATATAATATCGCGGTGGCATAGTAGTGCTCGATTGTCAACTCGACAAGTTTTCCATCATTACGACTGTTAAAACTGTTAAAATATATAGTTGTATCTGTATGCATATGTATAGATATGTATATGTGTACGTACGTGTACATTGGTGTATAAATATTAATTAATTAGTTTGATACCTGTCGACAAGCGAAAGCTTGACGGGATGAGATAAAATATAATTATACACGTGTAATTTTTAATCTGAATATATGTAGATGATTTTATAGTGTGTGCCAGTTTATATATGTTGTGTGTGTGTGTGTGTGGAAATAGTGTTGCATACATGTTATTTATTTGCATGTAATATGACTAATTGTAAAAAAAAAAAATATTAATTATCACTGGAGAACGTATTTGCATATAATTAGTCCCTAGCGAATGTTAGACCATTTTGTACGTAAAGGATATTTTTATATGTAATTTTATTTTTTTTTTATTTTTTTAATGAGTAGCTGGAAAATTTTCCCGTTATTATGGTTATTGCGTCGTCAGCTTTATATGTTTTTGTTATACTAGAATAGTCTGATCGTACGCGCATAGTATTGTACGGCATTCTAAGTGTTAATGCATTAACGTTTGTTCAAAAAAATGAAAATGAAAAAATGGATAATTCAAAAAATGAAACACTCGAAACGAAATGGATATTTTTTTTATTTAATATATCCACTTGTTTGTATTTTCTTTTTTTCGTCGTATCGATGCTTGGAATGGCAAGCGTGATGCCTATTCGAAATGTTGTAAAAAACCCGATGGTTTTCCATTCAGTACGTCGTGAGCACGTCATTTCAACGCAGTGAGTTATCCGTATGATGACTTGATATTGTGACCTATGATTCTTTCTAAAATCTGCGAGACTGACCGTTATCAATGAACTCGACTATTCTTTTATTATGCTATTCAAAAGATTACGTTGGATGCGGAATAACGAGATTAGTTTGTCAATGCATCGTTATCCTATTCTCTGAACTTAATTACAGCCGCAGCCTTTATTTCTGTGATCCGGTTTAAACGCTTCGAATATAATTGATGTTTCTTTCACATCTTTAAGCATGTTCGGGGAAATTCCCTTTACACAAGTCGTTCTTCTATTTTTAATAATACCTTTTCTACAGTGAAAAAAAAAACCCTAATGTGCTAAAATCAAACCAGCGTTATTCTGTATTTTCATTTATGATATTTTCTTGTCGGTATTGCGCTACGTCCTATCCACTAAGATTCTTCAGCGATGCAACTGATTTTTTCTTAGTTTTACTTTGTAACGTACTGCGTTGCGTTCATTATAGCATTGTTTACAAGTTGTACAGAAAAGCCATTTATAATCGAAGAAATATATTTCAGATATTTTCTTCAAAATAAATTCGGTAAACATTTTCTAGTTGAATGGAAATTATATCTCGACTTTCGGATTGAATGGCAAAAGAATTTTTTTTTCGCATATTTCAATATCAAATATTGGTCTATGATTTTAGGTGCTTGTAGGTTGGCCACAGAAGTAATGTTGCATTTAGGTCTCATACCATAAATGAATAATTTATTGATCCTTTTGTATACAGGTTTTGGTGGTGGTTTTCCTGTATACTAGTTCCGCGCTATTATTACTGTATTTATTATTTCTTTTTGTTTTCATTTTGTATACGTAGTAAGAATTTGTTCGGTATACGTAATAATATTGTTTCGACATTGATTTTGTAATTTATATTATGTGCTAAATACACTTTTTATTTATTTTATTTTTTTATTGATCCTTCGAATTAAATATAAAATTTATATTATAAATATGTGCAAACTAAAAAATTCACACTATTTTTGCACAGATACGGTTTTCAAAAATCCCGTTTGATAGAAACTATGTAATAGAAGTAGCGAAATTTCTGATAAAATTATCCGCGAGAATTATAATCGCAAACTAAGAAACGCTAGAAATCACTGGTTGGATAGAAAAGAAAAGGACCGAAACTGTTGAACTAATCACTAGTGTTTCGTATGAATTGTTTTTTTTTTTCTAAAGGTCATAGATATGTACGCGATGAAGATTCGGTTGATCATACAGAGTGTGCTTAATAATTACATAAAATACCGGAGGACAATGCGAGTAAGTTCAACACTAATACACCGGTCGGTTGGCAGGTCGAAAAATGTATGTCACGTAAAACGATGGCATTACGGTCATTCGTAAGCACTTAAGCTTAAAAGAAGATACGGTGGAAGTAATAAGTAAAAAAAAAGATACAACTATTATAGGCTTTGTAAGCGAGGTATACAGGCGGAGACGTAATAAACAGTTACACAAATCACAAAAAGTGCTGAACAAGGCTAATTAACCATATAATTGCGCGATCCTCAAATGCGGATAATTCGACGAGTTAGAAACTTAAACGAATCTCGTAACATCGGAGTCGGTAATCTATTGAGAAACAAACTAGAATGTCAGAACCAACCTAAATTATCTAAGATAAAATTGCAACGTCAACACGTGGTCCTAATTTTTATCCAATTGGAAAAAAATGTTACATCTATCTTTAAACGTATGTATACATTTAAATATGCGCGCATATTAAAAAGTAGCGCTTATTTAATTTAAACACATGCAATCTTATGAAAGCGATAAATGGTATACGTTACTCGTCGGCTGAACACGTTGAGATAAAGACAATCTTCCTGACCATTAATAGCGGTGCGATTAAAGTTCGATTGTACACACATAGGTGGGTCCTTCGTAGCATCTCGTATACCCGACCACGGTTCCGGCTCAACAGGAGCCTATGGAGAACAAAAATTACAATATACACTTATGTAATGAATAATTATTTACAAATTAATAATGATAACGTAAAAGTGTTTAATTTTCTACTTTTAGTTCTTAAATAAACACCCAAAAAACGAAAATTATGGTACTGAGCAAAATAAAAAAGGGCATACACCCAAAAATAAAAATACACGGAAAACCGGCGGAGAAAGTAGACGAATTTAAATATTTCGGGTGTTATATAACAGAAAATGCCGATCCAGATATAGAAATTAGGATTCGAATCGAACAGAGCAATATTTCTAAAAATGAGGATAAAAACCTCAACCTTCATATACGGTATAGAATGGTAAAATTCAGTGCTACTGTATGGAGCGGAAGCATGGACGCTAAAGAAAGCAACGTTAAACCGGCTACAGGCATTTGAAACGTGGATTTTCCGAACAATACTAAAAATAGCATACGTTGATCACATATCGAACGCAGTAAAACGAATGGGTCAAAACAAAGAGCTGCTGGCAATTATAAAAAGAGAAAAACAGCGTACTTAGGGCATATTATGAATCAGAACTGCAAGATATTACAAACAATATTGGAAGGGAAGATAGAAGGCCAGCGATCCAGAGGTAGAAGACGGACGTCATGGATAAACAACTTAGAGAAATGGACAATCGGAAGTCGAACTAATACATTTAGCTAGGAACAGAAGAAAATATTCAGAAGTTGTAGCCAACCTTCTTTAAGTGAGATGGCACTCAAAGAAGAAGTTCTTTTTGCAAGATAATTTTGTTGTTTGCTGCGAGAATTTTTTAACAAACTATTTTCATAAAATTAAGCACTACGGTCGTTACATTCTCGAAAATTCCAATACGTTTCTCAGCGTATACAACACACAAACACAAATGCGCTTAAAAAACCGATTCTAGGAACATGATAATTAATAGTTGATTTCAACTTACAACGGTGGTTCAATACAATCTCTGAGTGTTCGTAAACGGGAATTGTAGACTTGCGATACGTGAATGATTGCGCTGCGGTAGCTCAGAGTACGTAAGAATTGCAAAATATATTATATAATAAATTTATGCAAACTACTAAAATTAAAAAAAAAAATATAAATAAAACCAAAGTACAACTAGCACTGGCAAATAAAGGAGAGAAAGTGAGCTTGTGCTCAAAATAAACTACATTGAAGTGGAAAGCTTTACATATCTACGAGATAAATGAAGAATACGGTCTACTTCAGCTACTGTATAGAAAAATAAAAGCCTAGAATAAATATACTATCCCGTCGAATAATCTGATAATTTATTAATTCTGCGATATTAACAACGGCGCTTCCGAAATCTGGGCACTCCATACGAAAAAATAAACATACGCCCGCTTGAAATATTCCACCGGGAATTCAACTTGTTCGTCGGCAAGATCGCGCGATAAATCGCGACATCCTGCAGCGAGAAAACTGCTAATTTATACAATTGCTGCTTTAGAAGAATTATCTAGGATGGTTCGGGCACGTTATCGGTGAAGATAGGATTTCCAAAAAGGTTTTCTATAATCAGCTGCTGATTGGACGTCGGCGATTATGATTTTTTTTGGTGGTAAGTACTAAGTGATGCTGAAATGGGTCACAAGAAGTGGGAGAAACTGGATATATAGATCGGAAAGGACGAAAATGTGCAGTTACAGACGGTTTACAGAGTTCGAGCCGTGACACAAAGGAAAAAAAACGTAACTACTTAAATCGTGAGAAAACTTTAGCGAGATCGATGTCATTAAGGGAATCTGGTTACTTAATCGCCTACGGACATATTAATAGTGAATGGTATTGAATGCTTCGACAACGAGTAGACAAGTAATGATTATGACATTTAATACTTCTTAAGTTTATTAATAACTTCATTGCAATTAGAAATATGAGACGACAACCGTCAATTTGTTACATAAATTAACATTATATGTTACGAGTAAATCATTTGCATTGCACAATGGAATGTATATTAGAATATTAAATATTCCACAAGACCGGCCAAAGAAATATATCTATATATATATATTATATATATATATGTGTGTGTGTCTTGTAAAGCTGAAAGAATTTAGTAGTATAGAGGACCAAGCAGTTGACCTTACCTCACATATATCGCATATTAAATGAAGGTTAATAATAACAACAATGTTAATTTTCAGTTTTGCGCGATGATATATGCAGGAATGTATAGATAATAATAAACATACAAGCGACCTTGATCTACGTACGTATAGATAAGATATTACTAATGCTGTATATTATAGGCGCAGACTTATAAACGATATTAAAACGTTTATTATAGATTGCCAATCTAGCATGTGCTGCTGAATTCTAAAATCATGTGCGGGATTTTTACCCGCTAAAAACACCCTCCCATTAATAAAAATAAAAAAAATTACGTTTAAATAATGGTGAGCAGGTACCTCCACTAGATATTAATAAAATTAAATAAGATGAAAAAAGAATGGGAAAAAATATAGTCACCTAAAACTGTCAAAAATAAAATTATGAATTATATGGGTTTGTAAAAGCGATTACAGTCAGATCGCCCGGGTGTGTGTATGATGTGTGTTTAACTGCACTAGCGCCACATTATACTTGCTTTGTACGTTACACTATACAAAAAATATGTATAGCACTAACCCAGCCGTTGAGGATAAATGATGATGTTGATGGGTTTGTAAATAATATATATGTGCCCTGTCCATGTTTACTTCAGGTTTGACCATGTGCTCTTTATAAAGTTCGGTCTTCTTCCGTATTCGAGCATTTCGCATTCGGTCGCATCGTCTTATATAATTAATATTAATCTTTTCCGCGTTGTTTGAGTTCTTATTTTTATATAATTAGCGCGAGATTATTCGAATTAAATGATATTTATTTTCGCGAAATATAGATAGAAATATCTTGTTTTCAAAAGTTTTTCACTTATCATCTTATATCGACATTAGTAGATGATTATATGAAAAATAAACGCACTTAATTAAATTATTCCATCACTATTGCTTTCGACTGCCGTGGATCGTCAACCTTCGAAATGGGATAAAGAAGAAAGTGATTAATTACCGGTCGTGAAGATTAAAACGAATATACGTGTAAGATTAAAAGTGCCAAAAAATTATGCGAAGTCTGCGGAAGTGATGAAAATATGGAACGTATAACGTTCGAGTGTAATAGAGCGGAAATTATGTCGAATATAATTTCGCTCATGGCAATGGCTAGATGGCAATTATAAACGATATTATTGAAACGATACGCGAAGAAAAAAAATCAATACAGAAGCTGCGAATGTAATAATAGTCGATAACTCATAATCAACGCGAGTAGTAAGGTCTATTCCCAAGAATCCGAAAGCTGAACACTCTAAATTTAATAAAGTTACTGTTATTAAAAGGTTAAAAAATAAATCAATATAAATAAATAATACGTAAAAACGAATAAATAAATAAAGGAAAAAATTAAAAGAAAAATTACAACAAAAAATAAATAAAATTAAAATTACAAAAAGTACCGTCACAAGAGCATAATAAAAATTTTAAACAATGTCAAAATGATCGTATGTGCAATAATTATAATAATTAAAGCTGATCTGATTTATATTGATAATAATAATAAAGTACATACACGCGTGCGTACATACATTTACATTATTAAACGAGCAATATATACATTCTTTCGACGAAATTGCGTAACTTATGAAGTAATTGGAAAATACGAATTTCTTCGAAAGCACCGACTCGGAGTACACCGGGTAAAATTCTGGAAAATTTCTTCGAAAATTTTAACCGGATCGTATTTCAACGTAATAAACTCAGAAATTATTACCGCGTACGTTGTTTTAGATATAATTCAAGTTTTACGTTCCGATTATACATTTAAGGTAAGAAGAACGACTTGTGTAAAGGGAATTTCCCCGAACACGCTTAAAGACAAATTTGTGAAAGAAACATCAATTATATTCGAAGCGTTTAAACCGGATCACAGAAATAAAGGCTGCTTCCGAAAATATTTTTACCAAAAAAATTATTTCAGAGAAACGATACCGAATAAAAATTTCAAAATTAATTTCCAGAAAACGAAACATCGAGAACCGTATTTTGGTATTCGCGACATTTTTCGCTGTAACATCGAAAATTTATGCGAAATTTTGCGATTTTACAAAAAAAATAAATAAATAACGAAGTTAATCTCGTTCGCTCAAGTACCTGTACGTAAATTTTATCGACGCTAAGACTTACGGACTCTGCAGACTGATCTAAGGTCGTACAGATTAATAATATCGCTGTTGTAGCCATAATTCAAAACCGACAGGCTGTTTATCGAAACAGAGACGGTATATCATCGTCGTACATACGTTTATTAACCGAACTCGTGTGCTTATTGTCTATTTGTACACGTGCCTAATAATGAAACAAAAAAATTACCTGAAATCGAAGATGGTTAACCGGAGGTTTAGCGTACGGAATCGATAGAAATCCGTAATATCGATTTCCATTTCTGGATAGGAACTTCGCGCCGGATAGTTTACCTTCTTTGACGGTTACTCGAATCGTATCACCGCTTGAGGTTGTAACAGCGTATAGAAAACTGATCGTTATTATCATCAGGCGACAACGATGAAGAAAATCCATTACGATCATTAGACAGACGATCGAATATAATTGATCACACGATCATTTACGAACGCGATTTACAGCGGACTAATATTACTTTGAGAACGCACAGCGTGAATATATATATATATATATCAATATTAGTATTTCGTTCGAACCGGTTGCCGGAAAGAACGTAAATAATCAGGTTTAGAGTTCTTGTTTTAACGTTATCTATTCGATCGGTAATCCGTCTTTATTAACGCGGAACATTTTCACGAAAATTGTAATTGTAAAATAATTGAAAAAAACAGAAATATCTAAAAAATTAGATTAAAGAATAGACCGCTCATTTAGATATAGCGTTGGTGTATTTCAAGAATGCGCCTGAAGCTGATCGACCGTTAAACACTAACATATAATATACGTACACGAGTATACGCTGACGTCACACTTTTGTTTAAATCAGTATGTAACGTAGATATGAACGTGTGTTTCCGCATTTTTGTTAGTTTTTGTTGTGTCGAACAATCAAATCGAATCGATAAGTAAACCGTCTTACTATTCGGTAACTTTTGATCTTTATCCAAAGTCGCTATCTCCGTCTAACAACAGATTAGATAAGCGGTGTAGATAAGGAGGATCTTACATTTTATTAACCTTCCTTAATCGTATTTTCATAGTTTAGATTTTATTATCGGAATTATCCATAAATATTATCTATTAACTCCATATAGATTATATTTTAAAATCGCTGCGGCCATTTAGGCTACCAAAAAAAAAAAAAAAAAAAAAAAAAAAAATTAAGAAAATTAAACTACCAATCAGACCGGATTCGACACAAACGAACCCAGCTTCAAACAAGCCAAAAGTTTTAACCTCATCCATCTCTATACAATAGCGAAAAAGGAAAGGAAGGGAAGTGAGAAGAGAACTCTCCTGCACTTGCTCAAGGTGCACACCGGAGAGTGGTTTATTTTCGGCGTATCCATTCTCCTAGGACAGTTACATTAAAGACTACCCTTTGCTATTATGGAATAGCTGGGCGAGACATATGGCGGTCTCGACTCGCCTGGACCAGAACTTTCAACGGGTATTGTTGGACTTTTAGCGGACCATCCCCTTCATGGTCCCTCCGCACCCTCCAGTCCTTTATGTCCTGTCACTACTGGGAATCATCTACAAATGAGGCTTTCCGCCTGTAGTCGCTTTTTGTCCGCGACTGTTTATTTATCCAGCTGAGCATTCTGGACTTATTCGCAGCTAGCCTCTATATCTAGATGTCATTCCACAATCCGCAACCTGTGTTAGAGCTCCGGCTTCTGAGAGGTACAAGAGTAACCCGGGGGATATATATATATGTATATATCAAATGATGAAAATAAAAGTTTGATTTGTGCTTAATGTTTAACGTGATATTGTTTTAGACCTTTACTGTTTTTAAACGACGATTATGTCCGGAATTTATCGCGCATTTCGGAGAGGAAGTTTCATATTAAAATTGTTTAACCAAATACGTATGACTAGCCAACTTTCTGCGATGTTTAAAAATTCTAAAGTTATCGCCGTTAAGAAGTCTGGCAAGGATGAGACAGATCCAGCAGATTATAGGTCAATATCGCTACTAAGTACAGTGTACAAGCTGCTTGAACGATTAATACATCAAATAATTGTCCCGATAAGAGAAAAAATACTTCAACAATTTCAAGCAGGCTTTCGTCCAGGATTATCGTACTGCGACCGGGTTATATGGCTTGAACTTCGTTCATGGAATTTGGCTTTTACTATCGTCTACACGATGCAGTCCGGCGAGATGGTTTACTCCTAAAAATAGCTCAGCCAGTGCCTAGTAATCGTGACGCTACTTGGAAATATGTTTGCTGACAGAAGATTCGCACTGTAGTACTGATCACAGTCGGTGGCCTACCATAAATAATGATCTTCTACAAAGTTCAGTGTTGGCGTCGCTTTTATTTAACTAATATATACATAATCTACCGGTCCTCTAAGCGGAGAAATTCTCGTACGCATATGACATTGCACTTGCGACTCAAAGAAAACACTTAAAAAATGGTGTGAACGTACTGGCAACAGATTTACACGACTACACAACTTGAGCGAATACTGTGCTAAATAGAGACTCAGGTTATACCCGATAAAAACAGAAACTTCGGTGTCCCACCTCAATTCATATAGATAGAAAAAACTAAAATACACGTTAAACTCGACGGTAAAGATTTGCGTTTTAATTCGACGCCAATATACCCAAGCGTGATTCCCTTGATTAAACTCTCACATATAAATAGAACTCCCGAAAAACAGTTAGAAAAATGAAGACAAGAATCAACCTTGTCGCTCGCCTTGCAGGTACATCGTGGGAGCAAAGCTCTTCAGGACTGCTACACTGGCAGCAACGTTTTCAATCGAATATCGTTGTCTAATTTGGTTAGCTAGCTCACATGCTAAGAGGATTAATACACAACTGAACACACTGCACCGCTCTTAGTAACTGGTATACTAAAATATGTACCTAGTATGTGGCTGCTCGTGTTTGCAAATATATTCCACCGCATATCCGCAAGAAGCATTCAAACGAGAATGATACAACAGCACATACCGTCCCGTAGAAAAAGTTATTAAAGATACTCTACCTATATGTCCTTGCACTAGGAAACCAGCATGGCTGATGGCTAATGAGCTTCAAATCATCGACGACTCAACTACTAAATAGGAGAGGAAATATGATTTAAGCAGACTCCAACAAGCGGGCAACTAATTCCAAAACTCGGCCAGCAGGGTGCAAAGATTTACCGTAGTAAGAACTGCGTACGCCTTATATGATTAATTTCGTTATTTTCGTAACGTATATATTTCTTTTGTAAATGCACTTTTTATCTATCTAACCAGTGATATGTAGGAAGCAACGGAGAATGAACATAAGTCGAGGGCACCGTAAAAAATATTATCCATCGGACTAGATAATATAAAACTTGCATTTCGAAGATAACCGAGGAAATTAAAAAGAAAAAAAAAACACTTAACCATATCTACGAGCAAGGAAAAAGTTAGGGATCTCACACCCGATAACAAATTCCGTAATATAGAGAGCGCTGATGAGATCAATATCGGTCTACTCACGCGTTATGCTAAACTTAACTCTAAGTAAAACTCCGTGATTGTACGTAACGATAATCACTCCGATACTGTATATGTGTCGGAATCAGTAAGCTCCCTATCGAGTTCAGACGGCAATGTTTTAGAGAAAAATTCTTCTTACGAATTACGGGTTAAAAACGTACAAATATGTATCCAAGCGACTAAAGTGACCGTACGAACATAAATACGATACATAACGGATGATTTGTATCCTAACGGTACATGATGATTGTTCACGTGCATCTGATCTTATGCAAGAACATGTAGATAAAATATCTGTATGTGCTACACAGTGGGGAATTAAAATGAAAACGAAAAAGAGTAAACAGGTAACGTTTTCACTGAATAAGAAGCCTTGCCCACCAGTTAAAATCAATAACATTCCTTTTTCCTCATTGCGACACTATCAAATACTTAGGCCTGTATTTGGACTGCCGTCTTACATGGAGTATACTCACATTCAGTATGAGCGCCAAAAAAAAAAGTATGTTCCAGTCTGTAAAGCTATTGTGCAAGCGTCTGATGTACTTGTCGGTAAGAGCTCCAATATGGAGATACGGCATTGAAATTTACGGTGCATCTGCAAGAAGTAATGTACATCGTATTCAACAGCTGCAATCCAAGATTCTTCACCAGATGGTCGACGCTGCGTTCTTCGTATCAAATCGTACCATTCACGATGATCTCTACATTGAATATGTACACGATTAGTCAGACGATATAACAATTTTTTAACGCGCTGTGTACCAGCTCCAAGCGCAATATTTCGATTGTGCAACAGCCAGCTCTACCTGGTAATCCGATAAGAAGGCTTGAAAAAGGCTATTGACCGAGGACTTTCTTAGGATTGGATGACATTACGCTATAAACGGCAGTCTCAGCGATTCATTATAAATAATTATTTTATTATTTCTTTAATCTTCTCTACAACCGCTGCGTATATTTTCTTTGTCCCTTCTTTCTCTCTCTTTCTCTAGAACTTTCATGTTTATCTGTCCCGCTCGGTCTATCGAGAGTGATCGGTATTTCATATAACTTAGATATAATTTGTTACTAACTTATTAGTATTAGCTTCGCCAATAGTGGTCAGTTTATTCTGACTGGAGTGGTGTTTTAAAAAAAAAAAAATAACGGATGACATATCAACTTGTAGGCAGTTGTGTCAGAACTTGTAATACATAACTTAAGAAACGACGGGTTTTTATCAAATATGACTATTAAACTACTTTTATGGAATTAGAATTTGAAAAGATGAATTCTTTTACAAGCATGAAAGCCAGACAAAAACCAAACGCGATTTTTGTCGATATAACGCAGAACCGTTTTAAAGAAGTATTTATTCCGACGATTCTGTAGATGAATAGAAAAACAAATTTATACCTAACGCTTTTTATATACAAAGTAGGAAAAAACCCTATAGAGTATGTGTCGGGTCCTTTTTTTTATACAGCGAAAATTATGGTCGCGCCTACAAACGTAGATATTCTTCAAGCGGATACCCGTTACATATATGTATTAATAAGGTGCCGACAAATTAATCACAGATCAGTGTACGGATCAAACAGGCGGCATATGGAATAAGAAATATAATATCTACGATCGAACGAATATTACGGTTCAACTCAATTCTTACAAAACGTTGGTTTCTAAAATCTGACAAATAACTATACTCGACAGGTGCAAATGAATTAACATCTAGCAAGAATGAATATATTATCGCGTCAAGTATCTGCGGACAAGGAGATGAGTCTAATTAGATCTACAGCTATTTGCTACGTACGAATCCAGAGAATTATAGAGGATGGACCACTGTTACGGTAAAAGGACGTAAAAAAATCGGTATTAAACCAAAGACAAAATTACAGCTCACGATGGAAAGTTGTGAACAAAAGTGGCGACCGAATGTGTAAAAGCAAAAGGAAATGCGGTGTCAACCATGTTTCAAGTGTCTCGTAGATGTTACATACCTGGTCGAATGAAGGATCCTCATAATTGTCCGCGACTAACGGGAGATGATAATTATATTGTGATGTTTGACTTATTTACATCAAATTGAAATGAAGTTGAATTTTTGTACTAATTTGGTGTATTGCACAAATGTTCACGTTAGCCTTATTTATTTCATTTATTTCTTTATAGGCTATTTGTTCTACACTATCAATAACAAACTGAAGTTTTTTTTTTAAACGAACGTATCTTACCCAACGACATTCTTATCTCGTATTGTTAAACCGAATGTCAAAGAACGAGTGCATTAAATTATTTATGTGTTATGTTATCTGAGACAAGTGGTAATGCGTTGCGTTTATTTCTATCATCGAAAAATTAAAAGTAAACAAACAACATTGCGAAAAAAGTATTTTTGTATATATACATATTTGTATTTATTAATTTGTTGAAGATTATTCGACCGTTTATTTCGAGTAAGATTGTGTGAATGGGGTGTGAATGACGTATGTTTTAATGAGTGTGAGACTTGTGAATACGTGTAGTTTTTCTGGTGTGTTTTAATGGATTTTACGGCTGGTGAATGTGTTCAATGTATTTTTTTTTCTATTTTAATTTTTTTTTTACTTTTAATTTTATAATTCAGAAAAAATTATTCATTGTATTATTTTATTTATAAGCCTACACTATAATTGGCTGTTAGCTGTGGCTTCATTAAATAAATAAATAAATAAATATATATATATATAATATTGATGTATTGGAGAGTAGTGATTTTATGAATTAACAAAACAAAATTAAATCGAAGTTAATCACTTAAAAAGTTGTTTTATTATATAAACGAAGCTTTTCGATTATAAAGTCATTATCAAGCTATTACCAATAACTTTGAAACGATAACATTTGTCCATACTTCAACATTTATTGCCAGTTTTTCGATAGCCCGTTAATATTAAAATTATCAAGAAAAATTGCGACATTTTTTGTTTAAGAAACTTGCCAATGGGATTTTATGTTGAGGTTACCATACATTTCGCGAATTCTACCGTAATAATTTCCATATTTGTCCGGTAGAGGTTGTAATAGGGACTATACCAATCTTACTCCGCACGTATAACGTGTATTAATTGTAATGACTTTCCGATTAATCTCATTTCACACCTGTTTTTTTTAACGTGGTGGAAAATCCATAATGGATACATACTCACTAAAAGCGACCATGGTGCACATGCCATTGACTGTATGAGTCGGTACCACCGAAATTTCTTTAAGCATTACTTCTATGGTACAGGCCAAGACAGTACTAAATGTGTGCCATATGGTTCCTGTCTTTACCTACTGGATGATCTAGGGATGACTGCGGAGCTGCTTTTGGCGCTATTAGCTTCTTCTTTCATTGATAGCTAATGGTTGCAATAGCGGCCCAGTTGCATTGCGAGTGTATCATAGTATCAAAAAGGTTGTTCTGCGTCAGAGACTGAACCACTGTAGCTTGTTGCAGCTGTACAATGCCTTGATTACAATGACTGCATCCACCACTGACCCGTTTTCCAACTCTCTGTTGGTAGCTACTGAAGCAGACTTGGTTGCTGGGAACCCGTGTAAGAATAGAAACAGGTCTTACCTTGATTACACAGTAACCATACATGTAGATTTGGAGTAGTAGTTTGAACAATGTACTGGGTACATAAATAACCCATTGTTCAATGACCTCTGCCTCCACTTGTTTCTGTGCTGACCATATTCTTTAGGTGCCACGCGTGCATCGTGAAGTTTCTTTCGACTTTGAGCCAAACAACCCTCTAAAATTTCACCTAACATGTAGCTGGTTTGAAGGTACTAACATCAGTTTCTCGAATACATAAAAGATTACATTTTTTATTATGGTAGCCAATCGTTCTTTTAATCACAGCTGCAATATTTATAAAGCTGGCCTTAAGAAGGGTCGTATATAAGTTGGATCTGTTTTCAACTTGCAATCGAGATGCATCTCAGTGGTAGCAGGATTGGTTGGAGTTATGATTTTAAAGTTATAACTTTTCTAATATTCATTGTAAATGCCCTTGTTCTTAAATCGCTGTTAAAGTGCACTAGGTAGAGGATCGTGCAAATCTGCGTGTACGAAAATAATAATTTTTAACTGTATACATGAAAGACCGATATTATACACAGCTTACAGAAACCTAGTATTTGGTCAGGAAGTTCGTATATTACGTCTAAAATCCAAAAGAAGTTACATTGCTCAAAATGATCGGACAAGCTACCAACAAATCTAAAATTAACGGAACAAACTGAAGGTTGAAAGAAGAGTTAAATCTAATGCACCCGTTAAACTGGCGTATTTGAATAATCTTATTTCCGGATGTGTTAGGACCACGGTGAACTTACTGAAGTTAAATCCGGCCGAGGAGAAGAATCACGAGCATTTGTTTCAGTATAGTCCGGTTTCTTCGGGTATTGATAAACAGCTATGAAGTTCAGAGCTAATTAAGGAAGCCCTAGAAATTGTTGACACAAGGACGGATGTTGTGAAATTCCGCTTCAAGTCGACTAGTTTTATTTTATTCATAGTAATAATGACTCTATACATAGCGTACTTAGTCTCGCTGCAGTGTGTTGCATATTTCGTTTTCATTAATTCTTTAAAATATTGAATGCAAAAATCTCGTCGAAAAATTTCTCGTCGTTAATAAATATTTTTTATGAATGTTCTTAAATTTACCGAAATTTAATAATGTCGGTTTATCTTCGCACGTAATAATAAATACGGTGAAAAATGTTTAACTTTCTTTAAACTTATTATTCTGAAGCGAGAAAGTACGCTCTAGAGTACGAAAGCTGTTGATGTCCACACACTCCTGAACTTACCATCTTCGGTTAAGAGTTAGTTGGGTTTTTGTAATTTTGCAAAATAGGAATTTGAAAATTGCTACTAAAATAATTTGCCAGTTATATTTTCCCTGCGTATATATTACGTAATGTATTCGTTTAGGAACTCGGAATATTAAAACTTTCGAGACTAGGTGTTAAGTTGAAATTATATATTTCGAAAGTGCGCATTGTTTACGATACTTAAATGTACTTAGGTTCGTTTTATTTAAAAGAAAAAAATTATTTTGAAATAATATTTGAAGCGATAAGAGCCGAACTTCATCATCATGGTAAACAGGTTAAAACACGATATGCGAATTGATAAACTATTCGAGTTCTAAGAATTCGAAACGTCCTCGCAAGGTATCCCGTACGGCGGAGACAAGTGAGTTTTCAGGAAATAATCCCCTCGTTCGGCCGGCCTGAAATTTGAATAGGCGCGAGAATAAAATATTTAATATAGTTTTTTCAAAATTACGCGCACCGTTTCCGTTTTTACACTTTGAGACGCTTAAAAAATACTCGCAGTTTTCATTTTCCAGAACACGAATCGATTATTAAAAGAATACTAAAAGTATACTAAAAATCTCAAACTATTCCACGTAGTCTCGAATCATCGGACATTGTACATAAAATTTATAACACTGCAACGCGCGCAAATATATTCATTCCTCAGAAATATAAGCAGAATCATATACTTAATTCGTACAATATTACAACAATATGATTATACGTAAATTACCATAATGCATACGGGTTGATTTTGGTTCACTTTGGATAATGTTTTAGAACTGCAGACGCAGATTTTGTGAACTTTTTATACGATTTTCTTCTAAAGCTAATAGGTATGTACGTAGAGATCAGAAGTTGTTGTTGTTCGATATGTAAAAAGGTTCCAGCAAAATTCCGTTAAATTATATTAGTCATACTTTCCATTTTCGATGTTCCGGCTGAAGAATGTACTAAGGTTGAGTCGTTATCAGTATATATAAAGCAAGTTGTAATCGTATTTTCAATTTAGCGCGTCTAACGGGTGTTTCGAAGAGATTGATAAAACTCTTCTGGCATATACGGATGCTAAGGTGGACATACATTAAGGACGAAGTTATCAGGAAAAGAATCGTAGCCGTGTCAATTACCGACAAACTGTGTGTGTGTGTGAGACAGATGTGAACGGTAACCGGTCAGTAGGTAGGCCGAAAGTACGATAGTCGGATGCTGTGGACATCAGTAGAGTTGGGGGTGAATTCATCCTTAGAATTTTATCGTTCTTGCTGGAACGTGACCAAAGTAAAGCAGACCCCGCCACAACAGGAAATTGCTAAAAGAACGTATATTATTATGCAAATCGTAATTAGAAAACCTGTAGCTGAGAGCAGCACAGGGTTGCGTTTAAACTCGTAGTAAAAAAATTGCCTTCATTTAAACATACGATTAAAAACGCAGGATTGCGGTTAATAAACATTTTCTCGATAATTTAGGTCTATACGACACTACATGTGCATAAAGTTGCGTATTAACAACATTTTCTACGATGATTAGTTAACATTACGCGCTGTAGGGTTAAGGCGAAATTTAAATACGATACTTTGCCCGTTAACGAACATAATTGAAAGCCGATCTACGAAATTACTTTTACATTGCTCCATATTCGATAAGTTGATATAGGGCAACAATTTTTTTTTCTTTATTCATAATTTACCCATTTTTATATTTTGTATTCGTCCGATAAAATGATTTTAAATCATATTTACGAATGAAATTACTCGCGTCTAGATAAAATTACTGTAAACATAAATAAATTACATTTTTACACATAGTTGTAAGAAAAGTAAAAGTTGTCGCGCATTCCAATGAATTTACTTTTAATGAACGGTAAACAAACTGAAATACATATATCACGCCCACATAAACACATATATATATACATATATATATATATATATATATGTGTGTGTTACCGAGAGTATAGTAGTTTGAACGGAAAAGAAACCGGAAAACAAGAAAAAATTAATTACGAGTGAGGTGTGAGTTAAGTCCACATATAAAGCGGCCATTCAGGCTGCTTGCTTTTTTTAGTTTTTTGTTTTTTATTTTTTTGACGTTCATAGTTTTCCACTGTAACCTGTTATTTTCCGTTTGTTCCTAGCAATTTCATAATTTGATTAAATCTATTGGTTGCAGAATCTGAACACTACCTTTCGCATTGCGTGCGTTTACCTCGATGCAATTATCAGTATTTTCTACGTGAGCCTTCCATTTATGCGTCTATCCAGCGGCTAGCAACTGTTCTGTTGGGGCACATTGGCTAGGCCGAAGAACTTCGTGTAGTTCGATAAAGTTCGACTATATCGTTTAACTTATAAATGATCTTTGTCTCGGCGTTTATTCTGTTAGTTTTCTGTTTATAAACGCGTCGATTCGAATATGTAGCGAATAAATAAAGTAAAAACTGACATACTTTGTAGCGTATTCGCCCATATGGAGCATCTGATTACCATCGCATTTACCTCTGATGTAATTTACATAGTCGTCACATCGTCTCGAACAGAAAATATTCATATTCTTAATCGATTCGGCGAAAAATTCCACCGCGTGAACATGACTGGTTGCGGCATCTGAGCAAAATGAATAATGAAATTTTAATTAAAATGAAAACTCTTTTTGTTTCATATTTAGCTGGATATTAAGCTATACTCGTTCGATAACTCGATTTACCGCGAGGAGCTCTAAATTTATTTAAAATAAGCATTTCAGTGATTTAACGTACGGTTTAAAGCAGGCGTAGAGAATGTTCAAATATTTTCCAAAAACGCATTCCCCTGAAATTTTCACGCAAAATCCTCTCGGATGATGAATCATTAAATAGATCTTTCTGAATAAGTTTTATTATTGCGTTAACATCTCCGATAGGTAGAAAATACGTATACTTCAAAAATTTAATAGCGAGTGATCACGTTATCATGATCGCTGGCAAGCTATTATTATCGGAACTATCGCGCAATTATTAACGATTTAAGTTTAATCAAATCTTTCATCTGTGCAATAATTTTTTCACTTCCGTTTTGCGAAATCATGCTTAAATAGCATCGTCTAAGAAAATCGTATTGAAGCGGTTAAATAGTATTATAGAATCGATAACGTCATTTTCGAATATCCGCTTGGATCTGAAGCGATGTGATTCGCCCGTATGATCGAAAAAATATTGCCTCATCTTTACGATAAATCGAGCATCACACGCGTGTAAATAATTCGTAACTAATAATCTAAATAACTATCCCTCTATCCCCCTAAACGTGTCTAAATGGTGTGTCTAAAGTCTAATCACGTCTGTTTTGTTTACGGTAAATTTTCTAGTAATCGATGATGTTATATATACTTTTGTAGATTGCACTCCCATCTGTTAGACGGATGATATTTTCGGCAAATGCGAGTTACTTTATAAGGTATATTCAATGAGCAATTAATAATTCGACGAAATAATATTAAATATTCGAGTACGCATCTAAACGATAAGTTAACGGATCAGAAGATGAAAAACAGTTCAGCGCTTTCCGATGTTCGTCTTCATGAATAAGCCGATAATATATAAAATTACGTTAAAGCCTACGAACTGACGTTGTTGGATTGTACTAAGGACGCGTATATTAATAATAGAAGTCTGTTAGATTTTTCATTCCATAGTTTATACATGTAATCATACTTTACATCTAGAATTTAACATATCCTTCGTTAGGGTCTCGAACGCTTTATTGTATACGACGCGTTTGGAGCGTCGTCGTTGGCTATAAATTCCTTCGACGATAATCTTGTCGTATGCTGGTTAAATGGAATTGAGACTTCCGATAGATTAAGCTAGTGTAAGGTATTCGATGAGGAACGTAAATAACTTACTCCGCATTTCAGTAAAATAATCTGATACGGATCCTGTGGCACTTAGAAGTTTTATATTTCCTGCGACTAGTTTTAATGAATCATCAGATCGTTCATTATATGAAATTAAAGATAGAAGAAAATATTAATATTATTGTTATTATTGACGTGTTTGTTATAATTATTTCTAATAATGAGACATCCGACAGAATTATTGCTACTTATTATACGTGTTCAAAATATTAAAAATTATAAACGCTAATAACTAACTATAATGCGCGTATATACGCATGCACACACACACACATATATATACATATCTTCTTTTTCAAACATCTATCTTGACTGCTCGTGGTCACAGTATCTTCCAACTGTCTTGGAAGTGACCATCTTCCGATTTTAATTGAAATTAATAATAATTCTTCAAACTCATCTACATACTGAAATTACAATTCAAAATATGGAACATTTTCTAACGGTGACTGGAATAAATTTATATACTTTGTGGAATGAGAGATAAATTCCTGTAAAAATTAGCCCTATAGATACATATAACTTACTTCTTCGTATGTTAACTATCGCCTTAGACCATTCATTCCCTAAATCTCATCACCTTATCTAGGAAATAAAATCCTTCCTCCTTGGCGGAACGATGAATGTCATTTGAAGAACGCAATGATATGTTAACAGCGTTCCGTTCTAGTGGTTCTATGCATTCATATCCTGAGTACAGAAAGATTAGCGCAGAAACTCGTAGATTACTGAAAAAAACTAACGATCGCAACTTCCTCCTTTCTAAAATTTGGTTTCTAGCTAAACGGTTCAAAAATAAAAATCATTAACCTTTATCGTTAAAATACGACTCCCGGTTTCTTTATTGCTCCCGGCTTTCATTTTTTTTTTCAAGACGAATGGTACGGTATTTAGACATAATGATGAAAATTCCCGTGTCCTATCCCAGCCTATATCGGTAGATGAACTTTTCTTACTACTAAAGAATAAAGATAACCGTTCCAGGTTTAGATGGCATTACATGTTCGGTGTTAACTCATTTAGGACTAAATGCAACGAATACTTTAGTATGTATATTTATTAAATTACTATCCAGCTCTTTAATTCCCCCCCCCCGGTTGGTCGGAATTTTTAATTCCATCTACTTTAAAACAAGGAAAATCTCCATGGAAAGTTTCATCCTATACTATATCACTAGCATCTTGCCTTAGTAAGTCTTTTGAAATGGTAATTAATAACCGACTATTGTTGTGAATTGAAAATCAAAAGATTCTCCCTCGTGGGATGTTTGGTTTTATACTTTGAACTTTAGACTGTCTTGCCCAATTAGTTAATGTGACATTTATTTGTTATTCTCGAATAAAAAATTCTTAATTGCCACCTTTTTAGACATTAAAGGTGCATTTGATGATTATGCTAAAATTATACCAACAATTAGCAGCTGTAGGCATACCGATGGTACTAAGTAATTATATTTGTAACCTGCTTCTTAACGGAAAGTTACAGTTTCTTAATTCGGTTACTAAGGAAGTAATCTTTAGAGCTACATCTACTGGCCTACCTCAAGGTTCTGTCTTAAGTCCTGTTCTATTTAATATTTATGTTCACTCTATTTTTAATATCCAATTTCCTCCTGATTATAGGACCTTATCGTACGTCGATAATTTTGTTATCTTTAATTTACATAAAACTGATAGTATTTCAGCGAATAACCAAATGATAATTCTGTGTGATCAATTCCTTCATAATATAGCATTCTGTCATTATTTTCACATTGAGACCATATAACTTGAGAAATACTGATATTCGAATAACGAATAAAGGACCAGCCGACTCCAATATCCTCCTATTATGTATAATACTTGGGGATAACTCTAGATTCCCGATACTTGGTGTCATCATCTCAAAAACCTTAAAGATCAGCTATTGAAATTTTTGGTTTCTAAATCAAAAATTTCTTTTACTTACCCACAAATTGTTCCCCGCGTATTAACGTTTG
This sequence comes from Coronaproctus castanopsis, assembly GCA_032883995.1. Taxonomy (NCBI): domain Eukaryota; kingdom Metazoa; phylum Arthropoda; class Insecta; order Hemiptera; family Monophlebidae; genus Coronaproctus; species Coronaproctus castanopsis. The sequence continues at coordinate 269,402,049 of CM065053.1, read as the reverse complement.
GCTAAAACCTCCGTTCGGCCAAAAATCGATGTAACCCTCTTCACGATTAGTTCCAAAAGGTAGAATCGAATGATTAGCGCTTGTATGTATAACGTCTACAAAATCCGCATCCGTGTACACTAAATGCGAATTATCCGAAAATTCGTCGTAAAGATGCTGCGCTGGGTCCAAACCTATTGGCGAAAATAAAAGTTAGTTTTCAATTAGAAATATATTACATATATACATTAGCGTACATATATATATATGTATACGTATATTCGTCCCTTGTGATTGGATGGTTGGTCGAGCATTTTAAACACTAATGGCATCCTGTAGCGATGGTCGCACAAGAGGCGTCGTCGACTTCTCCGTGACAATTAAAGGCTACGTGATGATGGAATACATTATGTCGCGATCTGGGATCGAAATTATTTTTGGGGGTTCGGTTTATCACAGTATTTGCTGATATAGGCCATGGTCAATGAATTCGCGTTGTAGTTCCCGTTAATTTAACGACACCTAGAACGGGCTAGTAATTTTGCAATTTTTTTTCTTTATAATTTTGTTCAAATTTACCATATACATACAGTAAAAGTTATTTTAAACACCTGAATTCCAATGCGGTTTTCTGCCTTCTACATTCAGCGCTCATGGTCCGTATGAGTATATTAACACTGAGTAGCACCGTATTATGTTTTTTCTAAGTTTCAAAATCATTTTTTTATTTACGAGTACTCTATCCATGTTAGATGAACGCCTTCTTTGCCATGCCAATTCTTGTTTTTATTTCTTTATCATTACTTTTTTTTTTTAAATATTTTTTATGGTGCCACGTTTAACTACCGAGGCTATTAGTGCACTGGTGATTTAACAGTTAAATGTAGTAACTGAGGTTGGAATAGGAAAGGAACTGTATAACTAGTTGAAGAATTGTTGTAAGGAAAGCAGATAGAGTACGCGGATGGATATAAGGGAGGAATGTAGGGTAGTATAGTAAAATATGGCAGATAAGAGAGGGGTTTGGGAGTAAAAAAAAAGGAGCAAAAAGCCGTTGGTACGTTGGAGAAGATCGTCATGAGAGAGTGATATGTGACCAAGACGGAGCCTGCTGAGTGCTATGTAGTTGGAACTACATTGGATTTGATGGCAAGAAGGAAGTTATGATGGTATGAATGCCACTTCTGTTGCCAGTTGTGGTGGAAGAAGTATTTGAGAGCTGCGTTTAGTACTGGCGACGGCGGAGCTTTATAGGTTGTAAGGGAACATAGTATAAAATAGGCTGCCCTATCCAGTACGTCATTTCTCAAAATCCCCCTTATGACCTGGAAACCGTAAGAGGGATACTGGATCTGTATCTTGTGATAATTTGTAAAGAAGGGATTGTACGCAATTAATTAGAGTGTTCTTTGATTTTGTGTTTTGGAGGGCCAATACAGCGGTGGTAAGAGAGTCTGTAACGATTAACGTTTTGGTGGAGTAAATGCTGAAGACAGAAAAATATAGCGTATAATTCTGCATCGTATATAGAGCAAGAATCATGCAGTCGTATTGGATAGCGTAAATTGTTAACGGAGAATTCACATGCTGCAGGGCTATTAATAGAATGAGATGGGGATTTAGCGCCGTCAGTAACACGTAACAATGCTGGTAAATAGCTATTTATTAAGTTATTTGCTTTCATAATGAGCTCATGCTCGGCCTATTCTTATATTGCAGGAGGATTATATTGGTATGTATATTCTCTTTCCAAGGAGGAAGAGTTGGATAATTTCAGTTAGTCATATTATAAATGCTATATAATTTATGTTGAAATCATTTAGAGTGGCTGTAAGGCGGGGGATAGATAGAATCAAACGGGAATTTGGGAGAAGAATCATGTATAAGGATGGAACGAAGTATTATAGTTTGAATGTTAGATATCCTCTATGATCACGTAGTGGGAGTATCTCTAGTAAGGAACACATGCATTTTATCTTTTTTTTTTTTTGAAGGACTTTGTTTTATACAGTATGAGTATGGGGTAGGGGTAATATTTCGTTTCCTTTCGAAATATTATGAGGTGCGTTTTTGAAGGAGAGAATAATAGCGCATTTCAATGGTGCAATTTTCAAGATAGGTGAGTGTTTTTGAATGAGTTGGTGTGCAACTAGGGGTTGTTGGATGAGAAGGAGATATTATCAAAAAATATTCGTATACGATAGCCCCTAAGTACCTGTATTCATTCATTACTTCCCGTTTCTAATTACTTTCTTTTTTTTCTCTCTCGTCACTTCTCGTGAACTTCGTCACTTTTGTTTACTTAATTTCCACGCAATAATAATTAAAGTTTTTATTCCTACATCAATTGTTATTAGGCTGCCCGGATATTCAAATTGCTTCACTTGCTGTAACCTTTTACCATTTATTTAATATTTTCACCTGTCCATCTGCTTTTTCATCGCACCTTAAAAATTTAGTTTTAGTTTCGTTAATATTCATTCTGCATTTGTTGTTTAAAAGTTTGTTTAAAACATTAATAGACTTGTGCAATTTTGCCTCGCTATCCGCAATTAGTGCTATATCAACCGCATATCTAATCGTTTTATATCTAACTCCGTTTATTTGTATTCCTCCGTCATGAATTTTTGAAAAAAACACTTCATTGCATTTTCCATATAAAGGTTAAACAGCACAGGTGACCGGGCAACAGCCATGCCGAACTCCTTTTTTTTTTAACTTTCGCGCTGGTTTTTCATTTATCACGATTTGTTGATTTTTATACGACTGAAAGAGTATTCTTCTATCTCTGAAATTTATATTTATTTCCTTTAGGAATTGAAACATAGTGTCCCAATTAACATACGGGAAATAAGAAGAAAAATAGCTCCGGCAAAGAACGTTTTCAAAGAAAAACTAGGCCTCCTCTCGTCCAGAAATATATCTTTAGATGTTAGAAAATATTTTATCAAGAGTTTCATTTGGAGTATCACCCTTTATACATGCGAAACATGGACATCGCTGAAAAAGGACAAATGTAAATTAGACGCGCTTGAAATATAGTGCTGGCGGCGCATGTTAAAAATAGACTGATAAAATATCCAACTGCCAGCTATTGCACAGAGTAAATGAAGAAAGTGAAATTTTAACAATGATGCCAAGAAGAAGGGATAATAGGACATATTATACGTCATTGAATATGGATTGCTAACCTGATAGATGGAAAAACAATCGGGAAAATTCAAAAAGAGGAAGATGGATGGCATTAAAGGAAGGAAGTCGTAAATTTAAAGCACTAGCCACAGCACGTGAACATCTCACTCGGCATGCTATCCACCAACCTCCGGGTTAAGGAGAATAATAATAAGAATATTTCTACATCGCCTGCAGTAGTTCAAGGTATATATATATATTCATTTATCGAGTAATCGATTAAATAATTTGAAAAGTTTAGAATGTAGTGATTTTTAAAAAATAAACACCGAAAGGAGTTGAAATCGCAAAAAATAAAAATGTCTTTATTAAAAATCACAAAACTTTTCGGCTGTTAGTTATCGAGTGAATATAAGAAAAAGTATAAAAATATAGATAAATATGAAAATTATTATTTAGATACACAATTTACGAAGTAACAGCGATAAAACAGTATTTTGAAGAATGTGGAATGTAGTGACATTTTATTAAAATAAACAGCAAAAAAGAAATTTGAAATCACTAAAAGGCTTTCTTTATACAAAGTCACAAAGCTTTTCCACTGTCAGGCCATTATCGAGTGAACATTTATTTCGAAAATAATTAAAATGAAAAAATATCAATTTAAGATTATAATTCACAAAAAAAAAAAAAAAAAAAGCAAAATGAATCTCCATTCATTACACAGTCGCTGTTGACGCAGCAATTCTAGCTACAGATCCAACAGGATACTACTGAAAATATACTGCTAAAAATAAACGAATTAAGCGCTTCGTTTAAACGTTGGATAATTAAAGTTGACAGCGAGAGAAAATCGGTGTAGGTAAACTTCACTTTGCGAAAAATGTTGACACGGAATCAAATCCTCTAAAAAGATTTAGTCAAATACCTAAGGATATAGATTCCGCATATTAATTTGAACGCGATAATGACGTATTGTGACTTAAAAATTCCAACGATCATCGATAAAATTATCAGGTTTCTTTGCAAACACGCGAAAGACAGGAAAATCGTACTAGTGTTGAAGTCGTACAGCTTCTACTAAACTTTGAGGACTCGACTTAAACGTTGGAAATCATTTAGCGGAGTAATTGAATATAAGTCGAAGTCACTTCGTTAGAAGCGTAACTCTTCATATGTGCAACTTCAACGTCGTTATCGTCAAAGACTGCATAGTCGTCACGACATAATATATATATATATATATATATAAAACTGAAATATTACTATACCCGTTATTCGATCGTACTTTCCGTTTGTGGAATTAGCCGCATTTTTTCCAACTAAACCGGCCAATTGGGCTCCTATACTGTGACCGACTACGTGTATGAGTCTAGTAGTGGTTCCATATTCGAGTAACAGGTTAATAACCCGATAGATATCGTAAGCTAGCGGTTCCTGAATGTCATATAGAATCGCGTTGTAGTAGCACGGTGAGTAATAACTCCAGTCTACTATTAAAACGTTCATGTCTCGTACCTGTAAATAGGCTGTAGAATATTGTATACCTTTTATTATCAACTTTTTTTTTTTTTTTTTTTTTTTTAATGAAAAAAGTTAAAAAATAATAAAATAATAAAATAAAAAAATATAATATTTATCTATATAATTCTGAACAGGCTTCAAATTCTTCCGCGTAAATTATTTATTATTTTATATATTAAAACTAGGTGTTTTACTCGAGACTTTTAATAATTAGGGGGTTGCTATCCAAAAGGGTATTGCCCTTTTTGGTCGGTAAACACTTAATCGTACATTAGAACGTGTAGAAGAGAGTAGGCTCGCTACAGAACATGGTTAACTAATGCGCACCAAACCGAGTAAAGATATTGGCGATATTCGTAATATTCGTCCAATTATCTTCTTATGTACTAAAGTCGGCGAAAAAAATTATATTAAACCGGTTAAAATCTTATTATCTAACACGCAACACTCTCAAAAACGAACAATTTTGTTTTGAAAAAGCTGGTCAATAACTGATTTCATCATCGACAATTATAACTTTAATAAACAAACTGATTTATCTTCAGTCACCACGTCCACTATATATGGTATATCGCCTTTTAATACTAACAAAATTATATATTTTCCGGTTGACTATGAGATGTCTTAATTCTAATGATACTTATGCAAAAACATTGAAAATCATCTGGAGTTATCGGAAAAAAAAAAAACAAACTTTATATAATAAGCAGCCTGTATAAGACTTATAATTTTCTGTTAGAATTTCATGCGCGACTGAAAAGGTTAATACTGAGAAGGTCTTTGACGTAACTTGGCACAATGAGATTTTTTGTGTAAATTAATATCTTACTAAATTAGTTGAGTCCTACAATTGAATATTTTCACATTCATCGGCTACATTTAGATTTAACGTTTAAAACTCTTTTTGCAGGCGTTTCCGCCAGAAAGTGGTTTAGGTCCTTACCTTCTTATAATATAGTTAAACGATTTTCCCAATTATATATAGTGATCGTAAATACATATATATATATATATTTTTTTGAAACGAAAACTTTAATAAATAATTTAAACCTGTAATTTATGGTGTTCCCTATGTGGTATATTTCAGTGCTAATAAAATCATCTTTTTTCATTAAATTCAGTTGAGATGAAATTTTCTGAATTTTAAAAATATTTATATAATAAAATTTATGTATAGGTATCTAAATAGAGGTATAGCGCGCGAAGTACTGTTTTACATTTTTATACCTCCTCCAGCCATTTTTAGAGTGATATATAGAAAACTTTGAATCATAAAGACGGAACTACTTATCAATACAATGTAAGCTGTATTTTACTTTGGTGAGTTTTTACTTTATACGCCAAAATTTGTAATTATTTTTTTTTTTTTTTTTTTTTAAGTAAATTAATAACGTTCGAATAATAGAGTTGGCAACGTCCAAGTGAACGAATTATGAAACCAGTTTGTATTTATTCTTGATAATATGAAATAACAAAGTATACAACTAATGTACTGGTTGCAGTCTGCGGGAGCTGTAAAGATTGATAAATAAAGCGGTTGTATCGCGGGAAGCTTTGACAACAACAACATATTTGCATATAACGTGATTATCCGATGAGTGTAAGTTGAACTCTACCAAGCTGATGGTGCGGGGTTACGCTTATCGTGAAAGAAAATCATTTTACCGGCTGACGGTTGCGAAGCGTTCGTTCCACCCGCCCGGTCTGAATGGTCAGGAAGGAGAGGGAAATATCACGCTAGTCGCGGAATCAAACTATATGAATGATTTAGTTACACAGATAAGGCTGTTGTTTTTAGAGTTCATTATTAAATTCAGCCAAAAGTAAAGAAATGGTATTTTCAAAGATAGGCGTATCGACCATTTATACGGATAATAACGTAGTAAGTATCACTTATGAAATATGTGAGAACCATAGTCGATGAAAGCTGTAGACCGCGTTCAAGAACTGAAAAAGCACGAGCAGTCTTGATTTAAACTTGTGACTGGTGCAAGATTATATCCGTTCTTACATAAGATCCTCACGAAAACGTTGGCAAAATTAGATGCTCTCGAAATGTTTCTCTATAGGAAAATAATAACTACATTCTAGATGCAGAAAATAGTAAATGCGAAGAATTTGCACTGAATTTTAAAAAGAGAAAGATGATGCTGCTAACAGGTCAACGATCGTAAGATGAGTTACCAAGGTCACTTCATTATAGGTTGGCGATACGAACTACTGAAATTAGTTCTGGAAGGAGAAATTGGTGGGAAAAAAGTCTAGCAAGCGAAGCTATTCCGGTGATTCCTCACTTTTTCCAGCTATCGCCATAACGCTATCGGTATTGTACACATTAAAATAAAGGAAATTGGTTAGGATGCAAAATTTACATGGGAATTCGACAATTTGGAAATAGATGCACAGTCACACAACCATGTATCAGCACTATATATATATATATATCCGGCTTTGTTTAAGCAAGATAACCGGTGATATTCTAGAGTTTACACGATGGAAATGAAAGGATATAGAAAACACAGGGCAGAATAATAGAAGAGAGGAAGTTGAATGACATTATTTCTATGCGACACATTAGTATTTCAATAGAAATCTAAGCGAAAGGCAGTTATTACTGAAGAGATAACGATATATATGATTTTTATAGGAGAGTCGCACACTTTTAGCAGACAATTCTTTAAGCTCTGGCCATCTGAATTCTCGTGTTTCATTATCGCGTAACTACTGAAGTCGTCTGCTTAAGACTTTCCACCAATAGCCATGTGTGCGCGCTTAAACATTATGTGTAATATACGGTGAAAGCTGTTAGCGCGTTATATCTAACTTATAAGTAGTAGCAACTTTTCTTTTTAAGACAAGACCATTATCTATTATTAGTGAAGTTTTAAATGCGCTGCCGCAACGAGTGGAATCAAGAAAATAACTACGTACGCAAGTCATACAGCTTAAGTAACCTTGATTATAATAAACGAGGCCGCATCTGGAAAGAATGACATCGAAAACGCTGATATGGTAAAGGATTCTATTCAGAAGCTTCCGGGGAATGGAACTAACTCGAGAAGAATGGTTAATTCTTAATCGACTTAAGATGAGCTAAGGTAAATATGCTTGCGAATGAGAAAGACAGAATCAACAACGAGCTCATGCGGACAACTCAAGCAGGGAACGCACTCTAGAATATTCACCCATCTAATTTGGAGAACTCAAAATTTCAGACATTCACAATGTAACTTTAAAAATCACGTTGCACGTGTGTGTGTGTGTGTGTGTTACTATATAAATGTGCATGCATTATTTCCAAATGTAAACAAATTAACTTAGAAAAGAAATAATACAACTTAAAAAAAAATAATAGCAGTAGTGTAGTAGTTGCATAGTCGTTATACGAACCATCTTTGGTTGTTTTGAAGAATGGAATACCGATCGCTCTGTATCCATGAATAAGTACCGCCGTTTTCGTGTTAGTTTTGAAATTGCATTCTTTCAAACTGGCGGATGTATCGTTACTGTCCGGATTTAGAAAACAAGGCTGGTCTTTGTGGGTCCTGTAATAAAAATCGATAAGTTCGGGAAACAATTTTGCATCAGTTTGAAATTTGTACATTATACTACATTAGTTTTATCCCAACATTTTTAACGAAATAGAAGTCTATTAATTTATTTATATATAACCTAACCTAACCAGTGCGTGGATTCCAGTACTAACGTACGCTGCAGAAACTCGGCCCTTAACGAAAGAAGTCATAGGAACATTAAGAAAAACAGAAAGACAAAATTACGAGATAGAATTAAATCAGAATATATCCGAAATAACACAAAATTCGAAGATGTCGGGATAAGGATAGCATTGAACAAATGGGCCTGAGCTGGTCACGTCGGTAGGCAAGAATATGGACAAAAAAACTGATCCAATGGAGACTATATACTGGAAAGCACGCACAGGGGAGACCATTTAATAGGTAGACGGATGATATTGTGGCAGTCGCAAGGAAACAATGGCTTCGTAAAACGCAGGATAGACATCGATGGATAAGATTAGCGGAATGATATAACACCGGCTTTAAGATAAGATATATATATAAATCTCGTGTCGCGATGCCGGTCCACACTAATCTCCGAAATCAGTAAACACCGCCACATTTTGTTGTTGCGAATTTATTGTTTTTTTTTTTTATGGAGAAAGGGTTGAATTCACTATTCAGTTCTATAAGTTTCCGTGTTCTAACTTGAAGTATTTTTTCATGCTCCAATTTATTGCATCTCGCAAATACGATATAAACAACGTGCCGGTTTCGGTTTTTATTTTATTTTATTCTTTTTTTGCTGTGTATTATTTTGTAGTTTTTTTTTTATACAAAATTCCGCATATAAAATTTTTTATCAAATATTGCGAATTTCTACATGCAAGTATATATATTCAATGCTGTGTGTAATTTTAAAGTTAAATTCATCGATCAATTTTTTTTTTTTTTTTGGTATATATAAAATTGCAATTTGGCTTACATAGCCAATAAGCAATTTGTCTATATGGGTCGTGACAGGATTAGAGATATCATTCATCAATGATATTATTACCTCGTTAATCAATCAAACCGATGTGGAAGGTCTAGTGCAACGGTTCAGTATATGGACATCGTTACCACTATCTAGAAAGTAAACTGCCATTCGGTTCAGGTGGTATTCTAATCTGTGCAGGTAACGTTCACTATTTGTTTGTACTACCTCACGCACACATGGTACATTTAGGTCGCGATTCAGGTTGTCGTGGCGCATGCGTTTGTTATAATTTTTAATATTTTTGACTAATATCGTTGAATCGTGTTATTATTAGACACCGATGCTGTACCCCAAAAGGGATATACCGTAGGTCCACACCAGTTTAATAACTGCGTTATAATAATTTCGATTTTAGAGGCAACTCGGAATGTCTACCCAGAAATCAGTACGTCTTTTTCTATTTCATGTTTATTTCTTTAACCTTCATCTTAATGTGCTCTTTCCACGTCATACGGCGATCAAGCCGGACAAGTACCGAGCTTTACTTTCGTGCGGAATTAGACCATTAAGATCAACGGGTGATGTATCGCGTCTATTTGTGGATGCGACACGTACTGACTCCGTTGTGTTGATCTTAATTCTCCACTGTCGTGCCCATTTGTCTAGATAATTTAAAGCCGCTATCGGATCGTTGTCGCTCTCGAACAATGCTGTGTCGTCAGCGAGTGCTGCAACCTCAATTTTGATTTTAAGTGGAAGGTCGTATGTGTACAAGAGAAATAGAATTGAACCCAAAACAGAACCCTGTGGAAAGCCAGCTTTAGCAGGATATCATTCAGATATATCGGCGTCGAGTTTAATCTGGAAGAATCTACCTGTTAAATATGAGGACGATATCATGTAATATGAATGTGTGCAAAGAGCGTTTTATTTTTAAAAGTAATCCCTCATGCCATAATCGAAAACCCGACTAACATCTAGAAATGCTGCAGAACAATTTCCTGTCGAAACAATTATTTATGTATTTATGCACTCTATGAATTTGCTCTACCGTAGAATGGCCCGGACGAAACCCGAACTGGTAGTCTGGAATCGTACCCCTTGCAGCGGTTCCATTAATCGAGACAGCAGTAACTTCTCAAAGACTTTCGATAATATGGGAAGAAGGCTAATTGGTCGATATGAGGATGTTTTGCTGGTGGGTTCACCTGGTTTTGTGTATCATTATAATCTGAGCCATTTTCCATGACAAATTTTCGATTTTCGGTAAAACGGCAAAAACGTATTCATGACCAATTCGGCTTGAAGATAAAATTCGTCCGGAAGAAATTGATCAAATAATTTCTTTCGAAATTCCAGATCCATCAAAATTATTTGATTATGTTACCGGTTACATGTTCCACGGTCCCTGCGGTGCATTTAGCGTGAAATCGCCATGTATGGAAGATAGAAAATATAAAAAGTGATTGCCGAGTTTATTAAGAATTGATAAAGTACGTGTTGATTTTAATTGCGAATTAATTTTTTAAATCAAAATTAATTAAATAGTGATAATTTTTAAGTTTTAATTAATTCCATCGTGAATGGACAAATTATTAAGAATTCGCGGCAGTATTCACGATTTATAATAAATAACAGTCGACTTGAAGGTTATGTGAAATACTTAATCCCCAGTAGTGATTGACCAAATTTTAAGACTAATTTATTAAAAATTTATTTTATTCCATATAACGTTTATTTATTTTATTGTTCGCTTTTATATTTAATTTTTTAAACACGTAAATAGTCCCGGCCGTCGTTTAGTTCATTTATCGTCATCAAGTGCCTCTGTATCGGAAGTAGACGACTACTTACTTATATATATTTTATTATACAGTGTATAAGTAGCGTACAAGGCAATCATAATAGATAGACACACACACACACATCCGGGCGAACTGATTGTAATCGCTTTGTTGTTTCGAAACAATGCAGTCCCTCGGTCTTATCTATATCTTTTTCATTTAAGTAAGGATGACATGTGTGAATGTGGCGCAGTAAAAACTGTAAACCATCTATCACGATATCACGAACCGTGTATGGTTATGCAATAAAATGAACCGTGTATGGTTATGCAATAAAACGAACCGTGTAAGATTATGCAATAAAAATTATTTTAACTTACACGACGAATACACTGACTGACAATTTCAATTATTTGTTTTTAATGTACTACGCAAGAAATTTCAGAGTTGCTAAAGTTCTTTACCGGCACTTTGCAAAACAGTGATAAAACTTTTCAGTAATATGTGTAATGGGTATAGTTGCGCGCACGTACATCTATGTATGTATGCGTATGTATGTGCGTCTGTGTGAAATTTCCGTGCAATAATATATATATATAATGTATCATATATGGATAATTCCCACATTTATGCATCTAGTACACTTAAATTATAGTTTAAAAAAGTTCTACAAGTGCATGCGTGTACACTTTTGATGACTAGGAGTGAAATTAGCGCACAGCCAGCGTAAATGTGAGTGTAAAAGTGGTTACTATATTATTCTATACTGTAGAGTATTGTAAAGGGGAGTACTACACTAATTAAGCCTAAACAGGCGGTGCAGTGTATTACACATCTGTAAATGGGGAAACAAGCTGTGACTAATTTGAATAATAACGTATTAATTAATATGTATATATATATATATATATATATATATATATATATATATATATATATATATATATATGTATATATATATATTCAAAGAGTTTATTTGAATAAGAAAATTTTATGAAATTATATAATAATGAACAACACAAACAGTATCTGAAAATTGTGTTACGAGAAAATACTACGAGTTGAAATTGCTTTACTAAATGGGGTTCGTTTTAACTGAAACGTTTATACCTCCGCTCGATCGTGTCAAATCTCCTCCTGTTTCTACATATTACCTCCTAATTATACGATCGGCGAACAACAAAACGAAATCCCTGTTCCCCCCTTATTTACGATAAAAGGTCGTAAGATCGTCTACTTAATAACATAAATCTCCTGTCAGAATATGAAACCTGGATTCTATGAATCACTTTACGATCGAAATATATACTTTTGTAAGTGACTGTTAAAATTCCGCCAATTTTCTTATAATTAACGACGCATCGATGGACTAGAATTGTGGATCGGGCGACGAATGTTGCTCTGTGTATCGTGACCTGAAACATGAACAAATCTCTCAATACGGACAGAAGTACACCTAACCGATATAGAATTACGTAGATACTTTTCGGACGTATTGTAAAAGGAAAAAAATGTAGAAAAAATATTACAGAGCTTGTTAAAACACCCGGTAAAAGAGTGTCGGCGTGACTACTTGCTGGACGGATGGCTTGCGAAATTAATTTGGCACGGTAGCAACAGCAGTCGTACTATAGCTCGGAATCGGAATCTATGGAGAGTACTCGCAGGTCATAGACCGAATAGAAAATGGAATACATATCTTCGTTTACATTAATTGTACCTGTAGAGTTCATTAAATTTGTTCAAAATTAAAAATGCCGCAGTAAAATTTACTTGCAGGCACGGTATTTTAAATTACCTGGTATACAACGCGTAAATAATGTTAGACGATTGATACTGAGGACACGGAAATTTGAAAAGAACGTAAGGTTGTTCCCGTAATATTTCCAGTTCGACATTTTGAAATGGAAGAAGATCGCCCGGACGAGGTGGAGGATCTAAATCGGTCGATCTGAAAATAGGAGTATCGCCTAATCGTTGCGACATGTTCGGATGGTAATACCATGTTGCGTGCACCAAAATCCATACGATCAGTTGGTTATTTATAACGTTGAAGAACATGTTTTTATCACGAACGAGTTAATTTTAACTTGCAAATGATACAGAAATTAAAAATTTGTTATTATTAAATAAATAAGTATATATATATATATATATATATATATATATATATATATATATATATATATATATACGTATGTATGTATGTATGTATATATTAGGGATCCTTGTCAACACGAGTATCTTGGACAAGATGGTTTGTTATTAGTTACTCTGGCGTATTTACTTTATAAAGAAAACTGACTAAATGGGTAATACCGGGCCCAAAAAAAACTTTTGTGCCATCAAGATTCACTGAATTATCTAGAGATATTTGATCACTAAACATTTCAATCCTTGATTGAATTAGAACTGAGGTCGTGTGAACAGAACGTTAAAGTATTTCTACTAGATTAGGAAAATATATATACATACATGTATATATATATATATTCTGGCGGTAATATCACCTACCAGAAGGGACTCCTAAGCCGGAGAGATCTACAAGAGAATCCAATAGCCAACGAACAGCAGTTGTATCATTATTGCACCAAGGCGATTGGATGATATTTCATCTAAAGGCTGGAATCCAGATATCTTCAAGCGATTACATAATAAGTCAACCGGCTAAAGTACTGCGTGACGGAAAGTAACGAGGATCTACCGTAAAAATCTTCCCGAGAATATCTATTATGGAAAATTTTGTAAACGATGACGACACGCGGAACCAGGACTATAAATGACAAATTGACGACTGGCTGTGGGAGAATAAGGAACCTAGTTCACCAGAGAAAATATATGACTGGAACTAAATACAGTTTCAAGCTAAACAGCATGAAAATATGTTCATGGAACGTTCAGGGATTAAATCAGCTCGGTAAACTACGAATTGAAGCAATGACACAATTTTTGTTCATTTGTGAGTCACTGGCTTCACCTCGTGTAGAACTAGAGGAGGTTATACAACTTGAAAGTAGCTTCTATGATCACTTTTTAGATTATTATTATCGTATCAATTACGCGCTTATTTAGAGAACTTTTTAGATGCTCCTTTTACTGAAAATGAGGTAGCCTACATTTTATCAAGGAAAAACTCAACAACGCCAGGTTATGATGGTGTTTCTTTTGAAGTACTAAAAAAGTTACCGGATAATTTTTTTACCGTCTTCGTTCACGTTTGAAATAAAGTTTGGAAAACTAAATCGATTTCAAATTCTTGGATGCTTTTTATTATCGATGGGTACCTAAAAAAAATTGATCATTTAGACAAATTTCATTAGCCTCTTGTTTTATGAAAATTTATGAATCCGTTATAGCTTTGCGTCTCAACTGGTGGTTAGAGCATAACGAAATCATCTCAACTAATATGTATGGTTTTCGAAATAACACGAGCACATTTGACTGCGTGGGTTTGGTAATACATATAATAGTCTCATTAAGAAAAAATATAATATATTACCGTTTTCCTCGATATAATGAACGCTTTTAATAATGTACATTTGTCCACTTTACAACATAAATTATTGTACCTAGGCATTCCAGGGCATTACTTCATTATTAGACTATTTTCGCAACGCTATATTCTAATAAGTACATTGTCGACCAGTTACCAACGAGTGGTATACAGGGGAATACCTCAGGATGGAATTTATTTCCATTACAACATTTTCCGACCGTATGTAACATTAATATTGAATTAATTGAACGAGTATTTTTTAATTTGGAGTTAACTCTAAGTGCCCAGAAATTTACGGCAGTGGTTTTTACATACAGGCATTTAGTCAATAACTTCTCTGTCACAACATAAAATGGTGTTATTCCCTTTTGCAAATCAGTTCGGTATTTAGGTATTACTTTTGATACGCGTTTAACATGACGGCCACGTATTGATAATCTACTAACAAATATTAATCGCGCAGTTAACAATCTACGTAATTTATAAAATACTCGTTGGGGGGGGCGATCCTTAAATACTCTTAACTTTTATAAATTGTTAATGCGTTTATGGTTGTATGTTTTATGTATCGGCATCTGAATCATTGAATAAGCTTGATCGGGTACAAAAGTAGTGTGTTATGCTCTATACCTGCATTAATGACAGAGTGTAAGATTCCTCCCTTACAGTTTAGACGGAGTTATTTAGCGCTAAAACTCTTGATTAGTGGAACGAACATAGATCGCCTTTCCGCTATACAATTTATTCCGTCAAATTCGCTCCTTTTCAAATAACAAGATGTCCCTACTGTCTTCAGTTATACCTAAATTGGAAGAATTTCATATATCCATCCAGTTTATATTACCGTGTTCATACAATTTTTTTAATAAAAGAACATCTTTCTTTCCTGAGAACTACGTTCTTTTTCCTCCGCCACTGATCCGGGCCACATTCAATAATATTATTACTGAAAAGTTTCGTACGCACACCCTTATTTATACGGATCGAAGTCGGCTCAGCTAACTGAAGCAGCAGTTTACATCCCATCTCTTAATATTAGCAGGGCATACAAATTATCTGATCTTTGTTCCGCATTTATCGCTGAATGTGTGGCAATATTTCTTTCCGTTTCATTCTTACGACGCTTCCAGGTCATCATTATCACCGACTCACAAAGTATTTTGAAGGCAATAGAAAACAAAGGGAAGGCGTCATTGATTTCATTCTTCATATCGAATATCATAGGAGTTCCAAACCGGATTATACAAATAATAGCTTCACTATACATAAATAATGAAGCATATATAAGAACGTACAGGGGAGTCTCAGAAGTTTTTCAAGTAAAAATTGGCGTAAGACAAGATTTATCACCACTACTTTTGTATATGGCGAATTGATAATCGGAAAAGCTATAGACAACTGGAATGGCGGTATTATAACAGGAGGAAAAAGAATATCGAACCTTAGATATGCAGATGATACTACACACTCCTGTCGTCGTCATCAGAAGAAGAACTGGTCGAACTTCTCACTCGGTTTGAAAAAAGTAGCAACGAAGATGCATTAATCGTGATGATTATAGATAGACAAAATATAATCCCCAAACTACTTCACCGCAAAAAGAACGTGTCGCAATAAAAGATGAAACAATTTACCTTAGGGTTCAAATATTGTAAAAAAGGACAATATGAAAAAGAAATAAAAACAAGAATCAGAATGGCAAAGAATGCTTTGACCACTCTACCGAAAATACGGAGAGATCACCAGATAAGAAAGCAAACAAAACTCTACCTTGTTTGGTAGTCTTCCCGGTGGCCACATATGAGGCAGAATTAAAACTGCCCGAATACGAATCGAACGATTTGAGATCACACGCTACCGCCGTACCCTACACATACCACCGACAGTAAGGAGGACAAACATATCTGCACTAAAGGAGCTTGAAATCGAAGAAAAAGACCGTTTACTACCATCAATCTGTAGACGAATATTAAGTTTCCTTGGACACATGATCAGAAGAGACTCGATAGAAAAATGGATAATTCAAGGTAAGATGAATGGTAAACGAGGAAGAGTTCCCAGCCGATATATATATATATATATATATATATATATATATATATATATATATATATATATATATATAGATACAGTCAAGTTCTGGACAAAGTTGTCACTTGAAGAACTGATACGGACGATCGAAAATCGGGACAACTCACGACTGAAAAATTACATGATGGATCACGACGCAATGCATGTTACGCGAGTAATTTAGGTCTACAAACAAGCCTGTTAAACGAATTTCGAACATAGATTTACTGCTACATATTCGAGCAATTTTGGATTAATGTTTCCTTGAAGTTTTTTTTTTTTTAAAAAAGGAAGAATTGGAAAATTACGAAAAAACCGCGAAAACTAATTTTTGGTGAAAATCTGATAGAAGATTAAATCGAATAATTCTGCCACGTGTTTCCACTAGTAACAATTGTTTTGCCGCTGCGGAACTGTACGTTTTAAATGCGTGGCTATGGAGATGGAAATTAACACCATGAGTAAAAATAAACATTAAAAAAAAAAACAAAACAATAAAAGGAACTAAAATTAAAATCGTTACACGGAATGTTGACGGTCTATAATCGGGAAATCGAATATATTATAGAATATCGCAGCGCATACACAGCGATATTATGTTCAGCCGAACGTTCCGTGAAAAGTAAGTTGACGTGTGAAATTATCCGATGAAAATTTAAATATTTGTTCCGATAATGAAAATGAGAAGTAAGTTGACGTGTGAAAGTATCCGATGAAAGTTTAAATATTTGTTCCGATAATGAAAATGAGACACAAATGGTTTTGCATTATTGAAACATTTAGGATTTTCAAAATAATCGCAGATGATACACGAAATCATTTCACATAAAAAAAAGTATACGTCTTAACAACGTAATATATCTAGAAAATTTTGAAATGATCTGTGAGAACGGAATAAAAGATGAATACCGATTGAGTTCTACGCTCTTTATAAATTATCTTTAGCTAACTCAAACAACAAGCGTTATTACAAGCGAAAATTGAAAATTGGATTTTATTTAGGATAAAAAAAACACATAAATTTTCACAGTAACCGCGGATATGCAATTAGCATAAGGCGCGGGACAACGATAATTACAACATTGAAATACGTTAGGAAATCGAACAGCATTGAATGATTCAAGAGATTTGTGTAATAAAACTGAAAAAAAAAACCCGGACGAATACGTTTAAAATAGGACTTTCGGCTGAGGTATAAACCACGAAATCAAAAACTCTATCTAGATGTATTGACTCGTGAAAATTGAAGAGGGCACAAATACCGTTGTCGTATGCTGAAATGGAAAATCGTAAGAATTCTAATAGAAAAACCTCCGAATCCTTAAGAACAAATAGTGTAGTTTTGGAGTTTTAGGAATGCGTCGGATAGAAAAAGTTACAACTCGTAAAAGTATCGCATACGGTGGTAGACGATGGAAACACTTTAACGTCAAAACTGGGAAAATCACCGGCCAGACCGAAAAACGAATATGACAGTTTGCCAGCTAAGAAACACTGACGAAAGAACATGTCTAGACGGCGTCGTCCTAGATGTGATGCGTCCAAAATTGACGATATTAACAGAGTGCAGCCGAATAATGTCTATACATGTGATAACGAAATAGTGATATTATTATTATTATCATCATTATCGTCGCCGTGTAGTTATTTTACGAGATATTTCTAGAAAAATATCTTTCGGATAAGACATCTCTATTCACGCGTGAACGTGATGCTCGCGAATGTCTAATGTGACATAAAAATGCGTAACTGATACGATTTTACTCTAAATAAAAATCGAACTGTTTCAAATTAGAGATTGCCAATTGAGACCAGGATCAGAATCTGAGCGGGATATTTTCAAATGTGAAACCTTTCAACTCCCGAATTTAGTATAATCGATCGCAGCTCATAAATTATTTCCGACATTGCTACTTTCAATCGCGCGATAGACAGTAGGTAAATTTTAGAATTATCATTTTTTCTTCCTTTAGGCTACTACTAGAAGATTTCACGGTGGTAGATAAATATAAAAAAAAAAAAATTAATCTAATAACGTAGAGAGATAACGTAGTAGTAGCAAATATTAAACTAATAAAAATATGGAAAGATATACGAAATCGAATGAAATTGTATATGTATATGGATCAGAATCGTGGACGATAAAAACAAAAATCAACTCGGAGAAGACTGCAGTCGACGGAGACGACAGCATACCGAACGATGTTAAGAATATACCGCCGTGTAACAGATATAGACGAAATATCTCGAATCTTATAGGGCGGCTGAAAACTCGAAGAAAGAGAATACCGCCCACGCTATATAGGAGAATGCTTAAAAAAAAGTCTAAATTGATAATCAAAATGAAAATAAAAAGTATTAATAAAAAACAAAAGTAATAATAATAATAATATAATATATTTTTTATTTGATTTTACATAATATAAAAATTTATACAGTGGAGTACATATATAACAACCTCGACCGCATTACAAATAATAAATAGTTACTTAATCTATAATAATAAATAGCTAAAAGTTAATAACACAGGAAAAGTTGAAAAACCCTGCACAAAAAAAAACCAAAAGTTAAAATAATAAATTAAAATCGAAAATAAAAAAATAAACAACTCGATAAAGAACAACTTACTTTTTTTGGGGAGAGATTATCGACGTATCGAACTTTCAAAAGAACTCTTTAAATTCGTATTATCGATGTCGACTGTTCTTCTTCCAACGGCAATCCTTTTTGTACGAAATAGGAAATATATTTATATATGCATACGTAAACGTGTATATATATATATATATATATATATATATATATATATATATATATATATATATATATATATACATTTTGTAATAACACTCAAGTCGACGATAATTTTTTGTCATCTCTAATAGACAAGGTTGATTTCGTAATATTTTGAAAAAAGAAAGTAAATATTTATTTTTTGAGGAAACTACTTTCAAATAGTCCAAAATTATTTGTTAATAATTTTTTGATCGTATCAGGTAGTAAATTAAAATAGTAATAATAAGAAAAAAACCAGATAAGAACATAATGAAGGAACAAACAGTTTTTCTAATAAATTATCTGAATAAGCCAGGAATGAAAAAGTTATTACGTATACACACAAATGAAAAAGTGGTTACGTATACACACAATAATATCTATATATATATATATATATATATATATATATATATATATATATATATATATATATATATATATATGTCTTGTGTAATAATATATATTAGCACATTTTAATTTACCAGGAAATTAGACGTTCGGTTTGTTTTTAAAATAATTTCTTTGTACATACGTATAGTAAATAATGTGACAGGTTACTACGATAATTTCGTAGACATATTTTTTCTAACAAAAACGCGCATTTTATTAAGACCCCTTAAAGTCGACTAACACATACACACACACACACATATATATATATATAAATTAAAATAATATTATTAATTATAATTCGTCGTTGAGCTTAATTTAAAAATTTTAAAAATTTATCGTTTTACTACTTAAAATTTTTTAACCAAAATCCGCAATTTCGAAGACGCATGTCATAGCCTAGAAGTTCTTGTCTTATCGTAAACATTGCCGCTAGCAGTTATAAACAATGTGCGTTACAACATGGAAATTCTGAAAAATAACGCAGTAATAACTGCTAAAAGTCGTAAAATCGAATTTTTAATCTAATTTTCCTCTTAAATTGCACAACCGTCCTTATACTAGTGTACCGTAGAATTTAGAAATAAAATCAAGCGGAGTAAAGTTCTCTTAGAACCAATGCGGATACAGATTTTTTCTTGGGGTAGGGCAATATGCCACTCGTATCGTATTATACCCATGAGACTCATTCGCAAACACTTATCCGAACTAAAAGAGTCAAATTTCGAATGTTTGACAATGTAAAAAATCATTTTATTATAATGTATCGAGCTAATTAAATGAAATATTATAAAGTGACCCAGAGAAGAAGGACTGTTTCGTTGTTTTTCGAATAGCTCAAAAACCATTCCGACGCCGAAATTTTTGAGTGAAATTTTATTTAAAAATAGCAAAACATTAATCATTTGTGGAACACAACATTGTTCAGATGAGCGCCATTTCAACATTATATTCATTCAGTCTTTTCAGAAAATTATTTTTCCAGCATAGGTCCCTGAATTTTGGAATCCGCTGTAATTCAGATTACGGTATTTTATTATTTCATTATTTCCTCATTTCAGGGGAGAGCGCGTCTCTTAAAATCGAATTATAGAAGTGATTATTAAGAGAAATCAAACCATTAATAAAAAAAAAAATTGTTAGAAATGAAAATTAGGAAATTAGTAAAAACTTAAAAAGCTAAACACCGGGGTGGGTTTTAAGTGGATTCACACGTAGGACACTTTATAGAAATGCGACAGTCGATGCTCTTACTAGAAATTATTACAGTTATCGAGGATTATAGACAATGGGAATAGATATGTATACAGCGGAAACGCAACAAAAATGGAAAACCGATATATATTCGTATAAAACAGAGGGTCGATAGGAATTCACGGTATGCGGACAAGAATATAGAGAGGGGACTACATGAAAACGATATGCGGATTACGTTTTGGACATCATTGAACGCCATTTAACCGACGGCGTTTAAGAATTATCGATAACTCGACTACGGATAATCTACAAGGTTCGACAGATCATATTGTATTATGTCAAATTCGAACCAGCAAGAAGATTATTTTTGGTAAACTATCCTCGAGTATTATTCGAATAAATCCGTCCAGAATAGTATCATTTTATAAAGAACGCTAATGTAGATGTCTAAGTATTTACAACTGGATTAAACTAGTCAAAATGTGAAATTCCATTCCATTTAGTAGCTTATTCTTGTAAGAAGATGACGTGCGTTAACGTGTTTTATATTTTTCTTTCCCTGGCTGAATTTATTATTTCGTCAATTTTCTCGCTCTAAAAGCTGTTCGCAATCGGTTCCGAATATTTTCCTTTCTTGTTATTTTCTTCCCCAGTATGTTTCCTCGAATTGTAAATATTTCTTCTTGTCCAATTTTATGCGCAAGATATTCATTTAGTTTTCTTCTTTCGATGTCTTTCGACGACTATCATCTATACCGCTGCTCCATTCTGAATTCGTTACTTTTGCCGTCCACGGCATCCGCCACATTCTTCTAAACGTCCAATGTGAAAACCGGGCCAAAAAAGAAAAGAAAGGAAAAAAAAGAGAAATAATAAATTACTACGATGTTTTATAGAGGAAAATTAATTAAACGGGATAAAATATTCGGGAATATGTCGTAGATGAAGATGCCTAATTGCAGGCGGACGTATCGAACAAAGCTAACAAGTTTCAACGCGTTAGAAACATTCCATATTTGAAACAGCCGCGGTGGGCAAAAAAAAAATCCAAATTTTTATGCCGAAGAATTGAATAAAACGTAATAATTTCTATTCGACTTAATTTGAAATTTTTTCCGTGGCGGAATGTGATCAATTTCATAAACCCTCGTAGACTTTCTGTCGCTTTTTCCGAATTCTATCCTGTTCTTGAGTTATATCATCGTACCAATGATTCAGTAATCTGCCCATATTCATATAATGTGGCCTGCTACAGTTACAACGTTTTTTTTTTTATTATTATCATTCTTTCAACTGGCTACATGCCCTTTCCAGGTCTATTACGGTATAATAATCCGCTGCGTCTCGTTACGAATTATCCGGTAATTCGAGTATTTCGCTCGTTGTCTTTATTTAATATTAATCTTTCCGCGCTTTAGTTCGCGTCTTTCTAATATTTGTTTTCACGAATGTTCGTGTTTGGTCAGTTCGGGATGTAAAAACCGGGCCAGAACACACAGGTAGTTTAATATTTCCCCGCTTTTTAATCGTGTATTTTCTAAATATAGTTTTTCCAAAGCTTATCGATGATTTACTTTTGCTCACATCGTTTCATAGTAAATCGTACTGTTTCAGGCGTTTTTACCGTTATCTCCTAATGTTTAGTATGATAAGTGAAACTTCTATTGGCGCGTTGTATATGGGTAGTTAGCCAGTAAAACGGGTGAGCGAGCCGAAGGCTTATACTCATAGATATATAGGCAGACCTAATAACAGTAAGCTCCAGTTTTACGCTTTAACATGGTTATATATATATAGACCAGTTTAGTCTTATGTCTAGATGCAGTCCCAAGTACTTTATCCAATGTTTCGGGAGGTACAATTTGATAATTCTTTAACACTGGGATATTTTCTGTTTTATTTAATATAAAATTTATATATATATATATATATATTTTTCGATGTTAATTTTTATTTTTCAATTCATCCATACAATTTCGTTTTATCTGCTCACTACTTAGTGCTCGGATTTGCTACATCGTCAGCATACGTCGCAATTAACGTTTAACCGTTAACATATATGTCAACAGTAAAACTGTGTGTTTGCCTCTTCGTGACTAATGCAGAATTAACGATAAGTCGAGTAAGATTCTAGAATTTCAAACCGATGACCATTCGATTAACACTTTAACCATTGTCTGGACTACCATCGAAATTTCATGCATCAATGGAGAATTTCTATAATATGGCTTTCTTAAATTCATAGTATATCACAATTTTGTTCTCTACACATTGCGGCCAGTAGTGTTACTCTGTCCCGAGTCGACCTTCTTTAGTGGTGTAGAAAATACATATATCGACGTACTCGCAAACATATATAACTCAGCAACAGCCAGTGTGCAATTACACAATACAGCACATACATTCCCAATTTAAAAAGGAGTTAGGCAAGGAGATACAATCTCGCCTCGATTGTTTATAACAGCATTGGAATATGCAATAAAATCGTTAGCGTGGAATAAAAGAGGAATAAATATAAATGGCAGATACCTACATCATCTGTGTTTCGCTGATGACATTGTGATCATAGCACAAGATAAAGATGAATTGGAAAATATGATGAAAGAACTGGAGAGTGCAGTTAACAATATTGGTTTACAAATAAACCCGAATAAAATCAAATATATGAAATTTATCCAAAATCAGGAAAATGATCACACGCGCGGTGAAATAAAAATACCCAAAGTAGGAAGTATAGAAGAAACAGATCAATTTACATATTTGGGTAAAGTTTTTACGTCCAGAAAACAAATAAACAAAGTAGAAATTGAGAAAAGAATAGCAAATGGCTGGATTGCATACCATAAGAAAAAACTAACACTAAAATTAGTCCAGAAAATGAAGCCAAAATATTTAACCAATGCGTGATTCCAGTACTAACGTACGCTGCAGAAACTTGGCCCTTAACGAAAGAAGTCATAGGAACATTAAGAAAAATAGAAAGACGGATGGAACGAGCTTTGCTTCCAATAAAATTACGAGACAGAATTAAATCAAATATATCCGAAATAAAACAAAATTCGAAGATGTAGGGATAAAGATATTGAGCAAATGGGCTTGGGCTGGTCACGTCGGTAGGCAAGAAGATGGAAGATGGACAAAAGAACCGATCCAATGGAGACCATATACTGGAAAGTGCGCACAGAGGAGACCATTTAGAAGGTGGACGGAGGATAGGCATCGATGAAGAAGATTAGGGGAGGCCTACATCAAATCAATGATGTAACACAGGCTTTAAGATAAAATAAGATAAGATAATATATATATATATATATATATACATATATATATATATATATATATACATACATATATATATATATATATATATATATATATATATATATATATATATATATATATATATATATATATATATATTTAATAAAACACAATAAAATCGAAGTTAATCACTAAAAAAATTTTTATTACATAAACACGAAGCTTTTCGACTATGAAGTCACATATATATATATATATATATATATATATATATATATATATATATATATATATATATATATATATATATATATATGTGTGTGTGTGTGTGTGTGTGTGTGTGTGTGTTGTATTTAATTTAATAAATTGCGAGAAATATCGATTAAAAAATTTTATTTATCGATTTTAATTTCACATTTCAGTTTTATGTTGCTCGTGAAATCTAACGACATTCTTCTCAACTTATGATTTAATTTTATTACTGTAGATGGTGCTTAGTAGGAAAAAAATTCTTATTTGTAATGTATTTCATTTGTCGGAAGGAATCGTTCGTTTATGAACAATTTACAGAAAAATTACTCTATAAGAGAATTGTAAATAAATTGCCGATACATATTCTGACCATATATCTAATTTCTGCACCAGTGGTTAAACAATGCATAAAATACGAAAATCAAGAATATTGACAGTTAAAAAGGAACAAGGAATATATTGCATAGAGAAAAAAGATATCCAAGAGGCCTGGATGAATTATATATCATATTTATACGAAGATACAAATAGACAAGATAATGTTAAGATTAGAACAACAGAATATAGCACGGTGCGAATTGGATAGAGTAATTGATAAAGCAAGAAATAGAAAAGCTACGGGCGAAGATAGAATACCAGTAGATCTGATCAAACTCATGCCCGAAAAATGCAAAGCGCATTTATCGCATTTATTGAATATACTATATCGTGAAGTGTAAACTTCCTGAATATTTTAAAAGAATTAATTTTATTCCTATACTGAAAACGCATAACTCGAAAAGGTGCTCAGATCATCGAACAATTGCATTAATGAGTCACACTTTAAAACTATTATTAGCAAATATAAACTACAGATTGGAACATAAAATAGATGAATTTTTAAATGAAACACAATTTGGCTTTATAGCAAAAAAAGGTACTAGAGACGCCATTATACTATTCGAAACAATTATACAGAGAGCTTTAAATACAAATAGAGAACTACATAGTAGTATGTTTTATAGACTACGAGAAAGCTTTCGATAGAGTAGACCATGCAGAATTAATTAAAATATTGCAAAAATACGATATCGATAGCGGAGATATCCAAATAATAAAAGAGTTGTATTGGGAACAAAAAGCAAATGTAAAAAAATAGGAAGTGAATATTCTGAAAAGCATTGCAATATAAAAAAGGGTGTTAGACGAGGATGTCCTTTGTCTCCTAGATTATTTAATGCATATGTAGAAGAAATTGTTAAATAACCAGAAATAAATTCAATGGATTTTAAAATAAATGGGCTTAAAATAAATATTTCTTACGCAGATGATAAAGTACCGATAGCTGAAACGGAGAAGCAAATGCAAAAAATGCTAAATATCATAAATCAAGAACGAAAATACAATATGGAAATAAATATAAACAAAACGAAAGTAATGAAATTCAGCAGACATAAGTCTAGAGAAACAAAACTGAAAATAGATGGACAAAAATTACAAAATGTGGAACAGTATAAATATTTAGGAGTTCCGATCGCAAATGACGGGCGTGATAAAAAAATAAATAATTTCCTGGATAACAATGGTCAGACAAGCGTTTGGAAATCTTGAAAAAATACTAAGAAACAGTAAAATAGACTTAGAAACGAGGAAACGGATATACTACGTTGTTATGTCTGATCGGTGCTACTTTATTCAGCGGAAACCTGGACAATAAATGCAGAATGCGAAAGAAAAATAAACGCCTTTAAAATGTGGACATATAGACGCATGCTGAAAATTCCGTAGACAGACATAGTAACTAACCGAGAAGCGCTGAATATGTGTAATATCAACAAGTTGCAACTAGTGGATGAGATAAAAAACAGAAAAATTAAATATACGGCTCTTCAATCTAGCAGCATAGGGTAAAATTCGAGGAAAGCCGCTTAGGGGAAGAAAAAGAACGGAATTAATTAATACAGGAATAAACGATTTCGTCAAATTAATTGAATTAGCCAGATGCCGACGTATATAGAGGCGATGTGCAACCTCCTGAACAGGAGATGCTACCTTTATGATGATGATGATGTATTATTACTCTTAGTTTATATTACGTCTAGAGAGGTTTCGTTCCATCCGGTCGACGGTATTCAAGAGAGTTATCCATCACCACGTGATTAGTGTGTTTTTCCAGACGGTTAACATACCTTTTGGCAACAATTGCGATTCAAAATTTTATGAATTTCATCTGATCTTCGTGGAATGTAAGATTAGTTATATACCTTTAACAATATTTCGGAGGATTTTGTTTTGCTTTCGCTGTAGAATAGTAATATTGTTTTTTTTTCGCACAGCCCCATAATTGACAGCCCTATAGACAAACTAGCTTCAGGACTTAATTATATATAATAACAGTTTATTTTGGATTGATAATTCGGATCATTTTCCTAAAAAAAGGCAAAACATTTGTTTCAATTGAATATCGAGTTCATTGCGGTTTCGAATTATACGTTTATTCCGTGGTTAGCCGTTGATCCAAGTTTGTCCCGAGGTATTTTATTTCCTCCTTTTGAGGGATTACGGCACAGTTTATGGTTATGGGCCTTGTTGAAAGAGTTATTCCGTTGGTGAATATTACCACAGTTGATTTGTCCCCTCGTTAATATTAATTTTGAACGTTTTAAACCATATTGCTGTTTCTCGAATTTCTGATTTCAGGTTTGTGCATGCTTCTACAGAGGAGCCACATACGATCATCAGTAAATGTCGCTACTTCAACATTTGTACGAGAGTTGGAATATTTGTCGTATAAATTGACTGGCGAAGCGATTTCATTTACAATATCATTAAAGGCTCTATTATGTATCTACAGGTAAATCTATAGGTAATTTTGAAAGAATAATTAAGACTTAGAATTGGCTAGTCAACAACGCATTTTAACGTTGACCCTTTCAGTCGGGGGTTATAAAATTTCGACACAAAAATTATAAATTTCGATACAGCAATTACACAATACCGCTTGTTAGGTGAACTGCAAATAATTATCAATAGGTTCGTATAAATAAAAAGTTTTGTTAGCTTGTAAACTTCATGTAGCATATAGTGTGGACATGGTGACAGAAAGGGTTAATAAACATGTCGAACTGTCATTAATTGACATATTAAAAACGTTAGATACTACTTGTCACAAGGTTATCTTGTACAAAATGCTGCAATTTTTCTAGTGCACGTATTTAGTTAAGTTGATAAAATTCTATTCTAACAACAGAGAGAGATTTACGTCACTCATGCTTCAGGTAGTTTATCGTTTTTTCCCGAGCTTACTCAATGACGTATCTGAAATTAAATTTATCTGCTGGATGTATGTTTCCGTCAGTTTTATTATAGATCGAACATCTTCTCACAAGACAAGTCTGTAACTACTGAAAAACTACACTTCATACGGAGTGAGGTTTAAAATGTGACATCATCAATAAGTGGCGTCC
This sequence comes from Coronaproctus castanopsis, assembly GCA_032883995.1. Taxonomy (NCBI): domain Eukaryota; kingdom Metazoa; phylum Arthropoda; class Insecta; order Hemiptera; family Monophlebidae; genus Coronaproctus; species Coronaproctus castanopsis. The sequence goes on along the minus strand of CM065053.1, from coordinate 269,374,243 downwards.
GTTTTTTGCATAAATGAGCATAGACAATAACGAATACATATATATATATACATAAATGTTTGCGTTGATCGCTCGGCTTAACGATTAGATTGTACACTAATTGTACTTTTTTAGGTATCCATTTAAATTTTATTGTTTTTTTATGCTGTTAAACATAAAAGGTTAACCATTTTTTCTTTTTGAAACGAATTTTACTGCATGAATTTTAACAATTTTTTAATAAATTCGAGCGGATATTTAAAAAATTATAGTCATATAATCTAATCGTTAGTCTGTTCCACTTTTTTCTCCTTTTTCACGTCCTAAACGCATGTGTAAAAATACTAAGGAGAGAGAGAGACCAAACTACATCGTTAAATGTTTTTTTATTTAATTTATTCAAACATGTAGATTGAAATATTTTATAAAAGTATACACTATATTTTTCAAAAATTCATGTTTCATTTTAACTTAATTACTTGTTTCGATCTATCGCTGGATGTGAATCCGAATTCTAATCCGGTCGTTAGCTGTGTCCATTTTATTTCTACTATTTTACGTATATTGTGTCCCATCTAGTACACAGGGACTACCAATACTTCTCATCTTTTTTGTAGAAATCCAGTCCATAATCCGTTTAGTCCATCTGTTATCTGTTTTTCTAGTTATATATCCCGTCCAGTTCCGTTTCAGATTTCGCTACTATAACGTCTCTTTAATTAAACAAAAAATCAAACGTTATCGGTTAGTTGTGTTTAAAGCGTTTTTATGTTGTTTTTTTTTAGTCTCGTGTTCTTACCGCTGGTTCTAGTACATTCTACACGTACGCCTACTAAGGTTAGAAAGTCTGATAACGATGTGTTAGTCGATAATACTCGGCATCGTGGCGAAATATTTACGCGACTAGGTGACGTTATCCGATTCGTTATCTACACACCCGGTTGAAATCTTTTTCAGCATCGGCGATGTACCGTCAGATTGTACATTCCTAGTACTTTTATTATACAAGTGTATATATTTATAAATCAATCTCTTTCGTCCTCGTTTAATTGTTTAATTATGCTCATTTATTTAATAATAATAATAATAATAATATAAATTAAAAATTTAATATTGAAATAATTCGATACGATTTCCGACTATTGTCAAGTAGTGATCGTGATGAATAGTACAATAGTTGCTGCCGTTATTACGGACTGACGTGAGAGATAATTTACCGAGTAAACGTATAAATAATGTTAAAAATTTTAATTCGTAAATAAAATATAATAGTAGTAAATTTTCAATAACTCGTCGACCGCACGACGTAATAAAATTAAGTATAAATAAATATAAATTTAATTAATAAACACCGAATAAATTTGCAATAAACATCTATATAACGAGGGGATAAAATTAAATAGAAATAAAATATAAATTTAATCAACAAACACCGAAAGAATTTAACTTGGGGTTGACGGGATAAAATTATACATAAATAAACATAATTAAAATTATATATATATATATATATATATATATGTATGCTATACGTATTCTTATTATATTTAGCGTGCTGAATAACACGCTAGCAACTTTTTCATCTGTTAGCGTTGTCGACTAGTAAGCTTTTCGAAATTTTTCGATCTTATTACAAAACTTCAGACTAATCCGATTCTTCTAGGCTAAGAGTGACTTAATTTAAATATCAACACGCTCTCAGTTCGAAACGATCGTTCGCGTTAAAAGTTTTATTATTATTGCCGAAAAGTACTGCCGGGAGTTTATTCTTCGTGTGGTTCTGACACGGCAGTCGGTGGACTGCTTATGCAAATATCTATGTAAAAGGTGAGAAATTTGCGCAGATTTAACTTCCAATTTTCCGTCATTTTTACGACACTCTATTGTTTCGTGAACAAACAGCGTAACCTAATTGAAACAGCGTACCAATTCGAGCGCACGCAGTTCGTTTACGCATCTCTATGGAAATTTTTGATAACACTTAAGTACGTCTCGCTTCAATAAGGCGTGTGTTGGGTTAAAACTTTAGCTGAATGTAATCTAATGTGTTCAGGTACAATCTACTTTATTTTAATAGAAACTAGATTTAAAAAAAAAATCTATATTTTGAATAATTTAAATTCTATCGAAGCTGATGCATGTGCTTCTTTCCTCAGCACTTCGATATCGCAACCACTTTCGGCGTAACTAACGTAATACGCTGTCTAGGATTTGGTATACTAAAAATTATTCGTTATAAGTAGTTTGTTTTTCTCGTTTACTCGTACAAAATATATTGTCGGATTTGTGATAGTAGAATCGCCGCTTATAACTCGGTGATGTAACGCAAGTTGTAGCAAGCTGAAGTATGTTGTAAGGAATAAAAATATTTAAATTCAGTCCGGTTTAAAAATCGGTTGATCCGATTCAATTCGATATTCGAATTTTGTCACTTTGATAAAAATCTGAACTTCCGAGCGCATTTTATTCTGCAACTGTTCAAACTAATTAAAACTAACAAATCAGTACGCGCTATTTATCCGCTGTTTAATCGCGCGAATCAAACATTCGAAATAAGTCGATCTCATATAAAGTATCGATTCGTCCCGTCCTAATGTGCACTTAGTGTTCTGCCTCAAACTCCGAGCACAGTTACAGTTGATTCAAAATAGGTGTTCGAGGTGTACTTTAAATGCCAGTCGGTGAATAAAGCGCATGCGTGATAATGTCCAGGTTAAATTATCTCGCTTTCCCGAAATTCTTTCAATAATTGCTGTTCGCGTGAAAAGATAACGTGATAACTGCGATTACGGGCTATTACAATTTGTGCATAACTTTAAATGCAGACAAAACAGATTTCCTGTAATACTTTTAAATGTAAATTTTGAAATTTAATTAATATTCTTTTCTTTATTAAAATAATTGCAGCTTTATTACAGTAACTTCTTAAGCTAGAGCTAATTGATTTAGCGTGAAACGTTTGGAATTATTACATTTGTTTTTTTTTTTTTTTTTGTCTTCCGCGTATATCGGTATCTAGTGTATTATGTTTTACGTTGATTTTTAAACCTAAGAAATTTTGCATTTTTATTACCTACTTCTAACTGTAAATTGAATATTTCGATCAAAGTTGTTCGAGCATTATTTCATTAACATTTATACATATAACAGGGGTTCGTAAAGTTCAACAGTTAACACTTATAGAGTATTACTAAATCTAGAAAATTAACGAGACAAATGTTAGGCTACAGGAAAAAACAAACAGAAAAAAACTTACAAAGAAATAAATAAAATATTGGCAAAAGAAAAACAAAAATATACGAAGTACGTATTATAGACATGTACATACACATGCACACATACAATATTAACTACGTAAAGTAAATAATTGACGTAGCCGCCAATTAAACGAGTAACCGATGCTTAATTCTACGATGTTTGTATATAACGCACGATGAGGCTTTATCGTAATCGCCTATGGAATTAATTAAATTATTTCGATGTGTAACCTGTCGTAAAATTTTTTAGATTAATATAAGAAGATAGGTATAATAAGAGGTTTAATTCTGAGTGCATATCAGAAATCGGTGTATACCTGTGACGATTTCGTATAATTCTGCAACAGTAATTTTGAATCAGTTGTAATTTTTTAAGTGTACTGTCTGAAACAGATAGCCGAACAATGCGTAGGTTAATCGGGGCTGAATAATATGTGTATATAATAATTTCTTATTAACGACAGATAAATACGATCGCCAATTAAAGATCGTTGAAAGTATTGCTTTGTTATCGATTATGTAATTAATATTATCATTGAAGGATAGAATCCAGAATGACACCCAAATATCGAACTTGGTTCCGCCAGTGAATACTTTTGCCATTAATGATAATTTCCGCTGAAGGTAATTGTCACAGCCTCATGAAGAGTATAGCTTCAGTTTTATCAGCGTTTATTTTTAACCCCACCGTCTATAAAACTTAAAAATGGAACTAGCAGCCATTTATAATCTTTTACTTATGGTATTTGGCCTGTAAGATTTACAATATAATGCTAAGCTGTTGAATTTATTTAATTTGATGGTTTTTTTACTCCAAATAAGTAATATATCATCTCCATATCCAAAATTTTATATATATAAAAAAAAAAAAAGGTGATAAAGGACAACCTATCATCAACCCTTTCCTTATTTGAAATATTTATCGTTAAATAATAATTTCGGTTTAGCATAATTTTTATGAATTTTTTTAAACTTAATTTTATATTATTTTCTATATATTTTATTACTTCGTCTGTTGGTATATTATTATACAGAGATTATCTAATAATATAAGTATATTCTTATAATTAAGTTTTATTATCTCTTTTAACTTATTAATTAATTCCATATTATTTTCAACATTAAATAATTCGAGATTAGTTTATAAATATTTTGTAAATATTTTACAAAAATGTATAAAATGGAGTATTTATAAAATAAAAGGTCTGATTGTTAATCTTATACAACCTAATTAACCTCGATAGGATAGACGCTATCGGATCCATATCTCTATGCAACCGAAATTCTCGAAATAACTCGAATCATTCGTTATATTTTTTTTTTATGGAATTTCCACTTAAAGTTTTTTTTTTGACTTTGTTAGTTCGAAAGTGTTTATTTTTCTGATTATTTGGCATATTTTTTTCTTTTCTTTATGTATAAATTGTACACTGTCTATTGATTGCGTTTGTTTATCACATTCACTATTGGATTATTTTATAAATATAATTCTTGTATTTTTTTATAAATTAAATATTTCCTTAGATTTTATTTATCGTTTTTTTTTTTTAAATTTTATATATTTTTAAAATAAATTGTATATATATATTATATGTTTAATATTTTATTTTTTTATGTCTACATGGCTTAATAGTCGAAAAGCTCTACGGTCTTCTTTTATATATACATTTATATAATTAAGTACCGCCTCTGTATCCAAGGAAGGCGAGTATTTATTTATAGATATTTTAATATGACGTTAGCGCAAATAGACACACACCCGGGAGAACTGTTTTTTTGTCAGGACGCAATTCACCACCCTGCTGTTTTTACAGATATTGTTACTAAGGCACAGTGTTGTGGTTTCACATTGTCTTCCGCGCGATAGATAATCGCAGATAGGCACACACCCGGTAGGACTGATTTTAACCGGTTCCTTGTCAGGACACAATGCGCAACCCTGTGTGTTTCTATAGTGTACTATATTGTTACTAGCGTGTATATATTGTTGTGAGTAGTGGTTTGCCACTGTCTTCGCGCGATAATATTAGGATTATTTATATTTTTATTTTACGATGATAATTTTTGCGTCGTCTACCGTATTCGGTACCTCTCCAGTATAGAAGTCCGTACTCTAGATGCTATTCCGATGACTCATATATACATATATGTATGTGTATATAAATTTCGCGATTCTAACTACTCGTTTATCGTTTAAAAATAAAGAATCGTCCGTAAACTAATTACTACGGACCTAAATGAAAAGTAAGAAAAGAAAAATAATTCGGAGTGATGGCACCAATTATAGGGGGTTGGTTAATTATTTCAGGCTGCGTCCCTTCGAAATGATTTAATTTTTAATTCTATTTTTTTTTTTTTTTAATAGAAGGGGCTTTTATAGGGGGTTTAGTCCTATTTTGTTCTTTTTGGAATACCATGGCCCTCCTAATTTCTTATCTGTAATATGCAAGACGTCGACGTCGAATTTAATAGTTCAGTAATCTCTTACTCGAAAGTAAACACAAAGACGTCCGAAGAAGTCTTAGTAGCATCTCGTAATCTGCCGTTCGAAATCACTACTCGCACCAACACCCCTCTGGACGGAGGGGCTTTAACTAGAATTCCGAACAAATTGATTTCTTTTGAAGAAATATCCGTCGACAAGCTTACATTATGTAGTCAATTCAAAATATACATTTATAGTGCGCTCGTATGTTTTGTTTTATACATAATCGTCTTACCGCTAATAAGATGAGTAGTTTCTGTTCGGTTCAAGGAAATCCGTTTTTTTTTTGTTTTTTTTTGTTTTTGGTAAAAGTTATATGACCAGCATCGAAAAGAAACGCTCTCTAACGATAAAATGTAAAAGTTATGAATATTTAACCGGCCGCTCGCTACTGCATCGACGTCGATATTGAAGTTTTAGCCGAAGCTTTTTCCGTACAGTCTGGCTTTTATTATTATTATTATTTTTTTATTTTATTTTTTACGTCTACTACTTTCATCTTTCGTAATAGGCTGGTAGACGGAATCTGACTAAAGTAGAGACTAGACCTATCTCGTCTATCTCGTTAAGTTTATCTTCGAGGTCGGTCCTCTACTACCCTTAAATAACCGCATCGTAATGATGATGAGGATAATTATAATGATGACGATGATATTGATAACGGTGTATGCAAGCACGGACCACTAGTAATGTATATGATAAAGAATTCGAAGAAACGACCCCGAGAAGGAGATAACGTTAAATAAAAGGCGGCCCAAAAAGGAAAAAAACCCCTAAAACTAACCAACCCCCTTTTTTTTTCAAGTACTTCAGAACGCAAACTTGAAAACAACACTCTGGGGAAAATACATGAAAAGAATAAAAAGCTTTTTATATAATACGGTATACTCTCGTGTACACGCTATACATACTCGCAAACACGTACATAAATAAATAAATAAATAATTATATACACACACACATATATATATATATATATATATATATATATATATATATATATATATATATATGTATATATATAATGAACCGTTTATATAGCCGGGTGTAAGATATAAAGATATTGTCGGTTTTTAGTATACGGTACAAGTGGAAAGGAGGTTGCTCTTTTGAAAGTATCACAAAGTTTCTATACGTAACCAGCCTTTGGCGGTTGCTTAGTAGTATCGTTGGAAGTAATTGAGCGCTGTTAAATAAACTCTTCTAGCTATTCAAGCCGCACTCACACACTCCTGACATACACGTGTACATTCTAATAATAAATGTATATGCATAATATACGTGTGTTTATATAACGTGCAATTTCTTAGCTTAACCAGCAACCAGATGGGTCGTCCAGCTTTAGCCGAAGTTTTTCAATAGAACGGTGTTTTTGTATACGATTTGAAATTTACCGGCGTGCTCGCTATAGGAATTTTTATTATTTTTATCGGTTTTCTTAGTAAATCATCCTACTCGTTTAACCGCTTTAACTGCTACACGATAAAAATATATATATATATATATATATATATATATATATATATATTTTCTGAAATTTAAAAAATCTGTAATAAAATAAAAAAAATTATCAATTTTTTTTCTTCTATACCAACAATTTTTCCGGGTGTTAGCGTTGTTCGTTTTTCGATAAAATTGACCGAATTACGTAGAACTCTTCCAGACAAAAGCCGTTTCGAAACTTTCGAAATTAATATTGGAAAAATTTTTGGGCTTTTTAAAGGATAAATATATATATATATACATATATATATATATATATATAAAATTTTCTCGTTTTACTCGAAACTTTCTCAGGTTCGTTCATTTTCGCGTGTTCTATTTTCTTATTTAAAATAAAATCTATAAAAGCCCTTAAATGGTTACACCTCCCCCAATTTAATATTGAAGAGACTCCGGCTGCGGTTTATTATGTCTACGATCACTCTAAATGGATACGGTTAGACAAGTAGCGTAATTACCTAGTTTACCCGCGAGTTTTAATAAATACACCTCCGATATAATCAATAATCGTTTCCGGCTCTTCATCCGCCTGCAAACCGCGCCGTTAATAACATCACGCGCTGAGTTATTAAGCCGATTTTTCTGGACACCGTTAACCGATACGAATAATAATTAGGCAACGGAATAAACTCCTTGCCACGGGGTGTAACTGAGAAGCGAAACTTAAAGACGTTTTCGCCAAAAGGCTCTTATTTAATAAACTCGCGATTTCATACAAGTTTCACAAACAAGAGGAGCGCTCTCTCCGCTATGCTTAACTGGACGTGACGATGACAAAAATATTTTCGTTCCCGAATGAACGAAATAAGGGATAGCATTGCACGCATGCGCAAGAGAACGAACAATCAAAAAAATTCTGTACATATACATATATACAACACATATAAATATAAAAAAATATATATATTATAATATATATATATATATATATATATATATATATATATATAGAGAGAGAGAGAGAGAGAGAGAGAGAGAGACATACTTACACATATCTGCCATAGAAAATAACGGACAGTGGTGCGTGAATGCGCAAGAGAAAGAATATGAACATGTAAACAAATTTTTACACGCATATATACACACAAAATACATATTAAAACTTTAAATTTTACGTTTTAAATTTAAATTTTATTACATATACATTAGATGTAGTTATACATTAGTAAGTTAACTGTTAAATATATAAGGTACTTAACATTCTTCATTATTCAATTATTCATATATGTTTTGTAAATATATATTTCTTCTTCTTCATATACATAAATACATATATATAGAAAGCGATAGAGTAAGAATAGAGGGTCAGGGAGAGAGAGATGCGGATGTATATACACATATATGCATGTCTGTCATAGAAAATAACGGATAGGGATGCATGCATGCGCAAGAGAAAGGATACGAACAGGTAAACAATTTTATACACACACACACACATATATATATATATATATATATATATATATATATATATATATATAGTGAGAGAGAGAGAGAGAGAGTGATGCCGATGTATACACATACGTACGCATATATGTCATAATTTCTGTACGTGTGTCTATTTATGTGTGCAAAATGAATATACATGTATATCAGTTTTTTTTTTATTTTCCTTTTTTATTTACAATATGCACACAGTGCAATAAGTAAATGCGATGAAGAAACAGGAAAGAATCAAATACTGCTGATGGCCCATTGACCACAACTTAGGACACATCTAGAAGGAATGAGAGAAGAAAGAAATTTCAAGACTGTCTCTTGGCCAGTTCGTTTCAACCGAGTGGCATATCATTCAGTTATTAGAATAGCTGGATTAGCGGTATTTCTTAGTCTACTGAAAAAGAGCTTGTATCTTTTTTTGGTTACTTCTGAAACAGTTGGTATACGCAAGTTGTAACGTGTAAACTGATTTGACACGAACCAAGGAGGGTCTATAACATTTTTGATTCCATCGACTGTAAGCGCTGTATGTTAGCCGGCTTAGCAATATAAGTTCACCAATCTCTCCGATATGTATCTGTAAATCGCCCATCTACTAATATTCTGATCCTCTCCGATTCTAAAAGTTGTTTGCTGGCATTGCAGCACTCACAGCTCAACTCTCGTTTACCATCAATTATTTACAAAATTTCTAATTACATATACCGGTTAAACTCACTCGGTGTAAGAGTTAAATTTGTTTGGATCCCCGGGCTTAGCGGTATCCATGGCAATAATCTAGCTGATCATTTAGTTACTTCAACGGTTACATTAGGGACTTTTTTGTTTTATACTCCTCCTATAGATCTCCTAGCGTACATTAAATATGCGCATAAGGAATACTGGAAAAATCTGTGGTCCGATCCATTTACTGCAAAGCATTATAAATCCATTCAGCCCGACATACCTTCCAATCCATGGTTCTACAATATTGAAGTTGAAATGATCAAATTGCGGGGTTTTATTACTACCATTTGTCGACTGAGACTCGGATGTAGTCGCCTTGCTGCTTCGTTACACAAGTTGAAACTTATTAGTTCTCCTAATTGCTCTCATCCTATGGATACCCATTTAGTGGCCGATGCAGACCATATTATCCTAGAGTGTTCCCATCATAATAATTTTCGCGTTGCATGCTCTTCACAGCCTTAAAGTTCCATTTTCTATAAATATTGCATTTCTCTTAGCTCTTCAAAATGCTGAAGTATATACGGCCCTATACTCCTATATTTTAGATTCTGGTATCATTATTTAATTTTACACATCCCTACATTACTTCTTACTCTGCCTAATTGATAAGTAGCCTTTTCTTATTCATTCCATAATATACAGACATGGGTAAAGTTCAATTAAGTCCAAATCGATTTTATGACAACGTTAAATATATTTGTAAGATTATTTCAACATTATTCGGAAAAGAATCTCAAACTCTTTTGTCTAAAATTAAAGAATACATCTCTTGCTCTTTGTATTATTTTTTTAAAAAATTATTTTTGTGGTGTCCTTACCGTATCCCAAGTGCCCTTATGTAAATTCGACCATAGGTTAATCGCAGTCTATAACACACTTATGCGAAAATAATATCTCGGTTTTATCGGCAAAAGTTATAGTAAATAAATACTCGTAGGAAAGTTATGTCACTGTATTATCTCTGTTACAAATAATACTATTTGTAAGTATGGCTATTTCGATAGAAATATTTCCTGATAACTACAGAGAGAAAAATGTGTTCTTTATAAATTTCATAAATCAGCCGATATATTGCACGTTTTGTACTAAATTCACACTAAAGATTTATGTTACGACTTATTTACGTTAATAATTTTTGAATTCTTTTATCGTAATAAAATCATAGAATATGTTAATATATGGGACACGTAACGTGAAAAAGGAATGGACGAAAACAGTAATGGAAGAAAATACCAGGTATGAAGAAAAAGGCAGAAATTAAATAAAACCTTAATAATGCCCTTAATATTTCAATGTTCGTGTATGTCTAATGATTTTATGTACATATTGTGTGTACACATACTTATATGTATATATATATATATATGTGTATATATATATATATATTTATATATATATATTTATATATATATATTTATATATATATTTATATATATATTTATATATATATTTATATATATATTTATATATATACATATATGTATACATACTTATACGTGTGTGTGTATGTATATATATATATATATATATATATGCATATGTATAAAACTTCTTCTGAAAAGGTGATGGTAGTAAAAGAAGATGAAATTTCCATTAATTTTCCTCAAGAAATTGCTTTTCGTTTATTTATTTTCTAAAAACTCGAAAGGAATGTGTCAGACAGCCAGGCGACGTGTTACGCTAAACAATTACTTCTGAGAGTACCGGATCGCATATATAAAGTCCTGAAGGCGTCAGTTCAAACATTTTGTTAAAGCCGCAGCGCCTACCTGTGTTTGTACTTGCCAGCTTAGAATTCCTCATACACGGAAGGATTATGTGCGCCTATTTGGAGCAACCATATGTAAAATTATATATATATATATATATATATATATATATATATATATATGCGTATCTATATATCTAAATATATATATATAAAATATTTAATTATTGTTCGTACGTTGAAGGGAGAAACAAACCGCTAAATACCGCCCTGAAGAGTTTTAAAATGAAGAAGTCGATATTTGTAGTTTTAATTATAATAAATGATCAAAGTATAATAAGAAACTCGGGGAAAATATTATAGCGACGCTTTCACGACAAACAGGTTTAATTCGTGTAATGTCCGAATTTTTGATTGCATTTCAACGGAATGTTATCTCAAAAATGTATGCAAGCGTCGTTTATTCGTACGAAAGCGATTTACGTTCTCATTTTTGCAAAAGTTAATTGTCGAAACCGCTATGTTTCCAAACAGATATTCCAAATTTGATTTTTTTTATATATTGTTATTTTTAAAGCGTCGTCATGTGTAACTACCGAGGCTATTAAGGCACTGGTGATGTGACAATTACATGTAGTTGATGAGGTTAGAAGAGAAAAGAAATTTTATAATTTAGGGGAGCAGTTAAAAGACGGACGGAGAGGAAAACAGTATGTGGTCGATAGTTGTGGAGTGTTGATCGGCGCACTAAAACATGACAAATCAGATCGGATTTTGGAAGCAGACAAAAGGTTCAAAAAGCAGGAGGGTTGAAACGCGGGAGTAGATGGCCATGAGAAAGTGATATGTGACTATGGCGGAGCCTGCTGAGTGCTACATAGTTGAAACGGGATAAATTGAAATAGATTTGTTAGTAAGAAGAAAGTTTTATGAGTTACACTCTGTTGCCAGTTGTGGTGAATGAAGTATATTCGACGACTGTGTTTAGTACTGTTGATGGCGGGTGGAGAACGTACTATGAAATGGGTTCCTATCCACCGTTTCGTTTTTTACAATTCCCTTACGATTTGGAACCTATAAAAAGGATATTGGGTGTTTACCTTGTAGTTTAAAAACGTGGAGAGTTTTACAGTGTTGCATAATAAGGTCGAGTCAGTCTTTCTTATCTAATATTTTCGTCAATATCCCGAGTCGAGCGAAATTAATAATCGGGTAGTTACGCTTTTGCTATATTTATTGGTTCGTTAATCGGTGTAAAATGAATAAAGCAAATTAGTTCGTCGCTATTTTAAACCTTTCAGTATTTTTTATTCGCATCCGAAGAGAAGTAGGAAAAAAGCTTTTAGTCGTCACGATGTCTGCCATATCGAGTCGTCACGATGTCCGCAATATCGTACGTGACATTGCTAACGAAATTTTTTATTTCCCGGTTAACGTGATTCGTTTCAATGTTGAAAAAAAATTAATACAAATACCTCGAAAAATATCTACAGTACATCTAAGAAGCGGTGTTGCATAATAAACACCTGTATCGAAATTTATAATTTTACGATAAATATGTACGATTGGAAGAGTAAAAAAACCGAACAATACTCGGAATGTCCTCACTGGAAGCGTGTGAGCTCTTTTATTTAGGCAACAACATCCCTTTAAATATCTACATATCTATATATGATCATTTTGTTGCATCTCTTTTCAGAAGGTTGCGCAACAAGAACCGTTAGCTATCTCATTGAGACAATTGTGTCTCGTTTTCTTTAAGAGATCTCGTTCCCGTATTTCCATCTGCAGAGTGCCGTACAAAGGAGAGTACGGACGAACTCAAGTCAGTCCCCATTGCTGAAGGTGACCGCCCATTGCCTGATACGCTTTTTTGATGTATATATATATATAATCGAAATATTTATAATGTTTCTTTCAGACTCGTATCGTTTACAGGTTGTGTTAGTAGGTTTTTCAATTATCGCGGAGTCGTTTATCTGGTCTTACGTCGTTAAGGTGTAAAACTACTCACGACTTTATATTACAGTCAGCGAGGGAGCGGATAATTTTCCTGAAATACGATGGCGAATGAGTTGGCCGAGCTCCTATCGATGCAGTTACGGCGATACCGATTGTTAGCGACCGTTATCGATATTTCCAAATACTTTGAAATTTTATTTTTTCCTTTTATATATTTTTTTAAATTGTATATATTTTTATATTATTATTATTATTATTATTTGTGTCGATAATGGTTTATTAGTCGAAAAGATGCGTGGTTTTTTTAATATAACAATTTTTTGACTTTGACCCATTATTTTGTTGTTGTTTATTTTGAAACATTACTACATTCTACACGGTGCAAATTATATATATATATATATATATATAAAATTTATATATATATATAATTTATATATTAATTAATATGTATATAATATATACACCCCTGGGGGTACTTTGTACCTTCAGGGAACCGGAGCTTTAACCGGTAAGGGGCGCGTCTACAGGTGGCGGATAGTAGAACGGCCTACAGATATGTAGGTTAGCTGTGAATAAGACATTAGTCGAATAAGCAGTCGTGGACCAAGAGCGGCTACTGGTGGAAAGTCTCAGGCAGAAGATTTCAGTAGTGACAGGGTAGTAAGCAGGAGGAGACAGAGGGACAGGTTGGGAACTGTCCATAAAACTCTGCCTTCCTAAGACTGCTTAAAACCCTTGGCCGAGTGGAGACCGCCTGTATAAATACGTCTCTCCTGCTATCCCAATAGCAAACCGCTGCCTTGCGGTTAGAGTTTTTACTCAAAGCCTAAGGGAGATAACCCTAAACAAATCCAGTGGAAGGAAACGGGAAACCACCACTGTATATTTCTTGGTAAAAATATGGCATCTGAAAGATCTGGTATTTATGCTGCACCCATAGGATGCACTGGAAACAATGCTATCAGGCAATGGGCCAATCCCTCGCAGTAATGCAAAGGGATTTGAGTTCCCCTGTGCGCTTTGTGGTACAGAAGAACTCTGCAGGAGGGAACACACATGCATCAAAAAGACAACAATTGGAAACATATAAGATTGGAACGTGGAATATAAGACCAATGAAATCGGTCCAATTATCCAATTTAAGAAAAGAAATGAAAAGAATGAACGTGGTTACTCTCGGAGTAAGTGAAACAAGATGGCCAGAAAGCGGCGACATACGGAGTGAAGATTATAGATTTATATACTGCGGAGCTTCTAATAGAATGGCGAGAGTTGGATTTCTTTTAAATAAACGCGTGGCAAGTAAAGTAAAAAGTATTTGCGGATTTAATTAAAGAATCATAATAATAAAGATCGAATCGAATCCTAAAGACCTTATTTTTAATCCAAGTGTATATGCCAACAAGTACACATAAAGACGAAGAAATTGAAGAACTATATCAGCAAATAGAAGAAATATTAACGGATGTAGATATCAAAGATAACTTAATGATTTTAGGAGATTGGAATGCGATAGTTGGAGAAGAAGAAACTATGAATGTAACAGAGAAATTTGGACTCGGAAAACGCAATAAGAGAGGGGAACGACTAGTAAAATTTTGCTTTTGTCGTGATTTAATTATAACTAACACGTTGTTTGACCAAACCAAAAAGAAGGAGATATACTTGCAGAGCTTCTGGTAATATTGAAAGATACCAATTGGACTACATGTAGATACCGCAACTAAGTGAAGAATTGCAAAAGCTTTCCAGGTGCGGATGTAGAATCGGACCATATTCCAGTAGTAATGACGAGTCAATTACGGTTGCAAAAGAAAAGAATAAACAATATGTATAAACGGTGGAATATAAAGAAAATTAAAAACGACCGAAAGTTGCAGAAAGCCTTTTCGGTAGAAACTGATAAAGCGATTAGTATAGATATGACGTAAACGTAGATGAAAAATGGAATTACATCAAATCGAAAATAAATAATATTGCGAAAGAGCAAATAGGCAAAGAGGAAAAAATAATTCATAAGTCATAGATAAGCAAAGAAATACTAGAATTGATGGAATAGCTAAAGTAAACAATAACCAGCAGGAATATAAGAAATATAGAAATATGGTAAACAGAGAAAATCGGAAAGCTAAGGAAAAGTGGATTGGCGATCAGTGTAAAATTATAGATGGTGATATGAAAAAGGGCGATACAGAAAAAGCCTATAATAATATAAAAAGATACTTCTCAGGCAAAAGGAAAAAAACTGAGCACGTTAAGAGATGAAAACGGTAAATTATTAGTCGATGAAAAGAAGATTCAGAACAGATGGAAACAATATATTGAAGAGTTATACAGCGGAGACCCGATTGATAATTCGATCCTGAAAGAACCAGCTGAAAATCAAGAAGACGAGAAGGGTCCACCTATATTGAAAAATGAATTCGAACGAGTTCTAAAGGATTTGAAACCGAATAAAGCGGTAGGAGTCGACCAAATACCTGGAGAACTGCTTAAATTATTAGGGGATAAAACCAAACACATATTATTCAAAATATATATGGAAGGAAACATCCCTAAAGATTTCGAGCAGGGTATGCTGGTCTCTATATCAAAAAAACATAACGCTCAAGAATGTAAAAACTACAACTATATTACCGCATGCTCTTTAAATTTTGACTGGGATATTATACTATAGGATAGAATCAAAAATCGAAAATACCTTAAAGATGATGAATTCGGTTTCAGAAGAAGCAAAAGCGCAAGAAAATCTATACTCTCCCTACGTCTCTGATAATTGAGAAAGTTTGGAAATAAGAAAAACAGTATACATCGCTTTTATAGATATAACAACAACAACAACGTATATTTCAACATAATTTACAGTGAGTAGTCACAGACCAAAAATTTTAAATAATAATTACGTAACGCCCATGGTGGCTCACCATACATCAGAAATAATACAAAGACCCGTAATAAATAAAACAAGTAATTATACTTATATAAAGACACCAAAAAATAATTGGAAAAAAAAACTGTACGACAAAAAACAAAAAATTAAGATAGTAATAATAAAACAAAAGAAAAAACACGTGAGACATTAAATAAATAAAGAAGGAATATTCATTTCTAAAATAATCGCCATATAACGTTACAATAGGTTATGTTTCAGCCTCCTATGTTCATATATTTACTATAGGCATAAATTGAAGTTAATCGTAATTACCAATGGTAGAAATTAAACTATTATCATCGATTAAAGCAGTCATCGCAGAACTTCGCGTTAAATTTAAGATATGGTTCTTAATATAAGGCATGTTTCAGTATGCATGTCGACGATGATTTTGTGGTATCTAGGGACATTTAGCACACATCTGAGACACATATTTTGAAATACTTGTAACTTGTTAAAGTTTGTATTTGAAATAAAACTCCAAGCTGGACAACAGTGCGTCATTATGGGACGTATAAGTGTTTCATACAGAATTAATTTATTATTTACATTAAGAAATGATTTTCTGTTGATTAGTGGATATATGGCAGATATACTCTTGCTAGCTTTCAAGGTAGTATGACTGACATGTTCAGAAAAATTTAGTCTGTTATCCAAGACTACCCCGAGGTATCGAACATGTTTTGACCAACTCACAATGGTAGAGTTGACCTTAACTTTAGCAGGTAACGTGGGACGCCTGCAGGTGAAAAATATAGCCTCCGTTTTATCACAATTAATATCAATTTGCCATTTTTTATAATAACTCAAGACACAATTTCTTCCTGACTATAATTTATTAGTAATTGCTTTATATAAGAAGAACAGAGAAGAGGCTGTATCGTCTGCATAAAGAGCAGTCTGAATATCTGGGAAATCATATAAAAACAAAGTAAACAGAGAAGGACCCAGAATACTACCTTGGGTGACCCCCGCTGAGCACGTTTTCATAGTAGACCTTGAATCATTGATGGTAACGTAAAATAGTCTGTTTGCTAAATAGCTGCTAATAACGTTGATTACATAACTAGGATACTGATATTTTATCATTTTGTAAATAATACCTTTATGCCAAGTAGTATCGAAAGCCTTCGCTACATCCAGGAGAACCGTACTAGTATGGTTTATTACGATTAAAATTATGCGTGATAAACTCTGTGATTCGTGCTACTTGTTGGGTGGTGGAATAACCCGGACGAAAGCCAAACTATGTGTTAGGAATGATTTTTTGGTTATCTGCATGAAGTCTTAAACGGGATAGTATAATTTTTTCCGCTATTTTGCTTAGATTGCTCAATAAACTAATAGGACTTATGTTACTTGCACACGAGGCATCCTTTCCGGGTTTGGGGAGAGCAATAATTTTGGCTATCTTCCAACTGTTTGGATAATAACCGAATCTAAAGATAGCATTAATTAGATTTGTACGTTCAATCTTTTAGCGGCAATTTCTTAATAATGGGAGCAGAAATATTGTCATCCCCTGACGAACCTTTTACTTTTATAGCTTTAATATTGCTAAATACTTCACTTGACAAGAGGAAAAATATTGAGTAGTTGATTGACATTGAGGATTTTTTAACGGCTGAATGAATTTTTCTCACTTGATAGCCAGATGTAAAATTAGAATTACGATTATGAACTTTGGAATACTCTGATGCTAAAAACTCAGCTTTCGCTTCATTTGCTTCAATAAAATTGATTCCAAAACCGGGTAAACCTCAAAATGAAGTGTCCTCTTACAGGCCAATTAGCCTGTTACCGGTTCTCTCCAAAGTATTGGAAAAACTAATTCTCCGGAGAATCAAACCAATTCTTGAAGAAAATAAAGTGATACCAGACTATCAGTTCGGATTCAGGAATCACCATAGCACCATTGAGCAAGTACATAGAATAGTCGACATCATAAACAAAAGTTTCGAAGAAAAGAAGTATTGTTCAGCGGTATTTCTCGACATCGAAAAGGCCTTTGATAAAGTCTGGCACGTTGGCCTATTGTACAAATTAAAACTTAAATTACCTCACGAGTACTACCAGCTAATGAAGTCATACCTAACAGAAAGATATTTCCATGTTAATGTTAACGGGAATTACTCACGAATTCATTCGATACAATCGGGAGTACCTCAAGGCAGTGTACTCGGACCAACACTGTACCAGCTCTATACATACGACTTTCCAGTTAATGAAAATACAGACACAGCTATGTTTGCCGATGACACCGCTATTCTCTCGACTCATCGTGATAATAATTTAGCGGCCGAACAACTTCAAAACCATCTACTACACGTAGAAAAGTGGTTTAGACTGTGGAAATTCAATATTAACGAATCCAAATGCAAGCAAGTTTTATTTACTTTAAATAAAAGCAAAAATTTACCGATTAAGTTAAATGGGCAAACAATTTCCGAATCGTGTAACGTAAAATATCTTGGATTACACATTGATAAACGGCTTACCTGGAAAAATCATGTTATTGCTAAACGTAAACAGCTCAGCATTACATACCGAAATATTTATTGGCTGATGGGCAAATATTCAACACTGTCGTATGAAAATAAAGTATTACTATATAAAACAGTCTTGAAGCCAATCTGGTCATATGGTATCCAGATTTGGGGTACAACGAGCAACTCTAATTTAAACATAGTACAAAAATTTCATGGATGGGAGATTTACGACGCTGGTTTGGCTGCTCGTCCATTCAATTACTTCGGGCTGCTGTGTCAAAAGAGACTGTAGCCAAGTTGATCGCCGACCTTCGCAACGGAGATGGCGGATGAAGAAGAAGAAGAACAAAAATTTCAATCTCAAGTATTGCGGAATATCGTGTCAGCGCCATGGTATGTCCGCAATGACGACATACACAAGGATCTTCGTATACCGTCTGTTAAAAAGGTAGTCAAAAGCTGCGCTGAAAGATACTTGCATCGACTTCAAACCCACATCAATCCACTAGCAGTCAATGTTCTACGTAACGGCGTGCAATTCCAACGACTGAAGAGACGCAGTCAGATCGAATTGGGAAATCGACCGTAGCGATCAACTAGTATATATCATATATTATATTATATTGTATAATAATACTAAGATAAATTAAGGGATACGACCGTTGGGAAGTGTCCCGTTATAGCTTTTTAAACAGATCAGTGCTGCCTATTGTTCAACCGAACAGATTGCACGCATCTTTAAGCGTTAAAAAAAAAAAAAAAAAAAAAAAAATTTGTAAGCATAGTTATTTAAGTGTGAATCGTAGAGTGGTGGAAGAGCTGTATGCTGTCTCGTGTATTGTCTGCAAACTTTCCATAACCGACTTTCATTAGGCTTAAGCTTAGAGAAAGTTGAATTGAAATTGTAATTTTTAAATTTACGCAAAAGAAAACTAACAAATTTATTAAGAAAATTAAACATGTTTTTCAAATTTTGAGAACGATTAGAGAAACGATGCTTAATGTACAATCATCTAATATAATTTTTAAATTTGATGAGAACCACGATACAAGTTGGTATATGCGGATAATTATTAAGTGGTTTATTCGGAATAAAAAGTTCGGACGAAGAATTAATTAACTTCGTAAGAGTTGATAAATGATGGTCAATATCAGCAGGACTATGTAGCTTAAGAAGCAATATTATTGTTAATATAATCCTTAAATCCTGCCCAATTTGTATTTTGGAAATCGGGCAGAACTATATCGGCTATGTTTAATTTACTTCCTGCAATAGTAGTGAAAATAAGGGTTGTGGTTGGTGGACAAACAATTTATTGAAACAGGAGTTGCAATAGAAACATTTTTGACCAAAGCAACATCTAAGATACTAGTACGATATTGAACAGGATCAGGAAAGTAAGTAGGTTCTTCAGGAGCGCAGATACAAACATTTGAACGTAATGCGAATTCAAAGAGAATATTACCAGCACGAAGAGAAAACTTTCGACTATGTGGATTAGAATATATTATTTAATTAATTGAATGAGCAAGGTATAAACTTCAGGGATCGACGGTTGCTTTTTCAAATGTACAAAAATCAATCTGTAGTCATAGGTGACCAAAAAGCAAAGATAGGCAAAGGAGTACGCCAGGGTTGCAATCTCTCACCGTTACTTTTTAATAGTTACATTGAGGGGGTAATGGATATTTATTTAGAAAATAAAAAATAAAAATTAACGGTAAAATATACAATACAATAAGATTTGATGACGATATAGCAGTAATAGCGGAAACAGAGGAAGGGCTGCAGGAATCTTTAAACCTGTTAAATCAAGCTATACAGGACAAATGCGAAATGAACATAAACACAAAAAAAAACTAAAGTCATAGCTTGTCGAAAAAATGGAAATCAGACGCTAAATATTACCTTGAACACAACCAGAATATTAGTCAAGTAACAGAGTTCCCCTATTTAGGAAGTATAATATCGTCAGACGGTCGAAGTGTAAAAGACATAAGAAGAAGAATAGTTCTCGCGAAAAACTCATTCATAAAAAACCGTTCCTAGTATCAAAGAATATGTCATTAAATACCAGAAAACTTTTCGTAAAAAGCTTTATTTGGAATGTGGCTCTATATGGAGCGGAAACATGGACGATTTTGAAATGAGAAAACGATAAGCTCCAAGAGTTCGAAATGTGGTGCTGTCGCAGAATGCTGAAAATACCTTGGACGAGTAAGATTACCAATGATGAAGTTCTACAAGAGATAAATGAACTACGAGAAATCGGAGATACAATAAAGAAAAGAAGAAATGAAATGGTTGGGCACTTGATCAGACACTCAGAATGGATGACAACGTTAATTGAAGGGAAGAGGAAGCCGAAGTAAAGGAAGACCTAGAATTGGATATATGGAATAAATAAAAAATTAAGAAAGTTATGTCGACATAAAAGCACGGATGTGTTCCCGAAGACGGATTTGACACGGCTATAAATTATTCAAACCCGCTAACCGTAAGGTTGAGGAGAGAAAGAAGAAGATATATATATACATATATATATGCGTATATACAATTATTTATTAATTCTTTTATTGTTTCGTACAAAAACTTGATTTTTACTTACAAACATGTAGACTTCCTCAACGTTTAGATTTATGGATAATCCATTTTTTTTTTTTTTTTTTTTTATTTCCACACCGTATATATTTCTTCTCTTGTGTTTCTCGTGAGAAACGGATTTTCTCGCTGGTCCGTTTTATTTGAAGTAATGTAGAAGTGGCATTTTGGAAACGAAACAAGATGGGTAATCCCCGAATCAGATGAATGGTATCCAGGTGTTGATCATATATCAAGAGGCGAGATTTATTTATGACGTTTCCATCTTCCGCCGACTGTTCAATTACCGTTCGGTGGTAATCTAAAAATGTATTACGTACGTGTGTGTTGTGTTGGTGTGTGTGTGTGTGTGGCGGGGGAATACGTATTAAGGTAGAACATAATTTTCTACGTCAATGTAACTAATATTCTAGCGAGGTTTGCCGTAAATTTTTCAGAACTCGTACCTCTTAAAATTTTAATCAACGTTTTTGAGAGGAGGAGAAAAAAGAACTATAATAAATTGCAAACACCTACTTCCACAATAACGTTTTTGCAGCAGTTTAAAGAAAATATGCCTATACATGTACATATATATATATATATATATATATATATATATATATATATATATATATATATATATATATATATATATGAAAAAATGCGTATTTCACAAAAATTACAAAACGAAGTAAATATAAGGGCGCATAGCATAGTGAAATATGCACAGTAAAAAAAAACAAATAACTGAAAATAAAAAACTGAACGTTAGGCGATAAAAGAAAAAAATAAAACTTTGAATAAGCTTTTTATAATATTACTAGAAGTTACCCACGGCTTCGACTGTGTAATTATTTTTTTGAAGCTTTGTTAGGCATTGATATCACAAATAGGAGAGAAAATTACAGTAATTTGAAGTTTTAAAAAGTAGTAAGCAGCGATATTCCTGCCAAATCGTTTAAAATTTGAAGCGTTTTTTGGTTCGATTGCACCTTCACTACCAATATCCGCAACACAAATCACGTTTTCTTACATTAGGGACGTGGCCGAAATAACGGACGGATATATGTATATATATAGCTTTGCTGCGTTAGGGGCTTGGCTAAGTAATAGACGATATATATATATATATAGGTATACTATATATATATATATATATATATATATATATATATATATATATCGTATGAAATTGTTAAAAGAAAGAGACAGTGATACTTAAAATGTTTTAATTATTGTTATTTCTGTCTTGTTTGTGTTAAAAATGTGAAACAAAGCTTAGAACGAATGCAATAACATAGGATATAAGCTATGTGAATTTTATCATTATTGCTTTAATATTTCTTCAGTTAAATCGAAACAGACAGACAGACAGACGAAAAATAAAAAAAAATCTCTTTATGTGTGATAAAAATAAATGAAAAAATTCGCTAGACAGACACTGCAGTTTTATGTATTAGTACAGATATAATTTAAAACTCGCGCGTTCGTACTTTTCTGTACTATATAAATCGGATTTACCCAATAAATAATTATCGCTAACTAGTAAGAGATTATCGTTGAATTTTCGCCTTAAATTTCATATATTCGCTAATATAAGGAAGATTCTGGTTAACTGAGAAAATAGTCCAGTAAAACAGTCGAAGACGTTTATAAGAGACACATCGGACGAAAGTAATTTGTCTCTTATAATTGGCCGTCTCTTATAATTGGCCGTCTCTTATAAACAAATTTTCTAAAATCTCTTATTGAAAATACAATTTAATAAATAATTAACATACTGATAACGTCGTTAATGTGTAATATCGATTTACACGGAAATTAAGAGAGAAATACTATGTAAAGTAAAAAAATAAATAAAAAGAGAAGAGAAAATATTTTTAAAGAAGAAATTGCACAGCTGCAAAACAGTAAACATAATGAGGTATCGAAAAGAGTGGCTTAAGTAAACGAGGAAGGTCATCTCCCATTTTATGATAATACACTGGGATTGTACCATTGGCGACTTTTAGAAATTTTACAGAACCATTTGCGTAGATTAATAGGTGGGAAAAATAATTCCGATGATATTCTTAAACTAAAGGACATTTATAAATTTCACTTACTCTTGTTTGTATTTTTAGAATTAAAGAAATATTTGATATTCGGGTAACGAGATCATCCATACTTCAAACTACTAAAGTATCAAACTTTAACAAAAATCATATACGAAGGCACTTTATACCGGTACCCTTGCATATTACATGTATCTATAGACGTGAGGAACAGTTTAAAAAATTACAAGAGTAGTATATCGATAGATATTAACTAATAGTTGTTTTATCTTTATACGCGTTTTTAGAGTGTGTTATTGAAAGCGATAATTGTTCCAAGTATTTAGTTTTTCTTTTTGCAAAATGCGCATGTTTTTTTGTTGTGTGATGTATATACCTAGTACATGTGTGCTAAATTATATTTAGATCTCCACGTCTATTTTAATGCCAACCGGAATCCTCTATCTATCATTAAAAAAAAAGGGACCAAAACCCAAAACTCTTTACCCCAATTTTCTCGATGAGTATATAAAAATACGCGAATACCATAGTTAGGCGCGTATTTTAATTCCACGTAATTTTTTTTTGAACGATTTTCCCCGATTTCAAATCGTTTGCGAATTATTGCGAAAAAATCGAATTTTGAAAAAAATCGGAAGGGTGCGACCCATTTTGAAATTTTCAGGTTCAGTTTGAATGTTTTTCCGCGGTTTTTTCTCTTTATACGATAGATCTTATATAGTAATGGCTGTATTTCCAAAATCGGAATCGTTTTAAAATATTTAAGTCGCGCGCTATGCCCTGCCAAAGGTGGCAATTCGGCAGTTTTTATAAATTCATATCTCGAGACCTATGGATCGTAATTAAAAACGGGTTTTTGTTTTATACTCGTTATTTTAATATCTATTAGACATTTCCTATAAAATTTTTTCAAAATTCAAAATGGTCACGACCCCCCAACAATCTTCTTAATTTTTTCTTTCGTAAGAACCTTCTCCTGACAATAACAAATACAAAAAAAAAAAAAAAATAGCAAAATCGGTCCATTCACGCGTGATGCCGTGACAAGGGAAATAGGAATTGATTTTTATATATATATAGATTATTATAATTTTTGAACATATATTGCTGACTGTCTTGAAGAAGGTGGATCCGTTATCTCGGTATATTTCGACTTACGTGAAAAGATTTCGAACATAACTGATCATAAAATCTTCCTAGGAAATTCTAAAATTGTGGATTTAAAAGTTTTATACGCAGTCGGTTTAGGAGTTACAAAATAGAATGTATGTTGTCGGAATGAACAATAATGCGAACCACGGAAGTATCAGCGGGGTAGTGTTTTAGGGCTCTGCCTTTTCTTAATATATATTAACTTAGACGTCGCTGGGAGAATATTTAGTTACGCTGACGATAAGTTACTTTCTCTAGATTCACGATATTCTAACATACTTCAAAACTTTATAGAAGACGATGTAGATAAAATTTAGTTTGTGATTAATGTTACTAAAACGAAGTAAATACAAATCAATATTCAACATTGTGGAGAGATACGCAAAAATATCGCTACAGTCGATGATATTAAATACTTAGGATAGTAAACTGAATACTCGTTCGTTTTATATTTATCTAAAAAAATCGACAAGACTAAACTACGGTATTATTTAACTTTTCTTCTGCGCACTTAAGGGGCGGGTTTACCTTGCTCCGTATCAGCCGGTTTTAGTATATGGAATACTGCATTGGGGGTAAAATTCCCGATATTAAACCTACTGAACAATTGCAAATATATACGTGTTAAATACAATAATTTTTCATGAAAGTACAAACGTTAAAAATAAACTTCTACCTAGATTTTAAATGTGTAGCAATTTATGGTCAGAAGCTATATCATTAAATAAAGGAAATACTACGATGTGTTTTGGATTTCAATATTTTAATAAAACTAGAACAAGAGACCAAGCAGTTATATAAATGTAATACAAAAAGGATACAGCTTGTAATACAAAAAGGATACAGCTGTAAGAATAGCATTAAAAGCATTCCACACCAGCCCTACATCAGCTCTACATGTGGAAGCCAATATTCTACCACTAAAATATAGAAGACAAACACTCGTGCTAAAATATTATATTAAGCTACTATCCACTTCATCCAATCCAGTCTACAATAACATAACAGAAAATAAATTACACCACCTGTATCAAAATAAACCTAATGCTTCTAAATCTAATAACCTCTTAGATTGACTTCGATACAACTTACCTAAAATTAAAAAAAAAAAGTAAC
Organism: Coronaproctus castanopsis; assembly: GCA_032883995.1. Lineage (NCBI taxonomy): Eukaryota > Metazoa > Arthropoda > Insecta > Hemiptera > Monophlebidae > Coronaproctus > Coronaproctus castanopsis. Next base: position 269,348,850 of record CM065053.1, on the reverse strand, counting down.
CTACCGAAATTACCCCATGGACCAAATGCAACGATAAATATGGACCTAAACAAATATATTAAAAATTAAACTAAATTTAACGAACTTGTCTGCAGAAACTGCACTCAAATATACACCGACGTCTCTAAGACGCTAAACCAATCCACTCGTACCGCTTGCCTACAGGGACATCTGTGTACACAGGTGAATTAATATACAAAGCGTTGAAAAATATAGTCAAAGAAAAACACTAAATAACTTTATAATATGCTCCGACACAATATCCGCTCTACAACAGATTCAGAAACTGATTAAAAATACTAACTTAGACATTGTAAATATAAAATTCATCATCCATAATCTCATGCAGAAAAAAATCAAATAGTGTTCCTTTGGACTCCAACGCACTCGGAAATCACAGGAAATGAAATAGTTGATAAAGCCGCCAGAACAAATAACATCCGCACTCACAAACGATCTCTACAATCATAACGCAAAAAGTCAACGCTTTATATCAGGAATACTGAGAGTCCCATTCAAATCAAACTAATTTTAGGACACTGGAAAACCACAGAACAAAATAAAAGTCTAGCTATAACTACGAATAGGTCACACCCTATTCACATCACAATACCTGCTGAACAATACACCTGCTCCAAAATGCCCAACATGTAATACTCCGATAACAATAAACCGCATACTACTGGAATGTGCAAAATATGCAAACAATCGAAACCTTTACAATATATCAACCAGTTCACTAGGAGAAATACTAGAGGATGACCGTCAAAAAATAGATATATTATTAAAATTTCTCGCAGAAACAGGATTAATTAATGCCATACTACCCTTAGACGCAAATGATCTTAGTAATCGAGCGTTTGTAAAAAACAGAAATAAAAAAAAAACACAAATCATATGAAAAAGCTTTTATTCATCTCCCTAGATTTCTGTAGACTTACACGTAACCCGGCGCTTCGCTAGTCCCATATCAAGCAAAAAACCAAATTGCGTTGTTGAGATAGATCGTGTTCCACATTTTCTATTAATTCTCTGGTAAATGATTTCTAAAAAAATTTTAATAGATGGCTAACTAAGCCAATTGTTCTGTAGTCACCGTATACCTTTGGATGTTGTGCTTTTTAACGACAAATATAGACCTCAACCAATCTGAAGGAAATTCACCTGAGGTATAAATGTAAAATGCACGAATGTACAATATTATGCACGTTTACATACACATAAATATCATGCAAATTCCTACGTGTTACGTATGTAATTTAAATAATAATTACGAAGAACAACCTAATTTTATAATTATAAATATAAAGTTAACCGTTACCAATAAATGCTAAACCAAAATGAAAGTAAATATAATCATTTTTATAAAAATATTAAAAAAAAAAATTAAATTGGAATAAAAATAATAACGAACGGAAATTTTAAAAAAGTACACACATATATATTCGTCATCATTATGATTATGTAAGATCATGCTCTTGTCGTTACAGCTAGCCAATCATGTTCTTCCATTCCTTCCTGTTGTCTGCTATGTTCTTCATCTCTTTATACGTTATTTTTTTTCTTTTATTTGATCTACCTCCATGTTATTCCAGGTCTTCTCCTTTTTTTCTTCTTTCCAATTTTCCATCGATTATGACCGTCATGAACGCGTTATGGCACAGTATGTATGTCCTAGAAGCCTTTCTCGTCTTTGCTGTATTGTTTCCAATAGTTTCCTTTTTTCATTTACATCTGAATTCCTTTCCTTCCGCGTCCATGAGATCTTCATCATGCGGCTCCAACCCTACATTTCGAAGGCTTCCAAGCGTTAAATCTTTCGTTAACACCCACGTTTTTGAACCATGTAGTAATATATTCTATATGTATGAAAAGTTCTTTTCGTGTTTCTATTTTCATGTTTTTATTAAATAAATCACTTCTTTTCACAAAAGCGTGTTTGACTATTGCAATTCTTGTTTTTATTTCTGTATCGCTGTATACATTACTATGCTACCTAAAGGTCTTTATTATGTATATTTTCTTTTCATATTTTGCCCCTACTAGAACTTTTGTTTTACTTTTGCTTATGTTTACATTTATTTTTGTTTAAGTATGTTCAGTTTTGTTATTCGTCGTCGGTCAATAATGCGATATCCTCGGCAAATCTTACGTAATGTAACTGTTGCACATTTATTTTCACGCCCATACTTTCTCATTTTTCGTATCGGTTCTTCTATTACCAAGTTAAAAATTACATGTGATCTTGGGCGTCCTTGTCTTATTCGCCCTCCTTTTTTTATTTCCACCTTTTCTTTCGAATTGCCGACTCTTATTTCCGCCGATTGCTCCTTATATAACGCCAATCTTATTTTCCAATCTTTTACGCAATTGCCTTTTCCTATATCTACGAATTCTAATATATAATTCTTCCTATATATACAACATTTATGTATATACAGTTCACTGTTTCAATGTTCATCTAAAATGCGTTTTTTTTTTTCTAAAACTATGTTTTTTCTTATTTTGTCACGAGGGTGAAAAATGTTTCTCGGTTTTTGCTTATAATTAAAGTATAACCTAATTCGTAATACGTTGCGTTATCAATAATAAAAATATACCTCTAGGTCCGATTATTGTAATGTAGTAAATGAAAATAAATCACAAAAATAATTTCGACAATATTTCTAATAATAATGGTATAACAAGTAAGAATTTTTTCGTTATGACGCGAAATTTTAAACTAGCTCGTCGATCCGTTTTTTTGGCTGCACTGATTGCGTTCGGTGGGCAGTACTTAAGAATAATCACGTGGTCGTGTAAGTACCGGCGCGATGAGATTACCCGTCACCGGGTGATGCTGCTGCGGTAGAAGTCTACGTCGCTCATGACTTCATGAGTCAGTCTAGATATTTCGATGGACGTGTGTAGTTGTACGTGTCGAGTTTGTTGATTCGTCAATGTTCGTTTTATCGAATTTTTTTTTGAAAAATTTTACGTTGATTTGATTTTCAAAATCGTTGCGTGAAAATTACGAATAGAATTTTTTTTCGTCGATATTAAAATAATAATAATAATAGTTAATATTTAAATGGCGTTGAATATTTGAAAATTTCAAACCGGTTTTAAGTGTTCCGACGAATATATTAACTAATCCGGACAGATTAAATATAGAAAATGAAGAAAATACTGAAACTCGCGGTATTATTCAATATTTTAACGACGGTAATTCGCTTTCGTAACGTCAGCTGTCAACCAAATTTCGTCAAGGGTAAGCAAAGATTAAAATATTTCTATTTATTATTCTTTAAACCCTTTCAATCGCAGCGTTTATTATAACAGAATTTTTAACGCTTAAACAAAGGCCTACTTTTAAACGAAGAAAGTTTCGATTTAAACATTTTTTTTTATACAACTCGTTAACGTTTTAATTTGTGTTTTCTTAACTACTTCATCGAAGTGTATAATTTTATTGAAAAAAAAAAAACAACTATTATACGCAAAGGATTAAAGGGAAATAGAAAAAAATCGCTATTACAGAGTTCCTCCTAATTCAGATAACGAAGACCTAGAAGTCCGCTATAATCATCGACTCAGATATATCATACACATACCAATATATAAGTATGCATGCATATATATATATATTTATAGTACGAGGAATTTTCTGATTTACAACTACAGGTAACACTATCAGGACCTTTATCGTGTTTTTTAGTTAGAAACAACTGTATACAAATTAAACTATTTTTGTGTTATAACTCTCTCTCTCTCTCTTATATAGATATTTATCAATTTTGATGAAGAATTTTTCAAAAATCTGTTTTATAAATGAAATTTATAGTAAATTAATCTAAAATTGAAATTACCTTTGGCTAGTGAAATATGTATATCAAATTTTAAGTTGTCGTTATATAAACATTTCTGGTTTTTCATATTTAAAAAAGATGTAATAATTTTTGTTCGCGCTTGAAAATGACGTAACTGTCGAAAAGCTTCGCGATTAAAAAACTTTTAGTGATTGGGTTATATTTAGTTTGTTTATAATTAATTAATAAAATCACTACTCTCCAATATATTCAACTTTTTATATATATATACATATATATGTATATGTATAATAATATATACATATATATGTATATGTATAATAATATATATATATATATATATATGTATATGTATAATAATATATACATATATATGTATATGTATAATAATATATACATATATATGTATATGTATAATAATATATACATATATATGTATATGTATAATAATATATACATATATATGTATATGTATAATAATATATACATATATATGTATATGTATAATAATATATACATATATATGTATATGTATAATAATATATACATATATATGTATATGTATAATAATATATACATATATATGTATATGTATAACATAGTTTACGCTACTTGATTAATTTATTGAAATTTTGAATAACATATTATTTAAAACATATTTTATTCCATGCACCCGTGCATTTACGTATGCGTTAATATATATATATATATATATATATATATATATATATATATATATATGTATATATATGTGGTTCAGAAACATGGCCATATACACAAATAAATTTGAAAAGGATAAGAAAAGCTTAGACGGTACATGAGAGAATAATGCTGGATATAAGATTATCAGATCATAAAAAAAATGCATGGATACGTGAACAAACGCGGTCGGATGATGTAGTCGAACGGATGGTTATAATAAAATGGAATTGGGCAGGCTACGTGACTCGAAGAGAAGATAATGGATGGTCAGAGTGGATCTTACAGTGGTGGTCAATGGCCAAAAAAAGGAAAGAGGTAAGGCCAATGACGCGGTGGCACAATGATATAGCAAAGGTAGCTGGAAAAAAATTAGTTGAGGAAAGCGCATTGCAGAAGTGGGTGGAAGACGTTGAGGAAAGCCTTCATCCACGAGTGGATATACAAAGGCTTATCGTGATATATATATATATATATATATATATATATATATATATATATGCACATAATTTCAATAAGGAATAGATCGGGGTTTGATTAAAAATCTTGCTTCCCTGAAACACGAAAGTAAAAATGCGGGGAAAAAGAATTTCATAAGTGAATAAATCTGTTTTTTTTTTTGTTTTTTTAATAGAACGGAAAATCCCCAAAAGACATTACTGATAGAATAGGAAATTTAGTTTTGATGAACGCAATGCATACAAGTACGCGCTGTTACGGAGCTAAAATTTGCGTATTTGAGATTTTTACCCACTAAAACCCTCTCCCTCTATGAAACAAAAGGGATTTTCGATGTGACGGTGTTGACGTCCCGGCACAATTGTAAAGACACCTCCGGCGCTTAAATTGAATTATTGCGATTGGAAGAACGGATGAGATTACACAGTCCATTCTTTCATCGATTTGAAGAGTTTACTGAAAACTTAATAACTTGAAATCGTAGAAATTAACGAATAACGAATAAAGAAAAATTAAACACGAAAACATTCGTACACATGGTGTAACTACGACTATACGAATAATTAGCTTCGACATGAAATAGAAGTGTAAAAAGAGGAAACCAAACAGAACATTATAATAAATCATTAGAAGAACCGTATACCATACCGATTGGAAAGTAAAGTTAAATTATAAACGGGTATTAATACTACAAATAAGAAACGAATCTCTTTGCGAAGGGGAAATAAGAACTTCGATATAATCGAGCGGAATAAAAGAAATCTTAAAAATTTAATAATTTAACACTAGTTAGAATAAAGTTAACGATTAAAGTTAATTAAAATAAAAATAAAGAATATTTGGCCACGCTATAAGAGAACTGCATCCCGGTCCTGGGGTCAGGGTTATTTTAATTCGTTCGTTGGTTAGGTTTATTTAAGCTAGTTAGAACTACTATCTGAAAAACACTTTGAGCCCCACCGTGTCTGTCATCTGTGACTGACGTTGTACCGTCAGGCCGTGTGTTTTTTTTTTTCTATAAATGCGATAACGTGCTAATTTTTAACATTTCCTCCGTATTAAGAAATATCACATAACTTAAAATTTTTCTATTACTTAAACGGAACAAAATCTAAAAAAAAAAGTCATAAATGACTGATGTATTGTCTGTTATCGCAAAACATGTTTATATTGAAAGTATATCATTTGAAACTTTTATTATTCGACACCATTATATTAACCATTCCATGTACATACTCGAAATTATTTTACATTAATCAGAAACCAAAAATTAAAAAAAAATCTTACACGAACGTGTCAGTCATATATACAATTAACGCATTTTTTACATCGCATATAAACTACAAAGCAAACTTTTTGTTATTAAACCAAAATTTAATAATCACAAGAGTTACAAAGTTAGAAGTGTCTTCCAGATATGACTGACATTGAATCTTATATCACAACCGCACGTGTCGGTCGTAATTTTGACTGACATGTTACCACCACCGAAAATGTGACTCGATGCTCAAAATCGTTATGTAATAATGTTTTTCTTTTACCTTCGTATTAACTTTTAATAATTATTATTATCTACTTCCATTTCAACAGTTTTCTACGCTTATACTTGCTTATTTCGTTATTTTCTCTTCATTCTAGTCATATGCGTGCGTTATCATTTTCATCATATAGAACCTGCAGAAATGATTTCGACGGATTTTGAACTTTATTACTCGTTAAAAATGGATTCCATTTAATGAATGTTTCTATGTTTGGTGTATTTTACCTTAATTTTAAGTGTCAGTTTTCGGTTTTGATGGTACATCGTAATTTTCGTTTTTGTTCATACAAGTATTATAAACTTGTTCGTAAGGTTATCTGTTAAATTTGAAATGTTTTAATTTTTTTTTTTAATTGGGCTTAAGTATAATAACCAAAATTACACATTGTGTGCACTGTTAAAAAATTCAGAAAAGAAAAAAAAGAAAGAACGACTTAAAGATTAATTTTAGAAATAAAGGGCCGTGAGGACATCGTTGTTGTTCAGGGCCTATACCGAGGGGGGTAAATATTTAATTGTAAAATTTTCTTGATAAAACCTCTGGTATACAAATCACAAGCGAAAATCACATGATTAACTTCGGCTATATTTCCCGCATGTACAGGGCAGTATACAGATGGAGTGAGATTGATGGAGTACAAATTGCTAGGAAGGCAATTGTGGTTGGAACGAAGTCTGACCAGGATTGAAAAGAAAAGTCGAGCTGGGAGATTTTTAGGAGGCATAAGAGCGAGAATGGATGTGGAAGTGTAGTTTGGATGGATCTATAGAAGTTAAACCGTCTATTACAAAACATAGACTTTCATCGATGAAGAAGGTCTGCTCGAGCGGATGCTATTAAACAGGTGGAGGGAACCCTCGGAGTGAGAATGCCCTACAATGCCCCAAGTTTTGCAGCCCGATTTCATTACCCTGAATACCCTCATGGGCGGGAACCCAAACGAAAGATACCGGGACATGGTTATTGTATAAGTAAACTAAATTTTCTACTATAGATAACGGAATGTAATCCCTATGGTATGGTAACCTAGGTTTTATTCAGGGCTTTAAGAACACTAAGAGAGTCTCACTTGCTATTAATTTTTTCCCTCTGATCCCATTACATTTGATATACTGAAAGGCTTTGAGAATGGCAAAAGCCTCTGATGTAAACACGCTACAAAATTTAGGGAATCCAAACAGTTCGGTGTAATTTAAATGAGGAATATAAAATGCTGCACCAATGAGTTGAGAAACCGTGATTTTTAAATCATCTGTAAAAATTAATATGTGATCTGGCCATAAGCTTAATTCATCCGAGTTTATCCGTATTTATACAAAACACACACACACATTATATATATATATGTATGTATGTATGTTACCGGTTTAACCGTGAAATGAATAAATCTATTTATTATTGTGTTAATAAATAGAGGCCTACTAATTTAAAAAATAAATAAATTAATAAATAAAAATAAAAAAAACTCTACCGAAATCAACACTCGGCGAAGTTTATATTTTAAAAAGTACTCGATAGAAAAATGGGATATAAACACGAAAAATTAACACGTCCAAGATGTATTTTTAAATATTATTTAATATGATAAAATAAAACGTACGAGATAAAAAATTAATCGCAACGAAGAAATGAAATAAGTTAGTCGATGATAAGGTCAATATCGCAAACAGACGGAAAATAATAAAATTAATAGATCACGATATTCCTTTATCCACCTACTCCTGGATGAGAAAATTTTCCCCAACGTCTTCCGACCATTTCTGTTTCACCATTTTCTTAATAAATTTTATCAGTCACTTTCTCTATATCCTCGTGCCATCGCGTCATAGGCCTTACTTGCTTTTTTTTCTCTTCCGTTGGCCATCGTTGCAAGATCTGTTTCGACCGCCTGTTGTAGTTTTTTCGCGTCACGCGAACAGCCCATTTCCATTTTCATCTGACCATGCGCTCCAACGCATCCTTAGCTCGAGCAAAATTAATACAATCAGACCGAAATATGAATCGGAAGAAATCGTAGTATTAGTAATACTCATTTTGTACCCAAAAAATAACGTACAATGGGCTGGTCGTGATGTTCGGCAAAGAATTGTAGAACGACGTAAATCAATACAATATATATATATATATATGTATATCTTACAATACCACGATATGTCTTTGTCTATGTACATTTTAATAAAGACTATTCCTAATGTTTCCCATCCATTTCTCTTCTGCGACTTACGTGTTCATTGCTTCCAATTAAACTTTCGATACATCATCGTACCACCGTGTCGTTGATCTTCCCCCTTTTATCGATTACCATTTTATTGTCATCACTTCGAGCTATGCGGCCAGCAGTCTAATACCATTTTATTCTAGCCATCCGCAACGACAAGTTGTCCAACTTTTCCTCTTACGTATATCTATGCATTTCTGATGTTACACGATAATCTGATGTTCGTCATGATTCTTTCGCGGACAGATTGGACCTTTCTTATTGTTATCTTTACTCGTTTTATTTCTTCCAAATTTACTTTAATTTTTGTCGTTTTCCCCGTGTTAGTCATTATTTCCTGTTAACACTTCAAGTCTGTTACCATAGTCTGTATGAAAAAATGTATATATATAATACATATATATATACACGTATGTATATAAACTTTTAGTAATTCAAGAGTTTAAAGCTGAAAAAAATCATCTCTTATTAAGTGTTACAATAAGCGTGTGAAAAACGGACGGCGGATTCAACAGAAAATTATATTTTTGAACGTTGGTGACCCACGCTGTGTCCACATATTGAGTCCGAAAGAAAAATTGGCCAAACGAAATTTTTTCTATCGTCAACCACAAAGAAAAATCAAACATAATTAGGAAGCAGTAGTAGAAGACTTGCAACGATATAAAATACACGGTGGGAAGGTTTGTAATAATGTATATCCAGAGAATTGACTCGATGTTGATGAGAAATACGTTTATGTTATAGCAGTACATTTTTAGTAAAATATATGTTTATAAACCAAATAAATTGTGCACATATGTTAGTCCTGATCATCCCTTGTGTAACACTCGTAATACGTATATATATATATATATATATATATATATATATATATATATATATATATATAATATTAAAAACATATTATGATTTTCAGTGGATCTGGTTGTGTCACATGATTGTATTTTATTTCTTAAGAAGAATAAATTTTCATCATGATATGGTCTATAGACACAAATATAAGCTCCGATTAATTGAACATATATATATATATATATATATATATATATATATATATATATATATATATATATATATATATATATATATATATATATATATATATATATATATATATAATACACATGTGGTATGTACATTTTTATAAATGGGTGTACTTTACATAAAAGAAATAATTAAATTATAAAAATATATAATATCGGTCAAATTAATTATATATATATATACATATATCTCTACAGTCGTATATTGATCATAATTGACCGTCGTGACCATTATGTAGCAATCAAATTCCTCCACAGTTGTCGATCATCTGCCGAGTGTACCAAATCTGGTATTGACAGTTTAACACGTCGGCATATTTGTTTCGTCCATCGGGTCATTGGCCGACCTTTTCTTCTATGTCCGTTCATTCTTCCTAGTGTGACTGTCCTGTCTAAGTCTCGTGTACGCATTATATGACCGAAAAATTTGTGCATTTTATCGCGTATGTCTTGTGACAATCGTTTATCTATATTAAGACGCTTAATGATCGAGACGTTCGTTTGTTTATCGTGCCATTTTATACCCAGCATTATGCGCCAGCATTTCATTTCAAATGCATCAATATATTGCTGATCCGTGGAGTTTATTACCCATGTTTCGGAACCATAGGTAAAGATGGAGAACACCAGGGAACGAACAAGTTGTATTTTTGTAAAATAATTGATATTTCCATCCCGCCAGATACGTTGTAACTTATTCATAGCATTTAGACTCATCGCAGATCGTCTCCTTATTTCTTTGCTTGAGCCTCCTTTATTGTTGATCCGGACACCTAGATATTCAAATTTGTTGACGACTTCATATCCGTGTAATTGTTGTGAAGTATTAGATATGTTTTCATTATTATGATCCACTACCATAATTTTTGTTTTATTTTTGTTTATACGCATTCCGAATTCATGGCTTACTGTCGTCAGTTTATTTAAAGTTGTACTTAATTCTTCCATAGATGATGCAAAAATTGCCGTGTCATCGGCATATCTCAAATTATTAATTTTTGCTCCACCAATTGAAATACCTCCTTCTTCTGCGGCAAGAGTACGTCGCATTATATATTCAGAGTATATGTTATATAAAAGTATACATATATATATATATATATATATATATATATATATATATATATATATATATATATATATCGATAAAAATTCCATAGGAAACATAATAATAATTATGGTTAGATAATACGTACATAGTAACATTTGTTGAAATAGCTTATAGTTTCGTGAGATTATTTATGCACATATTATATGTTTAATTTAAGAAATTTGAAAATTACTCCAAAACAATTATCTGTTTATGTAACGAATTGGCAATATTGTATTTAAATTTTAAGAACATATATGTGTTAAAGGAGAGCGGAGTTTTTACGACTATTAAAAATTATTCAAGCGAATATGCTATATAAGTGAAGGGGAGCGAAGTTTTTACAACCATTAAAAATTATTCAAACGAATATGCTATATGTATATATATATGCTATTAGAAGGTTTTATCAAATTTTTATTTCTGGGTGAAATTGTAATATGTGTACCCATAAAAAAATAAATATTTCTTTAATTACTCTATGGGTGATGTTCCGGTTTCTAATGTAACCGATGTTAGGGATTTGGGCGTTTATATTGACAACGAGCTTAAATGTGCAACTCATATCGCTAATGTTACCAAAAATATTTATAGAAGTATGGGTTTCATCATAAGAAATTCATGCGTATTTCGTGATCGTAGGGCTCCACTGTTACACTATTCGACATTCTTGTAAGATCACACAATTAGAATACGTATCTATGAGTTGTGATGTTTTCGATGCTATTCCTATGGTAGATAAAGTTCAATTTCAGTTTTTAAGATGCACTATTACCGTCAAACTGATGTCTATCCTGAATTTTTAGGTTATAATATTTTACTCGATTTCCTAAATATTAAATCCTCGAGTGCTAGGAGATAAGTAAACTGAGAATCCTGTTTTGAAACGTTAGCATAGATTACAATTATCTACAATCCTATTTATGGTTCCCAGTATTAATAATAGGTAACGTTGCGTTTTCTATACAAAACTAGATTACACCTCTTCTGTCCACCTTGCGTCTATACACGCTAAATATTCGTCCACATATTCATTTCGATAGTGATTTTATATATAATAATTTTTCTTAAACTCTATATTTCAGTTCATACTTTTCGCTAAGTTTGTTTTATACGGTAAAACATATTTTGATCATAAAAAGTCTTATTGGTGAAATCCTATAGCGTCATCATGCGATTGTGCATGTGATTTTTTTGTACTTGTGAATTAGTACGTGTTAATGTCCGTGCTTAAGGGAGAGCTTGTTTACTTGGAAACATGGACATATGATTGGTATTTCAGGGTTTTTTTCTTTGTTCTGTTCGGATATGTACTTATTGTATTTCATTAGAAACATTTTTATTTTTGTTTTTTGTTGGTATTAGTAATTTATTATTACATTTTTAATATTATTTACGTTAATTAGGTTAATTAGAGTGTTGTCTAGTTTTATTTTTGCTGATTATTAATTCCATAATTATTTTGTAATTGCGTACACTCTATTCGGCGTCTTGCTGTTGTGTACGCGGTAATGTAATGTAAATAAATAAATATATTATATAATTTATACACGAAATAATTACTAGTGTGTGCTTAATATTCTAAAATGTATTGATATGTTTCATTTGAGAAATTTTACACGGTTTTGCTGGTAATTAATAAAACGACAAATCAATCTTTATCATCATTACTATTATTATTTTCATTATTTTCATTATTATGGCTGCGTTGGAGAGAACGAACTAGTAGGAGTAGTAAATTTCGGAAAGATATAAAAAAAAAAATAGATGCTAAAAAGACGGTATTTATCTTTATTATTCTCTCAGCATAAACCGAAAGGATTTTGCGATGAAAATCTAGTAGAGGAAACTCTAAATTTTTGGTAAATTCGTGTAATGAAGATGTTTTCGACATTAAAATTCGATCTAGGTTTAAAGGCTTAAGTGGTTTTCTATTTTTGTTCGTTCACATCTTCCAGTTTCGAGGATGGTATCTGAATCGAAGCGAGACACGAATTCTGAATGAGCACCGAGACAAATTTGTCTATGTCTAATTTATTCATCGAATTTTGTACACGTTTGTATATTCTCACATGTATATTGTAATATATATAATATAATCGTAGAGATGGCATAATCTGACGGTTGATAGTTCCAACTAAGCTCGTGGTATAATAGTTTTTCGTCAACTTATAATAACGAAGAACGGAAAAACACCGCATATACTTGTAACACTGGCCGTTTTGTATGTGTGGTGATATATCGTAGATGTTTGTAAAAGAACGATGTCTTCGAGGTTCGCGCTTGAAATTTTATCGCAACCGAGGATAATAAGTGACACCTGTTCTCAAGCTGATCGTACGCCGGCTCTAAGTAGCTAGAGGAAAAGTGTAGTAACCTGTCGATAACACTGACTATAAATTTCTCTGGTTTAATATTTGTTTTAATCTTCTTAAAATTAATTTTTCAAGCAGCTTTGTCGTAGTCGGTGGTAGTTGATGGATCTATATGATGTATTTAGTTTTCGAGGTTCTCCCGGTTTTTGCGACGTAATTAAGCGAGTTAATTTCCACTTCGTAAATAGTCAGCTCGCAGTACTCGGTTGGAAATATGTTAAAATGAGTATCGCTTTAGATTGACCCATTTGAAATTTCGGAAGTTAATTTACTGTTATTATCGGTTTTGAAAATGTTGCAAAGATACCTTACAAATATCGGGGAAAATCTTTCTGTCGGCTTTACAATGTAAGATCGAAGGGAAAACCCTAAGGGCGAAAGAAACGATTAGAAAACCATCGGTTTCGGAAAAAATGAAAAAATAGTCGACGTAATAAAGGATGCTCGTTATAGAACACTAGATCACGATATAGGCTAATTGCTGTCAAGGAGATGCCACTAGAATAAAAATAAGGAAGTTAATTGATGACGGTATCTCCGCTTGGCGTACCATTTGAGTGTTGAATGTGGGTGTATATTAATATAATTTTTTTGCCGGTAAAGTGTGATTACCGAATATCGATTTTCTTACTCTTGGCGTCAATATTGTACCGATCCGTATTCCATCAAGCTATTCATAATAGTCGGTTCATTTTAAAACTTACTTGTTTATAACTCTGTTGATTTATTCCTTGTTAGTCGATTAAACATAATTTTAAATTCGAGTAAAAATTCACCGAATCGATTATTGATATCGATTATATGATCGTTACTATTTTCGAATTATGCGGTATTGTTTCAAGTTGTGCGTTTTTTGCTTATAGAATCTTATGACAATATTAATGTTTGGCAGTATTATTAAGTTTTGTTAAATTCTCTACATTCGGCATTCTCGAAACTCAACGATAGGCGGATGGAGTAAAAATGTTGCTCGTTTCGATTTGTTACGTTTCTTACGATTTTCTCATTTTTCGAGTAGTAATTTTCTGCACACCGTATATGCATTCATCCGATTCGTTAATTGATTTAATTTATTACAAATTTCAGCGTTACGCTGTCATTTTTACTATGACCAAATATTTGATGTATAACGGTGTGCTGAATTATTATTTTAGTTTTATACATTTTCGTATTCGATAAAAATGTCGCGGTGGCGTATAGAGTGCTCGACTGTCAATTCGACGGTCAGGGGGTTCGAAACCGACACGCGATGTAGAAAGTTTTCATCATTATTTAATTCCTAATTATCACAAAGAAGACAGTGGCATGACATCATATACGCGCGCATTTACGTACTATATAAATAGTGCCTGCTAGCTCATTTTATACGTAAAATTAAAGGTACAATAGTTACGACGTTAATACGATGATGATGATGTTAATGTATATGATCAATTTCGATATTTACCGACATTAGGTTCCAGATCTATGAAGAGAACGTAGGTAAAGGTTGTTTATTTTTTTCTTTATTAATGTATATTGGCTGAATTTTAGTTTAGGAGCGAAAAAATCGTGTATTATTATTATAGAATTATTTTTATAAATAGGTAAATTTACTCACCGATATGCGCGGACAATCCTCTATTTGCTTAAAAAACGATTTTAGAATTAATTACACCCTTTTGAAAAGCTAGGTTAGAGGTTACATTCGGGTTAGGTTAGAATCGGAGGTTGATTTCGGCTAGTTAGAAGTTGAATTAAAGGGGAAAAAAACTACCCGGATGACTGATATATCGAAATTTACAGTAATATTTAGTTTTTCAACATTTTGATTTTCTCGAAAAAAATATTGTTTTCCGCGAAAGAATTATTTTATCCCCCTAGTCATTTTTATTGGAAAAGTGTTTTTTTTTAAATGCTTTATTATTTTTTTTTTTTAAATCTGAACTCTCCCGTGTACATTACATTTCGTTGCGAAATCTTTTTTTGTTTTGGTATTATTACTATTCAACGCTTCTTCGATCTCTTCTAAAGACGCGGTACGGTGTTGATTTTCAATGAACGAACTCGTTTTTCTTTCAACTGGTAGATACGATACATTTCCAATCAGAACTGGCCAACTTTTGAAGTCATATTTAACTTGATGAGGGATGTTTTGTTGTGGGTTATGCGGTATTATAAAATATTATACCGGTTGGACAAAGTCTAAAAAGTCTTAATTTCACCGGTATCATCCGGCAGATTGGTAGCGAGTGAATTCGTACGAACGCTAATTCGGTAGATTCGGTTGTCTTTTGATTTCAACATAACGTTTAAGTCGTTACGTAGGCTAAAGTTTTACCAGGGAGCTGCGTGGATATTGCTGTATTTTTTGACGAGTTAGATGTCTATTGCATATATCGTACACCCAGATCGGTTTTTAAAGCTATTTGATGTATTCCCTAGCGATAACCCACATTTATTAGTTAGCATCCGTGATATAGTTCCGCTTTTAAGTTAAGAATGTTCGATCTTTTCCTGAACGTGAGTAGCTCAGATTATTAGTGCATGGCCGAACACTTTACGTTATTGTTGAAATGACGGGGCGTTGTTTATTTCGATTGGCAGGCGTTCGATTTTTCCATTTGTGAAAGGAATACGTTCATCGATTACTATTTTAGCCGACTTCATCGAAAAGTCTAATGAGATGACTTGGAAAACCATCAGTTTTTTACTTTAGTTATTTTTTGTGTCGTTTAAAGTCTGACGGGCGAATTAATTTAATATTTCAAAGAAAATTTATTGTTATTATTAATCATTATTATTATTTAGATTAATTCATTTTATTTTAACAATCCGTTCTAGAGAATTTTATAGACAAATGTCTGACGTTATGTTAATATTTTCGCGTTGTATAATTTCGATAATAAACTGATTTCACGAACAACAAAAAAGAAGCATTAGATAAAATCGCTAAAATTTTCATCATGAAAAATCACAAAACTTCTAAGCGAATATAAAAAAATCAAATATAAAATATGCACCATTAATAATGAAATTCATTTTTTTTTTTTTTAATACTTTCAAATGTATTAATTTAAAAAAAAAAAATACATTTTTATTTTATTCGCTAATGCGTTTCGGTTCTTATATAAATTTTATATTGGTGAATTGTTGATTGCGTTGTTTACCACATTCGCTATCGGATTATTTAAAAATACTATTTTATAACTGACAATTTTTCTAAATTGCGCATTTAAATAAAAATTTAGATTGTTATAAATTTGTGTTCTTTTTTATAAATCTATATTTGTTACATTCACTCTATGATGGCCGAAAAGCTTTGTGATTTTTCATTTGGAAAAGAAAAAAAATTAGTGATTTTAACTCATTTTTGGTTATTTATTTATTTATTTTTTTAATTACTTTAGACGGTGAAAATTGTAGTTAACTCCTTTTCTTTTTTGTTAATTTTTTAAGAAATCACTAAAATTCTACACTTTATTTTAAAACTAAAATTCTACACTTTATTTTAAAAATAAGTAACTGATTATTTCTTCTTTAAATAGATGAATAAATTGATTTGTAAAATTACATTTAACGGGCATGTTTTTTAACCGTTTGACACGGCAGAAATATAAAATTGTATATTTTCTCGACGAAAAATGAGTCAATTTTTGAAAATATTTATACAAAAACTAAATATCTGATACCCTGTATACAAATAATATAAAATCAAAATTCGATATACTCTGAAACGGTTAACGTATAATATTTAATTTCAATTTAAAAATCGGCGATGATCAAATTTTTAAAGAAACTATCGACAATCATCGCGTAATTAAAAAGTTTCGCTTTAAAAATTTATTATCATTTTTAACGTTAATTTAAACAGATTAATTTTTATAAACTCTGTTGTTTTTAAATATTTTTTAAATATCTAATTAGCGCTTATTTTCGTGTGTTCGCCGTGTAATATAATCGCGTTATTACCGTTCGAAACTACTTGTTGAATAATCTTAGAACTCTGTAGAACTGTACGAAGGAACAAGTTCAAACCACGTGCTGCACCAAAAAACTTACCTCCGACAAAAATTTGCAATTTTTTCCCCATAAGAATCCGGAAAATTAGCAGATAACAAGCGATGGAGTTATGAAGTTGTTAAAAAAATTTCTCAAGTTTTTTTTCATTTCTTAATTTTCATTTTTTTGTTTTTTTCGACGTTTTATTTTTCGCAAATTCGTCGTCTTCTCTTTTCCGCGTTGTATCGGTGATTATTTCTTCGTAAAGAATAGAAAAAGAGGAATTCCCCCCAAAAAAAGGATAAAACAACCGTTCTCGGAATTAGCAGTCGGTAATATTCGGGTCTTTTTAATTTTTCTCATTTAACTACTATAATACAAAACATTTAATCCGTCGGTAATTCTGCAATTTTTTGCGATCCATAGTTTACTGGTTCAATCAGTCAAAACTATCGCTCGAAAATAAATTATTAATATATAAACAAATTCACGCACCCGTTTGGATCTACGGATACCATCTATAGAGATTTCAAAATAAAATTTTGAGAACAATGACAAACGCACCTTTGTTCGTGAGCAATGATACCCTTTATTAAGATACAAAAACTCGATATGTAGAATACGTCATTAAAGAAACAGCAAAAAAACTTATTGACACGCTGTACAGTCATATTAATAACACTGCGTTAAATCTAATTCATTGCAGATTAGGAGACTAAAGAGGAAAAAACTATTTGATCTGGTCGATTAGTCAAAGCATCAGACTAAACAAGATAAAGTATTTGATTCAGCATGAAACCATAATTCTGCCTATCGTTGGATAGCTGAATGTATTCAAGCAATTATCTCCAACTGAAATCATCTATTAATAGCCAAGCAGGCTAGGAATAAGATATGCAAAGATATTTATAAAAAAAAAAATTCGCATTCCAAAAATGGTAACCCTGTTGTATGTAGTACGAAATCTGTCCATCTCGCAAACATCCCGGTGGTAGCTTCCATTCTTTATTGCGCGTTCCATTATTCCTTCTCCTGTTTTCAAATTATGTGCCCGGAGAATTTCGGCGCTCTTATTGTGACAATCGTTGACAATCTGATTTTTTTGTAACACCGATTCATTTGTATACATTTTTCTTTCCACAAAGATGTAAGGAGTCGTCTGTAATAGATAAATGTACGCGCATCTATCGTATGTATATGGGATCTTTATGATAATAAATATGTTAGAAGGAAAAAATATATTTTTTTAAATATATTATCGCGCAACGGACGGCTCTTGCGGTATGCTGTGTATAAAATTGTTATAGTAGAAAGATAGCAAAACTACGATTTTGCCCGATGTATGTCACTTCGAGCTGCGTAATGAGAATTCGGTTTCTTTAATTAATTACATAGTGCCTAGATTATTTTAAGGAACAATATTAAAACGAATTTGGGTTTTAACGTTGAATTTAATTTTTTCATCTATACAATTAACATCCAAACGTGGTATACATTTCTGGATATATTTTTAATCGATAAGATATTTACAGCCGTTTATCCATTTTATTTAACGAGATTTAGATAAATATTCATCATGTTCATTCGGTATTTAATTGTAATTAATCACATTTATTATATATATATATATATATATATAAATTTTGTTACGTTTCTATTTTTATTATTATTTTATATTTTTGAAGTAAAAGTTCTATTGGCGCGGTGTATATGGGGAGTTAACCCGCAAACCAGCGAGCGAGTGAGCGAGCCGAAATAATGGACGGATATATGCATAATTATATATATATATATATATAATTACGTTTTGTTGCATTAGGCGCGTCGACTTATACACATACGCAGGCTTATTCTTATAATTAAAAAAGCTGACGAAAAGCGTATAAATGCCTTCGACATGACAATATATCGAAATCTTCTCCGTATACCTTGGACGGCGCTCCGAACTAATAAGTCCATTATAGATGAATTAAAATTGGATGCCAGGATTTTAACGAAAATCAAGAGAAACATGATTTCGGACATATAGGCGAGAAACATCGATTCGACGGAACGAACAATAATACAAGGTATCGTAATACGGTAAACGTCCACTGGGAAGTCGATCAAATAAAGACTATGTCGGTCGCGTTTCAAAATGCCAATAATAAATACTTACGGAGAAAAACTATAATGCAACTTGGATAATATTACATAGCGTCACCACGTTCCTACGTAGGAGAAATATATATAGGCGTACTTCCGACTAGTTTCAACGCGTGAATTCTTTATCGTATATCACTTATTATCAAAAACTGAAAGATTCTGTGACGGTGTCGAAATAAAATTAAAAAATTGTTTAAAAAAAAAGACCACAGAATTTGCGCCTTCATCCTCCTTCACGACAAAAAGGAAAAATGGATGTTAAAAAAACAAAAAGAAAAGCAATTACAATTAAAGACCTCCGAAAATCCTGGCCACTCTAACGGCTTCTGGCGAGTATCTTCCTGCCGTCGAGGTGTTACGCGGAATTTATTGCCTACGTCTGGATTTTCCTCCAAACTGGGACACTCTTTTCTATGATAACAGCGACAAAAGCTGAAACGAGAAAATCGCTAAGCGAATATTATTGGCTCTCTTCGAGTAAGAATGACAGTAACGATAATAACATTAATGATAGTAATAATAGTATCGATGATAATAATAATAATAATAGCAATGTTAATAACAATAATAATAATAACGATAATAAGTGGTAGGGGATAAAAATAACAATGATAATAATAATAACGATAATAAGTGGTAGGGGATAAAAATAACAATGATAATAACGTCTATAGCGGCCGTAGTAGTAGTAGTAATAATAATAATAATAATAATAATAAAAATAACAGATACGATGATGGTAATGTACTTGTACACATATAATATATAGTATTCATATATACACGTTTGCATGATGCTCAGTTCTGAATCCTCGAATTGGTTTCGTGCCAAATAGCTCTGTCGTCTCTATTCAAGCGTTTCTACATATTTTTCCCAAGACTTTTGAAAAATGTTTTATATCCCTTTGCCGGTTTTATACTTACTACCGAATTTCCTCTCCCTTTGTTTCATCCGTTACTATCATTTCTCATACACACACATATATATATATATATATAAATGTATGTGTTTGTGTGTGAATTATCTGTACATGTGTATAAATAAAATAAAAAAATTAAAATAACTACAATCGCGATAAATAAATAAATAAATGCCCCGCGATACTCCTTAGTCGAAGTTAAAGGTACTTCACAATGTAATAGTTTTATTACGTATACTTTTATATTCATATATATATATATATATATATATATATATATATATATACATATATACACCCACATTAACGCAATGAAAATAGTCGTAAATAAACGTAATTGTTCGGATTTTTTGTCGACGGTTTTCTTACAATATACAAATAGGGTGTCGATTTAGTTTCGAACGAAATATCTTAATTCGATCAAATCGTTCGCAATTAGTCTTTGACTCGTTCAAAATTCGTTATACGATTCAGGGGTACTGAATTATATATTAACATTGTTAGGAAAATAGAGTAATCCACATAGGTAGGTGTGAAACTACAGGAAAGTATACCGTTGAAGAGAGGCGTAAGAAGCGATGATGCTATTTTATTGCAGCCGTAGAAGGTGTCTTTAAGATATTAAGCTGGAGTTCAACGGTTATTCGAGTACACGGAGAAAACCTAGGTCACGTAGTCGGAGTAGCGGAGGAAAATTAGGTCGTGCGTTACGGAATACCGACAGCTTGAAGGAATATGGAACGCGTACAGCAGTGAATTAATATGGGCTAAAATTTTAATTGTAATATAGGTCACACTTGACCTAAAGAATTACAGGCCGATCAGTATTATTATACCCGAATAATAATGAATTGATAGACTTATATCAACCGACACAGCAGCCCGTATTTCGAATCGAGTTTTGGTACAAACGATCATATATTGGCTGTTAGAGCTTTATTACAAAATTGAGAAGCATATAACCTGAAATTAACTGCCTTTGTAGATTACAAAAGAACTTCCGATACAGTCGAAATTCAGACCATGTTTTAAATTCGTTATACAATTCAGGGGTATTGAATTATATATTAATAATGTTAGGAAAATCGATTAATCCGCAACGATGAATGTGAAAGTATAGGAAAGTACGAGAGATATACCGTTGAGAGAGGCGTAAGAAGCGATGATGCTATTTTATTGCAGCCATAGAAGGTGTCTTTAAGACTTTAAACTGGAGTTCAATAGTTATTACCTAGGAAACGTTTCTCCGATGACGTAATCCTAATAGGTAAAAGTACGGGAAAAAAATGATGGGACTTAAAGCATATTACGAAAAGATCGGATGATAAAAAAAGCGAAGATAATGATAAATGCAATGAAAGACAGGATGATAACTGTAACGGTTGATAAATCGAGCATAGATACCGGTACTTAATACAAGAAGTTACAATTGAAAAGACCAGCACGATGCAATTAAAAATAAAAAAAAAGAATACTGTCTAGATAGGGGCAGGAAAGTTAAAGTTTTCAGAAATCAAGAGATACTGACTAGCTTGAAATGTGGACCGTACAATTTGTTGCCGGCTCTGACGTTCAGAGCTGAAACATGGAGTTTACTAAAGGAACAGTTATAAGAATTACGAAATCTCAAATGGCCCATGAAGGAATTATTCCAAATATCCGATTCAAGAACTACACAAGACGATTTCATGGATACGACGCCCAAAAAAAAAAATTACCGGATGTAAAATGTGGACAGGACATGTCGCGAGATAAAACGATGTAGAAGACGTTTAAACTATATCCAGCAGTGCATTGATATAGTCATATCGTGTGTATATATATATATATATATATATATATATATATATATATATATATATATATTGTTTATATACATAATAATAATAATAAACCGTACTTAATAATAGTCGATAAAAAACAAAGACTAATATCTTGCTGATAAATAATTAACTTTTTTCAAACTAGTACATTTTTTTTACAGTTACGTTATACGTCCGGCAACTGAGCGTCACTCGAGAACACTTTGTTATTGAGGGCGTTGTTTGAAGGTTAGGAGTTGAATGGTGTGTGTAACTGCTTGTATAGTAGTTGTATGACTTTTGATCTATTTTGAAATAGATAACGAGAAACGTTTGTATATAATAAAAAGTTGTGTTGCGCATTAATGTGTTGTTAAAAAGTTGTGATTTACTTCATGTTACTACTGAAATTCGTATCTATATAAAAAGCTTTGATTTGTTGAAAATATCAATTGCGTTGGACGCATTGTATCGATCGCATGTATTTGTGTGTTTTTCTGTTAAAATAAACTGCCATATTAATTACGACGACTATATAAACTATACCGGTTATTGTTCAATGGTTTTTCGTTCTGTTGTATAAGCAGATATTAGAATAATAAACGATTAAATTAATTATTAAGTAAAATATATTAAATTGAAGGAAAATAGTTCCTTTCGAAAATTATTTATTTGTAAATGTTCGAGTTCGATCGAAGTGGGTTATTAATAATTTATAAGAAGAGTATACATGTAGAAAATATGAACAAATTACTGAAAACGAAGATATCAGTTTTTTGTTGTTTTTTTTCTTTTTTTTTTAATGAGGGTGCCTTTACAGCTTATCCAACGTAATGCTGCGGGGACTATCTACATCTTAATCAAGGATGCTGACTTCTCTAGAAATGCCGCTATATGGGAAATAATTGTAGATTATCCAGATGGAGAAGGGACGATACATTATACGGAAGTGTAATACTCGAGAATGTAACAAGACAAGGTAAAATTCCGAACGCAACTGCGCCACAGCAGAGTATTCAAAAAAGACGTGACTGGGGTTACAGACTGTCTGTTTAAAATGAAGGGGACAGAAGGGACTTTCTCTAAGCTGCATATGGAAAAGGCATCGGTTATTACAAATGTTTATGAAAATGGTACTGCAAAATGTGGAATAACTGAATGGTATGGATTTTAAATATCGTCATCCTGTATTAACAGTTAATTATATTTCTATCTCCGAAGTCTAACAAGTTTTGATAAACGTTTTATGAGACACTATTTTTCGAAATTAGAGTTGACTAGAAATCTGTTCATGTCACTTTTTGCTTTACGCAAACGGGTTCCGTGTTATTCGTATTAATAACCGGCATGTTCCAGTTGCAAATTCTGCGAAATACTTAGGTACGCGTATGAATTCAAAATTGACATGGAGAATACATATCGATCGTAAAGCTGCCCGAATGCGAAATAAAATACGTCAATTGTACTGGCTCAATTTGAAATCGCTCTAAAATGAAGCCAGAGAACAAGCTCCTAATATATAAAACTGTTACACGTACAATATTAATACAAATATGGGGATGTGCTAAAGCATCAAATTGAAAAATACTTCAAACAGCTCAAAATACATTTCTTCGTCCGATCATTAATGCTCGTTGGTTTCAATGAAATGACGCACTCCGTGTAGAACTACAGATCCAACGGGCCAATGAAGTAATATACGATTATGCTCGACAGCATCAGAAATGGCTTTTTTACCATCCAAATCTGGAGGAATCAGCACACTTTAGTCTACTGATCTGTATCTCAGAAGGTTGAAACGTAACTTCATCAATTGGTCATTACCGATTAATATAATTAGCACAGTTTAGTCACTATTTTTCTGCGCGTGTTAAGCTATTTATAAATACTGTTTATTTAGTTTAGATCTAAGATTGCACAAATAAAGCGGTTATCCCTTTTAGGAGCTGTATTAAAAAAAATTACTAATAAGACGTATACGTTATATTTTGAAGATTATCACGAATTTGCAGGTTTCTACGAAATAGCTGAATCTCTCCGCGCATTAACTTTTATATATATATATATATATACATGTATATATATGTATATATATATATATATATATATATATATATATATATGTATATATATATATATGTATATATTCCGTTTTGGCGATTTAAAATAGTTTATTATACCGTGTAATAAACATTTTGCCTCGTGTACATCGTAAATATCTTAAAATCGGTATAGTTCGAATTTGCCCCTTAGCGAAAAATAAATTCCCCCACTCCATCGTCAATTTTTCATAGAAGAAAATTTTCTTACAGTCGTTCTATTAAATAATCCATAGCCGATTACTCCGGGGAACTTCTTATACGAGCGACACTCGTCCAGTTAAAAAGTCCGAATTTCACGTATTACCACTACCGAGAACACTATATACCGTTGCTATTATACCGTACTAGTACTACTACTACTATTATCATCAACGCACTTTGTGTTCTCGAAAGTTCGAACGATAAAAGACGAGATATAAAAAGTCGAAAGGAATGATTCGCTTTTCGTAGTAATTTAAAATTCCGGTTACGTTCTCGGTTACAAATTTTCGAGACGGCTATCGTTGCGGATAAATTTAATGGAATCTTACTCGGAGTAGAGTGCGCCCGAGTTCCGTCCGGTACTTGCGCTGCGTCTATATTTTATTATTTTTCTTCACCACCTACGACGACAAATGGCTTTCGCTGTAATGGAGACGAAATCGAATTTGCTCTTTTGACGTTCTTATTTTTAGTTTCAGAGCTTTTAAACCGAGTAACCGCTTTTGCGGAGATTTAGCTAAGTAAATATTTTTTAAAAATAGCAGAAAAGAAAATATTTCCCTCTCCGAAAACGTAAATAAGGGCAACGGATTATTTTCTTTCGTTTAACGTGTATAAATCTGGAAACGACTTCATCAACACTAACTGCGGATGACGATGGAATTTATTATATCCGTCCGAGTAGCGATATCGGTGAATCACACCGGTGGCGGCAATAAGTATTTTCGAATAGATCGATGTCGTTACATATCCTATTTGGAAATCATAGTAGTAGTCGTTCGATGTATTAGTTTTAGAAGAACAACCTGTAGCACATAGGGTCGTTATCGGTTTTTCATTATCGCGTTTTAAAGAAAAAGTCAGTAGTCGTTCGATGTATTAGTTTTAGAAGAACAACCTGTAGCACATAGGGTCGTTATCGGTTTTTCGTTATCGCGTTTTAAAGAAAAAGTCCGAAAACTATATCCGGATGTTAGGCGAAAAGACTGGGTATATTTGTATATATCTGACAAAACTTACATATCCGATAGCACTCGGCGATATTATTTTTATTATTTACAGTATAGTAATTGACTATTTTGTAATGTTATTTTCGCGCCGTTAGTGAATAGGAATTTTAAATCGTTATGTTCAATTTGTGAAATCAATCGGTGTATAAGTAGCCGAGTGAGGACAACGTAGAGCGTCGGAAATTGATGAAACTAATTAAAATGAAAATAACAAGAAACAATATCCGTCGGAAATTGATAAACACTAAACGGGGAGCAAAACATTAGCACTTTGCTACACAGCAGAAGAGTACGCGTGTTCGGTATGTGCAGTCGTTCGACGCACGCCAAGTAAGTGGTAGAATAATTACACGCCGTTTAACCCTTAGACTGCCATTTTTAAATAATTATTTTTTAACCACTGTTTTGTTGTATATACACTATACAGGGTAAAATAAAATACCTTGCGCAGTTTCATACCCACACAACCCCTACGATCACTATGGGGATGATGGGACACATATGTCCCACTGGTACAGTTCATCAGGACATATCTGTCCCATTGGTTTGACCCATACCCTTCAATAATCTAAATCGAAATACAAATAATCATATTTTTCCTTTGAAGTCTGTCACACTAGAAAAGTTTGAAGACATAATTCAAACCTCATCAATAAATAAAATAAAAAAATATTAGAAAATTTATTCATATAAAGAAAATAATGAAACAGTAAAGATAAAATGATTTGTGTTTGGTGTACTATATATAAAGGATACATATTTATGTGTGGTATGGTGCAAAACAATCTTTACATAATAAACGATTTGTGTTTGGTGTACTATACATTTATGTGTGGTATGGTGCAAAACAATTTTTACATAATGGTAATTGACATATTTGGCATATAGTTTTTGTACGCTTTTCTATTTTATTTTTTGCACATCTTGAACATCGTCTTCTGGTAGGTGCTTCTACAGGCAAATGTGTTCCAACATTTAGCAAAAGTTTCGCAACTTTTGAAGGTCTGCCTCTTCCTTGCTTTCTCTGCACTCGACATAATTTTTTACCGTTCGTCATCAAACTTTCTGCTAGTGCTATTACAAACTGAAGTAACGCCGTGTGTCTTTGTAAGCAGATTCTTTGTATAATATCCGTGAATTTACAACAGCTGTCATTAGTAACTTGTAAAATACTTTTTTCCGCCACTTTTTGGAGCGTCTGTCAAAACTATACGTCCCCACATTTTGATCTGAGAGATCCACTCCACCCATATATTTATTATAAAAATATATCGCTGATGGGCAGTTTACTGTAACCTTTTTTCCATCTTTCTGTTTTTGCGTTTTGTTGTTTCAACCAATGCGCTATGGCAGTTACTAAGCACAATTACTTCTTTACTATTCTGCCATCTTGATGCCAAGGACTTTTGATCATTTGCAAGAAACTGAATTTCGTGCTTATTCAGTTTGCCACTAAACTTCGGCATATTTTTTCTGGAAGAAATAACAGTACCGACAGATGGATATGAAATAGTGTTTATCAAACGAACAGTATTAAAAAATCTGTCGAATATTAGAGTTACATCTGAATCTCGAATTGTCTCTGACAAACCCAATACAACACGTTCGCCTGGAGTGATCTGTAAATTAAAATTACTTTCTTTGCCTGAATATACATTCAAATCGTATGAATATCCGGTTTCAGAATCGCATCGCTCCCATATTTTTATTCCACGTTTTATGGGTTTTAGAGGTATATATTGCTTCAAGGAAAGACCGTCCCTTGAATTTTGCCATCGATTCATCTATACTTTGAAAAGAACTTTCTTCATGACCTTTTGGAAAAGTATATTTGAAACAGGAAATAACTTCCTCAATGTAATAAATTTTTGAAGCTCCATCTGGCTTTTTAGGATTGTTGAAATATAGCTTGCTAATCAGCGTTTGAAACCGATTACGTGAAATAGATGCTTTCATAGCTGCATTACCCATAGACAAATTATCAGACCAATAATCAGAAATGTTTGGTACTTTATTGTAACTCATTACTAGCATATTACCTAGTAATAACATTATTTCCGCAGGATCAGTTTTTTCAATTTGTGACGCATTTTTCGTTTTTGCCTGTAAAATTTCTAACCGCAAATTAGTGCACTGACTGATAAACATAATAAGGCTTCGTGGGGAAAACTTTTAAAAAACAATCTAATTCAGTGCACGATCTATTTTGGTCCACACAATGAAATTGTTGGCCGAGTATCAGTAATGCGAAGTCGTGGAATGAATGAATTATTCGGTGTTAACCATAATATTTCATTTGAGTCGTCGGTAGTCTGTTCAACACATAATGTATTACCAATGTGCGAGTTTACTTCCTCAACAACTGATTGATCATCATCGTCAGAATTACCTGAAATTTCATCATCCGATGATTCTAAGTCAGGATCATATTCCTCACCAGAAGAATCATCTTCAGATTCCTCTAAATACTGACGCAACTGATTTTTCCGCTTTTCTCTTGCATTCATTTTTGTGAAGAGTATATATAGGAACTAAGAAAAAAGAAAAAAAAACGTTTTCAAAATTATAAATAATTGACATAATTTGAAAATATGATACTGGGAATTGGAAAATCCTCACCGCATAAATATAATTTTACAATAATAAAAATCATACATATTTAGATACTGAAACAGTAAAAAATGAATGCTGGGAAAAAATATAAAAGAAAAACCTGCATAGCACTGTTTTGCAACTCATTGAGGTACAAAATTAAAAATATTAATTGTAAAAAAGTAGAGGGAGAAAAAAGAAAGAGAAATAATAAAGAAAACAAAAGTATAAAAATGAGTTACAGATTAGCACGAAATAAAATGTTGCATTTTTCAATACCAGTGGGACAGATGTATCCCGAAAACGAAATATTGCGAAATATTTACATACCACGCGCAAATAGTCGACAGTCTACGATTCTATATAATGTATGACGCACCAGTAACAACAAAAAACACAAAAACAAGAACAACAAAACACACAACAATGTGAAACAGTGAGCACATGCATTACTAATTGTAAATAACCTAAAATATTATAACATAGGGGCATATGATTCATTTCAATAAAGTGCTGCGATCTGTGGCTACTATAGATAATAAAATTTACTGCTATAGCGACGTTCTGTACCATTGGGAAACGATCCAATGTTATTTAAATTTTAAAAAAGCCCATTGGTACATGATCATACATTAGTGGGACATATATGTTCCGATGGTAGTCTAAGGGTTAAAAACAACACAGCAAGCGTTGTACGGTTGTACGAATACGGAGTGGCATTGCACCACCTGACATTAAAAAGAACGATTGATAACTATTCAGGACTCGCTGGCGGAAGATTAAAATCGAGATGTAGCCCCTTAGGAATACGATCGAAAAGCCGGGAAAACTCGTCACAGTTTGCAAGACTAAAAGCTTGGAGAACTCAATGTGCTAGTTAACGGAATCGTTTCTAACGGGAAACGATTGAAATTTACAAAATAATACCCACGAATCACGAATACAACATAAGTAAATGGAAAATGTCGGAGGAAAATCGATGCGAATGTGGTACAGAATAACCTTATGCAAGCGCGAGCTATTCGGCGCCTTTGAAGCGGATAAATGATATTCCGATATGGATATTTTCATCTTCAAATATAAAATTTCGAACGTCGATGTTCGTATTATCGTAATCAAATTTATGGTCGGATAGTAAAGTAATCGTAGGGGAAACTATCTCGTGTGCAGTCCACAATTTCTCAAAAAAATCAAAATAACAGCGAGTATTTATCAATAATTCCCGGTAGTCGACAGTATATAGACATAATCGTAGCATAAGTATCCTATCCCGGAACACTTTACTAATATTCCCTACTTTACCCACCGACTACTACATAACGCGTTGCCAATATCTGTTTCCTTACTATATACCTATCTTTAAATTTTCAAATCTTGGCTCTATCTCGATTTCATCGATCGGCCGTTGTCCAAAGTTACGACAAATCACACTAACATATCACCATATATATTATATAATATATATATATATATATATATATATCAATCAGTTGGTGTTTCAGTCAATCGTTCAAGTTCTCCACATTTTCCTGTCCGCTGTCCGCCTTTTTGGTTCTGTGTAGGTCTTAATATTTACTTCTTTCTTGATTGTATCTACCACTGTGTGCTTTGGTCATCTTTTCGGTCCGCGCATAGGTGTATTTTTAATTTTATGATGTCTTTTAGTAGGTTACTGTGTCTTAACAGATGACCTATCCATTTTAGTCTTGTTTTCCTGATCGTTTTCAAGAGTGATCTGTTTTCTTGCACTCTACTAAAAACTTCCGCATTGGATACTCTATCGACCCATCATATTTGTAATAACCGTCGTCAGCACCATGTTCCAAAAGCTTCGGTTTTCTATTTATCCCTTTTTTTTAGCTTCCGTGGTTCTACTGCGTAAAGTGCCATTGCCCAAATATATGACTTTATATATATATATATATATATATATATATATATATATATATATATATATATATAACATATTTTATTTAACCTACCTCTATTTTAATATATTAATATATTTAACACCTACATGTGGAGTTCCTTAGGGGTCGGTCCTTGGACCAACTCTATGGAACATTTTATACTCCACTGTACATCACAGTGTTGAAAAATATTGTTTTAATGTAAATGCCTGTTGTCAGCTTGTTTCGTATGCTGATGATCTATGTTTAGTGTTCAAAGCAGAAAGATCTTCATCTCTGCCGCTTCTCACTTGTATTTCTAAATACTTGGAGAGTGTGGTAGCGGAGTTAGGACTAGTGTTTTCCCCTGCAAAGTGCCAATTTTCTGTGTTTGGCAATGATGCATTCATTACCCAGATCAGAAGTCTGGAATTATTATCTGATTCCAGCATACCATATACTTCAGAATTGAAATACTTAGGAATTATTATTGATAAGAAATTATCTTTCATCCCTCATTTTCAGTATGTTTCTGGTAAGTGTAGTGATATTTATAATAAGTTGCTGCGCTTACAGAAGAATGCTTGGGGTTTATCATTTAGAGAACGTCTAATACTATATAAAGGCCTCATTCAGGCCCATTTTGGCTACGGCGCAGCCATTTACGTTAATAAAAGAATTATTGCTCTAGCTAACAAGCAGCAAAGGAAGTTTCTACTTCGAATTGCTTCCTTGTACCGGACTACACCTACCTCTGCTGCCTGTGTTCTCTGTGGACTGCTGCCACTTGATTTATTTCTTGTTGGTAGGGCTCTCGTTGGTGAGCACAGGCTCAAGGGGGTGTGTGGTACAGTTTTCAAGCATTCGAACCTGCTAGATGGATTCTCAGTACAGTCTATGTGTTACCGTGAGTTTAAAAAGTATATTTCCTCTTTATTAATTGCGAAGTGGCAGTGCAGATGGGATGAAGCTCAGACTGGTAGGAAGACTCATGCCTTCCTGCTTGATATTTCTTTGCGATTGAAGATGTTATCATTTGATGTTAACTTTTATAGTTCTCAGGTGTTGTCAGGTCATGGCAGGTTTGGTTCCTATCTTCATAGGTTCCATCTTGTTAGTGAACCTCGCTGCACCTGCTGTAACTTGGGTGAAGTAGATGATATTCATCATACATTGTTTATTTGTCCCGCATTTGATTCAATCCGTCAGAAACACAACATTAGACCTACTGATGTATTTCCTGTTGGCAGGAAAGTTAGCGATTTCCTTTTGCTTGCTGAGCAGGTCATGTTGTTAAAATTTAAAATTTCTTAATTTCTCGGCAGTCTTCATTTGATTGTAGCGGGGTCAATGGTTCTTGTTCTTAGTTATTCATATGTGCATATGTGTATGTACATGTCTTTTTATGTATATTATGTTCACTAATTATAAGTATGTAGTTAAATTTAATAACCTTTTTTTCCTTTTTTTCTTAGGTATGAGTTATACCTTTTAAGATAAGACTATTTTTTTAATATTTTTTCTTTTACTTTATGTTTTTATTTTTTTTTAAATTTTTGTACAAACTCAATACTATTTACTTGATGGTAGAAGGGACTATGTATTCTCATCCCTTCTTCCATCACAATAAGTTAGTTTTATGTGTGGAGGTCTCTTCGTTTATGTCGGAACCTCCATTTCTCTACTTTAACTCCCTTTTTTTTTATTAGAGGGAGGGGGTTTTTAGTGGGTAAAAATCCCACACGTTGATTTTGGTTCCCTTGTAGTGCATTTATATGCACTGCAGCAATAAAAACAAAATTCTTATATATCAGTGTCTTATGAAGATTTTCCCCCTCCAGCTTTAAAAAAAAAAAAAAAAATATATTTCTTACTAATTTTATGTTTTATTTAACTTATTTAAATTTCTAACGTACTCATCTGCTCTAAATATACAATAATATATGCGCGTATGTATTATATATGTATATAAGCATGTATATATATAAAGCAAGTTTTTTACGATCGGAAAAATATTTTAACCAACAAAGCTATAAGTACAAATTTGAGGAAAAAATTTATAACTTTATTTGTTCGGAATGCAGCGTTGTACGGATGTGAAACATGGAGGATTGGAAAGGCGGAGAAAAAAAACATAGAAGCCTTCGAAATATGGTGCTATAGGAGAATGCTGAAAATAAGATGGACCGATAAATTAACAAATGAAGAGGTGTTAGAAAAAATTGGCGAAGGAAGAACATTATGGAAAAAAATAATAAAACGAAGAACTAATATGATCGGTCACATTTTAAGACATGAAAGCTTATTAAAGATAATTATAGAAGGACGGATGAATTGGAAACGCGAAAGGGAAGACCAAGAAATCAATATACACAGCAATTAATAGAAGCCACTGGTAGCACAGGATATACAGATATGAAGAGGAAAACAGAAAACCGTCAGTTGTGGAAGAAATTAGCAAACCAGTCTTAGGACTGATGACTACATGATGATGATGTATATAAATAACATACACAAATATATTTACATTTATACGCATATACTCATAGGTATATCTATCTAAGGTACGTGTTCGTACATATATATATATATATATGCCCATGTATGGTATGTGCTCGTACATGACTTATACCTATGTACGTATAAATATATTTACATATATATACACGCTCATATAAACATATATGTAAGGCATGCCCTACTCATATATATATATATATATGAATTATACATGCATACCTATAAATATATATAATATAAATATACGCATATACTCATCATCATTTCTCCTCAACCGTTAGGTTGGTGGGCAACATGGCCTGTAGCTAAACAAATAATTTCCTGGCAATAACAGCTTCTTTTATCTTCACATAATTTTGTTCTTTTATTATGGCCTCCATAAATCGGGTTCTTGGTCTTCCTCTTCTTAATTTTCCATTTGCTTTTCCTTCTATTAAGTTTTTTAACCATTTACAATGTCTAATTTTATGACCAATCATACTATTTCTTCTCTTTTCAATCGTGTTTATTATATCTGGTTGTTCTTCTATTCTTTTGAATACCTCCTTGTTTGTGATTTTTCCATGATATTTTCAGCATCCTTCGATAACACCAAACTTCGAAAGCTTGAAGTTTTAATCTTTCTTTTTTATATAAAGTCTATGTTTCGCTGCCGTACAGTGCAACGCTCCAGACAAAAGTTTTATATACTCATATAAACATCTATATAAGGTACGTGTTCATGCACGAATTATAAATACATACGTAATAAATATATTTACTTATACATATACGCATGTAAGGTACGTACTCAAATATATGAACTACACACATACGTACCTATAAATATGTTTGCATATACATATAAAAGCATATACTCGTATAAATATCTATAAAAAGGTATGTGCTCATACTTGAATTATACATACATACGTATAAATATATTTACATATAAGCATATACTCTCGTAGAAATATATATATATATATATATAAGATACGTGCTCATACGTGAATTATATATACGTGTATATATATATATATATATATATATATATATGTATGTGTGTCTGCGCTCAATTGCAAATATGCCTGAGGAACTTCGTTATTCTATCCTAGGTAAAAATTATAAAATATATTTTTAAAGCCCGGTAAACGATAAACCCCTACTTCGAGGATTAGTTTTTATCTTTTTCGAAAATATATATATAGTGTTTTTTTTCTAGTCAATTAAAAAAAAAAGATTTTTTAAAAGTAAATCGATTTTTTTCTAATAAATGAAAACTTATTTTCGCAATTTCCGATTAGCTAAGATGAACAGCTTCGTCTTCGAGTATATTTGGGGGTATTTCATAATAGTTCGATTGGCTTCATGTCGTTATTTATTCATAACATTCCAGTTAGACTGTGTAATCTATCGACATATCATCTCGAACCGAGTATACTATATCCGATATTCTACTCCAGAAATAACGAAAATCTCCATTACTTTTCGTCTTAATGAGAATTGCTCCCGGCTCAGCTTCAGAAGCTTCGAGTTCCGCTTCTCTCTGTCGTTCTTTACTTCGGTTCATTATGGAATCGAATCGATAAATTTTCATTCACACGCAGTTTTATATTTAAGATAAAAGACGCGATGATCGTAACTCTCTATTGTGTCTTTAGGCTTATTTCTAAATTTACACCTTATCTGTTTCTTACGTACAACACACATATATATATATATATGTGTGTGTGTAATACGTATATAGATGTGCGGGATTTTTTTTGTGTACCTCTATCTCTGTTTAAGGACGTCGTATCGAATAAGTAATAAGTTGAACAAACGCGTAGGTTAATAAGATTTACTTAGATTTCCAATTAATATCTTCCATTCGCGTCTACGCTCTGCTGAAGAAGATTCTCTTTCGTTGGAACTTCTTCTTAAGTAACATGTGTTACATAGTCCGGATTTTACCGTCGACGATAATACTAGATGTTGTTATTTTTAATTAAGTCCCGAGAAACTGAACAGGTCTCGCACATCTCTTTCGTCAGGTAGTTGGTGTTGGTCACAATTATTAGTATTCAAAACGTAGTCGTGACGTAGCGTTATTTTCCACAATTTTTATTTTTATTTATTTTTAATTTTATTTACTTATATTTAAAGTTGTCGACAACAACAAAAAAACAAAAAACAAAAAACGAACACATCGCCATACGGTTTATATTTTCCAAAAGTAATTTATTGCACACAGACGGAGGTGATGTTACCTTAGGACGTAACGTTTTTTTACCTGTCGGTTCTTCTTACGTTACCGGCAGTTGGAACAACTTTTTATTTTTGTATTATTGTTATTATTATTAATTTTATATATATATATATATATATATATATATATATATATATATATACACATATACAACATATATATATATATATATATTTTTTAATACCGTACTATAGAGTCTGATGCGCTAATCATCTTTAGCGTCACGATTTTTAACGACCACGTCCTAGCGTACCTTACATAACATCTCTCGAGTGATGTTACCACGACGACAATGGTGATGATAGTGATGGTGATAATTGGTTACAATTGGGAAGATTTATCGAAATTTTTGAAACACGCGTGGGCGCGTATTTTTCTCATAATCGGTAACCTGAATATGGGGGCATTCGTTTGATCGTAAATTAGAATTTTCTACAGATACAAGAGAATTATTCGAGAACTTGTTCTATTCATCGTGGATAATATCACGATACACATACATATATATATATATATATATAAAACGAAGATCGTCGTATGTTCATATCGAAATAGAGCAATAAAGTTAGGAAATAAAAATGAATGCAGGCATGATATCAATTCTGCATTTCAGAAATACAAAATCAATCGGATGCTATATACTGATGGCTCTAAATTATTAAACAATGTAGGATGTGCAGTGTCTACTGACAACGAGATCCTTGCGCGCTATATTCTTTACCACCTAATTATTCTATTGTTAAACTTTATGCCATCTTCCTCACTATCCTATGTATAATTGAAAACCAAATCAAAGATTGCCCGCAATTTGAAATATTAACAGACTCATCCTCGACAATTCTGGTTATATGTAATTATCGTTCCTTTCATCAACATCCAATTGCTAAGATGATCAGCAAGTATTTTTGCGGTCAATAGAACCAATACACCGGCCGATAATGGTTTTTGGGTTCCTGGCCATTCTCACATCGCAGGTATAATGATATGGCAGACTAGGCTGCCAACAAGCAGCAACCATGCGTCCTCATCCAAACCTTGCCATTCTGCGTGTAGATACTTTCGAACTAATATCCATAAATGGTAGTCTCTCTGTGCGCGTATGGCAATTACTAATGAATTGAGATCAATAAAATTAGACACTGCGCGTTTCATTACTCTTTCCGACTTATCGCGGAATGCTGAAATACTTTTACGTCGTCTTAGACTTGGCTATAGAGCTATGTTGTGAATGTTCCGGCGGTAAAATTAGCGATACGTAACCAGGTGAAATACGTACATTTCAAAATACATATTATTTATCGAAAGAAATCACTGTTAACGTGTAAAAATTTGAATACAGACATATTGAAAAGGGTAATAAAGATTTACATTTGGAACGTGCTTTTGTATAGGTAATAAATAAAAACAGTTAGAAACGTTTCATGTGGTGTTGGCGAAAAATGTGAAAAGTTAAATTAACGGACGTAACAAAAAATATATATGCTTAAGACGATCAACGAAAAACGCCGGTTAATAAATATAAGATACAGTTGGATAGGACGCATTATAAGAAATAACAAACATTTAATAACGAGTATCGAAGGGTGAGATCGCAGAGGAGACCGATGGAAAAATACATCACCCAACTAATGGAAGATGCGAAAGTATATCAGTAGCTGGAATTAAAAGAAAAGTCGAAAAACAGAAATTCTCGAAAGTAAAGCGTTCTATATATATATATATATATATATATATATATATATATATATATATATATATATATATATATATTTATATATATATATCGACTATTAATCGAAATATTGAGGAATTAAGGAGAGACATGTGATTACGATACTAGTGCCGATAACGGTATACGCTACAGAAACGTGTTCACTTACAAAAAGGCATAACGCAAATAATGAGGACAGTCGAGGAGAAAAAATCTTTAGGCTTCGGGACAAAATAAAATTCGAAATAATTAGAGAAAAAACGGACATATTGGTGAAATGTAACGAACAAGTCGTATTGGATGACAAGCTGGGGATAGATGGACAAAAAACATCTGTTACGCAGATCGTAAGATGAGAAACTAAATCGAGGACGGTCAAACAGAAAGTGAACGTAACTAAAAAAAAAAATAGTGGCTGCTGAAAATACGGAATAGAGGAACATTAAATGGAGGCTTACATCAAGTCAACGATGTAATATTAGCAAAGAAGTATATGTATATATATATAATAAAATCATCATCATCATAATTTTGTTAAGTCTTCTTCCAGGAGGTTGCACGTCAAGAACCATTTATATATATATATATATATATATATATATATATATATATATATATATATATATATATATATATATATATATATATATATATATATATATATATATATATATATATATAACAACAAAAAGCGTTCAAATCGCTAAACTTTTTTTAAATGAAAAAACAAGACGCTTCGGCTGTTTTGATAAATTTTCGTTTATTTTTCATTTTTCTGGCTATTTAGTGTAATCATTTTTGTATAAATTTTTGTATTACTAATTGTTCATTGTGTTGTTTACCACATTCGCTATAAATTTATTATATAAATATGATTTTTTCATTTCACTAATTGATGTAAATTGTATATCTTAATTAGCATTTTTAAATTTCAGATTTTGTTATAAATTATATATATATATATATGTTTATATTTCTTTTTTTTCGTTCACTCGATAATGACTTAACAGGCGAAAAGCTTTACGATTTTTCATTAGAAGTTTTAATAATTTTAACTCCTTCTTCGTGGTTTATTTTTTACTGTCGTTATTATTACTCAAATTAATGTGCTATTTACATCAACTAATGGCTAGAGGTAGAGAAAGTAAATAAGCATTAAATTATGGGATATAGTCCAGTATCATGCAGTAACAGCGTAGAAACGTTGTCATCGAGCAGTAGCTGCAAGGAAGATGAAATGCCGTAGTATGATCTCTGTGGGCTGTATTGAGGACATTCTGTTAGTATATGTTAGACAGACAGCACAACGTTGCAGGCCTGTACATAACGAAGCTTCTGATCTCTTAACATGTGTTAACTAAGTATGGTCAATCGGAGTCTGCTGACGACTACGTCTTCCCCTTGCTGTTGTATGTGTGCCTTCCAAAGGTGTTTTTTTGGCTTGATAGATCGGTAGTTTGTTTTATGTTGGAAATGGAACTGGTAAGCTAGACGCAGGTAATGCAGTTGCTGCTTCCTTTGCTACCCTATCTGCTGGTTAATATTATTTCTTCTTTTTAATACGAGTAATTATGTACGTTTTGCTTGTTTGCGCGCTGCGTTGGAATTTTAATTTATAGGGCGGCGTAGATACGCGAAGTAGTTTTAATAGACAAAATTTGTGAATTCATTTTACGTACAATTAACTTTGCATTCGAACAATATTTAAACGAAAGTGACGAGTCCTATTAATTAATTAATTAATTTACATATATGACCGATTAAAATGAGAACACAGAGAAGTAATATATGTATACAACTGAATTAATCAGCAAAATTTTTTAGAAAAAAAAAAATGATATTAAAATATTAAAATTACATTAAAAAAAACATTTATACAGCCGTATGTATAATACATAG
This sequence comes from Coronaproctus castanopsis, assembly GCA_032883995.1. Taxonomy (NCBI): domain Eukaryota; kingdom Metazoa; phylum Arthropoda; class Insecta; order Hemiptera; family Monophlebidae; genus Coronaproctus; species Coronaproctus castanopsis. Next base: position 269,310,612 of record CM065053.1, on the reverse strand, counting down.
ACGGAGTTACTGGCAAAATACATTGGAATTTACACAAGTCGAGAAGAAAACAATTGCCTTCAGCACGCACACATACACATACTCGCTACATTGGAAAGTGTAATATGTACACTCTGGTATCATCATCGTTGAGTGCCGTCTTCGTATCGGAGATGGGCGACTACTTACCTATACATAATTTATTGTACAGTGTAATAAGGTAATGATAATATGTCATTAGCGCAGACAGACACACACACCCGGAAGAACTGATTGTAATCACTTTGTTGTCACGCCACAATGCAGCTCCCTCTGTTTTTGTAGTGTACTATATTTAACTACTAGCGCGCGTATGGTGTTGTGCGTGGTGGCTTGCCATTGCCTTGCGCGCGATAATAATATTAGGATTATTTATATTTTTGTTTCCCTATGATAATTTTTGCGTCGTCAATCGTATTCGAACTCGATACCTTCCGCATAGAAATCCGTTCTCTAGGCACTAGGCCATCCAGAAGACATATACAGTCGAATCCGCTTATAAGGGACTCTGGATAAGAGGGACAGCCGTTTATAAGGGACAATCAGCAAAACCCCCGAATCAAACGTATCAAATGAAGGTTATTTTAGTTCGCTTTAGTGGTACAACGCCTCGGTTAATCGGGACAAAGATTAATAGACTTCCAAGGCAATAAATAGTGAGACGGGTGGTAAGCCATAAAATGACACTTCCGAACGAAAATATTTGAATGAAGATGTTTTAGTCATTTTTACAATTCATTTTCGTTTAAGTGAACATTTTTGTTTTTTCTTCCTTTTGTTTAAGATGTCCTTTGACATTCTTTCATTGACGCTATACTGTTTTTTGCTCTGTACGTTTATTAATTACGCACTCTCCGATAGCTTATTATGTTCTTAGTTTAGTTCTGCAAAAACTGTATTTATTTTTTTTTTCTTACGAAAATTTTCTTTTCTTTTTTTAGTTCTGGTGAATTTTTTTTTATGAAAAAAATGTCGCGTAAATGTTTATCATTAAAGGAAAAAATTTCTATTTTAGACAAAATCGAAATTCAACCTCCCAATATGCCTGTTCGGGAGTTAGCAAAAATCATGGGCGTCTCCAAAAACACCATCTCTTGTTTAAAAACAGATGAACAGAACTTACGTAAAAAATGGAGCAGTACTGAAAAGGGCAGTCAGGCGGTGGAAAGGAAACGAAAAAGAGAAGGTAAAAACCCAGAGTTTGATGAAGCTCTTAATTTATGGTTTAACACAGTGACACAAAGAGATGTTCGTGTCAGTGGGCTAATGTTGAAATTAAAATCTGAAAAAAATGGGTTATGAAGACTTTGCAGCTACGAATGGTTGTCTTGCTCGGTGGAAAGGGAGACATGATATCAAATTTTAAAAAAACTCATGGAGAAAATGCAAGCGCTGATTTGACAGGAGCTGAACAATGGAGTTCAAGCAAAATTTCCAAATTCCTTCAAAGTTACAGCCTGAATGACATTTGTAATGCGGATGAAACGGGTTTATTTTATCGAGCCACTCCAGATGGATCATTAGTATACAAACACGAACAACTTATTGTTTCGAAAAAAGGTATGGATCGTATCACTGTGCTATGTTGTTGCAATGCAACTGGAAGTGACAAAAAAAAAATTTTGCTTATTGGTAAAACTAAAAAGCCACGTTGCTTTAAAAATCTCAATGTAAGTAATCTGCCAGTAACATATTACGCAAACAAAAATGCATGTATGACTGCAACTATTTTTTCAAAATGGTTAGAAAACTGGGATATAGAATTACAGAGAGATTCTAGAAAAATTTTACTCCTTATTGACCAATGCAACTTCGCACTACACTGTCGTTAAACTATATTCAAATTGAATTCTTACCTCCAAACACTACTTCACTAATTCAGCCACTTGATATAAGTGCAATATAGGAAGATGTTGATACAGCATATCTTAGAAGCTATTGAAGACGACCTGGTAACAGTTTCTACAATGGCAAAAGATATCAGTTCCACAATAACAATACTGAAGGCTATACAATTTGTTGCTGATAGCTGGAGAAAAGTCACTTTTATTACAATTCAAAACAGCTTTGCTCATTGTGGTTTCAAGGAGCCTGATTATGAAATTGTAGAAATTGGAAGTAATGAAGCACCGAATGAATTACTATGTGTGACCAACTGTGTAAAATTTTCAGATATTGACGTCAATCTGCCATGCTGTGACAATAATATTGAAGATTTGGATAACGAAATTATGGAAAATATCACAAAGAAGAAACAAATACAAGAATCAGAAAGTGATGATGACACGGATGACATTTCCTTACCTCCTGTGTCTACTGTAGAGGCGAAGAAATGTATTGAAAAGCTCCGGCGGTATTTTATGCAACAGAATAATGAAGGTGCTCCTACGGCATCATTAGATAACTGTGCAGATTTTGTTCAAACGCAGCACATGAAGAATTTACACCAAACAACTATAGCGCATTTTTACAATAAATGAAGAATTTTTACAAATATCAGGTCAGGTTCTTTTAACTTGTGTATGACTCCTGTATTTTTCTCTTAATTTCCGTATAAATAAATATTACGCATTAAAAGGGTTATAAGTATGTTAATTGTTTACTAAACTGTATATATTCTAACATCCACTCGCTTCAATAAGAGATTTTAAAAAATTCGCTTTAACGGACAACCGGTTATAAGGGACGAATGACTTCCGCCCGATGTGTCCCTATAAAGCGGATTCGACTGTACTAGTATACGGTAATGAATATTTCAAACGCATCTACGTATATACGTATGGAAAAATATAATGCAATAATTTAAAATTATAAAATCAATAACTCGAACAAGCTGTGCACGCAAACACACCTTTTTTGTAGTACTGGTCGACTGTAAGGATATTTTATAAACGAATTACATTTCTATCTAGAGGTGCCTGTGTGTGATATAATTTTATTTATTTCAAAATTTATCTCCGTAATTACACTATTTCGAATCGAATACTTAGTTTATGCAGGCATTATGAAGTTGCATCCAAGACGTAATACGGATGGTCAGGATTCCGCTATTCAATAAAAATCAAAATCAAAATAACATTAACAGACACGGAATCTCTGAACTATTTGAAAAGGGCTTTATTAAAATTCCAGACATTGTCTTTTAGTACAGAAGTTATTTGGAGCTATATACATATATACATACATATATATACACACACACACACATATATATATATATATATTATGTACTAGTTTGTATAGTGCCGACTGCTCGTTATTTTATTCCGTTTCATACTCATTCTTCGTATGTTTACTGGTTTTGTCAGCGCATGTGTGCTGTAGACAATGGTTTGAAAGAATTCAGTTCGGTCGTCAATTTAATAGCCTGATTCTATCATCTTGCCGACTTTCCCATGGAATTACGTTACTTTTCTAAGTCACTGAATTATAAAAAGACACACACATACATATACACGAAAAAAAACTACGATTCACCAGGACTTATGCATTGCCGTCATTCAATTGATCGTATAATGAGAAAAATGTGTTTTTTTATAATTCACCAGATTACATTCGCGATGTCGAACGATTAAAATAATTAAAATTCAGCTGGTAATATATAATTTTCACTAAAAAACAATTTTTGTACTTAACTCAGTCCCGAAGATAATTATAGTGTCCAGATATATGTTAAATTTTATATATACATATGTATATAAAATATAAAATGAAATGTTAAAAGCTAACGTTTACAAGTTGATTCATTAACGCTGACGCTTAAACATCACCTTTATTCGGGCATTATAATTTCGACATATAAGTTGTATGCAATATTTCGAAATATATTTATTCATCACACGATGCCGTACACCGGGCAGCCCGTTGGCCGTCGCAAATTTGCCTTCCAATACATACGAGTGCGGACTATGCTCTAGACTCAGTCCAGAGCATACTGCGATCATGGAGTCGATCTTTCCATAGTTAGCCCAGTATTTTGGGTGCATCAAGAAGGATCTGACGGCATGGCCAAAACTCGTTGGAAAAATTTGTCTACCGAGATTGGAAATAGCGGTAAACAGAGTGTACCTTGGACATACACAAATCACCCACTCGTACCTGCTTGGTAACCAGTAAATATTGTTTTTTTTTTTTTTTTTTTTAATAACAATCATATATTTTGGTAAAATTGTATGTATAAAGGTGCAAAGGACCGGAGGAGACTTATATCAATTAAACTACACATATATCGACTGTATATTCATAAATAAATAAATAAGTATTTGAAACTTGTGTGTGAAGTCCTTTGCAAGTGTACTTATATTTATGGGCAACAGTTAGGATGACATAACATAGTCCCAACAATTGCCATGCAGTATATCATATGTACAAACTTAAGACTAAAGAATATTATAAATTATTTTATATTAAAAAGGGGGAAAAATCTTTATATAAATAATTACAATTGTTGCAAACATTTATTGTTTATCTTTACAAACTTAATTTTTAAACATGTAATGAGTGCAGTATCAGAAGATTGATCAGTTGCTCCAGATATTGGTTTCATGGTTGAATTAGTTTTATTAATTTTTTTTTTACTTTTATTTTTTTATTTATTTTTTATTTTTGTAAGATAAGAGCTTGATATTAAATACTATTATTATTATTATTATTATTATTATTAATGATTACCTTCTCAAGATGGATTTTAAAAATTCTAAATTGAACTACCGAAGGTAATAAGTATGTTTCATATGGATCAAAATTATAACTCGAGCGTTTTTGTTTATTAATATTCACTCGGGGTTTTCATAAGCGTAGAAAATTTTTCTCATTAACAAAAATTTCCGTTTATTTAATTCCCTCGTCCTATTCATTTTTTTTTTCATATTCCGCTTATTATCGTAAATTATAAATTATCAGTACGTTCATAGTCCTTTTCTTCGATTGTAATCATGGGAAATATTTTAATTTTCGTTATAACTTATATTTAATATTTTAAATTAATACATTCGTGCTTCTAATAATACGTTGGCACACTGACTTTTATATATTAATTTATACACACATTTGTATATTATACATATAGACTTATTATTGTTGATATTCTTATGCGGGTTTTAAAATTTATTTTCCTCAAAAATTCTACTGTAAGGAAATGTTTCATTTCATTTAGTACTTTCTTCTTATCAGAAGATGGCATACATCGACATGTTTCATATTTCTCGTTTCCTGGATAATTTCGTTATTTCTTTCTTGTTCTCAAAGCTGTTGGTAATCATTTCTAGTGTTATATTCCCTCGAATTTTCTTTCCCCAAGTATTTTTCCTCTAACGATGGATATTCCTTCTTGTCGTATTTTATGCTCAAGATATTTTTTCTTACTTCTCTCGATGTCTTTGAGGGTGTTCATTTTTTCCATACCCGTTCTCCATTGTAACACACCTCTGAATTCATTAGGTTTGCCGTCTAATCCGCTATATTCTTCTAAGCGTCCAGATTTCAAATAATCTCTTCGCACGTACTACGTTTAGTGCCCACGTTTATATTTCAGGTCGGATATAAACACTGGGGTTGACTTTCATCTTTATATTCGTTTTTAGTTTCCTGTCTTTCTGCATTTAAGTTTTTGAACGCTTATATCGTTATCCGATGATACGATTTATAAGTTTTTTAAATATCGACCATCGCTTATTAGTAACACGCCTAATAATCGAATTATGTTTATGATTTATATTTCAAATATCGTTGTTTAATCGTTTATTATACAACTCTAATTCGAATTTATATCTGATTTATCTAACTACTCGTGCACAAGATGCGCGAGTATTACGCATCTAATTGTTTACTTTTGTAGCTTTATTTTCTTAAAATATATTGACCGATTGATTGATTGATTGATTGATTGATTGATTGTTTATTATTATTATTATGTAAACTAATGCGGAATGTAATAATTTTGAATTATTAACAATAGGAAAGTAGTTATAATCAATAAATTTAATATATTATAAGATTATCAAATTTTCGGTTATTAATACGTTCTCAACTGGACAACAATAAAACACTATAGAAAACAACTTAAATAAAATAAAAATAAAATAAAAATAAAATATTAAAAAAAAAATACATATATCCAATCTAGACGCAGAATATTACGTTATCCGTTCCGATTAAAGACTGAGTTATAAATTAACCTGATTACCTCGTTATTAAAGTAAATCAGTAACAACAGAATCGAAGATAGTAATAAATTCTGAAGTATAATATGTAGGAGAGAAAGAGGCGGATAGTTGTTAATAAGATTTAAGGAACGTGTAAATTCATCTATGAACAACGATGAAAAATCATTTTTGCAAACCATCGTGAAGAATTCAAACACAAAATCAATAACATTAACCGAAATTATAAATATAAGAAAATGAAATTAAAAGAGATAAAAATAATTCATCTAGTTTGACGACGATAAAGAATTAATTTTTAAAAAAGTTCATTATAAATTTAATCACAAGTAAATCCGCACTCCATCGCTTCGTATCGCCCGAAGTTCTCTGTTGTCAATTTTATCGAAGGTTATGGAGAAGTTAATACTAAGTAGGTTACTATCGTATATCCGTTCGAAATTATATTACGTTATACCGGACCATCAGTTCGGGTTTTTGCAACAACACTCTGCAATCAGTCAGCTGCATAGGGTAGTTAGTATGATAGAAAATTCATTAGAAACTAAAAACTTCTATACAGCAGTATTTCTCGATGATCTCAGCTGGTATTTGATAAGGTGTCTGGCGTGATGGTTTGTTGTATAAGTTAGAAGTTACTACTTCCCGTATACCTATATCTTTTGTTATTAGAATCCTATATTAATGCATGATATTTTCATGTACGCTATATGATCACGCGTTCACCGAGACACTTGGATAGCCGACTAGCCTATCGAAATCATATTCAAATGAAGAGGAAAGAACTAGATGAACGTATTAAAAAACTATTCTGTTTAATGGGCAGAAATAGTGTTATCTATACTGCGACTTTAAAGCCTGTCTGGACGTACTGCAGCTGTGAGGTCGTGCGAAGCCGACAAATGTAAGAAGTATACAGACCGCCCAGAATAAAATTATTCGGCTGATAACGAAGGCGCCGTGGTATGTAGAAAATCAGATCATTCACCATGATCTAAGCGAGGCTGGAAAATCATCCAAGTACACTAGCATCAGGGCTGTTTGACACGAACGGCCATATTAGAAGCTCAAGACGTAGTAATATCCTGGACCTAATCTAAGGTCGTGTGGTTACCGTGTGCGTACCAGTGGGTACTATATCCTTCCATTTATGTTCTTCTCCTAATTATGCTTAATGATCTTGTTGGTCAGTTTTCAGTAAATATTAACTAGATATAAAAAATATATGTATTTATAAAAGGCACAGAGTGTGGATCATTCTGATTCGTTGTTGAGTGTGGTTATGTGCGGATTATTCGTTCACGCTGATTGGTTCGATCATTTACATTATTGCGTATTCGCGTATTCTTTCGCAATTTATTATTTATTTCGATTGTTTTTTCAGACTTTTTATTTTTAATTTTGTCCGCTTGAAAATGGCTAAATAGCCGAAAAGCTTTATGTTTATTTTAACATATTAAATTTAGCGATTTTAACTACGTTTTCTTGTTTACATTATTATTACGAATTACTTTTGTTTTATTTATTATACTTTATATTGGGTGTTATTTATTTTTCATTAAGATTATATAGTTTTTAACAAAATTAACCAAACAAACTATTACACCGTTTACTCACTAAACACATTTTTATTGCGAAGCTTTTCGACAATTATGTCATTTTCAAGCACGCACATTTTTAGTGATTAAACAGTGTAACATTTTGCTTGGTTTATAATTAATAAAATCACTACTCCCCAATATATTCAACATTTAACAAAATAGTTACGTGTATATATATATATATATATATATATCGCTTAGCATGTTGTTCACCCGATGGCATAATCGTTATATTTATTTCGAGGAAGTGGTTATAAAATTTTTGCTTCTTTGTTTATTTATAACGCATGGATGCAAGTGCAGGTATGCACATAGTCGGTTTTATTTATTATGTACATTTTGCAATGTACAAGTGTAGTATTGAAATTGAAATTATTATTATATTTCTTTCTTGTGAAATATCTTCACGATGGCTGTTCCTCTTCCATTAAATCAGTGTATTTCTTCATAGCTTCGCTGTGTTTTTGCTTCCTTTCATCTTATCATTTAATATCAGTTTTCTTCTTCAGTTTTTCTTCAAAGCTCTCGAAAGTATTAACTTTGCTTATGAAACTGCTCCTGTTCATAATGTCTCCTTCCGTTACGTAATTTGCTCAATATGTTTCTTACCCGAAACCAGCCAATTCGCGTTCTGTGGTTTTCATCGAAATATTCGAAAATTCTTCTCGTTAAACGTTCCGTTTCAATTTTTTTTAAGCGACCCTAATAGATTATTTATTTTCCATTATTATTAGGTATCTTTAACCTGTATTTTTCGTTACTTCTTTTTTTCGACATTTTCTGATCACTTCTCGGTCCTAGAATTTTGCGTACTATTTTACATTACGATTATTATGACTTTTTATTATTATTATTATTATTATTATTATTATAGTAATTATTATGACTTCTTATTATTATTATTATTATTATAGTAATTATTATGATTTTTATTATTGCGTATCAGAAAGTATTTCTGTAGCGTTTCCTGGATGATGCGTATTCGATTAAACGGAATAAAATTACTTTTAATTTTATATTTCGATGAAAACGGTCTACTAATTTCGCCGGATACACAGCATCATGTGGACTATTTTCTTTTTCCTTAAGGTTCAGTTTATTATTTGTTGTTAAGTTTTTCATTGTTTTCATTCGGTCCCGCCGAGGCTGTCAGCTGATAGACTGAAGTAATTTCATTTTATCGTGTGTTAAATTATTAATGCGATCCTTATAAAATTATGCACTTGTATCTATTTTATTTTTTAAATTATGTAAAACATAAAATCGTTCGCCGGTGATATAAGGTACAATCGTATACATGTATACATACTATATATATATATATATATATATATATAATATATATATATATATATATATATCTATATATATATATATATATATATATATTAAATAAAGGCAAACTAACGATCAGTTGTAACTGACATACAAGCTGGGTAGGGGGTTTATCTAAAAAACGTGAACTGTACAAAACATTTATCTTGCGACTTTTATCAAAACACGATCACCTCATAGCGCTCACGACATAACGTAACACCTCGTTCTTCAAATAACGACCGTCGACTGGGAATTTTCAGATAAAGTATCCGGACTAACTCGGGAAAAAGTTCGTTGAGAGCTGTTCGGTTGGTTTTGATTTTAAAATTTACGGTATTCGTCTCTATATTTCCCAACTACAGGCATCTTCACGGAATAGCTCCACCTCTTGCTGCGCCACTTTCCAGCGTAAGTTGCTCGTATCTTGCGCGAGATTTTAACTTTTTTATTTCTTTTTTTTGCTCCTCTTTTTTTGTTACGTACATCAACACGCGTTCCTTTCATTTTTCACTCATATCGTATCGTCAATTCGTGTTCAAGTTTACCTCTTCCCTACGTCGTTAATTTTTGTAAAATCTCCGGATACTTAAAAACCTTATAAAGCAACGTAATTCGACGTGGCTAATTACGTATAATGTTTAATCGTATAACCGTTTTTTTATTTTATTTTATTTAATAAGAATGCGCATCTTATTTTATTAAAAGAACAACAAGAAGAACTTATATGTTATATATATATATATATATATATATATATATATATATATATATATATATATATATATATATATAAATCGAAGAATTAAATTGATGTACATGTGTAAAGATTATACATCTGTACTGTAGAGTGTTACTTCTGTTCTGACTTAAAGTATCAGTAGAAAGTAAAAGTTAAGAATTAATTAAAGTATGATAGTTGCAACTCAAAAAGAGAAATCCGATCGCGTATAGAGCAATCAAGAGCAATGCTCATTAAAATGAAAAACCTGCTCACCAGAAGGTAATTAAGTCTCGAATTACGCATTAGAATGTTAAAATGCTGCGTCTTCTCAATCCTTCTTTACGGCATTGAAAGTTGAGCATTCGATGCTACCTTGGAATAAAGGATAAAGGTCTTTTATATTCGTACCGACGCATGCAATGAAAATAACAAACAAAAAAGTTCCGGATACAATGACATCGAAGCGCCCGGAATTATTAAATTTGATAAAAGAAAGAAAAACAAGATATGTGGGCCACATCATGAGAGGGCAAAAATACGAAATTTTGCGTCTCCCATTATGGAAGGAAAGCTTCCAGGCAGTAACAAGCCGTCCTTAAAATACGTGGTCAAAAGTTTTTTATCGTTTGTTTTATCATTCGACTATTGAAATGTTCAGGTCTGCCATGTCAAGAAAAAACATCGCCATGTTAAACCTTCGTGACGGAGACTACTTATAAAGAAGAAGAATATTGTAAACTGCAGTAAAAAAAAGTAACAAAAGAAAAAATATGCTAACAAAAGGCATTTTATTAATTTTCTTAAAAATTTTAGTTTACATAGAAATTAACGGTCGTTTCTATCGAAATGTGATTTTTGGTTTAAAAAAAAAAAAAAAAAAAAAATATATTAACCCTGGTGTCCGCCATATGGTATATGAAATTTGAATGCAAATAAAATTTTCTATTCTAATGCCTCGATTAGAAAATTATTTATATATATACATCAAAATTTTTTAATGTACCACCGAAACGGTCAGATATGTTCCGGACAAATAGAATAAACGACGTTTACATGATAAACGAACAACTCAAAATCCGACGACGAATGAGTTCAAGAATAAAGTTCTGATCGTACATTCCGAGGAATGTAGGATTATTTGAGGGGATAACGAACAGAGGAAACGAGGAAAGACGGATCCGAGACCTAAAGTACCATTAAAATTTTACTTGTCATCGTAGAATATATACATTGTTATATACATATATATATATATATATATATATATATATATATATATATATATATATATATATATATATATATATATATTGTGTTTTACTACAGGACTCTGAACTTTCTAGATTTGCTTCCAAACACACACACCCTGTATATTTGAATTGTAAAGAATGCATTTGCGAAAAAAAAAAAATTATGAAAACTGTTCGCGTAATTTAACGAGCAAATCGACATGCCAAACTTTATCAAACGCTTGGGCTACGTCGAGAAATACTCGGCAGCAATAGTTCTTTTCCTGCAGCTTGCGATGCGATGCATCTGATCAATTTATAATTGAGCTAGTTACGAAAACCAAATAAATGGTCTGGAATTAGCTGTTTTGTTTCAATAATAGGTCTAAGCCGCTTTAATATAAATTTTTCGAATAGTTTGTTTATTCTTGGAAGCAGAGATATAGGTGAAGGAAATTTGGAGATTGAGCTGGAGCTTGAACAGCATTATTACCTGAGCTCTTTTCCATTGCCTAGGTAAACTTCCTACGCGTAATAGGGCATTGAATATGTATGCGAGGAAAATAATCGTATTTCTTCTTCAATTATTCGTAGTCTAATCATAACATATCTAGATGCTTTTTTCACATTCAGGTTCTTCTTGTCAATTTCATTAGCTATTTGCGCGATGGAAAAGTGCTTAATATTTTCGTCAATTTTTTGAAAATTCCCGGTTAGTATCTGAATTCGATATAAATCTTAAAAACCTGTACCACATGGTAGCGTCTTAGGGCTTATCTACAGCCGGTAACGAACATTTATCTCTATGTTCACTGATGACACGGCAATTCTAGCTACAGATAAGATATAACAGCGTGCTAATGAATATCTACTGCTTAACAATAAACGAATTTTCCAATGACATCGAATCAGCGGATAATCCCAAAAAATGTCAAGCGCCTACGGATGCACATCGGTTCGAATCTAATTTTTATGTGGTCATTGTTAAACCTATTCCAATTTATGGAATCTAGTATTTCTAATATAGATTCCGTACAAAGACGGCAAAATAATGCACTCCCCGTACGATCACCCACGCATACAGATTTGAACGCGATAATGGTATACAAATTCCAATCGTCATCTATAAAATTACCAGGTTTGCTTGCGAACACGAAAAAGACTGGATGTTGAAAGTCATACAGCTATTGGACAACTGTCACAGAATTTAAGACGCCTTAAACGTCGAAAACCATATGACTTATTGAAGTTAATAAGTCGGAATCACTTAAGTCTTTACATATACTTTCAACTTCATCGTCCTTATTGTCAAAGACTACATAGTCGTCACGATAGTCTTAAAGAAAATATATATATATATATATATCACGATATGCATATATCAAACCACTGCTGGGTATAGACAGTCCCCAAACTTTTCTAACGACTCCTATCTTATGTGGCTCGGATCCAATTGATTGTTGCCAATTTAACAATATCATCTCCCCAACTAATCATAGGCCTCCCTCCCTCACGTTGGCTACCAACTGGCCATCACTGTAATATCCGTTTAGTCCATCTTTCATCCTCTTGTCTTGCCAAATGTCCGGCCCATTTTCATTTTAGCCTGGCGATCAGCTCCAGTGCGTCTACCGATTTCGTCTGTTCCCTAATCAATGTAAGCATCTTGCGATCTTTGAGTTTGATTTCGAGGATAATTCTCTCGTGAGCCGTTTATATATATATGTGTGTGCGCGCGTGTGAAAAGCTAATGATGCTACACGAAAAAAGAAAAAAAGAGTTCGTAATTAGTAGTATCAACTTTTCTAGGGGGGACACGTCCAAATCATTTTAAAGTCCCGGGCTGGGATTCATTTCATCTCTCGATTGGTGAATATTTTATTCGACGTCTGTATTTATTTTCATACATTATATATATATATATATATATATATATATATATATATATATATATATATATTTATATATATTTATATAGGTATAAATATACATATGAAGTGTAGTATATGTAAAAATATTTAAGTATGTGTATGTATATGTTTACTCGTATGTTTGATATGCATGAAAAAGTATCTTGTTTGTTTAAAATACATGTTTTAGACAAACACGATAAGTTACATTCTTCATCGTACGTTTTCTTTTATGTTCATATATGGAAAAAATAATTGACGTTGAAAATTGATAATCGTTTCTTTGTAATCTTGACAATTTGAGACCATCGTTAGCATTGTTATTTCGGATAATGTACGCTCGTACATACTGTAGCGAATATATATATATATATATATATATATATATATATATAAAACTGCAGATACATGTTTATGTAATATAATATAGGTAACACGACAAATATCTACAATATAACAGATGTATGTGTGCGCGATTTCCTTTGAAATCTTTCCCCCGGTGAAAATAATAGCTTTTAAACTTTTGACGGTCGGCGTTCCGCAAACAATAGAGGACCGTTCGGGAAATTGTAAATAAAAGAAATCTTCTAAACTGATTGTGAGAAAGACTTTCGTAGTAGTGATATAAATTTATAACCCCGCGAGATAAACGCTTGGTGCGTTAACGCGGTACTGTTAGGTCGCATATAGAAAAACGAAATTCGAACCAATACGCCATAGACTAACCGAAAATTTTAATTATAACTAATATATTCTTAATCGAAAACTCGGATATACGTTTAATACAGTTATAATCAAGCAGATACGAGGTTGTTTTATAGCGGAGTAGTACAATCTGTTCGGTAACGGGATTCCATTTGGTACTCGTTAGGCACACACCGTATCGCTTAACATAAATCTGTGAGGATGACAATGAATTAAATTGATTCATCTTAAAAATATTAAAATATGTGTTCAAAAGAAACTCGGGGAATTTAAAAGTAGGTACTTAACCAAGCCGGGGTTGTGAAAAACTGTAACACGTGTATCGAAGAATTGTGAAAAATTCTAAGACGAGTTTAAAGGTGTCCGGAATTATTAAAAAAAAAAAATGGAACATTATGCGAGCCAATGACGAAACGATCGATGGAAATAATATTATGGACAAGTGTTAAACAGAAATACAATCGGTGATTGGAAAATTATTAGCTTGCCGAGCACCTGGGATGTATACGTAGGCGATACTACTCAAATCGAAGACCGAATAATAATACAGTTACCTATGAAGATGTCATACCGGCTAATTTGTATATATATATACGACGATTAACAAATAAACATGGATATTGGAACAAATTTACACGTCCAATGTTTATAAGTAAAGTATAACAAAAAAGAAATGGCATTGATTATCAGGGGATCGTATTAATAAATTTTAAGTAACATTACATTTTTTTTTTTTTTAAAGCAAAGTTAAGCGAGCTGTGTCTAGACAAGAAACAAGTTAGATAAAATTACGGATAATCCGGAAAAACTGCGGATCTAAATTAGTACCGCATTGATAACTCCCGCGTAATATAAAAATAAATAAATAATGATATATATCTATATGTATATATATAAGAAGGCATTTTTATGTTAGTGGTCCAAGGGAAGATGCTTGGAAAGGCAACAAGAGGAAGGAAAAGGATAAAGTACACAACAACGAACATAGAAATTGATAGAACTTATGAAGTAATAAATTCAGCTAGACGCAAAGAGATACGAGTTGGCTAACGGTTCTTGATATGCAACCCCCTGAAAGGAGATACAATAAAATAATTATATGTATACGACTAACTCGGATACGGGAACTCGTAATACACGCACATTTTTATTATAATTAATCTGAATTAACGCGCCGCGTGCAGCGAACAAAGACTAGTGGCACGAGAGAGAGGAAATCAAATCAAGTAGTAGAGACGAGACATGCGTACGAACATGGTTTCTGTTAGAAAGGAATATTCATCTTTGAAGAGACGAGAAAGCGAGGAGGGAAGATTGGTCGACAATCTGAGTGAGACGTACAAAGGACAGTCAATGAGGATGTGGGAGGGAAAACGTGACGCTATACACGGTGCACTGAGGAGTCGGAGTTCTGTTGATCAGGTACGAATGGGTGAGTCTTGTATGACCCAGAGTTCTGTTGATCAGGTACGAATGGGTGAGTCTTGTATGACCCAGCCGCAGTCTGCCGGAGGACAACGTCATCTTTGCAGTTTGGAAGCGAAGTCTTCCAAGGTAAAACGGAATTCTTGATTTGGCGAAGCTTATTTAATGAGGAGGTCGACTTCTACTTTTGTCGCCACGAAGCAAGAAGTAGTTGACGTAATAACGTACATCGATAGCTGGAACTGGTACGTTTGGGATCGCCAACAATATAGCAGCCTTATTCGCTGCTCCATCTGCCTGTTCATTTCCTGGAATCCCGGCATGGGCTGGAATCTGCAGGAACGAGGCTAATTGGCTCGGTTTAACTAATAAAAGCCGTGTCACTTCTTTAGCTATAGGAGATCGTTTATATATATATATATGTGGAGGGTACATATGTTTAAAATTCTTTTTGATGCTTAACCACAGTTTTTTTTTTTTTGTTTGCTAAACTTCTATTCGAAAAATAAATAAAGAAACGAAGAATTGGAAATGGAAATGAAAACATCGAAATTTATTCTACTTTTTTTAGCAGTATATATATATATATATATATATATATATGCATGTGTATATCTATATATTAAATTGGTAAGGGTAGAGAGATCGACCTCTTTTTGCGGTTAAAACGTATTTTACTCATCTCTTTGTACGAACGAATATTTATTCAGTATAAAAGCGTTCTGTTATGTACTCACGTAAAAGCGACTTTTACCGGGTTAAGTCGCGAGATGTATCTATTTCAATTTCGAGACGTTGAGTTTTTTGATATAGGTATAGAGATATATAAACATAATGTCGAATCGGATGCATAGGATTTTAACCTGGAATATATCGGCAATAAACTGCTTAGTATTTGCACTATCGATACTTTAACACACGAATACTTATTATAGGACAAACACGAGAATAGTAATAGCGATCGTAATAATAATAATAATAAACAATAGGTAGTACCGATAAACAATAATGATGATGATAGTCGTATATAGATGAGAAGTGCAAAAGTAAATAAGAACTTTTCAAGAATGAAAGATATTTCTAACGTATCCCAGAATAGACGAACCCTCTGGGTC
Source organism: Coronaproctus castanopsis (assembly GCA_032883995.1). Taxonomy (NCBI): domain Eukaryota; kingdom Metazoa; phylum Arthropoda; class Insecta; order Hemiptera; family Monophlebidae; genus Coronaproctus; species Coronaproctus castanopsis. Next base: position 269,294,410 of record CM065053.1, on the reverse strand, counting down.
TTTTGGTATAAATGAACGTTTAAATGTATTTTCAAACTCTGACACGCATGGCAAATAGCACCTGTCAAAAATATCTATATGTACACGTGTAAAAAAAGGTACATACATATATATATATATATATATATATATATATATATATATATATATATAAATGCCCTGTTTTCGATATTAAAATATTTGGTATAAATATCTTCCCTCGTCATTAAAAAAAAAACAATAAAAAAGCCACACGTGTTCCTCTCCAAAAAATGAACAAGCGATATAGTTCAAATGTCTGAGGTTGCGATACCAAATTTTCGAACCACCTAAACGTATACATTTACATTCGAACAACCGCATAAAGAATCAAGCGAGACTCAGAAATCGAAATATAATAAGGAAGTTAAAATATCGGGAAGATTTTCTTCTTTTGACAGATAAATTATCCATAATTTAAAAAATACAACCCGTTCGCGTGCAACCGATTTGAACCGTCTTTTGAAATTGGATCTCGATATATATATATATATATATATATATATATTGTAATATAATTTAGATTTCCCACAAATATTATTCGTCTCACAGATATTCGACACATACATACAGGCGTGCACGTTTAAGCGATAGCGGAAGTTGTAGTAAACGTTCGTCTTATACTTCTTCAGCGCATAAAGTTGCATTGTATATATTAATTTTGTATATACAATGAAGTAAGGAAAGTTAGCAAACCTAAAACAATAAATGGAAAGACGGAATGTAGATATGCTCGGAGTAAGCGAAGTTAAGTGATTAGAAATTAGAAAGCGGACGGAGCGAAGAGCACAGATTTATACATAGCGGCTACTAATAGAACGGGAGCAGTTGGATTTCTTTTAAATAAACGCGTAGCAAATAAAGCCAAATGCATTTGGCTTTATTATGAAAGAATCATCTTCATAAAGATCGAATCGGAACCTAAAGATTTAATTCCAATAAAAGTGTATTTGCCAACGAGCGCATACGCAGATGGAGAAATTGAAGAGGTATATCAACAAATCGAAGAAATATTACTGGATTTGCATAATAAACCTATAATGATTTTAGGAGATTGGAGCGCGGTAGTTGTAGAAGGTGAACTAATGGGAGTAGCAGACGAATTCGGATTTGAAAAAGGAACAAAAGACGTCTAGTAGATATCTGTCATGATTTAATAACAACTAACACAATATTTGACCGGCCGAAAAGAAGAACATACACTTGGACAGCTACTAATAAAATTGAAAGATACCGATTGTAGACATCAAGTGAAGAACTGTAAAAGTTCCCCAGGTGCGGATGCAGAAGCGGATCATATTCCGGTAATAATGACGATTCAATTACGTATGTAAAAGAACGTAATTAACACCATGTACAAATAGTGGAATATAAACAAAATTAAAAACGACCAAAAGTTACAGAAAGTCTTTATGGAGATGAAGCGATTAATACTTATTGATCTATAGACAAACAATGGAACTACATCAGATCGAAAATAAACAAAATTGCACAGAAGAACAAATAGACAAAGAAAGAAAAATAATTTATAAACCATGGATAGGTAAAGAAATATCGCAATTAATGGAGTTAAGACGGATAGCCAAAAGTAAATAATAATCAGCAGGAATATAGAAGATATATGGTAAATATAGAAAACCGAAAAGTTAAGGAAAAATGGATTGAAAACCAGTGTAAAACTATGGATGACAATATGAGAAAGGCTAATACGGAAAAAGTTTATTATAAAAAGATTATTTTCGGGGGGAAAACCCGAGTACACTAAGAGACAAAAATGGTAAATTATAATTCGATAATAAGAAAATATAACAGATGGAAAGAATATATCGAAAAGTTGTACAGTGAGATCTAATATATGATTCAATTTTAAAAGAATTTGCCGAATTACAAGACGATGAGAAAGGGGTCCGCCTATTTCACTAAATAAGTTGAAAGCCAATAAAGCAGTAGGAGTTGATCAAATTCCTGGAGAACTGCTAAAATTATTAGGAGATAGATCGAAAAACATTGTATTTAATTTATCAAATAAAATATATTTTGAAGGAATCATCCGCACAAATACTTCGAGCAGGGTATACTGGTCACTATACCGAAAAAGCTAAACGCTCAAGATTGTAAAGACCACAGAACGCTAAATACATTGGCTCATGCCCTTAAAATTTCGACGCGAATAACATATTATAGAATAGAATCCAAAATTGAAAACAACCTAAAAGATGATCAATTCGGTTTTCGGAGAAACAAACCCGCAAGAGAAGCTATACTCTCCCTTTAATACTTGAAAAAGGTTTTGAAGTAGCGAAAAAAAAGGTTTATATAGCTTTTGTAGATATAGAGAAATCTTTCGACTATGTAGATTGGACTATACTATTTAACTACTTAAAGAAACAAGGTATTAGAGATCGTCCTGTTTAAAATCAAACCAATCAATAATAGATGAACAAAATACAAAGATAGGCAAAGGAGTACGTCAAGGCTGTAACCTTTCTCCGTTACTTTTTAACAGTTACATTGAAGAGGCATAGGATTTTTACTTAGAAAATAAAAATAATAATGGAGTAATGATAAAATATATGACGCAATTAGATTCGCCGATGATATAGTAATAATAGCAGAAACAGAGAAGGAACTACGAGAGTCTTTAAATGAGTTAATCGAAGCACTACAACAAAAATGTAAAATGAGAATAAATACTACTAAAGTGATGGCATGTTCAAAAAATGGTAATCAAAGATTAAATATTGTCTTAAATCAAAAGAGTTTAGATCAAGTATCCTCTACTTGGGAAATATCGTCAGATAGTAGAAGTATGAAAGATATAAGGAGAAGAATAGGAAAACACTTCTTGAAAAGCTTTATCCGGAGTATTTGCATGATGGAACGGAGCCAAAAAGTTAAAATGACAAGCTCAGAGTAAGAATGCCTTGACCGAGTAAAATATCTAATAACGAACGAACGTCGCGAAATAGAAAATACGTTGAAAAAGAGAAAAAACGAAATGATCGGGCATTTCATCAGACATTCGGAATGGATGTCACTAATTGAAAGAATGATGAACGGAAGAGACGAAGTAAAGACAGACCACGAGTTGGATATGTGGACCAAGTTAAAAGTGGCGGAAGTTGTTATAAAAGCGCGAGCATGCTCCCGTAGAAGGATCTAATGTGTTATATGTTACTCACCCACCAACCGCAAGGTTGAGGAGAGAAATAAGAAGAATATATATATATGTGTGCACAGACTTTGGAAAGTGACATCTGCAAAATATTTAAATTTTTTCGATAGAATAATTAAAAATTAGCCTAATAAATAAATCGTTAAACATTATTAAAATTTATCGATTACCATAGTAGACTATATCGCAAAATGTTGGAGATGTAAATTTATATCGGATCACCGTATAACAGAATTAATATGAAAAATAATAGAAGAAAATTTATACAGTTATAAAAATATAATAATAATAATAATAATAATAATAATTCAAATTCAAATTTATTTCACATTGTTATTTCCAGCGTTACATACAACGAAATAATTATCAATAGTAATTAGTAATTTAATTATATAAAATAAAACAGACCAAAATTATGGCATACAGTAAAAATCGGAAACAATATAACCCATCTGTGTAAAACTCAATCAAGTATAAAACTAGAAGAGGTCAAGGAGATTTTTCCTATGCGGGAAGTATTATAACTCAGGACGGAAAAAGCGCTAAGGATATAAAAGCGAGAATAGCCCGGGGAAAAACAGCGTTTACTAAGAAGAAGTTCATATAACGATTCTTTTCACACAAAGTCGCATAAAGTAGCTTTAAGAAATTATTGTAATAGAGCCCAAACAAAATTATTTTAAGTTATAACAAAAACAAACTTAATAAAGATAAGAATATCATTAAGCAAATTGCCGTAGCAAATACAATCCGAATATACAATTATGGAACAAACCAAAAAATAAAACAATCCTCGAAAAAATAAAACGATAATTATTTATGATCAATTAAATATATAGGAAAATACGCTTACAAAATTATTTAAAAAAATTTAAAAAGTACAATATTAAGAAATAAAATATTATTTAAATTAATTTACAATAATAAAATAGAAGAGAATAAGGTATTATACTACAATTTGGAGTATACAGAATAAACTGCAAAAAATGTAAATAAGTTTTATATAGGTGAAACGGGGGCGACAAATATATAATAGACTATTCATTCGAATGAAAATCACTTTATGGAAAACGCTGTAGAGAAGTATAGAAAACATTACAGATAATATAAACGAAAAAAATTACACATAGAATATAAATTTTCGAAAAAGAAAACTATTAGAAAAAATTACAACTTATAAAACATAGAAGTAGTAATAATTTATTAAATTAAATAATACGATCAATTTTGATGAAGATTTAAAATCTGGGTTTTTTGAGTAAATGTTATTGTAAACATATATGTATATATTTATATATATATATATATATATATATATTTTTTTTAGTAAATTACATCTAGCTAGTTAATATAAATCGATATATAAAAGTTTTTGTTATATTCATATCTGTGTTAATTTATATGTAACTTTAGTAGCAATGCCTGGGTGGAACCCCTACTTTGGAAATAATAATGTAATATAGGTGGATAGAATTTTAGTAATGTGGCTAAATAAGACAGAATCGTGAAAGCTGAATAAATGTTATTAACAACCATTTCCTGCGACACGTCGTTTATAGTTCGTTAAATCGATTTTTAAATCCTTTTCTAGGGAATTATATTCGATCGGGTAAAAAGTCTGTTTTCTCATTCGAGATTTATTAATACGCGAAATTTTTTGCCGTTCCCATACCTCCTGATCGTGTTTTATTGCTATCGAATGAAATTTCGAATTTACTAACGTTCTTAAGTTAACCTATACAACTGAAGAACAATAAGTGGCATTTGCTTTTGGACAAATATTCCCAGTATCGCTCGTTGAAGAACTTTTACGGATTCTATATACGGTATTTAGCCGTACCACACCCAATTCATAAGCACGGTTGATAGAGTGAGAAGTACAATACGAAGTTAAGAGAAGAACCTACATAGTAAATAATTATTATTATTGAACAAAATAGAATACAAGATAAGCCGCCTTACAAAAGGTTATTACGTTTAAATCTGATCTATGCTTATATTTACTATACGCATAAATTGAAGTCGTAATTAACCATGGTAGAAATTAAACGATTGAGAGGGGTCATTGCAGAACTCACGCGCTAAATTTAGTATTATATAAAAAATTCTGTAGTATTCAGGTTTAGTGCGCACCTGATTGTATTGTATTGATTGTAATTATTGTGTGGTATTTGAAACAAAACTCCAAGTTGGACAACAGTTGGCTAGGTTATGATTCCACAGTATTATATATTATACGTCACTCATCGTGAATTACTAACGTAATAGCGTAAAAAACAATAGGGGAAATCTAAATAGGAGGACCGTGCAGAATTCTCACTGACGACATTCAAGGAAGGATTACGTGTAAATCATTATCGAGTGCACGCGACATTTTTACACGTTGATATGTTGCCCGCCAACATTCTGGCTCAGGCGATGAAGAAGAATTTGTAAAAAAATGTAAATGTGTACATTACACACATATGTATATATATATATATATATATATATATATATATTCAAAAAGGAATAGGCATTATGAATTACCTTAGTTTCGGGTTAATTACACGCTATAATGTCTACTTTTCGCTATTTACACATACAACTTTATTACCATTATTATTATTGTCATCATTACTATTGCTATTATTATTATAAACATTATTGTTTGTAGTAGTAATAGTGTTATAAGTTTAGTTAAATAGGTACTTATCGGAGAATAATATTCTGGTAACAATCGACAAGGTGAATTATACCATATTTCATCCGCTTTTAATTCCGGGGCTATTTAAAGTACTTCGTCTTAAATAATAAATATAATCTTAAAACATTTATGAAAGTGATTTATGTACCATCTATATATATATATATATATATATATATATATATATATATATATATATATATATATATACACGCGCGTAATCTAATATAATACTTGATAGTTTTAATCGCTCTATCCTGACGAAGCTTATTTCTCGCTTGTACACCGGGATTGTTCGTTATTTATTCTGCCCGAGTTAATAGCTTCTTTTTTTTTTTTTTTTTAATTTTCTCGTTTTGTTATCTCGTCGATTTGGCCGTCACAAAAAGAGACGCTAAAAGGTTGTCCGCGTTATTGTACGAAGATCATCGCCCTACACTATATACATAGCGGTAAGCGGCGAATTCGGACGCGCGTGTGATGGATTGACGGCGATTCGTAAACGGATATTAATAAGGTGTAAATAGCCGCTGTTAGACGCAAAGAACCGCCGCTCGTAATGTTTTCTTATATTTAGTAGCTCCGTAGAACATTATAATCTTCAATCTGAATTTTTCATTAACCCCGGGGCTGCTGTTGGCCGAGGTCCTGCGAGGACGGATTATCCTCGTTTGAGAGACGAGGATAGCGGCTTTAAACGCTTTTCCAATTGTTAGCCGGCACCGATAGGAAATTGTATCTCTTTTTATTTACATAAAAAAAAAAAAAGGTTACAGGTACACGTAATGTTACACCTACAATAACGGTTAAGTTATTATCTATATTTATGTATATACTTCCAGCTAACATATGTCAGCAACATGCGTGCGTTTCATATCTATATATATTTTCACCTGACAATATTGACGATAGCCAGACCGTAACCCTGAGGTATAATGGAAATAGTAGTATCTTCGGAAGAACCTTATTCATCCACTTTACTTAGTACGCCAGAAATAATATATAATATCTATCTCGTTCGAGTTAGCGTAGTCCGGGTAACAACAATAAAGCGTATCCGTAATTTCCGCTGTTAGCCTTTTAAGATTGTTCGTGTCTAAACAGTCATCGTCATTTTAATATATACATATATATATATATATATATATATATATATATATATATATATATATATACATGTATTGAAACGTCGCTGAAAATGTTCATCAATCATAGCGCTTACGAACGCCGATATTTTTACCAATACACCATTATATCAAAACGTTTCTTGTGTTTCTACTACTCTCCCCGTCCACGACCCGTATAAATTCGAAAAATGTCTAAGAACGGCGGATTACATATTTGAGCAGGGGGGGTAAGGATAGATTACCGATAGAATTGTAAAGGAAAGAGTATAATATCCTTAGTTTATAGCGTGTATGATGTAGACGACGCTATTATTAATCATTTTGCTCCTCTAACCCATCCGCTGTCACGCCGCGACTTTGGCTACTTTGACGAAACTTTGTTCGTCGGACAGTTTTTGTTGTTCTTCATCTTCTTTAATCGTCTGTTTTACTCTATCTATCCCGCAGTTTCGGATTTATATATACACGTAAGCACGGGAGCGAATAAATCAGACGATCGGGGAAATAATTAAAATCCCCCTAAAATTTCCACCCCGGTTTACGAAAGTTGAATCTCACTTTTATCGATAACTCACGTCGATACTTTTCGATGAAATAGACAGCCCGCTGGACTGACACCACACGATACTTTATTAAGAAACTGCCGCATTGCATAACAAATCGCAGGTGAAAAGGAAATTAACGAAATAGTTATTTCCAAAGTATCCAGTTCGAACGATGTTATTCGTCGATATATATATATATATATATATATATATATATATATATATATATATGTATTCAAAATATTAAAAAACATAGCCGTTTCAGGGATTGCCTTTTTCTGCGCACAAGTGTACATTCTCTCTTGTTACGTGATAAAAAGCCTGTAAATGTAACCACAAAAAAAAAAAAACAAGAAAAAAAATTGAAATATCGGGTTACTGTATCGAACCGAGCAATTCTAATTGATAACAAACATTTATGGTCTAATCTTAGTTCCAAATTTAATATTATCTTTAGTAACATAAGTCGATTGCAGCGCAATACTTGAGACTCTCGGAGGTTCACCATATGTAAAGAGGATTAATCCAATCGATTTAACGTGTTACCTACGTCCCTCTCAAAATTTTAAGAAATATAAACAAACGTTGGAACAAATTTCTCTCGAGTATCTTATTATCGAACTGTATTTTCATCAGAGGCTTGCTTCACCTAGTGATCTACTTCCAAACGTATCTATATCTCGCAGGCTGAGCAATGAATTCGCTTACAACTAGTAAGTATATAGATAATAATTTACAACGTACAACTCAACGATAACATTCCGATTAGTATACTTAGAACAAGAGTCATATAGAGCTGTGTAGTAAACATTGCCATTGCTGGTGTTAAGTCGGTAAAATATGAAATAGACAAACATATTGACAACTTCCTGATAAAGAGTAACGTAAATATTAATCACGAATTTATCGAAATACTGCATATCATCTTCCATATTATCTACACGATTAAAGAAAATTTTAACGTCTAAACAGTTTAAAACAATTACCGACGATTACCTACATAAAAAAATATCAAACATTATAGGATGAATATAACCGTTTAGCGAAATAATTCCTTCCGACTATAAATGACCCACTACACAACGTCGTGTTTATTATTTTAATGTACAGTTCATTAGCGGACATGGATCGTAAGATTGCACATATGTAAGTATAGAATATCCGAACAGATGTTGTGTAGCATGCAATATAACTGGCATCGTAAAGCATATCCTGACAGGATGCAATCGTAGCAGCACCGAATTTACAGACATCAGCCGGTACTGAATTAGTAAATAAAGAGTTCTTTAATAATTTTACAATACTAAAAAACTCATCTACATTTATGCTAGTAATTAAAACTTTGTATAAATTTTAATTGTAAAATAGATTGACTAGAGTACCGCAAACTTAATTGGACGTACTCTGTTCAGTTCATTATTCTTAATTTACTTGTAAATATCAAAACTCTTCATAAAATCTACCTATATAGGTTCCGTACTGCGAGTATGTTGTTCTAATAACCGAATCGATGATCTAGAACACTTTTTGTTCGCGTGTCCATATTTTACTTCTTAGCGTGATAAATTTAAGATCGACAAGATAAAATCCTTCCACCTGATACAGACAAATATGCCTTTGTCAAATTCTCATTAGGTGCGGATATTTCCTATTGGGAATCAAAACATAAATTTCCTATTACGAATTAAAACTTCTACGCGAATCTGTAGTAGGAAATTTAATTTCAAATGTAAAGCCATTATATTGACCAACTGACGGTCGACTTCTGCTGCCTTAGAAACAATTTTTGGAGATCGCACGAACACTTAATAAAAAATAGCATAATTTTCATATATGTATATACGTATAAATAACAGTAATAGTATAAGTAATGATATGTGTAATGTGTATGTATTGGAACTATTTATTAAGCGAACACTTGGTGGTGATGGGTACTATGTTAAATGTCTTCCTATACACCATCTTTATTATTATAAATGCACTCTATGTAAGTTCCCACTTGCATACAAATATCCTATATGTTTTATTTTTTCTCTCTTTTCTCTGTTTTATGTTTCCTTTATAAAAAGAATTGATATAACTACAACTACACATGCACCTGTATATTTATTAATAAATTTGCTCCACTTGCATATGAAGAAATGGAGACAAAAAAATATAGAAATGTTTTTTTTTCTATAAATTTATTAATAGAAAAGGGAGAGAAATATTTTCGTATAATATTTTTTCCAAAGGTGGTGGAGCTATACCCTTGTATCAGAACATGTTTGTATCATGTTATGGAGATTTAAAAAAAAAAAAAAGATGTAGTTAATATTCATATACAAATACACAAGTAGAAAAGAGTTTAAAATTCAATAAATTACAAAATACTGATCCTAAAAAGTTGCGGCTAGAAGTAAAATAAAGAATTAAATAAAGCAAACGAACGCAGAAACGCACAACAAGTCTAGACGAGCGTAACTGCACAAACTGATTCCTGTTTAACTTATAATTTAATAACTACGTTCGACTCGATGTAAATAAATTAATAATCTGTAAAATTATAATAAGAACAATTACGCTTTATGCTTGACCAGTCATTTTAGCTAATGTTACAAAATATGATTAATTTGAAGAATGTGGAATAGTAGTGATAAAGAAGTTAAAATTAGTATTTTTTTTTTTCTATCGGATTTTTTCATTGATATTGTTTTTCAATTAGCCGATTTTTGCGAATCATAATATTAATATTTTTTCATTTTATATTTTTTTATCTTTTTATATATTCACTTGTAAAAGCTTTGTGATTTTTCATAAAGAAAAAAAATTAAATGATTTTAATTTCATTTTTATTGTTTATTTAATAAAAGATATTGTTTATTCTATTAGATTACATTTATATTTTTAATAAATATAGGCAACTTTATAATCAGTATTCAGGTTTTTTGTTGGTAGTTTTTCCTGTTCTGCATAACCGGCGCGTGTTTCGATTTCCAAAGAAATATCCTCGGTATTCCTCTTAGCCGCCATAATAACGTTCCTCCTAACAATTCAATTAACACGGGAAACCTTTTTAATATTTCTATTCGTTCAAATTATAGATAAAATTTTCCAGACAATTTCAATTAAAGAGAAAAACGACAGTCGTCTCTAATTCGGGGTTTTTCAGTTTTCATTTCGTCGAAAATGATTTGACGAAATTTTAGTCCAACTTCGCCGAACGGATATAACATCGTGCCAAAACTAAAGTTTTTTAAAAAGTTTTACGTCGAAGTAAAACGGCGTCCGTGAAAATGAATGAAAAGTGCGGCGGTTTTTTAACGTTAGTATCGGTGTGAAATATTTAGCCGTTGTTGCAAAGTCGATTGTAGCGGTTTGTAAATTTTTCACAACCAACAAGTTCGCCAAACTTTGCAGCGCGCGTGTTGTAATCAGTTGTTCGTCTTGTTCGGAAATTTACATTCGGACGTAACGATTATCGTCTTCCCCGTTGTTTTCGTTTTATCTATGTTCTTTGGTAACTTAGTTTTTTGGAAAATCCCCAGAGAAATTCCGCCGCTTGTCAGCGAATTCTGTAATTTTTCACTAAGAACGTACCTTCCTAACTCCCCATAAAATAGTTGTTGGACTATATAACATATATATAAAACATTTACATTCACAAAATCGCGAAACCAACTTTAGAATATCTTTCAGTTTTCTAATTTGATTTATCGTAAAATTGTTTAATATCGTGGAAATGGATAATTTCGATCGTAACGCGTATATTAAATATTAATCGACGCTTTTTAAGATAATATATTTCAAATATTCATTACACACCTTAAACGTAACTTACTCGAATAGGTGGATTTTTAAACTGTTATCACCGTCGTAATAAAGATGGCGTACAATTGAATCGAATCATATTTCTCTTTTGCCGGCTGCGTTTATTATTTAGCCGAATCCGATTGTCATCATTTTCAATTCTCTTTCGTTCCACCGGCGGGTTTCCTTCAATCTTGCATTGCAACGAGAATATTTCACCTCTCCGAATCTAAATCTCCTCAAAAAGCTTCATCATCTATCAGCGTCATCTTCATGATTCCAATTTTCTTGAGTACTCCCGTATTCGTTATTTTCGCGGTCCGTAATGTTCACATTAGCATGCTTTCCGCATTCAGTATCCAGATCTCTCTAACGCTTACAACCGACATACTGATTTACTTCTTGGTGTCCATTTTTAACTTTCGATCTGTTAGTATTGCCTGTAAATCTTCTTCTTCTTCTTTTGGTATCCGGTTTGCTTTGGATTCATATTTTGTCGCACCAATATTCGGCCATTGGCTTTTTCATTTGTTAGGGTAACATCATGCATTGTACACATCGTCGGGTTCTTTTTACACATTGTCTGACGTTCTCCGTATTGGCATTTTCGGTCATCCACCAGGCCCCATTTCATCATTTCTGATGCTGTACGAGTACAGCCTGTCTGTATTCGGTTTATTGTGCGCCATATTGGCCATCTCTCTTTGTGTCCTGGTGCCAGCGTTTCCTCTGGCGGTCTCACGGGGTTTGGTTTAATTTCATTACTCCATTGATTTATCCGTTCTTTTTCGGGTTGCAATATTAATTCTCCTTGGTAGTGGGCAGTTCTTTCTTTGTCAGCTATTACACGGCGTCTTATGTGTGGTGGCACTATACCGCTCAGTAAATAGAGGTTTTCTACTGCCGTTGGTTTCAAACATCCTGTTACTAAACGACACGCTTCGTTCAGTGCAACTGTTTTGCATGCGCAGACCTGGTCCAAGTGGGGCAGCCGTACTCTGCCGCTGTAAAAGATAACGCTAAGCCTACCGTTTTTATTACCGTTGCATTTGCACTCCATTTTGAAGTTAGGAACTTTTTTAGTATTCCATTCTGTGTACTGATTTTTTGTTTAGTATTTCACCTGTAAATTACGAAACGATTATTTGGCCACCACTTTCGGCCATCTGTCGTGAACAGAAAACCCGAAATACTCGAATTTCCTAACTGACACGTTTGTCTCATTTCCTTCGTTAGATTTTCTTGCGAATTTCATCATTTTTGTTTTCCCAACGTTTGTTTCCATTGTCAATTTCCTCATTCAACTAATTTAACGTAATCCGTATTTCACGAATAGAACGCGAAATCAGAAATCAAAACTTCGTAATTTGCGTAGCTGATATTGCTTACCCGATAATCTTTAAACCGTGATTATTTATACATGCATTTTCATAATCTCTTCTATGTAAATGTTTGAAAATCTTCGTAAAAACGGGCATCCTTTACACCTTTTTTTTTATAAGGCATGCTTTCGTCTTTTTACATTTCCGTATTGTTTTTAATATAACTGTTTTGCAGATCTTTATCATCGATATTGTACTTTTGTTACATTTGTATTAATTCTGTCAAACGCCTTACCGTACTCTACGAAACATAATATCACGAATTGAACGTAAGGTTGCACTATCGTCTTGAGCAGAGCTATTACATCACCGGTACGTCTTTTGGTAACAAGTATCATGTTACACTGAGTTGCGTGTCTAGATTTTGCTGAGTATTTATAATTGAGAGGAGAATCTTCATTGACTCGTCAGTGCATTTGTATTCTGGGTAAACGTTTTTGATGTTGGTTTTTTTGGATAGCGGTACGAATGTTGGATGGCAATTTTTCATTTTCGTATATTCTATTCGGTAGCCTAAGCGGTTACTTCTGGCAGTTTCAAATTCTTCAATACATCTGCGAGTATTCTATCTACACATGTAGCCTTATTGGTTCCTAGCATTTTGTGTCTTTTCCCCATTTCTATCATCGGTTCCTCCTCTTCGTAAACTGTTACATTATTATAAATCGTATTTGTTATTAATTTAAATTCGACGCGCAATATTTTTAGTTAATCCGTCTTTCGCTAATATAAATAAATCAGATGGTTTACTAATACGTGAGCATAGAACGTAAAATTGACCATGCGAGTGGATTTCCTAACACCAAGCCGCAAAGTATTAAATATTACTGTCCTATTGTTATTATATTCTCAAGCTTATAATACGAAGCTATCGCTACTATGCAGATACTGTTTTTAGTTTGCCTTTTGGTTAAGAGAGAATAACCCTCCATAACACGCGCACTGGCATTTTTCGAACCACTGAGAATAGCAAAGCACGTTTAGGAGTTCAGTCGCTGTGTAGCTTAATTCTTAATCCGTAATTTAGTACAATTTTAGGTATTGTTTATCGGCCATTTATTTTATAGACGTTTGGTTTTTTTTTGTACTGTGGACTGAGACTCCGTGTGCGTTCATTTTAGTATTGATATTCCGAACTAACATTCCGTATTGACGTTTTATAAGTTCATACCGTATAATATTTCATTATAATAATTACGATTAGTCTATTTAGTCATTTCTAACAGTTTGTTTCCACTTTAAGATGTAAATTGGAAGGTGTAGAAATGATAATTACGCTTTCGTTTATCTACAGAAAATGTCTCTACTAACTGATAGAGTGAAATACGTCAACTTGAGAAAAAGGAAGACGAATTGATTCCGACGACAGCATCGAAGATATCCAGGATGAAAGTGAACACGAAATAGTGAACAACACAAAGATGGACACTAGCATTTTTTTTCATTCCTAAACACATTGCCGGAATAAATTCGTACGTTTAATGAAAAGGATAACACGTCGTACATAGCGAGAAAAGATTTTCTAAAATGAACTTTCGAAAGAACTTTTAAAAGATTACGCGAAAAGGAAAGCAGATAAATGTTTACCAAACAACGAAAAAGCCGCGAATTAATGAAGTCTATACCACAAAATTCACTTAAACCAAAAGAGGAATTCCGTGGCAGGTGCTCTTTTTGTGATTACAATAAAAAAAAAAAAGGTTCAGATATAAATGCTGTTTCAAATTGTATGAAACACAATAAGTATTTATGATCTAAATGCGACCAAAAAGTTAGACTGATGGAGAAAGAACAGGATTAAATTATATAATACACTGCCCGATAGATTCAATTATTTGCTTTTAGTGTTAAGAAATTCCAGGGTTACTAAAATTTTTTTTTTTTACTAGCATTTTGCGTGATAATTTCAAGTATATTTCTGCACGCGTACGTGTTTTTATGGGCGTTTGTGTGAAATTTCTATGCATATAATGCTTAAGTTGCATATATGTGTTTATATATATGTGTCATTATGGATAATTTCCACATTTATGCATCTAGTACACCTAAATTATAGTTGAAATATTACCCCTTGTATAAGAAGTTATAATAAACATTTATACTTTTGATAACTGGGAGTGAAACTGGCGCTCAGCCCGCGTAAATGTGAATATAAATGTGGTTACTATATTATTGCATACTATCGAGCATTGTAAAGGGGAGCAGTACACTGATTGAGCCTAAACTGGCGATGCAGTGTATTGCACCCGCCCCTATAAATGTAACAAGCTGTATAATTTGAATAATAAAGTATTAATAAAAAAAAAAAGATTCTATACTTACATTTTCCTCTGCGGACGATTAGTGCTGCTGCCGAGGAAATTACTGATAATACGTATGGAACTTTAATATTCGATTTAGACGCGAAACATCTTAAATATAGACTCTTTGTTTAGGTGTGTTAGTTATTTAGTTGTTTTTTATGTGTCATTCGGGGAAGACTATTCAATTAATCACATTGATGAGAAGATAATTGAGATCGATTCGAATCTTGCATTAATCTGTTATATATGTATATATATATAATATATATGCTTATATTTAAGGCTTTTGTCCCGTAAACAGATTATACGTTACAATACGTCCCCCAACCTAGACGTCGCATATTGTGCGGACCGTTAAAAAAGCACGGAAAGTTACCTCGGTCGTGTTTCGAAAATTTCCATTTTGTTATCCGTTCTACTAACTGACGTATTCGGATTTTCATTTGTCAGTTTTGTAAACGTTGCTTACAATATTACTATTATTATTACTATAATTATTATTATATTAGATACCTCGTCGAGGTTTCGAACTAAAGTAAAAATTGTCGACGAAAACTCGCTTTTACATTGTATTTTCAAACGAAATATTTCCCAGGTAAATCCAGCCGAACGTGAATAAACTTTGAGTTTGCGAACGATGGAACGTGTAATAAAAGCAGAAGAATTATTTGGTTGCCGCCGGTAGAGATATTTTCGAATGATTTAGTTTCGAAATAGTAACAACATCAACGCAACAACGTTTCGCATGTTACTGACAGTTCGAACGGTACAAGCAGCTTTGATATATATATATGGACTTGGAAAACTTTTAGGTATTTCCAAGTGCCGAATAGTGGCGGCCTTTTCTGTTTTTCGGTAAATTCGAATTTGGCATATGACAGGTTTCTACGCTGGACTAAGTACTCTTCTATAATAAATCAACAGTTCGCAGTTATTAAATAATTGTCGTTTTCGCCGCGATGTAGTTTTCGTAAAGCGATTACTTCCGATCTAACTCGAAGATCGTCAAAATCGTATAATATTCGATTTTAAAATATAAACGCGATGTTACACAATTTCGTTTTATTAGAAGTTACATTAGTGAAACACGAAAATCATCCGAATTCGTAATTATAGCCGAACTTTGTAATTAGTTACAGGAATACAACTACAGGATAAAACAGATGTGTTTTTTTTTTTTTTTTAAATAACGCAGTTGGTCTATAACGCAAACCGCGTGCTCTACGTTTAGTGTATACGCGATAGATTCGTTTTTGTTTTCAGTTAACATGACATTCTACAACGAGAAGGAGCGAGCGTTTGGCGTGGAATGTTTTTGTCGACGTAAATCGATCACGACAGTAGAAAGTTTCGAAAAGAATTCAAAGTTACACGGTGTAAACTTGTATCATCCAGCAATTCAATTTTTAAATTTTTAAGTGGTAGTTTGAAAACATTCGAGAGGCAGCTTCTGCGGACGGATAAAAAACATACTGGACGAAAAAAAAAAAAACCGTTCATATCCTCACAAACATCGACTCAGCCATTATTCCGAGTCACGGACGTTCTGCTCGCCGTCATGCTGCTCCTATAAACCTGTCCAGAAAATCTGTTCCCCGTATATTGCTGGAAGACTTTCAATTTTATCCTTAAAGGTACCGATCGTGCGCGATAAAAACTTTTTGCTGTAAAAATCGAAGACGAACAGATCGATTTAGGCAATCTTTCGATGAAGCTCATTTTCAGCTATTCCGGATTCGTAAACAAACAGAACTGACTCGTCTGATTCTAATCCGAAAGCGAGTAACCGTCTGAACTGTAATAGTGAGACCTTATTTTCTCACTTGTCAACGGAATGCGCTATATCGAGATGATAAACTCGTTCTCGCTTCCCTCACTTCGTCGTCGTCGTCA
Source organism: Coronaproctus castanopsis (assembly GCA_032883995.1). NCBI lineage: Eukaryota > Metazoa > Arthropoda > Insecta > Hemiptera > Monophlebidae > Coronaproctus > Coronaproctus castanopsis. The sequence continues at coordinate 269,277,492 of CM065053.1, read as the reverse complement.
TCATCTTTGCCGTACATGGTTTCAACAAGATGGTGCGACGTGTCACTGTTCGGCACAAACGCTCGCCGTACTGAATTTGGTAACAGCATATTGTCGCGTCGCACGGATTTCGCTTGGTCACCGAGCTCGTCAGATTTTACCGTTCCCGACTTTTTTTTCTTGTTTACGAAACACGTTATTCGGAAGACCTGAAAACTCGGAATTCTGAAGAAATTTCCAAAATTCAACGTTCGATGCTGGAAAACGTCTTTGAAAATGTTTGCAAAAAGACTGAATGAATTTCGCGAAAGAGGTCATTTGAACGAAATTGTGTTCCGCAAATGTAAATCTGTCGATTTTCTGATAAAATTCCAGTCAAAAATTTTGGTCCGGTAATTTTTCGAGTTATTTAAAAAGCGAACGTAACACGACTTGTGACACTGGAAAATGTTATAATTGACTTAATTCAGATTTATATCGTCTTATCGCGTTTGCTAATTATTATTTAACAGTTGTGCGTTTAGATGTGTGTGTCAGACGTCAGTAAGATTATAATATGTTTTATATTTTACATTATACGTAACATGTAAAAATGATAACGAATGCATATACGATTATTAGATAAACGTACTTTTGTATAACGTGCATTGTCTTTCGACGAATTTGGTTTTATCCGATGGAAAATTCTATAGCAAAAATTAATTTCAGGAAAATATTGTTTTCTCGATCTTTTTTTTTATAAACGTAAATTTTTAATCCATCCGCTCTCACTTTTATTTTTTCTTCCGTATAAGGGAATGCGAACTTTTACCACCGACCATTTAAACCGCATAAACGATTTTCAGCCAACCGCAAAACCTGCCGTCAATTAGCGCGATGAACCGACATTCTCACAAGTTTGAGTACTGACGACATTTATTCGTTTTCATTTCGAAAATTAGACACCTTAAATCGTAATAATTTACGATCGGTCTATTAACCTAAGTATTCAGTTCAACACATCGTACGAAATATTTATAAAGTTTTCCCCATAACGCGAATTTTCGGAAAACACCATTTTCATTCAGTTGAGTATGTGACGTAATAAAATTCTGGGTGTAAATAATGTATATATAATGTATATTTATACCGCATTGCCCTATTTAAGTCGATGTTAAAAAAATAAAGTTGAAGTTGACGGAGATGCATTTAGCTTTTAGAATTTTCGTATTGTTAAAATTGATTTATATATATATATATATATGTATATATATATATATATATATGTATATATATATATGTATATATATAGATATATATATATATATATATGTATATATATATATATGTATATATATATATATATATGTATATACAACGCAGTTATCAAACGATGAAGATATATCTCTTCGTGAGGACAATACCGACGTCAAATATAAAAATGTTTCAGATATATCGATCGAAAATGCATTTATTCTTTTGTGTATCATTTAAAACCAAAATTTAACGTTGGTTATGCGCGATAGATATTCGAGAATGCTATCTCTATATTCAAATTTGTTAGTCAATCCTGCGCTACCCTCTCGATAATATTCTAATCCGATTGCATCTTTCTTAAAAATTCTTCCACAGTCGCATGCTAGGTATACTCGGGTTTTTCACTTTGTCCGGTATTCGTCGCTACGTGACCAATTTTTAAACATATTAAAACAACGCGTTCCTTTCCGCGCAGGTGAAAATTAAATGATCTATAACGCTTAGGTTTTGTATAAAAATACTAATGCTTCGATTTTATTTTGTTAATAATTCCTAAAATCACTACTCTCCGATATATTCAACATTCTATAGGTAAAATTACCTCCGGCTAGTGAAATGTGTCAAATTACAAGTTGTCGTTAGATAAATATTTCAGGTAATTTATCTTCTTCATGTGTCTTACGCGTTACTGCTCGTTGACATCGTAGCATCGATATTTTTATTTTTGACAGCCCGCATCAGCTTTTCAATACTTTCAAGCCTCGTCCATTGCTTTATATTTTGTAACCATGTCGTTTTTCCTCCCCGACCCTTTATTCTTCCTTGAATTATTAGCTTTAACAGCTCATACTTGCTTCCTCTAATTATATGACAAATTATTTTTCGTTTCTTTATTTCTTCTACTACATATTTTTCTGTATAACTTCTCTTCAGTACTTTATCATTACTTAATTTCCATATCCAGGGCATACGTAAGGTAATTTATATGTAATATTTATTGTGTATGCTTGATAATGACGTAACTGTCGAAAAGCTTCGCGATAAAAACTTTTTAATAGTGATTAAACTGCGTTATGATTTTATTTCGTTTTTCTAATTCATAAAATCACTCATATATATTCAACATTTGATCGAACCTGAGCCAGGTGCGGAGATTTATATAGATATTGATGAAGAATTATTTTTCAAAATTTGTTTTATAAATAAAATTTATTGTAAAAATCTAAAAGTAAAATTACGTCCGGCTAGTGAAATATGTCAAATTACAAGTTGTCGCCTTGTATGAATATTTCAGGCAATTTATATAATATTTATTGCGTATTAATATTGTCGCGGTGGTGTAGTTGCTATCAACTCGATGGTCGTGGTTTGAAACCGACAAGCGACATAGACAGTTTTCATCATTCTTTAATTCTTAATTATCACGGAGAAGACACTGGCACCGCACTCCATATAACATTATATGCGCGCGCATAAATAGTGCTTTGAATGCTAGCTGATTTTGTTCGTAAAAATAAATGTACAATTGCTAGTCACGAATACGATGATTTATTGTGTATGACGTAACCGTCGAAAACCTTTGCAATAAAAATCGTTTATAGTTATTCACTACATTTTGTTTATAATTCATAAAATTATTACTCTGCGAGATATAGTCAACATCAGATAATCTCTTTTTCACTATTTCGTCTTAAGAGGGAGATCGATGTCGCGAATTGTCGAAGCGGCTGAATCCGTTTAGTTCAAAATTTGGCGAGAATCCCGTTTAAATTTTCCCTTCGTCATTATCGTTGGTCTTTCTTTTTTTAGGTCTTAGTAAATACTTCGTTTCCGGAGGGTCTGAGATTTATTACGGCTACTCGTTCACCGAGCCCGTTTAGCAAATACGATCGTCAACGCTTATATAAATATATCTATATAGAATTATATCGAATAATGAACGGAATCGTTCTAATCTGGGAACAGTATTTTCTTCTTGGTGAAATATACGAAAATGGAGTCAGTTTATTTTCTTACGAAATCTTAATGGATCATCATCATTATTATCATCGTTTGGTTTGAAAGGGCTCGTTTTTCTTCTTTTTAAAAATAATCTTACCCTTCGATTGAGGCAATTATAAATAGGGTGAAAACAGGAAGTTGGATGATTTGACGACGACGGTCATATATAACGCAACAATTCGTGGGAAATTCAACGTCCCCGTTGTAAGAAGAAAGTTTTTACTATAGTCGGGAGTTGAAAATGGGAACGAGATAAATGTCCGATATTAGGTTTTTACTCGTTTCCAACTATTAATGTATAGGAAGTATCCGCGCAATCTTCGAGAAAAAACCGAGGGTCGACAATATAAATGATATATAAGACGTAAAAAGATATGAGCAAAAGAAAAGTGCTCAATAATAATAATAATAGTAGTAATAATAATATTAATAATAATAATAATAATAATAATAATAACAGTAATGGCGGTCCTGAGAGATGAAAGGAATTAAGATAATCGAATCATATAATAGACGATTTAACGATTAGACGTAATAATAGATGACGACTGGTCGAAGGTAGACACATTCGTTGGAAGGAAGCGCCGACTGTATGCGGGGAAATTACAGAACATAAGTATCATCAGTCGCATATTTAACATATTTAACATATTTGTTATATGTTTTTGTATACTTTTTATTTAAATACAGTTTGCAAATTTATCATTACCTACTCAACCACTCAAAAGACAATTATCATCTTCCTTCGGCAACTAAAACGAATTAAAGCAAAATCCTGAAATAGCGATCGTACCTAACGAAACGACTGAAGAAACCAAGAAACACAAAACGATTATAAAACAAAATAGATAAAGTTCATCCGACGATAGTAATTTACAATCTGATTCTGGAATTCACATGGAAGAAGAACACAGTCCACTGTAAACCCAAGCAGTTTTCAACATCATTCAACCTCACTTTCTTCATGGAAACTGGCATTCAGCCCGCTGGAAGAAACCTTCAAGTAAAATCAAGAAACCTACCCAATTTCATTCACTAACTTTCAATTATTTGTTGACACGTGCAAAGGCTCTGAGATATTATCCGATATTGCCTTAGAATTTACAATCGAGATACAAGCTCTCATCTAAATGATGGAATCTACTGATCAAATTGTAACATATCGATCCTTCAAAATAAGATTTATTAAAATCATGAAGAAACTTAAAACTGAACTATACAAACCCTGATTAAATAGAACACATGTACAACATTATTACTTGCAACTGTAATGGTGTCTTAACCCACCAAGAAGATCTCCAATTAATCGTCGCAAAATACAATCCGGCTGCCTTAGCTCTTAAATAAACCCACTTAAAAATGAGAAATCTTCATCTCCGACATTACAGTATATTGTAAACAGATGGACCTCCATCACACCGACGAGCACATGGCGTTGTTTTCCTAGCAATTACAAAATATTCTACCTTCGAACAATTAACAATCACAATGACCATACAAACTGTTGCTGAAAGAATTTTCACTCCCACAGCAATCACTATTTGCACCTTATGCTTACCACCAAATTTACGTACTTTTTTTAACGATCTTCAACTTATAATTCAGCTACCATTTTATACTAATGGCCAATTTTAATGCTCATTCACTCGAATGGTAAAGTAAAGTGTAGAACTCAACCGGGCGAATACTACAGGTTATAATTGATCAATACGTATTAATCCTTCATACCACTTTGCAAACTCATTATAGTTTTGCGTATCGTTCCTGGTCAACTCTAGATTTAGTTTTTTCATCTCATTCAATAGCAAAATAATTTGGTAGGGGTTAGCATCTAGAGAATGACCCCGTGAGAAATTAGGCTAGATAAAAATGGGCGACTACGTTTTATCCTATGGATAATATAGGATATTTTCAGCTTTTCTCTTTTGGATATGGTTATAAGTAGAGGAGATATAGATAAACCGTCGATCAAACGGTCTCCAACTACAGGGGATGTTTAAACTTTATGTATTATTCCTATTTATTTATTGTTATCGTGATTTTATTTACATAAATATCTGTAGTTAAATAAAAGGAATATATATATATATATATATATATATATATATATATATATATATATATATATATGTATATATATATATAATTCAGAGTTTTTAGTTTTTTATTTTTTTTTTTCTAAAACTCATTTCGACGAAATTACTGAAATCAAACTAGTTGTATATAAGAATACAAAGAAGCTCCCTGTTTACATACTATATCTAAGATGCTGATCGATAATAGTAAGAGTAAAGGTGTTGGTTAACGGTAAAACAATAACAGCCATAGAGTAATTACGTGGAAAATATGTGTGTGTGTGTGTGTGTGTGTGTCGTGAAATCGGTGATATTTCATAGTAAGTTACTGAAGTTAAAGAATTTACTACGATTTCCGGATATTTATAGTATAATTCATTCGAAACGGCTGTCATGGGTAATATTTATTTATACATACATATATATTTTTATATATATACATATGATATATATATATATACACGGATTTGTATTTACGAGTTTACTTCGACAATTGGATTATACATATCGTCGTTCGATACAATGTAAGAGTGTTCGAAGAAAATATAGTGGCGCGGTAATAAAATTTCAGTATTTATTTCTTCTTTTGTACACAGCCCGCATCGAATGGGGATGTATATATTCATATTGTTATTGTTATCTTTACTATCAATTTCCCCGACTAATACTATTATTTACATAAGCGCAAACCGTATAGTAAGCTTTATCTGCCGTAAAATATTTGTGTATTATTTGTAGTTTGAAAAAATATACGTATATTTTTTTAAATTTATATTTCTTTATACTTTTGTCCGTATGTACATAAATATATAAATATATATATATATTTAAAATTCGTATTTATTTATATTTTTAATATATATATATATATATATATATATATAATTCCATTGTAGGTAACGTGATTTTATTCGTCATTTGTATTACGTGAGGGATGGACGATTCGTATATACTATTTATATATGCTACGCTAAATCCCGGCTTTTGTCTAATTTCTTGTTTTTTTTCTCTTTTTATTTTATTCAATTTTTCGTGTTTTTTATAACTTCCGACTGAATGCTATACCGTTAGCATCGATAGGAAATTGTTCGTCTCATTTACTTTTCGCTACGTATATATAATGTTTCGATGTATATGATAAATAAGTACAGGGAGTTTTATCGGGGATATTGACGACTGCCACTTTTTTCGCTTAGGGCTAGTATGTGACTATTCGAAGGGGGTTAAATCGGCCTATCGTAACGCGTGATATATACCGAATCAACGAGCGAGATAAAAATCTTCCCTAATTTTTCGAAATAGAGCTACTGTTGTATACGATTACGTTTACTTAAAGGGGAATATAAATATATATTTATTTATTTATTTATTTATATAGTCGTTTTAACAATTTTTACAAAAATCCATTTAATATTTTTTGAAAGTTTAAGTAAAATTTCGGACGATCTAATTTTTCACGGACCTTTATGTATTTCATGATTACGATGCGTTTCGTTAATAGAAAAACGGATTTACATAAGGACACTTCGGGCCCTGGCTCGTTGCCACCACACAATAAAGGGCCCCTACAAAAATAATTAAGCTATTGATAAATTCTAGACAAATGAGTTCTTGAATCTTTTCCGAATTTTGAAGTAGTCTTTACTCGTGTATATTTAACACGTTAATGAGTAGCAAAAGATCATTCTCTAAATTATTTGTGAAAAATATATTAAACAACATCTCAATGGCTCGAGACCTTTTAAATTATATGACAATCGAATTATCCTAAGTCAGATCGTTCCAGTAATTTAATCATCATCTAGTGCATATGCCTTAATAATCTCTGTAGTTACACACGGCGTATAGTAAAATAATAATTTAAAACATTGTAATTAACAGCCTATGTGTGCGAAAGAGTAATTGGAAATATCAATTATTATTTTTTTTTTGCATAGATACGTGGTATAATGACTGTCTGTGTGTACATAAAGCCATAGTGTAATTATAATTTAAAAGTGGTAGTCAGGATGATAATAACATAGTGCTAAAAACCACCAGTGATTGCTTATACAATAGTTTCGCGGCGGAAAGAGAAAATAATTTATTTACAAACTTAATTATGCAATAAATGCTGCAGCGGAAAATCGATCGGTTGATTCGAATTAATTAACTTTATTTCTATTTGTTTTTATTTATTTTTTATTAGAGATAAAAATTAGCTCACGATGTGAAATGTATGTCGCATAGCACTTTCAGAGCAGTTGAGGAATGCCAATTGATTAGCGCTGTTCAAATGGAGGGACCGCATGTGTTCTGCACTTTATACTTAAGACGCTGATCTGCGAATGCAGGACATTCGAATATAAAATGTTCAAGGTAATCTATAATATCTTCAGAGCAACAGGTTCACCTTGGAACAGTAACAAGATGGTATAGATAAGCTGCAAACTTGCCATGAGCTGATAAGACCCGAGAACTGTAGAAGTTAATATTTAAGTTTTTAATTTTCGTACCGTTAGTAATATTAGGGAAGAGTTGATATGTTTTTCTTCATGTGACGTCAGAATCCCACCTTGTCTGCCATTCTGTCGGAAATATTTGAAAAATATGCTTTTTAAATAGGTTTATCGAAATTTTATCGTGAAGAGTTTGTAATGCATTATTATTATTCAATAATTTAAGATTTGTTAATAACTTCAGGTTCACCTAGTATATAAAGGTCACTTTTTGATTACTCTGCCTGTGATATATATAGATCCGACCACGAATGTCGCAAGCAGCTGAAGTGGGAGCAATCCAATAGAAGGATGTCATACTAAGAAGGAATTTTATCTGTTGTTTATTCACATTTTTTTACAGTATTGGGTGTGATATAAATCATAGAGAGAGACTGAATTAATCTCTTATATAGAATAAGTTTCTTAGTGAGGACGACCCCAAGTATTATGTTTCAATCGGCTGAACATCATATTTTGAATTAGTATAGAACAATATTAATTATTATTATTATCGTTTATATGTGCAATATTTTGTACGTGTTATCACCTGCGTTGTATTTGAATTAGTATACTATCTCAACTATAATTACAGAACTCGCTAAATAGAGTGTGCGAATGGGTAATAAATTTGAAAATAAAGATCAACGAAGAGAAATCAAAACATGTGATTTTCACAATTCCACAGGCTGGCTCAGTCAAGTACCTTGGTATGCACTTAGACAAGCGTCTGACATGGGAAGTGCATGCCAGAATGAAAAGCAAAAGAAATTCACAGCTGGACGTAGGACACAATGCCTACTCTATCGGCAGATTATAAAACCAATATGAACCTATGGCCTGCAGTTATGGGGATGTGCTAACAGAGCAAAGATCCAGGCCAGACAAAATGTAATACTAAGAGCAATAGTCGATGCGTATCGCTATCCTTGAAATGACGATGTGCATCCAGATCTACGGATTCCATTCGTGAACGAATAGATTCGAAGATACGCAACTACTCATAAGAAGAGGTTGGAGCGACATATCAACGTGGAAGCAATCCAGTTATACCGGACATGACGTCAGGTGTCTTAAGCGGCGCCACCCAGCGGATCTAATTGTATAATTATATAAAACCAATTATACGTTAAATGATTATGTCAAAGTTATGATCGATGGACCGTTGACTTTGAACACATAGGCTTTACTAATAACATTAAGTTTTGCTAGATTAAGCTACAGTTTGTAAAAGTTGATGCTTATTTAACTTAGTAAGTTAAGATTGTATCTTTATTTATTAGAAAAAAAAAACCTATATTAATTATTATTATTATTGTTGTTTATATGTGTAATATTTCGTACGTGTTATTACTGCGTGTATTGATTTTTGTTTTAGCCTATTTTCTTATTTTTGAGTTTACGTTATAATATTTTTTATCAATGTACTTTTTTTGTTTTAAAATGGAATATATTGAATGATGTATTATGTTTTTGTTTACATACATGCATAGGAATATATATATATATATATATCTATGTATATGTTTATATGTATATGTTTATATGTACATATATATATAAATACGTGCTTGTTTATATAAATAAATCATTTGTATGTGTGTGGGTGCTTGTGCATATAGTTCTTTTTTTTTGTATCTTGTCGTCATTATACTTATTTTTAATAAGCTTAATTGATTTAGGTTACATTTGGCGCTCACGTTCGTATTAATTATAAATTATTTAATTTACAAACGATACAGTTCGGATGCCATTTACATCGTTAATTATAATTGCACTATCGATGCGATATAAATTATATTTCAAACCTTTTTTTCCAGGGTGTAAGGGCATTTAAACAGAAAATGACAAACTGTATATGTTGACAGAATTCACAGATGATCTGCTACGAGATAGGATTTTAAATCGTTCCACATAGGTCCCCTAAACTAGCATGTCCCGTCAATAGTTGACTGGTGTAAAAATTAATTATTAATAATTTATTTAATTCTTAATAATTACACGTTCATTATTCGGCATTTGTTGGCGGATATTTAAAATAAATAAGTTTACGTGTTTTTTAGAAATTTGTTTCGGTTTTCGTAATACGGTGTGTTTCCGTTAAATTTCTTATTAAACTATGTTCGATCGACCTGTAGAGTGACATTTGAATTATTTGTCGAAATAAAAGTTGGTAATTTCAAAACGAAACGAAAGAACGAGTCACGCGATCAGTTTCAATTTGAGTACTATCATTATCACAATTTAATACCGTTACTACTATTATCGCCGCGTGATTGTTATTAATTCGCTAAGAAAACGATCGTTCTTTGACGCGGTTAAATTTCACGCTAAAAATAAATACATTTTAACAGCTTTTCTTAACCTCCACACCGCAGTTAACGATCATTTTCCACGCGAATTTTCCTTCGCCACCGTTGAAAGTGAACATCGACATCGTTACGATGGTATATCATTTAATGGACAAATAACCGTCTTTTTCCCATAATGGATTTATAATTCGATTTTGAAAAACTTTCGATAATTAGATATGTAGTCGACTTTTCGAAATTTTATCCGTTTCGATGTATTAACGCCGAAGAAAATTGCTATTTTTCGATGTTTGTACGGTTAAACGAACTTTTATAACCGTTAATCCTTTCAAGTTGCCGTTACGTGAAATTTTAAAGCTGACAAAATTTTCTACTTACGACGTAAAATATTTCAATTTTATAAAAACGGTGTTTTTATAAATATAATTAAAAATTTTATATATACAGTTCACCTAAGAAATTATATAATAATATAAAATTTTTACAATTTTTTGTCAACTTTTTACTATGATTTTTTCATAGTTTCGTACTTCTCTGCAGTTTATTAAATAATAATCGGCTATTATGTTTACATAATATATACAATGATACAAATTTGCAATGCGAACAAAAAGAAGTTAAAATATTTAAAGGTGTTAGACAGGGCTGTGCTCTATCACCGATATTATTCGACCTGTATATAGAAGAAATAATGAATGAAATTAAGGAAAAAACAACGAAAAATTGTGTAAAAATAAAAGGTGAAATAATATGCACGTTACAATTTGCCGATGATATCAGCTGTTCTAGCAGAAAATCAAAATCAATTGAAGGAAACATTAAAAGTAATGGAAGATGTATTTAAGAAATATGGAATGCAAATAAATAAAAATAAAACAAAAATTATAATACGCGATAAAAATAACAGTTGAAAGAAAATAAGTGCAGATATTGAAAAAACACAAGAAGCGAATGAATTTCATTACTCGAGTTGTAAAATCACCAGAAGGGATGGCAGGTGTAGCGTGGACATTAATAAACGGGGATCAATCGAGCAAAAAATTTTTTAACCCTATTTGTTTAGAATGCAGCGTTGTACGGATGTGAAACATGGATCATTGGTAAGGAAAAAAAAAACTAGAAGCCTTCGAAATATGGTGCTATAGGAGAATGCTGAAAATAAGACGAACCGATAAATTAACAAATGAAGAGGTGTTAGAAAAAATTAGCGAAGAAGGAAGAACATTATGGAAAAAAATAACAATACAAAGAACTAATATGATCGGTCACATTTTAAGACATGAAAGCCTATTAAAGATAATTATAGAAGGACGGATGAATGGGAAACGCGGAAAAGGAAGACCAAGAAATCGATATACACAGCAAATAATAGAAGACACTGGTAGCACATACGGATATGAAGAGGAAAACAGAAAACCGTCAGTTGTGGAAGAAATTAGCATACCAGTCTTAGGGCTGATGACTATGTGATGATGATGTATATATATGTATATATATATATATATAGGATGACCCAGAGAAAATGTTTTTTTTTACTAGCGCAGTTGGTAACACCATTACAACGCAAACCACGTGCATCATGTTTAGTGTACACACGAGTGATTCGATTTTATGTGGTACTCCATAATGAGAAGAAGCACGCGTTTTGCGTGGAACGTTATTTTCGGTGTGAATCGATCACGACAGTGCAAAGAGAGCTTCGAAAAGAATTAAAAGTTAGTAGGTTTTTTTTACGTTCACGAGATCTGGAAAACCTGAGAACTCGGATTTCTGAAGAAATTTCGAAAATTCGCGACCACACGCTCGAAAACATCTTCGAAAATTTGGTAAAGTCTGCATGAATACAAATGGTGATCATCTAAACGATATCGTGTGTCCACAAATGATTGTAAGCTAATCTCCCGTGTTCCTATTTTTAAATAAAATTTCATTAGAAAATTTTGTTATAGTTTTTGAGTCATTAAAAAAAACTTGTCCGTTTTCTCTGCGTCATTCTATATTTCGGATGCATTCTAAAAATCCGTTTGATTTCTAGGTCATTCGCTTTTTTGGATTAGATGAATTGGTATACGTAATTTACGCGTCATAGCGTGGCACTCTAATTTCCGTATATATGTTAAAACTATATATATATATATATATATATATATATATATATATATATATATATATATATATATATATATATAATTATTATATATATATGCACATAATTTTGGTATTTATTATTTTCTCGATATTTATTGCTTTGTAGTGGTTACTTTTAAGTTTTACTGTTTTGATTTTCTGTAGTTTTCCACTGTGATTTATAATTTTTTTTTTTTTTTTTTTTTATCCAGCCAGGACTGATTTATTAGTAATGTCGCTTATAACGGTATCTACAACGTTTCGGATATGGTCATCATCGCTGTTTACTTCAATGTCATTACTATTTGTTTTGCCTCAATTATATTACCGACTACTGAGACTTTATTATAACGGACGAATACTCTTCTACTACCTTATTACTCTTTGGACGTCCAATTACAAATTCTACCATCTATTTATTTTTCCTAATAAACCTTGGACTACTTCGACAAGCCCGTCCGACTTGTCTGGAAATTACCTAATTACACTCGGGAAGTGAAAGAAGTTTTCCAACTAATAACCCCCACGATACCGCGTTCATTTTATTTTATTTAGACATTTTACGGCCTGGTTAGCGTTACCGTTTTTTCAAACTATTTTCTAAGATTTTTCATTACGCTGTTTAGCGTACCGTATTTGTTATTTAAGTCGTACCATTATACATATATAAATATATATAAATATATATATATATATATATATATAATATAATTTAACGTTCAGGTCGATACGGTTGACGACTCGGTTACTATTTACCTACAGTTATTACGTCTATCGATTTTAACGGATAATAATTAAAAAGGAATATCGTGGTAATAATAATAGTAAAATTATCGGTAATATAAAAAGTTACAATAGTAATATCAAGAATAATTAGAGAAATTGTAATAACAGTCTTTGTATTTAATGACGAAAATGTGGGGCTACTTAACGTCACCAGAAAATCAATTAAAAATACAAGAAAAACATTAATCAATAATTAAAAAATACCGCTAAGAGGTACGGGGGGAAAAAACCAGGATATCTTAACAATTAAATCGATCGTCATGTGAAAGAGCAATTATCGAGTAGACGTAAAAATAAAATAAAAAAAATACATATTAAATTTTTGTACAAAATATAAAAAGAAAAAAAAATTGAAGTTAATTTAAATGTAGAATATTACCAAAAATTAGCAAAATGAAAAAAAAAACATTTATAAAAAATAATACGCGGTAAATCCTCGGTGGTATTTTTATATGCGAAAATTTAATAATAATAATAATTCAATTTTTTTATTTATTTTACGCGTTACTTTATCGTTACGTCAGTAAAAGTCGTATATGTCTATCGTAAAGGCATTTCGCCATAGTTAAAAATATTCCGAGTAGTAAAATTTCGTAACGGAATATAATTAGATTAAATATCTAGCCGGAAAATATTCGGCTGAATGTAGCGGACGGGAAATGAATAATAGGTACAGATTGGAAATAGCTTTAACAGGTGGCGCGTATAATGAATAATCTTTATACGGACGGCAAGTGCATTATGACTATAAGTACTAGTCTGAGAAAGTATGATTTTTGGCCTGGGTATGACACGAACGAGTTCTATCAATAATGACCGCGATAATAATTAATATAAATAATAATAATAGTAATTTTAAATAATTTTTTTTAATGTTTATATGTACATATTTATAGAAGTAACCGCATGCGATATTCAACTACAGGAAGAAGTTGAAGTTATAGCTCTTTACACGATATTTCACACACAAACATACATACATATATATATATATACATATATATATATATATATACATATATATATATATATATATGTACCATATGTTGCCGTATACCATACTTGTAATAAAGCAACAGGTAGGTTAAGTTCTTCGAAAAAAGATGCCACGTATAATTTAGAAGGGGGACACACCTTATGTACAGAGTATACGTCATGCTTTCTACCTTTATATTCTCATCTTGATACAATGCCTGGAAATAGTCATCCCGGATAATTATATAGAACTTTTAGCGACAAATTATTCGTTATTATTATTATAGATTTTCTTTATTATCTTTCATCTTTCATCGAATCACCTCATATAGTTCCATTGTTTTCATAATTCGAATAGAGTCGAATGTTATTAGATAGTCTTTAAGCGTAGTATATAACAAAGGTGCATCGTTTCTTATTAATATCGTCTTCGTCATCATTATCATCAATAAGTACCGGTCGGTTGTCGCATTTAAATAACAATACCGGCATCTTCTTAACATTCTATTATTGGAAACTATTGTCTTCTTTAATCTGGCTTAAAATTTGTATTGTATTCGACCGTAGGGCGTCCTATCCCGACGCGAATTATATTTCTAATACGTACGTACATACAACGGGAAAAAGTTGCCTAAAAAGGCAATCCCAAAACAAGAACTATTCCTCCGGATACGAAACGTTCCTTCCTTATCATTATACGTTATTCCACCGACTGCGATATATGTTTCCAATCTCACGCGTCTACTTCCGGCATGTTGGAATGATCAGACGAAAGAACAATTTTAATTCAGCGTGCCCTACGGGAGGACATTTTAATCGATCTAGCATCTTTTACTATATAGGAAAAATATATAATAACGTGCAGCTACACTAAGAAAACTCAACTCTGTTCAAAATATAACTCTTAGAATTTGAGAGCTTTTCACACTACCTTAAACACAGCTTTACACGTGGAAGCGAACATATACCACTCCGATACAGACGACAAATACTAGCGCTAAAATATTACACGCAATCAATTTGTACATCATTCAATCCGATATCTCGGTTCTTGCTGAGCAATAAATTTCATCATGCATTCTTAACCAAACGCATCTAAACCCCCTATTAGAAGGCGTTAACAATTAGCAAAACTTATACCAGAAATCAAAACAAACCACGCTCCAAAACTACCCACCTTGGATAAAGGTTTCAATCGCAATAAAGACAGAACTGGAAAAATTAACACCTAAAAATTCTACACATTATGTAAAAAAAGTACGGTGATTATACACGCATATACACCGATGCATCTAAGTCTATAGACCAAACCTCATCGGCCTATTTTAAAACCGAACCAATCTCAAGTATATCATTTACCCCCAGCAGAACTTCTTGCAATCTATAAAGCTTTAAAATACACATATCTTATAATATGCACAGATTCGATAGAGCTCTTCAACATAGTCAACAACATATCTCTAGTTTCAAAATTTCACGGACTGATAAAATTTGGAATGAAGAAGTCTTTAACAGAGCACAAGATGAAAGGTCACTCTTGCTATTAGCAAAACGAGAATTAAACCCACGTTTGGTGTCTGTTGATAGATATTACAGAAAGCAAAATACTCGCTTACAGGCCGAAATCAAGACCAAAACAGACACTTGAACACGATGAAGAAAGAAGCAAACATGGAGAGCTACAACTGAAACTGCTGAAGGCGGAACGGAAAAAATGAAGCACTATTGATAGGAACAAACCAAACTTCAACTGTGCCCAAATTTCAGTGCGTCTGTTTCTTTATAAAGATTAATCCCACAGGAATTGTACTCATCAATAGACTACGATTAAGACATCATTTGTTACCTGACCGTCTTTTCCGTATGCAGTTTAGAGAAAGTTCCCCCTGTCACTACCATTCTGAATAGTAATCACGATCATGTTTTTTTTTTAATGTCATGGTGTGATACCGCTACGTTCTGAGCGTTACCTTATCTTGCTCGTTGTCTGAGTGAATTTTCTTTTCTCCATTTGGATAATCTAGTATTATTCCTCCATATAGTAATATTTCTAGAGAAGTCGGCACCTTTGATTAAAATAAAATAATCCCCTCAGTATCACGCCGCGTAGGTGGTAAAGAGGCATCTCACTTTAAAAAATAAAATACAAAGATCAAACTAGTTTCAAGTTACGCCGATTGATATTATTATTTATTATAAATTGGACTCTGGAATTAACCAGTCTGTCCATGAAAAACATAAAACATAAAAAAAAAAAAATTAACATTATAAAGTAACTTTACATTCTAAAATAAATTGAAATAAAGAATAATATATACAAACATCATCTGACGAAAGTAATGAACTTAAGATATCCGATGGCCTAAAGATATAAGCTTAGAAAATAAACGCGATTGTTCTGCCGAGTAGGAGGAACAGTTGAAAAATAAATGATTCGAATCCAGAATCATATCGGTATCGTCCGGGTGAGAGCAGGTGCTGGTTTCAGCTATTCCGATTCTGTGCAAATGAACAGGTAGGCAACAATGATTTATACGAAGCCGAGTTAATGTTGTAATCATGTGACGAGAAATTGGTCCGCTAAACTTTTTGGGAAAATACCACGCTTCTTTGGAAGGAACTGGTTTAACGCTTTTATAAAAACTGGTGACTTTATTGATATGGAAAACAGTCCAATCTGATTCCAACTGGGCTTCTGTATATGGAATACATGGACACAAAATGCCTATGGAGGCTGCTAATTTTGCGGCTTCATCACAAACAACATTACCAAGAATGTCAACGTGACCCGGAATCCAACAAAAGTCGATTATAATATTTCTTAAACTGAAATTGTATATTTCTTCTAAAATTGCAAATATAAAATTAGATCCCTTGGTAACATGAAAGTTCGATATAGCATTAAGGCAATTAAGAGAATCCGATAAAATAAGAATATTGCCACTAAAATTAGAAGCGCGAAGGAAGCGTAAAGCCTTGACGATCGCAAAAGCTTCAGCGGTGAAAATCGAGCACGCCGATGGTAATTTAAACTTTCTGGTCACGTTTTTACTTGGAATCATGAAGGCCGATCCTACCAGTCCTTGAAAACCATCTTTACATCCATCGGTGTACACATATAAAAATTCGGGCCACTTGTTTTGAATTATGAAAGTATGTTCTAAGTTGAGAGAAAGACCACGATAAGGCCATTGCCTGTGAAATTCCAATCCACAGTAGAAACTGGCAATTTTCCAGCAAAAGTGAATTGAGAGAATACAGGAGCGGGAAGTAATAAGGATTTGTATGGAAGAAATATATTGGCGGATCGTGCGAGCAAAGGACATGATTTAGATGTAAATCTCCACTTGTGAAAAATTTCCTGATATTTAAAGGATAAAAAGTTATTAGAAAAGGATAAAAATTTCATGAAAAACTGATTTGCAAGTTGTTGACCTCTCAATTGGATCGGTGGAATGCAGGATTTATTAATATATATGTATCTATATATATATATATATATATATATATATATATATATATATATATATATACAGATACTAGTATCTCCTGGCGTAATGTAGGTCGAATTTCTATAGCTTAATGCATTTAAACAACTTCACCCGTTTGTTAAATAAAAGTTTTATTAGGAAGCTTATTAAACGCAACGGTTTTTTTTTTAAAATTAATTTTAAGTTTTATTTTTAATTTTAATTTACTTTTTTCATCGTTCGTTTACAGTAAGGGAATTTATTTTTTATATTTTTCGGGTATTAAACGCCTTTAATAATCCGTTTTTAATTTAACGCGGTACGCCGTCTTTTTCACCGTGTTTAATCCGGAAAATTCCGGATTTTCATTTTTACGACGTTCGCGGTATTAACTTTATCTCGAATTCCTCTTTTCATTCGTCCGAGGAGTAGATGGTAGCCTAAGAAGATAAAGAAAGCGGGAAAATTACATTTTTTTTCTGTTGTATAAAATTTTAAAATTTCGCTTTTCCCTAAGGATTTTACCCCCGACCTTTTTTTTTTTTAAACGATTTATTGTCTTTTGTTTAATTTAATTTTATTTCTTTCCAATGCGATTTCCGCATCGGAATCGGATTTTTAACTGATTTATACTACTCTATATAATACGACGCTTAGAATCCGTGTTCCGGTCTTCTTGACTAATAGCGCTGCTTAACCCTGCCGAATGTAACGTGCGAATTAAGATGAATCGTTTGAAACGTTTTTGCGTTCAAATTTCCAATATAACGCCAAAATTCTATCTAGACGGTACATATAGGTTGACGTAATAGATTTTTCGGTGTTCCAAGCGTTCATTTTATTATCTGCGTTGCATATAAGTAGTGTCTCGAACGCTAGCCCATTTTGTACGTAAAAATAAACGTACAGCGACTAGTTGGGCAACGAAGGATACGCCGATGATGATGATGATGATGATAATTACTTTTTTTACGGACAACAGTAAACGGGGAATACGTTTTTATTCCTGTTCGTAAGATTTATGTCATTTTCAAAATTCATTTAAACGTGTCTAAGATAGCGCCTAAATATTTAAATTCATTTTAAACGTTTTTAATTTTCAGCAGACTAAGAAATGTCACTACTCTAGCTGTGTTCTAGACCTGACAACATGTGCCACACGCTTCATCGCGGTTGGTTGAAGAGAAACTAGCCACCAAGAAATAATGTTAAAAACTTCCTCCTTATACTCTCGTTCATCTTAGATACGTCCTAAGTTGTGGTCCCATCTACAATAAGGCCTTCATCACATTTAGCACTACGTGCAGATTGCAAATAAAAAATAAAAAAAAACAAAAGCAATCAGTTTATACATAGTAGGATTATTTAACGTAATTCCAGGTAATTTTCAAATTACATCACGCTTAACTAATGTAATAACAATAATTGTACACATAATAAATAAAAGACAAACATCGGGCCAATCAAAATGTATTCCTCCGTGAAATTACCTTCAAAATAATACGAATAAATCACTCAATAAACATACAAACCTATTATAAAGCAAAACGATGAAACTAAATATATATATCATTTAATGCGTCTATCTTTTACTCGTCTTCAGGCATATGTATTTATTGTATAATAATGACAATAATAAGGATGTATGAAATTCTCGTTAAACAGCTGTTTGAAATTTAATTCTACATTCGATTTACTACGACGTTTACTTAATTTCTCGTAGCCTAGAATATGTTCCGTTGGCTTCCTATACACATCCATCTACTCAGCTTTCACTCAAATGATACCTCATACACAACGCTCTCTGCATATATATATATAATATATATATATAAAAGTATAGGTATACCGCAGTTTTCTATTCATAAAAGTTATCGCTTTCAATTCGCCTCGTTAAAACGTAATTTTCAACGCTTCGTTTATTATCATATCGCATTGCTTGTTAGATCGTCTTCTTTAATCGTACGAGATGAAGTGAAGATAGTAACATCGAAATTAATTCCGACCAAATCGGCTATTTCGTTATGTTATATAAAAAATTTCGAAATAATTGCAACCCTGAAAATGACGCTATCGCATAAAAAGCTCATTAAGTATGTAATAATTACGTAATTTCTACCGATTACAAATTTCATAGTGCAGCGTCATTAATGATTTTTTTTTTAATTGTATAAAAATTGCAATCTGGCTTACGTAGCCAATAAGCAATTTATCTGTATGGATCGTGACAGGATTGTAGATATCATTCACCAATGATACTCCGAGCTACCTCGCCAATCAATCAAACCGATGTGGACGGTCTAAGGGGGTGTATCGATTAAGTCTATGAACATCGTTACCACTATCTATCTAGTAAGTCAACTGCCAGTCGGTTCGGGTGGTATTCTAATCTGTGCAAGTAATGTTCACTATATGTTTGGATTACCTCTCGCACATATGGTACACCTAGCTCGCGATGCAGGTTGTCATTACGCATGTACCATGGCGCATTTGTTATAATTCTTAATATTTTTGACTGACATCGTTGCATCGCGTTAATATTAGACACCGATGCTGTGTACCCCAAAGGGATATACCGTAGGTCCACACCGGTCTGATAATTGCGTTATACAGCAATAATTTCGATTTGAGAGGTAACTCGGAATGCCTGCCCAGGAGCCAGTACATCTTTCTCAGTTTTATGTTTACTTCTTTAACCTTCATCTTAATGTGTGTTATTAGTTCTCTGGACTTCGTTATCAACTATTTGCCATTTTTCTTTCTTTTTCTTCCCATAGTGCTTTCATTCTTTCGCTGTGTCTTTTTTTCGTTCTTCGGTAATACCAGTTCTTCCTCCTCGTTTTTTCGCGAATTCTTTACAATTAAATAGTTTCTTCTTTAATATAATTCGCTGTTCTACATCTTCAGGCGTAATATTCAGTTCCGCCCGTGTCATTTTTAAGTCTCTGTGTACCGTGTACCATCCATTTTTACTTTTCGCGTATGAGCTTGCTGGTCTCCATTCTTCGTAAATGTCGATAAAATCGAATTCTTCTTTTCCCGGATCACCGGTAGTAAATTTTTCCGCATGCTGGTATATTTCTCGATTACTATATATTTTTCACCTTCTCTTACCGGTCCTATTATTCTGTATATATATATATATATATATATATATATATATATATATATATATATATATATATATATATATAGTCGAAATAGTTTAGTGGCTAGAACACGGACTTCTATACGGAAGGTACCGACTTTGAATACAGCAGATGAGGTAAAAATTATCATCGGAAAATAGAAGTATCGAATAATCGTAATATTATCGCGTGGAAGCCAATGACAAATCACCACGCGCAAAAACATATTATCGCTTACAGTACACAACAAAAAAACGCGAGTCTACATCGTGTCGTGGCAACAAAGCGATTACAATCAGTTCTTCGTGATGTGTGTGTGTTTAAATGTCATATTATAATTGCCTTGTACGTTACTAAATATTTATAGGCAAGTACTCGCCTACCTCCGATACGGAGACGCCACTTAAAGAACGAATGATACATGTATCTTTTTTTAACCTTCTTCATGGTCGCTCACTTCTATGACTAATCCGCCTCATCACTATTTTCGTCTGTAACACCGTGTACAGGTAATTCTACTTGTTGTTTTGCAGTGTCGATTTCGGTTTTTTGTGCGGCCATTTATATATAGACGCAAAAGTTCAAGCTGGAAATATCGTTATTAGTACGGGTAGCGTTCGGTGCGAAGCTAAGTTATGTATATTTAAAAACGACGAATTCGTTTAAGGCGGAAACTATGTAATCGGTGTGTTCTGTTGCTGGTTTTTACGTACGACTCTCGCACAAATGCAGACTTTCGCAAAAAAAAAAAAAGAAATATTATATCGAAAATAAGGACGCGTAAACAGAGTGGAAAAGATTAAAATATAAGACTGCCCTAACGAAAGCGAACTGAAGTGTCCCTAGGTAGGGCACGTAGCCGTAGCGAAAAATAATGAACGGAGAAGAGGAGTATTGGAACGGTGGCTGCTCTTTAAGAGAAGAAATATTGGCAGACCGCTGACTCATTAGTGTGCCGATAAAACTCAGTTAGTGTGGAAGAACTGGATTCGGAAAGCTCAGAACCGAATGGAAGATATAATAGGAGGTAGGAAAATATATATATGGACAGATAATGTGAATAGGAAAAATGATGTAAATTCAAATGTGTTTTTTTTTTTTTTTGTATTTGATTCTATTGCTTTCTGTTCGTTTATTACTTTTGATAATTTTTCTATGGAAAAATACATTTTTATTATTTTTCTCGTTCGTATATTTATATTATCGATGTTTATCAATAGCAACCGATTATAAATTTTACGTTACGACCTCTATGACGTCAGTTGTTCATTATCGCTACTACTTTCGTAGTATTTCTCGTTTTTACGAAATATTTGCGCCATATTCGTATTTACTAACAAATAATTTCCAAATTACTTTCCTTATGATCAACCACCGTATACCGTCGTCTTCTTTTGCGTATTTATCGGAACGTTCCACCCGGTTCCCCGAACTGGTGACTTCAAAACACAGTTTGATACGGTTCTTACAGACAATCCGTTTCTTTCAAACACCTACACAGCTTTCCCGTATAAGAATTCGTCGACACGTAGAGTATAAATAAGTTAGCTGGCTAGACTATCGACAGCTTTATTAATTAATCGGAAATACTCTAACCGTAGTCGATAAATTAGCTCTATTATTTTTTATTCGGGCAACTTCCAATCGGGTTATGTTGACACGGATATCCGAAAGAAGCAATATTGATACGTGTCGAAAATTGACCGACCACAGCTATCGAAAATGAGGTGGAGTCGAATTTACGACGTTTAACAGTCTTTAAATAACCTTGACGATGCGCGAAGATTGAAACCGTGGAATGTCGGTTGAATTAGGATGATAGGGGTTCGACGATTGTTGTATGGAAATGAAGTGACCGACACGGTTGTCGACCGACGATCATCAACGTCGAAGTCAACCGGTCATTAAGACTCTCGTGTAGTAGTAATAACTTTTTTATTATTGCTCGTCTACTGTGCGGGGGAGTTGGCATAGCTGGACGGGGATAAGAGATAAGCTTCATCGATTTTAAGTCGATACCGCTTCCTGATATTTTCGATTTAAATCTTCGGTAACACCGTCATCGTTATTCTATACCAATCTCTTCATTCATTATGCATGAAACGTCACGCTCGAATTGTTCAATCTTTTCTTTCGATTTCCGATTTCCGATTAATTCCTTTCGGTTTGCTGGAGTTTTATAACGCGTTTGTAAGTTTTTTGCTTTGTTTGTTCAAAAATTCGATTTAGTTTATCTACGCCTAATTATTTACTTCCCTCGTACGAGATTAATAATTGATATTCTCGACCAAAAATTATCAATCTACCAAGTTTACAATTGAAAGATTTTCTGACCGTGACGACTTTTCGAAATTGAGGATATCCAATTCTCAGTTTTACTATTATATAGCGAGTTCGACAGGGCTATCGTACGATGAGAAGAAAAACGGTCGTGTATCATTTCAATCGAATATTTAGCAATGCGGTTTTTTTTTTATATTTTTGGAATAGGATAACTCGTAAATTAATTACGGGGAAACGAAATTATTATATTTCGCGTATTAATTCGAAAAGTTTGGAATGCAGTGATTAAAAAAAATAAATAAATCAGTTAAAATAATTAAAAAGTTGTTTTCTTGACAAACAAACACAAAAAGCTTTTCGGCCATTAAACCATCGATAAAAATAATTTTAAAAATATACAAATTTATAAGAATATAAAGTATAAAATATTAATATATACGCAAGTGTTAAACCAGTATTTTAAATATCCGATATTAAATGTGGTAGACAACGCAATTAATAATCTGATTTATAACAAATTTTTTACACAACAATAACATAAAGCAAAGTACAATGTCTAAAAAATTGTATATATTATTCATTGATGATTGTGTTGTTTACCTACATTCACTATCAAATAT